>OY997272.1:578914035-579561535 GCA_963921465.1 Triticum timopheevii
TCTATAGACTCCTACATATCGTCCTCACTGGATCGATATTTTTCAAGACGTTTTTGTAACCACTCGGAATTAGAATCCATTTAAACATATCATACCTTGGAGCCGATTGCATTCAGTCGGCTTTAAAGACACGGGCACAAAACCATTCTTGGTCGCGCTGAGAAAATCAAACTCTGATAAGTCACGTCCCGTCAAGCAAGTAGCATTGGGATGTTGCCAATCCACCGATGCATCGGCCAAAGCAACACAGGCCGAGTTATCCGCATGAATGACTTCCACTTCATCATCAACCCACTGAATCAAAAACTGGTGCATAGTGGATGGCACACACTGGTTTGCATGAACCCAATCACGGCCTAGTATGACGTTGTAGTTACCTTGCACCTCAGCTACAAAGAATGCAGTGGCCAAAGTTTTGCTTCCGACTGTAAGCTCCACATACATTACACCTTTGGCTTCAGTTTTCTCTTTGCCTTCAAACCCGTTGAGCACCATATTGGTCTTGATCAATTCTTCATCAGGCAAACCCAATTTTTTGAAGACCGAATAGGGCATAAGATTTACCACAGCTCCTCCATCCACAAGCATCCAAGTGAGCGGTGACCCATTGATATGACCTCTGAGATATAACGGTTTCAGATGCGTTACTGGTTCTTTTGGATTCTCGAATATTGCATTTTTAGGGCCAAAATCCAGCTGAGCAACCTCCCCTTTCTCATCTACAGCACGAAACTCAGCAGGTAAGTAATACACCATATTGATATCCATACCTTCATGAACCGGAGTAGACTCATAGTCCAACATATCAACCTCTTCTCCAAGTGGATCGACCGATTCTGAAATCTGGCCGAGTGAAGGAGAAGTAAGAAGTGTCGCAGACGATGTAATAGCTGTCGCATCGTCCTCTTTGGGTGGTGTAGGCACTTCTGTGATAGATGTAGAAGCTGATGTATCTTGTATTTGTTTTGGCCTCCACACTTGTTTTGCTGGAACCATGGGCCGAGTGTCATTGAATAACTTATACCTTTGCTTCTCGGCCTCCTGCTCCGCCATCTCTTAACTCCTTAACCTCTGTAGTTTCCTCTTCTATGTCTTTGTTAACCCTGGAGGACACCACTTTGGTCGAGTGTATTTAGCATCTCTCACCTTTACTTGGCTGGTGCTTGCTTCATGGTCATTAGCCGAGTGCTTTGGCGCGATAGAAAGTATCGGCTCAGTTGAGTGATTATGCATAGTCGGCTGCTGTATGGGGAATGTTTCGGTGCCCAAGATAAGTGAGTCGACATCCATTTTCTCCTTGCCTTTGCCCGACTCAACTGCTGCAACACTTGGTGACTTAACACGCCATTCCTTTCGATTTTCCAGATGCATGAAATTTCCATTCGGACGCACCTTTTTACTTGCATGGAATCCACTCGGATTGATGTCATTCGGATGGTATCCACTCGGATGGAACTCAGTCGGATGAAATCTACCCATCCACATTTTTTCACTCGGATAGCTTCCACCTGGGTGCATTCTTACACTAGGATATTTTCCACCCGGTCGCATATTTTGACCAGCCGACTGATAGTCACCGATGTTGAGTCGGCCATTATAGGAGTAATCAAGTCGATCCCACACAGATTGCCTCTGCTCTTCTGAAAACTGCGCCCTTGGTCCACTCGGTTTTGTATACCGACTGAACATATCAACTGATGGTGACCTTGGTCGTTTCAGATGAGTCGGTCGATTGAAACTAGAACCGGCCGACTGGTTAGCATACTTGGACAGCAACATATCAAAAGTTGGCTTGATCCGCTTGCGCTGCACTTTAACTTCATTCTTCTTCCACTTGCCAACTTCTGGACTCTTGGGCTTGACAAATTTAACACGAGTATTTTCTTGCACTTGCGGTTGCCCCCCGAGTGTAGGATTCTTGATGGTGATTTTGATCACTTCCTTGCCATCGGGTTGCTTATCAAGCACAACCTGTCTCCCCAAGACCTTGTTGTCCTCCTTGTCTTTCCTGGGCTCACCAACAATGACATTAGCTTTATTAGCAGATTCGGTACCTCCAGCCGAATGAGTAGCTTCTTCCCCTCCAAATCCATGGTATTCATTGGAAAAGGTTGTTTATCAACTTGCATCTCAGAAAAGTTCAATCGTCCGTCATTAATGGCCGATTGTATCTGTCGTCTAAAAACATTGCAATCGTTAGTAGCATGAGAAAAAGAGTTATGATACTTGCAATAAGCACGCCATTTTAGCTCTTCAAACGGCGGTAAAGTATGAGATATTCTAATAATCTTAGCCTGCAGCAAAGCATCAAATATTCTATCACACTTAGCAACGTTAAAAGTAAACTTCATCTCTTCATCACGATTCTTATGAATCGGTTTCAGATCATTGCAAGTAAAGGGTTTGGCCTTAGATGGCCAAACAAATTCAGTAGCAAAAACATCACCCTCATCGTCCGAGTGATCACTGTCATATTCCACCATATTCATCTTTGGACGATCGGCTTTGTATCTATGCACTTCTTTGAGGTCTTTGCTTCGGCTTTCCTGAGCCAAAGCCCTTTGTAAGACTTGGTTGATATTTAGGAACTCGTATCCTTCTAGCTTTTCTCTAATGGGAGTTCTCAAACCACTCAGCACTAGGTCTGCCAAGTCTCTCTCGGTTATCACCAAACTAAAACACCGGTTTTTCATTTCTCTGAATCTCTTGGCGTAATCGGAGACCGATTCATCATGCTTCTGCTTAACCGATGTTAGATGTGACAACTTGAGTTCATTGTCGCCGCTATAAAAGTGATCATGAAATTTCTGCTCTAGCTGCGACCAAACTCGAATGGAACCATGTGGTAAAGAAGAAAACCATGAAAATGCGGTACCAGTTAATGACAAAGGAAATAAACGCACTTTCAACTCATTCAGTGAGCCTGCCTCACCCAATTGTGCTAAGTATTGACTAACATGCTCCCATGTGGTTTTTGTGCCTTCTCCATTAAACTTAACAAAATCTGGAATTTTATATCCTGGAGGGCACTGGATGGCATCAAAGTACTCGGGGTACGGCTTTTGGTAAATCCGATTCCGAGGTAACTCAACTCCAAAATTCTCTCGAAGCATCTTAGCCATCTCCTCTCTAAGATTAGCTAAACCATCATCCATAGTAGACGATGAAGCTGGTGGCAGTGGCATAGGAGGAGTAGGGTTACTAGCTGTAGGTAGGAATTGTGGCAGGTATGTCGACCCATAATTTGCTAGTGGTCGAGTGGTTGTAGCTGTAGGTAAGGTTGGGTTCGGCGTTGCCACCGAACCTGGCATGCTCATAATAGGATTAATGGGTGCAGCCACAATCTGATTTGTTTGGGTAGGATAATAAGTCATCGGCACGGGGGGCGCCGATGAGATAGGTAAAGCCAGATTAGGGTTTTTCACACTATCAGCTACACCATTATTACCACTAGTCGATTGAGATGTATTCTTCTGAGCATTAGTATTTTCTATGAAAGTTTGATAGACTAGATTGTTACCATCAGCAATACGACTTTCAATCTCAGCCCACTGCTCAGGAGAAAAGGTAGTACTTACAGAGGGTTTAACCTGCTCGGCTTGAAGAGGAGGGAACTTGATTTCTTCAATCGGAGTGATGTTGCCTTGGCGATCCTTTTTGAACTTTGCAAGGAACTCCTGCAAGTCCTTCTCCTCGCGCGCCTTCTTGTACTCCTCATAGACTTGGCGATGATCGGCCGATATCTCATCAATACTGGGCTTAATGATGTTATCGGCGTCTACCTCAGATGGCTTGGGAAGATCGGACATGGTGGATGATGATGATTGATCTTCAGTCCCCAGCGGAGTCGCCAAAAAGTGTGTTGACACACGAACACGTCACGTGTACCCTCGACGCCGGGGGTGATGCACCGCAGCTCACGTCGAAGGAGACCCGACCGACAGCGCGATACGCAAGACAGTCGGCGGGTGCTTTTGCAGACCCGAAACCCCGCGCACCCGGGAGGGACCCCGTCAGGGATTGCGGTGGCTATGGGCTGCCCTAGGTCGATTTGCTCTCCCCTAGAGCCTCGGGATTCGCAGCTCTCAAACACGAAGAACAGCGAAGAACGAGAGAGAAAAACGGTGGAGAGATAAAAAGTAGACAGGAAAAAGTAGTATATTGATTTGTTCGATTGTGTGTTGTTCAATCGGCCGTCACCCCCAACATATATAAAAGGCGGCTGGACTTTCCGTACAAGTAAAGGATTCATCTAGGCTTTCCTTACAAGAAAAATTACATCAATTCGCGTCCTAGAGTCCTAGTTCTATTCCAACTCGGATTCAGTCTGAATCTGGCCCAACTTCTGTCTTCCTCCTTGTGCAGGCCGCCGAGCCTCCATATGACCTCCGATCAAGATGGCCCAAATATGAAACTTGTGCGCCTCGATGATACGAACAACTCTCATGTTGATCACTTTTTCAAATAAGGCAATCTTGAATACTTTTCGAGGTCGTCTTTACCTTCCAGTCGGACTCAGTCTTGCGGTAGACTGAATTATCCGAGTCTTGTAGTGAATTTGCAGGCCATATACTATCCCTGATGACAATGACTCCAAAACCAAAGTTTACCGTCTTGATGATACGCACAACTTCTGTATTGAACACTTCTTCATCCGAAATCATCTTGATAAACTTTTGGGCATATGTTCAGTTTCACTCGGATTTGAGCTCATCCACTCGGATATTAGAGTCTTTCACTCGGATGGTCCGACTGGACTTTTTCACTCGGATGACTATATTTTCACTCGGAAGACAAACGATGACCACATTTTCAGTCGGAAGACAATCTTTTACTCAATCGGTAGGTTTTCACTCGACCTTTTACTCGATCGGTAGGTTTTCACTCGACCTTTTACTCGATCGGTAGGTTTTCACTCGACCTTTTACTCGATCGGTAGGCTTTCACTCGACCTTTTACTCGATCAGTAGGTTTTCACTCGACCTTTTACTCGATCGGTAGGTTTTCACTCGACCTTTTACTCGATCGGTAGGTTTTTACCCGAAAGGTAAACTTTCACTCGACCGGTGAGTTTTCACTCGGATGGTAAGCTTTTCACTCAACCAAAAACATAGCCTGATCTTGATTTGTCTCTCCAAGTCTCATACGACCTCGGATTGAGACGAGTTATATATGAAAATCGATCGGCTCGACGAGACGAAACTTTTTCGTGTTGAAGGTTTTTCGATTCAATGCCGTTTTAAAGGCCGAATTGCTCGCGCGACCCATCAGACATGGCGTCTGGTACTTCGCGCCACATTTCCACTCAGCTTCGGCCCGCAGTTTATTGCCTCTAACTTTTGCATATGAACTCGGATTGAGATGATTTATATATCAAAATCGATCGCCTCGACGAGACGAAGACAATTCCTTTAGAGTACTCCTTCATCCGAGGTCGTCTTGAAGGCATGGTCGGCCGAAAACCACTCGGAATGTTGAATTTTGTCACTCGGAGTACAACTTCGGCCACCGAGATAAGGTCGAATGGCGATAAGTTAAACATCAAAGTTATTCCACTCGGCGACCTGAAACTTTGCATGCCGAAAACTCTTTTACTTGAGGCCATCTTACTTGCCTTCTGTACCTTGCCAAAATCCGATGTCAACACCTAGCTCTCTTCTCAACCCTTGGAGTTGGTCAAGGTCGGGCGGCGACATTAGGACGCCCCTTGATCAGCCAAACCTAAGCTACCGAGGGAGATCAGAGGAGGGAAGGCAAGACTCGACGGCGGCGACAAAATCGCCTCTGGGAGAACGAAACCCTAACGAGAGGGAAGTTTCCAATCAAATCATCCAAAACCATTTTTACATCCAGCAAACAACGCACTTCCTACAGCCGTCACCAATGGGCCGACCTAATTGGCGTACGCCGGCGGGCAGGCGACGTACTTTTATGCCCTTAAAAAAAGACAATGTACTTTTAGAAAAAGGCCATCCTACCTTTTCTTATGAAGGGGTATGAGGAAATATGGACCGTTGACTTTGAACCGTATAGCTTGCTCCTTCCTGACGCTAGCTTCTGTTTAATCACTACGTTGAATACACATCGCAACCCAGCCTGGCTCTGAAAAAACAGCCTCATATGCGGCATCTGCAAGTTGTTTGGTTGCCTGCATATGGACTTCCTGCATTAGGGGATTAACTTTGGCATGTTATTTGGTTGCATGCATTGTCTCCCCGCATACAACTACACGCTATTTGGTTGCCCGCATGGGGTATGATTAAGAGCTAGCACTTGTACTTAGCACACATGGTTAAGAGCTAGCAGAGGAAGTGGGAGAAGAAATGCAGTGTGCGCCGAACCATGGCGACTACGGTGGACAGTGAATGTGGCGCCGTGTCCGACATGACGAGCACGGAGTCATGGGCGAGCGACCCCGTCGGAGAACTCGTTGGAGTGCTCGCGCAAAGATAGTGGACAGTGGAGGAGAAATGCACTCACGCCATGGCATCGTCAGTGTAGTAGGACGAGAGAGAGAGGAACTGAGATGATCGACACTGAAAATGACTCTAGTGTAGTAGAACGAGAAAGAGGACGCCGAAAGGAGGCCAAGATGATCGACCCTCGGTGGTAGAGAACAGAGGACAAGAACCCCGTCAGTGTGTGCGCCATGGTGGCTTAACTGTAGTAGGATCATGGGGAGAAGGCCGAGATGAACGACAGCGACATCGCTACCACAGCAAGATGCAAGAGAGGAGATCAAGAGAAACCACGCCGGCTAGAGGAATAATTAAGCAGTGTCTTAAATCATAGCACACATATCCTTTCATCACGAGGAATGATTCACGTTCGACCTTTCGGTCTTCGTGTTCCGAGGCCATATCTGTATGTGCTAGGCTCGTCAAGTTTAACCTGAGTATTCCGCGTGTGCAACTGTTTTGCACCCGTTGTATTTGAACGTAGAGCCTAACACACCCGATCATCACGTGGTGTCTCAGCACGAAAAACTTTCGCAACGGTGCATACTCAGGGAGAACACATCTTGATAATTAGTGAGAGATCATCTTAAAATGCTACCGTCAAACAAAACAGAATAAGATGTATAACAGATAAACATCATATGCAATCAAAATATGTGACATGATATGGCCATGATCATCTTGCATTTTGATCTCCATCTCCAAAGTACTGTCATGATCTCTATCGTCACCGGCACGACACCATGATCTTCATCATCTTGATTTATATCAATGTGTCGTCACATGGTCGTCTCGCCAACTATTGCTCTTGCAACTATTGCTATCGCATAGCGATAAAGTAAAGAAATTATTTGGCACTTGCATCTTATGCAACAAAGAGACAACCATAGAGCTTCTGCCAGTTGCCGATAACTTCAACAAAACATGATCATCTAATACAACAACTTATATCTCATCACGTCTTGACCATATCACATCACAACATGCCCTGCAAAAACAAGTTAGACATCCTCTACTTTGTTGTTGCAAGTTTTACGTGGCTGCTACGGGCTTAGCAAGAACCGTTCTTACCTACGCATCAAAACCACAACGATAGTTCGTCAAGTTAGTGTTGTTTTAACCTTTGCAAGGACCGGGCGTAGCCACACTCGGTTCAACTAAAGTTGGAGAAACAGACACCCGCTAGTCACCTGTGTGCAAAGCACGGCGGTAAAACCAGTCTCGCGTAAGCGTACGCGTAATGTTGGTCCGGGCCGCTTCATCCAACAATACCGCTGAACCAAAGTATGACATGCTAGTAAGCAGTATGACTTGTATCGCCCACAACTCACTTGTGTTCTACTCGTGCATATAACATCAACGCATAAAACCTAGGCTCGGATGCCACTGTTGGGGAACGTAGTAATTTCAAAAAATTTCCTACGCACACGCAAGATCATGGTGATGCATAGCAAGGAGAGGGGAGAGTGTTGTCCACGTACCCTCGTAGACCGTAAGCGGCAGCGTTATGACAACGCAGTTGATGTAGTCGTACGTCTTCACGATCCGACCGATCCAAGCACCGAACGTACGGCACCTCCGAGTTCTGCACACGTTCAGCTCGATGACGATCCCCGGACTCCGATCCAGCAGGGTGTCGGGGATGAGTTCCATCAGCACGATGGCGTGGTGACGATGATGATGTTCTATCGGCGCAGGGCTTCGCCTAAACTCCGCGATGATATGACCGAGGTGGAATATGGTGGAGGGGGGCACCGCACACGGCTAAGGAACGATCCGTAGATCAACTTGTGTGTCTATGGGGTGCCCCCTGCCCCCGTATATAAAGGAGTGGAGGAGGGGGAGGGCCGGCCCTCTCTATGGCGCGCCCTAGGGGAGTCTTACTCCCACCGGGAGTAGGATTCCCCCTTTCCTAGTAGAACTAGGAATTCTTCCATGTAGTAGGAGTAGGAGAGAAGGAAAGGGAAGAGAGAAGGAGAAGGAAGGAAGGGGCCCCCCCCTCCCTAGTCCAATTCGGACCAGTCCAAGGGGAGGGGTGCGGCCACCCTTTTGGCCCTTTCTCTCCTTTCCCGTATGGCCCATTAAGGCCCAATACGAATTCCCGTAACTCTCCGGTACTCCAAAAAATACCCGAATCACTCGGAACCTTTCCGAACTCCGAATATAGTCATCCAATATATCAATCTTTACGTCTTGACCATTTCGAGACTCCTTGTGATGTCCCAGATCTCATCCGGGACTCCAAACTCCTTCGGTACATCAAAACTCATAAACACATAATATAACTGTCATCGAAACCTTAAGCGTGCAGACCCTACGGGTTCGAGAACTATGTAGACATGACCTAGAACTATTCTTGGTCAATAACCAATAGCGGAACCTGAATGCTCATATTGGCTCCTACATATTCTACGAAGATCTTTATCGGTCAAACCGCATAACAACATACGTTGTTCCCTTTGTCATCGGTATGTTACTTGCCCGAGATTCGATCGTCGGTATCCAATACCTAGTTTAATCTCGTTACGGGCAAGTATCTTTACTCGTTACGTAATGCATCATTCCGTAACTAACTCATTAGCTACATTGCTTGCAAGGCATATAGTGATGTGCATTACCGAGAGGGCCCAGAGATACCTCTCCGACAATCGGAGTGACAAAACCTAATCTCGAAATACGCCAACCCAACATCTACCTTTGGAGACACCTGTAGTACTCCTTTATAATCACCCAGTTACGTTGTGACGTTTGGTAGCACCCAAAGTGTTCCTCCGGTAAACGGGAGTTGCATAATCTCATAGTTACAGGAACATGTATAAGTCATGAAGAAAGCAATAGCAACATACTAAACGATCAAGTGCTAGGCTAACGGAATGGGTCATGTCAATCACATCATTCTCCTAATGATGTGATCCCATTAATCAAATGACAACTCATGTCTATGGTTAGGAAACTTAACCATCTTTGATTAACGAGCTAGTCAAGTAGAGGCATACTAGTGACACTATGTTTGTCTATGTATTCACACATGTATTATGTTTCCGGTTACTACAATTCTAGCATGAATAATAAACATTTATCATGAAATAAGGAAATAAATAATAACTTTATTATTGCCTCTAGGGCATATTTCCTTCAATAGTCGTACATCTTCACGATCCGACCGATCCAAGCATCGAACGTACGGCACCTCCGAGTTCAGCACACGTTCAGCTCGATGACGATCCCCGAGCTCCGATCCAGCAAAGCTTCGGGGATGAGTTCCGTCAGCACGACGGCGTGGTGACGATGATGATGTTCTACCGGCGTAGGGCTTCGCCTAAACTCCGCGACGATATGACCGAGGTGGAATATGGTGGACGGGGGCACCGCACACGGCTAAAGAACGATCCGTAGATCAACTTGTGTGTCTATGGGTGCCCCCCTGCCCCCGTATATAAAGGAGCAAGGGGGAGGCCGGCCGGCCCTTAGAGGGCGCGCCAAGGAGGAGGAATCCTCCTCCTAGTAGGAGTAGGACTCCCCCTTTCCTACTCCTACTAGGAGGGGGAAGGAAAGAGGGGGGCGCCGCCCCCCCCCCCCTCCTAGTCCAGTTCGGACCAGAGGGAGAGGGGCGCGCGGCCCACCCGGGCCGCCCCTCTCTCTTTCCCCTAAGGCCCACTAGGCCCATTAATTCTCCCGGGGGGGGGGTTCCGGTAACCCTCCGGCACTCCAGTTTTCTCCGAAAACACCCAGAACACTTCCGGTGTCTGAATATAGCCGTCCAATATATCAATCTTTATGTCTCAACCATTCCGAGACTCCTCGTCATGTCCGTGATCACATCCAGGACCCCGAACAAACTTCGGTACATCAAAACTTATAAACTCATAATAAAACTGTCATCGTAACGTTAAGCGTGCGGACCCTACGGGTTCGAGAACTAAGTAGACATGACCTAGAACTATTCTCGGTCAATAAGAAATAGCGGAACCTGGATGCCCATATTGGTTCCTACATATTCTACGAAGATCTTTATCGGTCAAACCGCATAACAACATACGTTGTTCCCTTTGTCATCGGTATGTTACTTGCCCGAGATTCGATCGTCGGTATCCAATACCTAGTTCAATCTCGTTACCGGCAAGTCTCTTTACTCGTTACGTAATGCATCATTCCGTAACTAACTCATTAGTTACATTGCTTGCAAGGCTTATAGTGATGTGCATTACCGAGAGGGCCCAGAGATACCTCTCCGACAATCGGAGTGACAAAACCTAATCTCGAAATACGCCAACCCAACATCTACCTTTGGACACACCTGTAGTACTCCTTTATAATCACCCAGTTACGTTGTGACGTTTGGTAGCACCCAAAGTGTTCCTCTGGTAAACGGGAGTTGCATAATCTCATAGTTTCAGGAACATGTATAAGTCATGAAGAAAGCAATAGCAATATACTAAATGATCAAGTGCTAGGCTAACGGAATGGGTCATGTCAATCACATTATTCTCCTAATGATGTGATCCCATTAATCAAATGACAACACATGTCTATGGTTAGGAAACTTAACCATCTTTGATTAATGAGCTAGTAAAGTAGAGGCATACTAGTGACTATATGTTTGTCTATGTATTCACACATGTATCATGTTTCCGGTTAATACAATTCTAGCATGAATAATAAACATTTATCATGATATGAGGAAATAAATAATAACTTTATTATTGCCTCTAGGGCATATTTCCTTCAGTCTCCCACTTGCACTAGAGTCAATAATCTAGATTACATAGTAATGATTCTAACACCCATGGAGTCTTGGTGCTGATCATGTTTTGCTCGTGAGAGAGGCTTAGTCAACGGATCTGCAACATTCAGATCCGTATGTATCTTGCATATCTCTATGTCTCCCACTTGGACTTGGTCCCAGATGGAATTGAAGCGTCTCTTGATGTGCTTGGTCCTCTTGTGAAATCTGGATTCCTTTGCCAAGGCAATTGCACCAGTATTGTCACGGAAGATCTTCATTGGTCCCGATGCACTAGGTATGACACCTAGATCGGAATGAACTCCTTCATCCAGACTCCTTCATTCGCTGCTTCCGAAGCAGCTATGTACTCCGCTTCACATGTAGATTCCGCCACGATGCTTTGTTTAGAACTGCACCAACTTACAGCTCCACCGTTTAATAAAAACACGTATCCGGTTTGCGATTTAGAATCGTCCGGATCAGTGTCAAAGCTTGCATCGACGTAACCATTTACGACTAGATCTTTGTCACTTCCATATACGAGAAACATATCCTTAGTCCTTTTCAGGTATTTCAGGATGTTCTTGACCGCTGTCCAGTGATCCACTCCTGGATTACTTTGGTACCTTCCTGCCAAGCTTATTGCTGAGCATACGTCAGGTCTGGTACACAACATTGCATACATGATAGAGCCTATGGCTGAAGCATAGGGAACATCTTTCATTTTCTCTCTATCTTCTGCTGTGGTCGGGCATTGAGTTTGACTCAACTTCACACCTTGTAGCACGGGCAAGAACCCTTTCTTTGCCTGATCCATTTTGAACTTTTTCAAAATTTTATCAAGGTATGTGCTTTGTGAATGTCCTATTAAGAGTCTTGATCTATCTCTATAAATCTTGATGCCCAATATGTAAGCAGCTTCACCGAGGTCTTTCATTGAAAAACTTTTATTCAAGTATCCCTTTATGCTATCCAGAAATTCTATATCATTTCCAATTAATAATATGTCATCTACATATAATATCAGAAATGCCGGTTTTTTCCGTGAATTCTGGCATGACTTGTGCTAGAATATGTACAAGTTTAATCTTTGAATTATGAACGTAGGAAATGTCGTACTCGGACGACGACAGTCTCCCGGGGGAGTGCAGCTGGTGCCACGACAATCGAGGTATGTGTGACAGGTTCGTTGAGCTGTACAAAGATCGACGCTTCAGCATTAAGCTCGAGGAGACATTCGATGTTGAAACGGTACGCATTAACGACAAGTGTTTTTTTCGTAATTAAGCATGACTTCAACTATTTCAACGTCTAATTTTCATCTTTTACAATTCGACTAGCTTATCCCATGCCATGCAAGCCGCTATGTCTTGGAGAGGATGGGTTTTGAAGACCATGAAAATTTTGAAACAAAGAAAATACACCTAAGGACCCATCATGATATGGATTTTGAAGTAAATCTGTGCAATGCTCAGAGCATAACCCATTTTGGTTGCCAAAATTGGGAAGCACTTTGTAAAATGTATGGTTTTTATGAGGGTATGATTGTCACCATGGATCTTGGTGATCCTGACATTGAGCAAGACAATATGGACATTTGGGTCCTTGTTGATACGCTTCCGATTCTACAGCAATGTGAGTTTCTCAAACATAGTTATTAACTAATTTATATTGTTTATTTTAAAATAGTTGACAGCTTATTTCCATTGACAGCTTATTTTGATTCTTCAAAGAATGTGCGGAAGATGGTAGACAAAAGCCACTACACTGATGGCTCTGAATTAACTTATAAGGAGAAAAGTCACCTGATCGCTTATTGTACTTATCTTGAGAATTACAATACCTATTATCGAACTCCTCCAAATTATGGTGAATACGTGCCACTAGTGCACGTGTTGAACCACGGTAACTTCTATGGAGATACCTTGGTAAGATTTTTTACTATTACGACATCCGTGCATCTTTTGCATACTTCTAAAACTAGTACATCATTGCTAACTACGAAGTTATTACTATGTTTTTCAACAGAAAATCCCGATGGATTGTGTGCCTCATCTGATGTATCTGAATGGTCGCCTTAGAGTTCTGAACATACTACCAGGTCAATCTAGGGAGCTCACCTGTGCATATCGGATTTCTAAATCCGGTGAACACATGCTCACCAAAGAATGGAAAAAATGTTTGGACATTCGCAAGGAGGTTCTTGGAAGTAACATTAAGCGAAAGGCAAGAATTGGAGATAGGATAATCTCCATTCTCCATAATGGAGAGTCAGGGGCTATCTTGTTTTTTGCTATTTTACCTTAGAGAATGTAGTAGGTCCTAAGAGAATGTAGTAGGTCCTATGAGGTACAATATGTTTATTATGTGGTACAATGTGTTCGTATTGATGATGAGGAGTACTTGTGATTATGACTAGTGACCAATTTGATATGTGATGTCATTGATGAAAACGGTGATCTTGAGGAGGTGTTATACGAGAATGATGTATTATGATGATAAGTTGTTAATGATATGATATGATGATGATATTTATTATATCATTGGGTGAAAGAACCGCGGATTAGTTTCAAGTGGATGGACATCCACTTGAAACTAGTCCACGGTTCTATCACCCCCTGATGTAATAACTCATTATGATGTAAAAACAATCTCTAAATTCCTGTTGTATGAAAACTTGTGTAAAGGTGTATGAATACAACATGAAATAAAATATGAAATAATAGTAGTAGCGCGGGCAGGGAGAAGCGCTACTACTAATTACCAGTAGCGCTCCTCTGGGAAATCGCTACTACTAAGTCGATTTAGCAGTAGCGTGGGTTGAGGCACGCTACTGCTAAGCTTTAGCTGTAGCGCCATACCAGTAGTGCTCCAGCCCGCGCTACTGATAGGCCTAAAACCCTCGCTGCTGCTAGGCTTTTCCCTAGTAGTGTCTATTCTAGAGTCCGTAGTAAAATAACATGAAGATATTCTTTCCGTTCAATCTATCATAGAGTTCATACTAGAGTAACACCTTATGACACAAATCAACCAAAACCCTAATGTCACCTAGATACTCCACTGTCACCTCAAGTATCCGTGGGCATGATTATACGATATGCATCACACCATCTTAGATTCATCTATTCAACCAACACAAAATACTTCAAAGAGTGCCCCAAAGTTTCTACCGGAGAGTCAAGACGAAAACGCGTGCCAACCCCTATGCATAAGTTCATTGAACCCGCAAGTTGATCACCAAAACATACATCAAGTAGATCACGTGAATATCCCATTGTCACCACAGATAAGCACGGCATGACATACATCAAGTGTTCTCAAATCCTTAAAGACTCAATCCGATAAGATAACTTCAAAGGGAAAACTCAATCCATTACAAGAGAGTAGAGGAGGAGAAACATCATAAGATCCAACTATAGTAGCAACGCTCGCGATACATCAAGATCATGCGAAGTCAAGAACACAAGAGAGAGAGATCAAACACATAGCTACTGGTACATACCCTCAGCCCCGAGGGTGAACTACTCCCTCCTCGTCATGGAGAGCGCCGGGATGATGAAGATGGCCACCGGTGAGGGATCCCCCCTCCGGCAGGGTGCCGGAACGGGCTCCCGAGAGGTTTTTGGTGGCTACAGAGGCTTGCGGCGGCGGAACTCCTGTTCTATTGTTTTCCTCGATGTTTTTAGGGTATATGGGGATATATAGGAGAAAGAAGTCGGTCAGGGGAGCCACGAGGGTCCCACGAGGGTGGGGGCGTGCCCAGGGGAGGTGGGCGCGCCTTCCTGCCTCGTGGCCACCTCAAAGCTTCCCTTACGTGCACTCCAAGTCCCCTGAATTGCTTCCGTTCCAAAAATAACTTTCCTGAAGGTTTCATTCCGTTTGGACTCCATTTGATATTCCTTTTCTTCGAAACACTGGAATAGGCAAGAAAACAACAATATGGGCTGGGCCTCCGGTTAGTAGTTTAGTCCCAAAAATGATATAAAAGTGTAAAGTAAAGCCCATAAACATTCAAAACGGGTAATATAATAGCATGGAACAATAAAAAAATTATAGATACATTGAAGACGTATCACTAGGTAAGTAATAGAATTTTCTTTTAATGAAAACTATACTATTATACAACTATTTAAATAAGTACAAAAGTTTAATATAAAAGATGTGTATTTCTATGTCTTGAGCCTCGGCCCTAATGAAATTATGTGGTCTTCCTGGTAGCTGTCGGCATGGTGTTCTTCTGGATAGTTGACCCTCAGGTCCATCAATACTTCCACTCTCGCCCTCACATCATTGAAAAGATTAATTACCACGAAGAATCACCCTATTTTAGCTCAAACAATGCACATTTTTTGATATTAAAGACTATATGAGGGATGATATTCTTCTCATAGAGTGCCATGTGACAGTAATCAAGTTGGTAGAGGGTAAGTTAACTGTTGTGGTCCAAGTGTCACTATCAAACCTGTCGAATGAACTTGATAAATTACTAGATCCTGCAGATGGAGTTGATGTGTTCTTCATGGTCCAAGGGAGGCTTACCAAGCTCATAAGATCATCCTCACAATTTTTTCGCCGGTTTTCAGGGCGAAGTTCTATGGGCCAATGAGGGACGAGCAGAAGTGCAATACAATTATTAAAGATATGCAGCCTGATGTATTCAGGAGACTGCTTCACTTCATCTACATGGTTTTGTTGCCTCTAATGGATGACCTCAATGCTAATGAGTACAACGCCATGCTTAAGCATTTACTTGTTGCAGATAGGTATGCCCTGGAAAGATGAAAATATAGCAGAACATAGTTGAATTCATTGAGATATTTGCATTGCTAGCGACACTTCAATGCCATATTTCACAGATTTAAGAAAAACTATTTAGCTACCTACAATTCAGTGTCATATTTCACTGAATTAAGACAAAAAGAGCACATACACAGAACTAATGACACACATACACAAAATCGACAACACAATGCACATCATCGATTTACCTAAATTTGCACAGAACTCAGTAGAACTTCATCATAAAGTATAGTAGTGGTACGAGTACACAAACTAAAAATACGGTACATGATTAGCAACAGAACATAAGTAGGACAGAAGAGACATTCAGCCAACCCTGTAGCCCATCTGACTTGAAATTCAGCCACCACTGGTTCATCAAACATGTTAGCTTTTCTTGGTTTCTTAAAACCACTCATGTTTTGAGTAGAAATTATTCCATTACACTTTGATTTTTTGGTTTAGCTTGCCATGCATTCATCATTTCCTCCTCAACCATCGCAGCATCCCGCCAACTGGTTTAAAGTTATGGGGTTTCGTTCCTAGGTTTATTGGTGTTTTTTCCTCCCAAGAAATAATGGCATACTTTGTGCTAGCGAGCTGGCATTTTGATCTTCTATTTACCGGGCGACAATGACTCTAGCTGCGGCAGTGACGTCGAAGAGCATGTGGAGATCTAGAGGCGCCTCGACCACAAACACAGCCGCTTCAAGATGGTGTAACCCACTAGGCAGCTATATGTGAAACTTTCTTTGAAGGAGAGTCTCTTCTTGAATCTTCATAGAGCAGGAGGTGGGCGACATGAGGCCCCATCTAGCGGCCATCAATGTGCGCTTTTCCTCGGACCGATTGTGCTTTTTTAGTGATTTGTTGAAGGATCGAGAATGTGCATTAGAGAATGAGGAGGACAAACTGACGAATTATAATATTCTCGCAACTTGACCGATCTTTCTTTCAAGGGGAAACTTGACCGACCTAAAACGCTACTCCCTCTGATCCAAAATAAGTGCCGCTATTTTGAACTAAGGTTAGTTCAACCTTAGTTCAAAACTACAACGCTTATGATGGATCATAGGGAGTGGTATGCTGCTATTTTGAACAAAGATTAGTTCAACCTTAGTTCACAAAATGCATTCATTAGAAAGTTAAACATCCAATAAGTGTGGTGCGGGCGTGGACTATATAAGCTCTGTTACACACAATGATGACTAATAGGTGTTGCCAATCAAGCACTATCGTAGTTGACTCACTGATCCGTCACTAAATGTCGACAACCACAAAAACTCCGGCGAGCCTCCTCCACTCCACCACCACCGTCTCCGCAATCGTTGGGCCCAAGACCTAACTGTGGCCAAGATGAAGCACACACGCACACACACTTGTGGTGTGGAAGAAGAGCACAACTCACACAGATTGCTCCTCTTCTTGAAAAAATCAGCATCAACTCTCATTGGCCATCCTAATCGAAAACAACCTCTTGACCTGATAGCAATGTAAAATTAATTGCATGGGCACAAATTTTCAAGTAACAAATTACTATGTAGTAATTACCAAAAGTACGCATTGAGATCATCATAGTTTCTCCTATGCGTGTGTTTTGATTTTATTTCCCCATTCCTTTCAGCTTCGTCCTACATAAAAAATAGAGGATATAAGTTGAATGTTCTTAAAATTAAAATATGGGCATTGAAATAAAGAAATGTACCATCTGTACGATTTTGGAAATTGGAGTCACAACTTTCTTCAGGAAGGCTTCTTCTTCGCCACCATAGGAGGGTCTAACATTTTCACCAGTTGATGGGCTCACATTTCCAGCCAACACACCGTACAATTCAAAAGCCATCTGGAATGGATTAAAAAAACATGATCATCACCTGCCAATAATCATCTCATCACAAAAGATATGGCAGACTGGCAGTTAATCAGGCAACAAAAACCCTTAACAATCAAGCATTTAAAAACTAGCATGTCCATGAACACAACTACACATCTGCTAAAGGGAAACAAGTATGAAAGGGCAACACAACATAAATCGTATGTAAACTTTGCGGGCACAGAAATGTAATGCAATAACCTCAACCTTTCAGCCCATTTAGAGTGGTCTAAAATGCTAAGTGAGCATCAATAGAAGAAAAGGGATCAGGCAAAGATAGGGATCCTGTTAGAATTTTTTTTTATCAGGCAAATTGCAGCTAAATTATCGAAAACTTCCTTCTTCTTTTTTTACAAAATTATCAAATAGGTTCACCTCAGCAGTCGTGCTATTGCAAGAACCAATGCGAGTCATTCACTTATAGAAGCCACTCTTTACATAATGTCATACTCATGTACTTTGTAGGTAAGCTACAGATTGATTCGTGAGAAACTGCTGGTTTAATAGGCAATTTTGCTTGCCCATGAGTTGACTAATGTTGGGAAGAAAAGTGAACTACAGTGTGCAAAGGTTTATTGGCATGCCAAACAATTGGCGGTCTTCCAAACAAAGTCCATATTTTTGTCATGACAACAAAAAATGGTAGTGTACGTACATTTTGGCAACTATCTAGACTTACCAACTATGGCAGTCAACCAACCAACAGAAACAGCCTTGACAATCAAGCATTTATTAACCACAACCTTCCGCTCATTTACAATGGACTAAACTACTATGTGAGCATCACTAGAAGAAAATGAATCAAGCAAAGAAAATGAACTTATATCTATAGTTAGATTGGCATGACAAACAATTGACAGCTATCCAAACAAAGACCAATTTTTTTTGGCGATGATCAGAAAAATAGTTAGGGTACATTTTGTCAACTATCCATACATACCCAAATAGCATAGTAGCCTTTGCATCATTTTCATTGTAATCAGGAAATAAAATAGGACCTTGAAGTCCTTTACGAGTTTAAAACCTAGTTCGCCATTTTAGTAAATAGATCATGTGTTAATTTTACAAAGAAAGGAATTGGCCATACATAATGATAGAGGTAGCAAAGACACTCCGGCATAAACCGCAAGTTAGCCGCCTCGCCCCATATGAGCAGATAAAGGCCCATATAGAGAAGCTTCCGCTGTTGTACTTCTTGTTGAATTGTCGGCAGCCTAGAAACATAATGATCAACTAATTAGTGGAGCAAGGGATTAATTAGTGGACCACCCGAGGTTAAACATCATACCATAAGCTGGTTTTGCGGCCAAGGTGCTTGCACCATCTCTTATAGTTCTTGAGTAGCTTGTTCAATATTGTATCCAACACATGGTCATCTAACTGAAAATATTGCCAAAAAGGAAATGAGTAAATGATATCATTACACAAGGGTCCGTGTGCACACACATCACACATGTGTATGTTAGAAAAGGCGATATACCTTTGGGTGTTGTTCATGTTTGGAGATCTGGCTTATATGCTTGATGGCAATCAAGAGTATGAGATGTTCTCTTTGATTGGACACATTATCTTTCTGCAGAGTTATTGTTGAAGTAAGAGAGCATGTATCAGAGCTCACAAACAAATGATAGACATGAATATGATTGGCATGAAAGAAAAAGGTAAAGAGTCACCGCATTGTGATAACCTGAAACCCAAACATTGCTTGAAGCCATTCAAGAAGGTCTGCATCTTCTTTCTTTTCATGGTCCTTAGGCCATGGCAGACCCCTGGTGTCACGAAGGGCGTGATAAGCGGCATGGATCTGCATGTAACAATGAAAAAGCAGTATAAGCCATACTGTAATCATCATCTCGCCAAAGCATGTATGATAAGCCCATGGTGAACTCGGGAAGGAAATCGGGACGGATGTGAACCTTGGGACATCGCATGATAGAACTATCAGGATCGACTTGCTTGTGTGTTTGGAAAATCTGCAACAGTCACAGCGGTTTCTTTTTGTGAGGAAAGATGCAGGAGTAGTTCGAGAAAAGAAACAAAAGGCTGCAATGTTGGCTACCAGAGCAGCTTACCGTCTGATCAACTGCCTTGAGGACCTCAAACAACACAGCTGCAGTCTGGTAAGCCTTTGTGAGCTGAGCACTGAGCAAATGGAAAAGCCATATACAAATGAGTCAGCACAGAACTCAGAAGCTAGCATTAGAAAAGAAGACGGGTCACTTTTTCTCACCGTTCAGCTTTATCTGCAGCATTCTGGAGCGCCTGGATGTACATCTTGTAGTATTGCTGGTAGAAATTCTTTATTTCGACAGCATCGCTCTGCTCAACCCTTCCCTTCAAGGTGGTATCGTTTTCCTGAGGAAGGAAACACATGCATTGCAAGGAAAGTGAAGCTCTTAATACGGTTTATATATGTTGGATGTCGTGCAACTAGTTTCGCTGCTGCATTAGAAACATACTATTGCGTACGCCTATGTTGAAGCTATAATAAGTAGTAGAACGCAGCACGGAAAGGAGCGAGAACGGAATGTAATCAATTATGCTGCACGTACCCTTTCGAGCCTCTGCAGGAGCGCGATCTTGAACTGCCGGACACCACGGCCGTTGGAGAGCGGGTCGAGGCGATGCGCCTTCTCGAATCCGCCATGGAATCGACCTAGCATACACGTAAGCGACATACTCAGTAAATTCTATTGGTGAGAGAACAAAACAGGTATTGTAGCACTCTAGTGCGGCTAGAGAGGGATTATGGCCACTCGGAATTAATTAACGGTAATCCATGGACAGTGACACTACTACTCCTGCTGCTGCTACTATCACCACCACCACCACACCACCACTACTACTTTTCGTACTTGAGGAAGAATATAAAACAGTACACATGTACTCCCTCTGTAAACTAATATAAGACCGTTTAGATCACTAAAGTAGTGTTCTAAACGCTCTTATATTAGTTAAGAAGGGAGTACCAAGTAATACAATAGATGCAAGAAAGTAGAGTAGTGGTGGGAGACTGAGTAATAGAACACGTACACAGGTGACTGGAGTAGCAATGGATTAGAGTTGTGAGAAGGAATCTGTAACTAACAAGCAGTGGATGAATGTGTGGGGAGAAGAAGAGGAAGCACACTACTTACATAGGTATGCGACGCGTGGGTTGATCGCCTCGACCTCGTTGGCGACACGGAGGAAGGGCGCAATCTCGATGAGCGAGGAGGGGATGATGTCGCTGTCCAAGATGGACTCACTGACGACCTGGACGACTGAGGAGGAGGATGCCATTCTGCTTTCCTCACGCTCCAGGAGGAAGTACAAAGGAAATAAGTATGATCGATCGGCCGTGAGTGGGGAATGGGAGTTAGTATATATAGTAACCAGAGAGCTAGCAGTGGAGTGGCGCAGTAGTAGTGTGTGAAGGAAAGGCAGCAGACCAAAACCGCTTTCACCAAGGAATAAAGTAGTAGCTGCCTTTTCTATTGCTGAATCGTTCCTTGGTGGCTACGTAACAATAGTGGAGGGATGGATAAAGCATATGCATGGAATGGGAGCTGGACAAAAGATGGGAGAAAAAACGAGTCGTTTGTAGGGTGGAGCATGCATCACTACTGGAAAAACTGTTTACGCGAGTTCTTTCGGCGTAGCCAAAGCGCAGGGTCTTGGCAAAGACTTCTCGGCAAAGAGTAGGACACGGCAAAGACATGTCGTCGCATTAGTTATATACGGTCGATCGATGGGCCATGAGTGGGGAATGGGAGTTAGTACAGTTAATAGTTTGAAGGAAGGAAAGGGAAGGGAAGAGAAGCAGATTAAAGCCACCTGCTCGCCATACGTAGCTGTATTTTCTATTACTAAATCCTTTCCTTGGTGGCTACGTAAGAGTAGTGGAGGAGTGATGGATAAAGCATTTGTGTATAAAGATATTTGCTTGCTTGCTTGTTAAGCAAAACAATTCAAGCACAACAATCATTTTTTGTTACTTCATAATAAACAATCTGCACTCAGTCACTTACTAGTAGACATTTGCCCACCTATTTTCATTTCCTTTTTATTTTCTTCTGTGTGATTTTTTGTGGGGAAACAAAAAATTATTAATATGTACGTAAACTGTAATTGATAAAAATGATGCCAGGGGTGTTAAGTAGCAAAACATGGATAATGTGTTTTATCTTTTATGGAGAAAGTCGTATGATGGATTTCTTTTTGAATCGAACTCATGACGGAATTGATTAGTCTGGAAATTCAGGATTCAGTTGTCAACTGCGGTGTCTTTATGTGGCACTGATGAGATCATTGGTTGGATTATCGGTCTATGAATGCGAATAAGAAGAATGTACAAGATGAAGACACGTAATAAAATACAAATTATAAACTAGAGGGTTTTGCTCCTAATCCAGTTCATGTTCAAGGCAAACAGTTTCCCCAATGACCTCCACTCCACCTCAACATCTTTGGATTCATCAAGCATAGACTAAGCTTGTTCCTCCTCTCGGCGCGCTCTTAAATATCCTGTATGGTCTGAATCAGCTGCTTCCCCTTACCAGCAACTCATCCTTCCCTGTAGGTTGAGTTGAGATTTCCTTCTCCTTCTCAGGAGTAAGAAGTGAAGGCGGCCTTGGGCGCCATTGGAACTGCAACAGTCATTATTCATTCAGTCAACAAATAAAACGGCAACCCCGCAAAAAAAAAAAAAGGGTGAGCATTGCAACGACAGAGCAACATGAACCATGCATTGATGGAGGCTCTTCTACCTACCTGGGAAAACTGTTTCTTTGACATCTTGTAAATCTGCTTGCCAGTGAAAGACCAAATTCGAATATCGCTTTCCATCTCATGGCCGACCGATGCAGTGGCAACGAACCTGAAATGAAGAAAAACTAGTTATGTATAGTTCCACACCGAACGTGCTTATATAAAGCCGCCTGCTTACTTGCATCCAATGAGAACTTCATACAATTTGAGAATGTATGTATCTAGAGTATATTCCAACAGTTGAGGTTTAAGTATAATTCATATAGTTCAACCTCAAAAAAAGAAGTAATTCATATAGTTGAGCCATTCTGTATACATGTCTAACAATTGACATCACGAAGTAGTGAGTTTCAAGAAACTCTTGATTGCGTGATTAGCTCACTCACCTGCCAGTGGGATCCCACATGACATCAGTCACCATAGGATGCTCTGTTGTGGCCATGGTCTCAAGATCATCGACATTGTAGAACTCCAACTGGCCATTGAAATCCTTCAGCCCAGCAAGAACCATAAACTTCCCCGCAGGAGACCAGAACAGTGCATCAGCTTGCCTGCCCTTGATTGTTGTGAGCTTCGACACACGGCTAACATCGTCGGCTGAGTGCATCGAGTAGAAGCTTATGTCATGCTTAAACCCATCGCTGTGGATAACAACAAACCGGTGGCCTCTTGGCTCCCAAGCAAAGGCAATTATCTTGTCATTCTTGTTGTCCAATTCAAAGACCTCGCTCAGGATGCCCCTCTCCTTGATCCTGAACAGCTCGAAAATAGTGCAACAAGTTGTCCTCTCCGCTTCTACGTGCCGATCTACCTGGATGGCAAGATACTCTCCATTGTTTTGCCAATACATTTTGCAACCACTAACGCTCGAAAGGTACTTGCGCCGCAACTCCTCTTTGCTGATAATTTGCACCAGACTCACCTTTCAAAAGATAGCACATATATATTTAGCTTACACTTGACCATCTATCTACCTTATGAAAATCTTAAATAATGTGAACCGCAGAGATTTCTTTCTACTTACCCTTGCAAGCTGATTTCTATTACCCGGATCTTGAACAAAAATGCATAAGATGGAATCAGTCGGCGACCAACTGAAGTCTACCGCATTTTCTAACTCCAAGGACGTGTTGCCAACAAGGGAGAACGTTTCGGTTTCATAAAGAGATATGGTACCCTTTCCAAGCATGGCAAAGTATCGATCATCTCCTCCACCACTCCACCTTCATACACATAAAACAATATACATTAAGCATCTGACTTTATATGACAAGATAATGAGAAGTTGTGTGCTCATTAAAAAGTGTGTTATCGGTGTGTGCTCAACCTCAAGATTGGCCATGAAAGACCAGTCCTTCCATCGGTGGTGAACTCGATGAAACATTTATGAGAACATCTTTCATTGAAGTTCCGCATCACTTTCCCAGTCCTCACATCAAAGAAATTTAGGACAACCCACCTCTACACGTTTGAGAATGAATGCTGGTCAGATGGGAAAACTTACCAACAGTGGGAATAATACACCTAAGACAGCCTTAATTGTTTACATGTGCGTCTCTAAGGTTGGTGAGCTCATGGTTGCTGTATGTGACCAAATATCTCTCACCTGGGGAGAAATCGATTAGTTGAACCTGCAGAAATTAAGCCACTGTCAGCTGGAATACAACACTGAATTTTTGCATAGAACAATTACAGTTGTGTGGCACAACTTAGTTAACCAGTACCTGTGGATGAGGAAAGCGCATTAGGTGCTTGAACTCACCATCGCCGCCCCACACCTGTGCACCTTGCCTATGCACCGTCGCCAAGTATGTACCAAGAGGAGACCACTGAACAAAACTATCCGTCCATCGCTGGGAAGCAAAATAATGGGTAAGGTAAATATGTGCATAATATTAGTTCTACTTATGGAAGTGTGGCATGCCACAGGCTTAACTTTTTATCAGTCAAACTGTATGAAAAAATGCAAGAAGTCCGAAAAGAAAACTAAGTACCTGCTTTTGGTAGGCAAGTTCAGGCACAACATCGTTCCAGTACACCTCGGTAGACGTACCGGCACGGATGACAAACTGGTCTCTGGCCTTCTCATCCATTAGCCACCTTTGCAAATTAGGCTGCAATACATTAAACTCATTGTCGAGACATTAATTAGTCGGCAAGGCATCAGAAATACATCTGATCTGGCTATGTCCAAAAAATGTCCAAAAAATGTTACCCAAGGTGTGTATGGCTTAATTTCGGCCTCAGGGACTTCGATGTACTTGTCGAAGTCGTCAAACATATTTACTTGAAATCTGTGGGACCTGTCCAATGCGTACAGGTTGGTTTTTCGCCTCGCAAGCTCGGCTTCCTGGTACATCAAACATTCTCTTTCAGTTGTCCAACAAGTGTATGGTTAATTCCTTAGTACTCAAAGCAATGAAATTGTAAACTAAATCAAAGTTTTGGTCAGTAAACATTGGGTGAATATATAGAACATGCAAGCATCATTAATAGCTTCCACAGGAAAGATAAATGAGGAACTAAAATACCCACATGAGGAGTAGCGAACTCGATGAAGCAGTAGCCGTAGGTGGTATAGAGTATAGGAATCCAGAGACCACCTTCCTTGATGACACCAATTTGGTTATAGATTGCGCGCATGACACTCTTCAGCCTCTCGAATTTCTCCACGGGGACAATTGGCAGATTGTCGACGATGATCACGTTCGCGAAACCCGTCTCGAGCTCCGGAGGAGGACCAACCTCGCTCTCAAGTAGCAGTACGTTGTCATCATCATCGTCACTGCACAGATTATATGTAGTCCACCAGTAGTCACATATATAGAGAGTTAGCAAAATCCAAAGCTATATATGGGGTAAATTGCTTGCATGTACCTACTTGGGCAAGATATAGAAGGGGGCCGTGGGTTGGATGATGCATGCATATGGGTCGATCAGGAAGGATGGAATGCTGGAAGAGAGGAGGATCGATTTGCTATACCTGCAGGGGAAGTTGCCGGCGTCGGCGGGGAGAGTGATGAAGTCGAGGTCGACGGCGGTGAGGTCGACCCCGAGGTCCCGCGCCCGCGCTTCCAGATGTGGCCTCGTTACTGCGGCCATGGATCGCTATATAGCTATCGATCGAGCGTCGACGCTAGCTAGGGTTTTAACTCGCACACACGAGTAGTATAATACAAGTAGTCCTAAATATGCCCACACGAGGAACAGTTCGCATTTTTTTTCATAAATTGTGGATTTGACAAGGGGCGTGCTACGTGTTGGCCCTGCCGCCTTGCGAGCCGTCCTATTCGATGATGCGAGCTGTCCATTCTTTTTTTTTCTGCAACATGACTATTGTTGCAGAAAAAATGTATTTCTGCAACAATACTCTTGGTGCAGAACAAACCAAGCACATCCCCGCGTCTCCGCGTCGCCCTCCCGCTAGGGCGGCTCGGGTGAAAACCCTAGCCGCCGCCGCCGGGCACGTCCATCCTCCTCCTCCCCTCCGCCGCCACTAGCGGAGGTCGCCAGGCAAAGCCCCAGGCGGCTGATGGCGGCGGCGGAGGCTCTCTTTCCCTCCCGCGTCAGATCAGGTGAGGCAGGTCACCCATGGCGCCGGGGCGCTCTCCGCCGATCTGCGTCGCGGCTGCGCGGCGGCGCGTTAGGCGACGACGCAAGGCGGCGGCGTGGTGCTGGGCGGGGGAGGCGGAGCTGCGGCTCCGGGGAAGATCTGGTGGCACTGACCGTTCGACGGGCTCGCGGGCATGGCGGCCTTGGTCATGGTGGCCGGCGGCTGGGCCTGTCGGCGGCGGCTGGATCCCAGGGCGGCGGCCCTGAAAGGTGGCGGCGGGTGAAGCTCGGGCTTCCTGCGACGGCATGGCATGGTGATGTCCCTATCCAAGCGGATCTGCATCACCGATCTCGTGGTTTTGCCGCGGATTGGTTCAGATCAGAGACGGTGATGAGTGTGCGGGATCGATCTCGGCGGCTCTCGTGGTTTGGCGGGGTGGAGTGGGAGTCCTCCTCCCAGGCTCCAGTGGTGGCGCATTCAGGCAGTGGCCGGTGTGCCAGGGCTCTTACGGTGGCACTGCTGTTGCGGTTGGTTGCCGGATCTAGGCGGCTAGATCTGGGGCTTTGAAGGCGGTCGAGACAGTGCACAGGTTGTCAGGTGGATGTCTTGGGACGGATCCGAGTGAAAACTTGGTCTTCGGTCGTTAGCTGTCCATTCTTTTTTTTTCTGCAACATGACTATTGTTGCAGAAAAAATGTATTTCTGCAACAATACTCTTGGTGCAGAACAAACCAAGCACATCCCCGCGTCTCCGCGTCGCCCTCCCGCTAGGGCGGCTCGGGTGAAAACCCTAGCCGCCGCCGCCGGGCACGTCCATCCTCCTCCTCCCCTCCGCCGCCACTAGCGGAGGTCGCCAGGCAAAGCCCCAGGCGGCTGATGGCGGCGGCGGAGGCTCTCTTTCCCTCCCGCGTCAGATCAGGTGAGGCAGGTCACCCATGGCGCCGGGGCGCTCTCCGCCGATCTGCGTCGCGGCTGCGCGGCGGCGCGTTAGGCGACGACGCAAGGCGGCGGCGTGGTGCTGGGCGGGGGAGGCGGAGCTGCGGCTCCGGGGAAGATCTGGTGGCACTGACCGTTCGACGGGCTCGCGGGCATGGCGGCCTTGGTCATGGTGGCCGGCGGCTGGGCCTGTCGGCGGCGGCTGGATCCCAGGGCGGCGGCCCTGAAAGGTGGCGGCGGGTGAAGCTCGGGCTTCCTGCGACGGCATGGCATGGTGATGTCCCTATCCAAGCGGATCTGCATCACCGATCTCGTGGTTTTGCCGCGGATTGGTTCAGATCAGAGACGGTGATGAGTGTGCGGGATCGATCTCGGCGGCTCTCGTGGTTTGGCGGGGTGGAGTGGGAGTCCTCCTCCCAGGCTCCAGTGGTGGCGCATTCAGGCAGTGGCCGGTGTGCCAGGGCTCTTACGGTGGCACTGCTGTTGCGGTTGGTTGCCGGATCTAGGCGGCTAGATCTGGGGCTTTGAAGGCGGTCGAGACAGTGCACAGGTTGTCAGGTGGATGTCTTGGGACGGATCCGAGTGAAAACTTGGTCTTCGGTCGTTAGCCGGAGCCGGTGATGATAATGCGCTTATCATCGCTTCCTTCATAAAGGCATCATCGAGGTACGAATCCCAAACTCACCCAATACCTCCGGGGGAAACCCTAGATCAGTCGATCGGATGACGGCGGCATTCATGTGTCATTACCCCCTTGGGGGCAGCATTCTTGGAGATGCACTCGGGCTCAAGGGACCAGCGGATGGCTTCTTCGGTGGAGCGGTGTTTCTTTCTACATATTCATGGCGGTGGCTCTTGGCGGCATGGAGCAGTGGAGGCTTGGCGTCAGATGTGTGGTGATGGACACGCGCAGGAGGTCGACGCTGTCTGGCGTCGTGGTGGCGTCGGCGGCAGCTAGACCGGGCAAGGTCGATGCAGCAGTACAACTCTGAAGATGGATCGGTGGCAGGTGGCTGCGGCGGCCTCATACTCGGCAAGCGTCCTAGTTGAGGAGCACGCCGGACTGGTGGGTGCCCATACCCAGCAGGTGTCCTGGTTGGGACCTCAGGTCTTAGATGTTAGGTTTGGCTGCGAGGTCTGTTTGGTATTAGACCCAAACTATCAGCGCCCCTTCATCAACTGGATAGGAGTAGCAACAGATGTTGCTAAGACGGTGGCTTTGGTCTTACTGTTGTACGACTTTGTAAGGTCTTGTGTTAATAATTAATAATATGGCCGTATGCATTGTCCAGATGCAGAGGCAGGGGGTATTCCTCCTTTTCTAAAAAAAGACTCTTGGTGCAACATTCCTGCAACAAAACCTTTTTTGCAAATTTACAACATCTCTGGTCTCTTTTTGTATTCCTACAACAAGGCCCTTGTTATAATTTTTTTTGCAACAAATATCATGTTGCAGAAACATTGGCGCCCCCTCGTGCACTAGCACCGTCGTGTTCACCACCACCATTAAGCAACAACGCCATTGTTGTCATTGTTGCAGAAACTGCTGAGAGGACGATGGCGAGGTTGGCAACGCTCCTCCCTGGATCCGTCGATCCGGTCGGCAGAGAGGTACTCAACTGCAGAGATCCGGCATGGAAGCGAATATGTGCACGATGGCGCGATCTCTCCGGTAGTCGTCCGTGCCAATGGCGAGGTTGGCGACACTCCTTCTCGGATCCGTCGGTCAGGTCAACAGGGAGGCGTTCGATGGTGGAGATCCAGCATGGAGGCGAGGAGGCGCACGGTGGGCGATCTCGCCAGCAGTCATCCGCGTCGATGGCGAGGTTGGTGACGCTCGAGCCGGTCGGCGGGGAGGCATTCCAGAACGGAGATCTGGCATGGAGGTGAGGAGGCGCACAGTGGGGCGATCCCGCCAGCCGTCGTGGGGCACGGTGGCGTGAGGCGCATCTATTTGGCGGTTGTGGACGGGATGAAGCAACGAGAAAGTAGATGTGCTAGCAGTTCCGCAACATTCCATGTGTTGCATTTGGCAGTTTTGCAACATGATTAATGTTGCAAAATACTAGTGCGGTGTGGAGGGTGTTGTGCGCTGCACGATCAAGTGTTGATCGAACGGTTGCGGAGACAGTCAACGCGCGCAAACAATCCGCCGGTTGATAGGAAGCATTTCCTATTTTACAACTAAGCATCAAGGTGGTACAAACAGAATTAGCAAAATGCCAATGACGCTATGCATAGTAGAGAAAAACAAGATATGCAAAACTAATGCACACACAACAAAATTTAGATATGGTGGCAAAGAGCAAAATCATACATAATCGAAGCTATGCGTAAGCAAAGGAAAAAAAAGGAAAAACTCTGAAGCGGTCAAAATAGCAATCGACAAACTATAAGAACAACCATTCACACCAACCATGTCTTGACATCGCAAGGATAACGAGAAAGATTCTCCAACAGGAACGCCCCTAGGAAGGGAATAACGCTCAAGCGTCACCATAGCCGAATCCAACTATCGAAGGTCAGATATTTGATTTTCACCTTGAATATTAATCTGAGCAAATTCAAGCAATGCCTTCAATAAGAAAACGTCACAAAACACAACCATTGATAGGTATAACTAACTAGGGTCAGACCTAGGGGTTTCACCATGGAGATTTAGACCGGGTACTCGAGAAGCACCACAAAATCAAAGTCATCATGTGTAACGCCCCGGATTCGATGCGCCAGGTGTCTGCCAGTTATTCGCCGTCATTGCCATGTCATGTGCTTGCGTGTTGCATTTTGCCATGTCACCATATGCATTTCATATCATGTCATCATGTGCATTTCATTTTGCATACGTGTTCGTCTCATGCATCCGAGCATTTTCCCCGTTGTCCGTTTTGCAATCCGGCACTCCTATGTCATCCGGCGGTCCCTTTTGACCTCTTCTCTTGTGCGGGTGTTAAACTTTCTCGGAATGGCCCGAGGTTTGTCAAGCGGCCTTGGTATAGCACCGGTAGACCGCCTGTCAAGTTTCGTGCCATTTGGAGGTCGTTTGATACTCCAACGGTTAACCGGGTAACCGTTAAAGCCTCCTTCTTTTGTTGCAGCCCAACACCCCTTCCAAAGTGGCCCAAAACCCATCTAACTCTCCTCCATGCTCTCGGTCGTTCGATCACGATCGCGTGGCCGAAAACTGCTCCTCATTTGGACTCTCCTAGCTCCCTCTACCTATAAATAGGCCCTCCCCTTCCATTTTCGCGGATGAAACCCTAGCCTAGCCTCTTCCCCGCCGCCGCCGGACATGTCCGCCTCTGCACCGGACGTGTCCACCGCCGCCGCCACGTCGCTCCGACGAATCGGAGGACGCCACGTCATCTCCGCCGCCGCCCCAGCCAGTGGCACGCCGCCACGTGGCCCCCGTGCCCTCCCGCCGCCGCCGGCCCGCGGGGCCTGAGCCGGGCCCGCGCGGCCTGCCCGCCGCCGCCGCCTACGCCCGCGCCCCGCCTCGCTAGCCGCCCGGCGCCCTCCGGCCCCGGCGCCGCCGGCCATGGCGCCGCCGCCCGCCGCCGGCGCTGCCGGTTCCAACCCGCGCTGCCCCGGATTGGCCTCGCCCTCCGCGGCCTCTTCCCGTCCGCCGGCCTCGGCCTCCCGCCGGGTCCGCCGCCCCTGCCACATCCCCTCCGCTGCCCGGTCGTGCCTCGCCGGAGCCGCGTCGGCCCGCCTCGTCCCGGCCGCTCTCGCGCACCGGCCTCGCCGGCCTCCGGCCGCCCCGCTCGCCGCCGGCCTCCGTCCTCGCCATCCGCGCCCGGATCCGGCGAGATCCGGCCGGACCCGCCCCGGAACTACCTCGCCGGCGCCCCCCCGCTCCTTCTCCGGCCACCGCAGCGCCAACTCCGGCTGTCCTCGGGAACCGCGCGCGGCCCGATCTAGATCCACCTCGCGTTGACTTCGCCCCCTCTCGAGGTCGATTCCACTAAGTCCCCAGTTTTTTATATAACCATGCCATGTTCGTTGCATCGTATCTCTGCATCCGTAGCTCCGTTTCATGCGTGTAATATGTCGAATTGTTCGCCTCAACAAGTACTTCATTTCATTCGATTGCATCATTTTCATTTGAGCTCATCTTGATGCCCGAAATGCTGTTGGAAGAGTGCATGCTGATGTTAAACTGCTGAAACTGTTATAACTTGCTCATTTGTCATTTTTGCCATGATTGATGTGTGCATCCTATGAGGTTGATGTCTTCAGGTGTTTTGGTCTATGCCATGCCATCTTTCCAGGGGTGTATGCCATGTATTTTTGTGATCAATGTGGTGACTAGCACAAGCATGCAAACTAGGCTTCGTGATATTGCTGATTTTAGTCCCTATTCTGCTGTTATTTTGATGCCATGTAAACTTGATGCTACAGAGAGATCCATGCATATTTTGAGATACTTCAGTAAGGGTGTTTTGAACATATGGTTGTTGTCTATCCATCCCTGCCCTTGGTTGCAATTGTGGAGTAGTCTAGCATGTCATTTTCGTGCTCTACTTTTGCTTCAAAATGTTTCCTGGCAGATTGTTTACGTGTTACTCAATTTGGTCAAGGTTGCTATATTTGATCCTTGCATGATATGGACTTGTTCTTGACTTGGTTTGTTTCACAAACATGTCTTCTTGATGATGCTATGCTTATCTTGTCATGCAATGACTTGTGATGAGTGAATCGAGCTTGTTAAGTAGTGTACTTGCTGTTGCTGTTTTGCTAGGCTGAATCTGTTATTTCGTGATGCTATATAAACATGTTGCTACTAATCATTCTATGCATAATCTGGAGATGTTCTATAAACATGTTTTGATCTACATGTCATGCCCCTGGTTGCATTTATAGCTTGCTGTAGATTGTTCATATCTTGCTCCAAATTTGCTTCATAATGTTGCTGTCAGCCTGTTAACATTAAGTTCACTTGTTCCCATGTGTTTTGCTAGTGTTCCATGCACCCTATGACCTTGCTCTTGTCATGCTTAGCTTCGCAGACATGTCTTCTTACTGTTGGTTGCCTTGCCATGCCATGTATTGCTCTGTGGTGAGTGGTTCAAGCTCACCAACATGCCTACTTATTGTTGTTTCTGCCATGTATGAATCTGTAATATAACTTGCCATGTTTACATGGGTGCCATCATATTTTCCGTGCCTTTTTGGCTCATGGTCAGTAAGGGACTTTTGATCTATGCTATTAGTAGATTCATGCCATGCCTTTGTTTGCCATGATAAGTTCCTGTAGCATGTTGTTTGATAGCTCTAAACATTGCAACCTGATGTTATTTCCTGATAAGTCTGAAACTGTTATTATTTGCAATCTTTCCATGTCATTTCGAGCATGTTCTAGTCTTTTCTGGAGATAGCTCAGTGTTCATGTTTTGTTGTGCTTTACCTGTACTTCATGCCCATGCCTTTTGTTATTACGTTGGGGTGTTGTAGCTTATTGTTTTGATGCTTGCAATATGCCTAGTTGCTGTTATGGACAGATTGTTGTTATGCCTTGTATAGAGTGTATGTGTTGCACCGTTGCTCCGTTTTGAGTGTGCTCTATATGAAACTTGCTTGTTTTTGCATGCAGTTCTATATTATCATGTTGCATCCTTGTTTTGGTGTGTTTGCTTGATGTTTGGGTGCATTTTGCATCAATGCCATGCTTAACTTGTTTTGCTCATATCTTCTAGGCCGTAGCTCCGAATCTAATGAACTTTATATGTAACTTGACTAGAATCTCGTGTAGATCATCGTGGTGCATCTTAACTTGCTGTTTAACAACTTGAACATAAGGTTTATTCAGATCTGGACCAATTTCGAAATATGCATATGAGGACTTACTGGAATTGTTATATGTTGTTTCCGGCCTCATTTAAACTTGCCTTGATGTGTTGTTCTTGTTTGCATCATCTCTTGCCATGAGTAGCTTCATGTAGCTTTGTCATGCATCATGCTTGTTGTGCATCATGTCTTGTTCATGTGTGGTGTGTTTACTATGTTGTGTGCTTCTTCTCGATAGTTCCCGTTTCGTTGCGATCGTGAGGATTCGTTCGTCTACGCTTGGTTCGTCTTCGTGGCTTCATCTTCTTCATGGGCTCGTTCTTCTTCCTTGCGGGATTTCAGGCAAGATGACCGCTACCCTGGATCTCACTACTATCATTGCTATGCTAGTTGCTTCGTTCTATCGCTATGCTGCGTTACCTATCATTTGCTCTTCAAGCCTCCCAAATTGCCATGAACCTGTAACCTTTGACACCATTCCTAGCAAACCGTTGCTTGGCTATGTTACCGCTTTGCTCAGCCCCTCTTATGGCGCTGTTAGTTGCAGGTGAAGTTGAAGATTTCTCCATGGTGGACAGGATTTTGGTTGGGATATCACAATATCTCTTATATTATTAATGCATCTATATACTTGGTAAAGGGTGGAAGGCTCGGCCTTATGCCTGGTGTTTTGTTCCACTCTTGCCGCCCTAGTTTCCGTCATACCGGTGTTATGTTCCCGGATTTTGCGTTCCTAACGTGGTCGGGTGATTTATGGGACCCCCCTGACAGTTCGCTTTGAATAAAACTTGTCCAGCAAGGCCCAACCTTGGTTTTACCATTTGCCTCTTCACCCCTTTCTTTTCCCGGTGCACTCAATTCAAGTTTTTCGGTAGTGATTATATTCTTTTCTGTCGGCTGAAGTGTTTTACTCGCTCGTTCGCCTCTCGCCAGTTTATCCTTCCGGAGTGCTCAAGACATATCAAGAGATTCGTCTGTGTTCGAATTAATTCGAGGTTGTCACCTCATTCTAAGATTTCATTGTTCTGGTGCATCATCTATCTGTTCAACAATCCTTTCCAACGGTGTTTTCTTTAGTGGGCCCTAACCCACAGGTCTTTTCCCAGGATCTTACCTGACTCTTCTAATTCCCCTGGAGTTATTCTCAATTCTTTTCAAAGTGTGATGTAAGAATGAATTTCATCAGTCACATGTTTTTCCAAGATCTCTTTCAAATCATTTCATTGTTGGCTCAACCTCTCTGCTTTTCATTCTCCCGGAGTATCTCAGTAATTTTGGTGGTGTTTCTCGTCGTCATTTGAAAACCAAAGAAGAAGATTTCTCTTAAATCTTGCCCGTTCTCCCGGAGATTCGCGGTGCTAGCTCGATGTTATCCTATCAAATTGTTTTCCAGTCGTGAAAATTCTTTTCATTCATCCGGAGCATTTCAGGAGTTGCTTTCTCTCTCGATCATCCGGAGGCCATCTTTTCGGAAGATTTCTTCATTCTAAGTTTTCAGATTCGTTCTCCAATTATTCTATATCCGTGCCCCTTCGTTCATCTCAGTATTCTTCCCGGTGATTAAGTCTCTTTCATCAGTCATTTTCGAATTCTCACGGTGGTTCTTTCAGATTCTTTTTCCTTGATTATCATATTAATCCATTCGTTCTTTTCAATCCTACCGGTGGTTCATGAAGACCTTCTTCAAGTTGGCGCCATATCTCTTCTCAATCCTTTTCAAAAAGAATAAGTAATATGCAAAAATCCATTGCTTGTCATCAATTTAATTTGATGAAGGATAAGCATACAATAAATCTTATTCTTATTCCATCCAAGTGATTATCCCTTCCTTCGGAGTTTGTTCTTGATGAATAAATTCTAGTTTCAAGTGTTTCATCTTTTCTTTTCCGGAGTTCAAATGTCCTCGACCGTTTCGTCGGAACCTCCATCTAAATCATCGCAAGGCTCATCTTATTTTTCTTCCTTCATTCTATCTCATCATCCTTTTCGTCACCGGAGTTCTTCATGGTGGTTCTTCATGATTTAATTCATTCTTCAAGAGTTCATCAAGTATCATTCCATCCTCTCTAGTTCATGTTCTAATCCTTCCTTTTTCAGCCGGAGTGCTGCCTAAATTCTTTCAGTCTTATTCGTTTCTTTTCTCATTCTAACCACTCCGGTTAGAACGAGTGATTTCATAGTCTATCTGATTCCGTGAGTTTGCGATTCTCGTCATTCTCCTCGTTCCTTTCTTCTTCTCGAGTGCTCTCGATTCTTTGCTTTTTCTCTTGAGTTCTTGTTTCACCTCATCCCTTTTCTCTTCTGTCTCGGTCCTAAGATCTTGGGACGAGATCTCTTGTTAGTGGAGGAGTGTTGTAACGCCCCGGATTCGATGCGCCAGGTGTCTGCCAGTTATTCGCCGTCATTGCCATGTCATGTGCTTGCGTGTTGCATTTTGCCATGTCACCATATGCATTTCATATCATGTCGTCATGTGCATTTCATTTTGCATACGTGTTCATCTCATGCATCCGAGCATTTTCCCCGTTGTCCGTTTTGCAATCCGGCACTCCTATGTCATCCGGCGGTCCCTTTTGACCTCTTCTCTTGTGCGGGTGTTAAACTTTCTCGGAATGGCCCGAGGTTTGTCAAGCGGCCTTGGTATAGCACCGGTAGACCGCCTGTCAAGTTTCGTGCCATTTGGAGGTCGTTTGATACTCCAACGGTTAACGGTGTAACCGTTAAAGCCTCCTTCTTTTGTTGCAGCCCAACACCCCTTCCAAAGTGGCCCAAAACCCATCTAACTCTCCTCCATGCTCTCGGTCGTTCGATCACGATCGCGTGGCCGAAAACCGCTCCTCATTTGGACTCTCCTAGCTCCCTCTACCTATAAATAGGCCCTCCCCTTTCATTTTCGCGAATGAAACCCTAGCCTAGCCTCTTCCCCGCCGCCGCCGGACATGTCCGCCTCCGCACCGGACGTGTCCACCGCCGCCGCCACGTCGCTCTGACGAATCGGAGGACGCCACGTCATCTCCGCCGCCGCCCCAGCCAGTGGCACGCCGCCACGTGGCCCCCGTGCCCTCCCGCCGCCGCCGGCCCGCGGGGCCCGAGCCGGGCCCGCGCGGCCTGCCCGCCGCCGCCGCCTGCGCCCGCGCCCCGCCTCGCTAGCCGCCCGGCGCCCTCCGGCCCCGGCGCCGCCGGCCATGGCGCCGCCGCCCGCCGCCGGCGCTGCCGGTTCCAACCCGCGCTGCCCCGGATTGGCCTCGCCCTCCGCGGCCTCTTCCCGTCCGCCGGCCTCGGCCTCCCGCCGGGTCCGCCGCCCCTGCCACATCCCCTCCGCTGCCCGGCCATGCCTCGCCGGAGCCGCGTCGGCCCGCCTCGTCCCGGCCGCTCTCGCGCACCGGCCTCGCCGGCCTCCGGCCGCCCCGCTCGCCGCCGGCCTCCGTCCTCGCCATCCGCGCCCGGATCCGGCGAGATCCGGCCGGACCCGCCCCGGAACCACCTCGCCGGCGCCCCCCCGCTCCTTCTCCGGCCACCGCAGCGCCAACTCCGGCTGTCCTCGGGAACCGCGCGCGGCCCGATCCAGATCCACCTCGCGTTGACTTCGCCCCCTCTCGAGGTCGATTCCACTAAGTCCCCAGTTTTTTATATAACCATGCCATGTTCGTTGCATCGTATCTCTGCATCCGTAGCTCCGTTTCATGCGTGTAATATGTCGAATCGTTCGCCTCAACAAGTACTTCATTTCATTCGATTGCATCATTTTCATTTGAGCTCATCTTGATGCCCGAAATGCTGTTGGAAGAGTGCATGCTGATGTTAAACTGCTGAAACTGTTATAACTTGCTCATTTGTCATTTTTGCCATGATTGATGTGTGCATCCTATGAGGTTGATGTCTTCAGGTGTTTTGGTCTATGCCATGCCATCTTTCCAGGGGTGTATGCCATGTATTTTTGTGATCAATATGGTGACTAGCACAAGCATGCAAACTAGGCTTCGTGATATTGCTGATTTTAGTCCCTATTCTGCTGTTATTTTGATGCCATGTAAACTTGATGCTACAGAGAGATCCATGCATATTTTGAGATACTTCAGTAAGGGTGTTTTGAACATATGGTTGTTGTCTATCCATCCCTGCCCTTGGTTGCAATTGTGGAGTAGTCTAGCATGTCATTTTCGTGCTCTACTTTTGCTTCAAAATGTTTCCTGGCAGATTGTTTACGTGTTACTCAATTTGGTCAAGGTTGCTATATTTGATCCTTGCATGATATGGACTTGTTCTTGACTTGGTTTGTTTCACAAACATGTCTTCTTGATGATGCTATGCTTATCTTGTCATGCAATGACTTGTGATGAGTGAATCGAGCTTGTTAAGTAGTGCACTTGCTGTTGCTGTTTTGCTAGGCTGAATCTGTTATTTCGTGATGCTATATAAACATGTTGCTACTAATCATTCTATGCATAATCTGGAGATGTTCTATAAACATGTTTTGATCTACATGTCATGCCCCTGGTTGCATTTATAGCTTGCTGTAGATTGTTCATATCTTGCTCCAAATTTGCTTCATAATGTTGCTGTCAGCCTGTTAACATTAAGTTCACTTGTTCCCATGTGTTTTGCTAGTGTTCCATGCACCCTATGACCTTGCTCTTGTCATGCTTAGCTTCGCAGACATGTCTTCTTACTGTTGGTTGCCTTGCCATGCCATGCCATGTATTGCTCTGTGGTGAGTGGTTCAAGCTCACCAACATGCCTACTTATTGCTGTTTCTGCCATGTATGAATCTGTAATATAACTTGCCATGTTTACATGGGTGCCATCATATTTTCCGTGCCTTTTTGGCTCATGGTCAGTAAGGGACTTTTGATCTATGCTATTAGTAGATTCATGCCATGCCTTTGTTTGCCATGATAAGTTCCTGTAGCATGTTGTTTGATAGCTCTAAACATTGCAACCTGATGTTATTTCCTGATAAGTCTGAAACTGTTATTATTTGCAATCTTTCCATGTCATTTCGAGCATGTTCTAGTCTTTTCTGGAGATAGCTCAGTGTTCATGTTTTGTTGTGCTTTACCTGTACTTCATGCCCATGCCTTTTGTTATTACGTTGGGGTGTTGTAGCTTATTGTTTTGATGCTTGCAATATGCCTAGTTGCTGTTATGGACAGATTGTTGTTATGCCTTGTATAGAGTGTATGTGTTGCACCGTTGCTCCGTTTTGAGTGTGCTCTATATGAAACTTGCTTGTTTTTGCATGCAGTTCTATATTATCATGTTGCATCCTTGTTTTGGTGTGTTTGCTTGATGTTTGGGTGCATTTTGCATCAATGCCATGCTTAACTTGTTTTTCTCATATCTTCTAGGTCGTAGCTCCGAATCTAATGAACTTTATATGTAACTTGACTAGAATCTCGTGTAGATCATCGTGGTGCATCTTAACTTGCTGTTTAACAACTTGAACATAAGGTTTATTCAGATCTGGACCAATTTCGAAATATGCATATGAGGACTTACCGGAATTGTTATATGTTGTTTCCGGCCTTATTTAAACTTGCCTTGATGTGTTGTTCTTGTTTGCATCATCTCTTGCCATGAGTAGCTTCATGTAGCTTTGTCATGCATCATGCTTGTTGTGCATCATGTCTTGTTCATGTGTGGTGTGTTTACTATGTTGTGTGCTTCTTCTCGATAGTTCCCGTTTCGTTGCGATCGTGAGGATTCGTTCGTCTACGCTTGGTTCGTCTTCGTGGCTTCATCTTCTTCATGGACTCGTTCTTCTTCCTTGCGGGATTTCAGGCAAGATGACCGCTACCCTGGATCTCACTACTATCATTGCTATGCTAGTTGCTTCGTTCTATCGCTATGTTGCGTTACCTATCATTTGCTCTTCAAGCCTCCCAAATTGCCATGAACCTGTAACCTTTGACACCATTCCTAGCAAACCGTTGCTTGGCTATGTTACCGCTTTGCTCAGCCCCTCTTATGGCGCTGTTAGTTGCAGGTGAAGTTGAAGATTTCTCCATGGTGGACAGGATTTTGGTTGGGATATCACAATATCTCTTATATTATTAATGCATCTATATACTTGGTAAAGGGTGGAAGGCTCGGCCTTATGCCTGGTGTTTTGTTCCACTCTTGCCGCCCTAGTTTCCGTCATACCGGTGTTATGTTCCCAGATTTTGCGTTCCTAACGCGGTCGGGTGATTTATGGGACCCCCCTGACAGTTCGCTTTGAATAAAACTTGTCCAGCAAGGCCCAACCTTGGTTTTACCATTTGCCTCACCACCACCTACTTTTCCCTTGGGAGTCGCTCTCTCGAGGGTCATCTTTATTTTAGCCCCCCGGGCCAATGCTTGTCTAAGTGTTGGTCCAAACCGAGCGATGTCCGGCGCCCCCTGGGCAACCAGGGTCTATGCCAACCCGTCGTCTTGCTCATCCGGTGTGCCCTGAGAACGAGATATGTGCAGCTCCTATCGGGATTGTCGGCACAGTGGGCGGCTTTGCTGGTCTTGTTTTTACCATTGTCGAAATGTCTTGTAAACCGGGATTCCGAGACTGATCGGGGCTTCCTGGGAGAAGGTCTATTCCTTCGTTGATCGCGAGAGCTTGTCATGGGCTAAGTTGGGACACCCCCTGCAGGGTTTAAACTTTCGAGAGCCGTGCCCGCGGTTATGTGGCAGATGGGAATTTGTTAATGTCCGGTTGTAGATAACTTGATACCAGATTCGAATTAAAACGCATCAACCGCGTGTGTAGCCGTGATGGTCTCTTCTCGGTGGAGTCCGGGAAGTGAACACGGTTTCTGGGTTTTGTTTGACGTAAGTAGGAGTTCAGGATCACCTCTTGATTATTGTTAGCTTCACGACCGTTCCTTTGTTTCTCTTCTCGCTCTTATTTGCGTATGTTAGCCACCATATCATGCTTAGTCGCTGCTGCAACCTCACCATTTTACCCCTTCCTTTCCCATTAAGCTTTGCTAGTCTTGATACCCATGGTAATGGGATTGCTGAGTCCTCGTGGCTCACAGATTACTACAACAACAGTTGCAGGTACAGGCTTTGCGATGATCTTGACGCGAGAGAGATGTTACTTGTTTTGGAGTTCTGCTTCTGCTTCTTCTTCGATCAGGGGATAGGTTCCAGGTCGGCAGCCTGGGCTAGCAGGGTGGATATTGTTTGAGTTTCTGTTTATGATTCATCTGTAGTCGGATGTTGTTCTTGTATGTTGTATTGTTGTATTCATGTGACATTGTATGTATCGGATGTATCCCCACTATTATGTAATGTTGATGTAATGATATCCACCTTGCAAAAGCGTCTTCAAGATGCGCTTCTATCCTTGGTGGGACCTTCGAGTTCCTTTAGGATAGGGTCGCATCTTGGGCGTGACATCATGTGTTGTTGCCATCAGTTTCCGTGATCCCAATATAATAACATGCATAGCACGATCTTGTAGTGAGATGTCATGCAAGTGATGATCATACATGCACAAGCAGACAGTCAAGCCACAACAACTGTCGGTCATCACCAAAAGGTCGAAAAGACGAAGGTCATGGTTGCACATGTGACAAAGATTGACAACGGAGGAGGGTCACTAGCACCACATAAGTCCCACTTCGAGACACTCCAGGAGTTCCATAGCGTACACATATCCATTGACCTTGCTTGTGGCGGCAAAATTGGTTGACAAAACATGCTCATGAATGCCACTGAATCTGAAGATCCAAAACCCTCTCGCCTATTGCGATAGTTGAAGGAAATATGCCCTAGAGGCAATAATAAACTTATTATTTATTTCCTCATATCATGATAAATGTTTATTATTCATGCTAGAATTGTATTAACCGGAAACATGATACATGTGTGAATACATAGACAAAACTATTGTCACTAGTATGCCTCTACTTGACTAGCTCGTTTATCAAAGATGGTTATGTTTCCTAGCCATGGACAAAAGAGTTGTTATTTGATTAACGGGATCACATCATTAGGAGAATGATGTGATTGACATGACCCAGTCCGTTAGCCTAGCACTTGATCGTTTAGTATACTGCTATTGCTTTCTTCATGACTTATACAAGTTCCTGCAACTATGAGATTGTGCGACTCCCGTTTACCAGAAGAACACTTTGTGTGCTACCAAACGTCACAACGTAACTGGGTGATTATAAAGGTGCTCTATAGGTGTTTCCGAAGGTACATGTTGGGTTGGCATAATTCGATATTAGGTTTTGTCACTCCGATTGTCGGAGAGGTATCTCTGGGCCCTCTCGATAATACTCATCACCTAAGCCTTGCAAGCATTGTAACTAATGAGTTAGTTATGAGATGATGTATTACGGAACGAGTAAAGAGACTTGCCGGTAATGAGATTGAACTGGGTATTGGATACCGACGATCAAATCTCGGGCAAGTAACATACCGATGACAAAGGGAACAACGTATGTTGTTATGCGGTTTGACCAATAAAGATCTTTGTAGAATATGTAGGAACCAATATGGGCATCCAGGTCCCTCTATTGGTTATTGACCGAGAAGGTTCTAGGTCATGTCTACATAGTTCTCGAACCCGTAGGGTCCGCACGCTTAACGTTACGATGCAGTTTTATTATGAGTTTATAAGTTTTGATGTACCGAAGTTTGTTCGGAGTCCTGGATGTGATCACGGACATGACGGGGAGTCTCGAAATGGTCGAGACATAAAGATTCATATATTGGACGACTATATTCGGACACCGGAAGTGTTCCGGGATTTTTCGGAGAAAACCGGAGTGCCGGGGGGGGGTTACCGGAACCCCCCGGGAGAGTATTGGGCCTTATGGGCCTTAGGGGAAAGGAGAGAGGGGTGGCCAGCATGGGCCGCGGGCCCCCTACCCCCTCTGGTCCGAATTGGACTAGGAGGGGGGCGACGCCCCCCCCCCCCTTTCCTTCCCCCCTCTCCTCCTTCCTTCCCCCTCCTAGTAGGAGTAGGAAAGGAGGAGTCCTACTCCTACTAGGAGGAGGATTCCTCCTCCCTTGGCGCGCCCAAGGGGCGGCCGGCCTCCCCCCCTTGCTCCTTTATATACGGGGGCGGGGGGCACCCCATAGACACACAAGTTGATCTACGGATCGTTCCTTAGCCGTGTGCGGTGCCCCCCTCCACCATATTCCACCTCGGTCATATCATCGCGGAGTTTAGGCGAAGCCCTGCACCGGTAGAACATCATCATCGTCACCACACCGTCGTGCTGATGGAACTCATCTCCGGAGCTCGGCTGGATCGAAGGCCGGAGATCGTCATCGAGCTGAACGTGTGCTGAACTCGGAGGCTCCGTACGTTCGGTGCTTGGATTGGTCGGATCGTGAAGACGTACGACTACATCAACCGCGTTGTGCTAATGCTTCCGCTTACGGTCTACGAGGGTACGTGGACGAACACTCTCCCCTCTCGTTGCTATGCCATCACCATGATCTTGCGTGTGCGTAGGAAATTTTTTGAAATTACTACGTTCCCCAACAGTGGCATCCGAGCCTAGGTTTTATACGTTGATGTTATATGCACGAGTAGAACACAAGTGAGTTGTGGGCGATACAAGTCATACTGCTTACCAGCATTTCATACTTTGGTTCGGCGGTATTGTTGGATGAAGCGGCCCGGACCGACATTACGTGTACGCTTACGCGAGACTGGTTCTACCGACGTGCTTTGCACACCGGTGGCTGGCGGGTGTCAGTTTCTCCAACTTTAGTTGAACCGAGTGTGGCTACGCCCGGTCCTTGCGAAGGTTAAAACAGCACCAACTTGATGAACTATCGTTGTGGTTTTGATGCGTAGGTAAGAACGGTTCTTGCTAAGCCCGTAGCAGCCACGTAAAATTTGCAACAACAAAGTAGAGGATGACTAACTTGTTTTTGCAGGGCATGTTGTGATGTGATATGGCCAAGACGTGATGCTATATTTTATTGTATGAGATGATCATGTTTTGTAACCGAAGTTATCGGCAACTGGCAGGAGCCATATGGTTGTCGCTTTATTGTATGAAATGCAAACGCCCTGTAATTGCTTTACTTTATCACTAAGCGGTAGCGATAGTCGTAGAAGCAATAGATGGCGTAAACGACAACGATGCTACGATGGAGATCAAGGTGTCGCGCCGGTGACGATGGTGATCACGACGGTGCTTCGAAGATGGAGATCACAAGCACAAGATGATGATGGCCATATTATATCACTTATACTAATTGCATGTCATGTTTATCCTTTATGCATCTTATCTTTCTTTGATTGACGGTAGCATTTTAAGATGATCTCTCACTAAAATTATCAAGAAGTGTTCTCCCTGAGTATGCACCGTTGCCAAAGTTCGTCGTGCCCAGACACCATGTGATGATCGGGTGTGATAAGCTCTACGTCCATCTACAACGGGTGCAAGCCAGTTTTGCACACGCGGAATACTCAGGTTAAACTTGACGAGCCTAGCATATGCAGATATGGCCTCGGAACACGGAGACCGAAAGGTCGAGCGTGAATCATATAGTAGATATGATCAACATAGTGATGTTCACCATTGAAAACTACTCCATCTCACGTGATGATCGGTTATGGTTTAGTTGATTTGGATCACGTAATCACTTAGATGACTAGAGAGATGTCTGTCTAAGTGGGACTTCTTAAGTAATATGATTAATTGAACTTAAATTTATCATGAACTTAGTACCTGATAGTATTTTGCTTGTCTATGTTTGTTTGTAGATAGATGGCTCGTGCTGTTGTTCCGTTGAATTTTAATGCGTTCCTTGAGAAAGCAAAGTTGAAAGATGATGGTAGCAATTACACGGACTGGGTCCGTAACCTGAGGATTATCCTCATTGCTGCACAGAAGAGTTACGTCCTGGAAGCACCGCTGGTGCCAGGCCTGCTGCTGATGCAACTGACGACGTTAAGAACGTCTGGCAGAGCAAAGCTGATGACTACTCTATAGTTCAGTGTGCCATGCTTTACGGCTTAGAATCGGGCCTTCAACGACGTTTTGAACGTCATGGAGCATATGAGATGTTCCAGGAGTTGAAGTTAATATTTCAAGCAAATGCCCGGATTGAGAGATATGAAGTCTCCAATAAGTTCTACAGCTGCAAGATGGAGGAGAATAGTTCTGTCAGTGAACATATACTCAAAATGTCTGGGTATAATAAAGGTTGGAAAAGCGGTAGGCGTAAGCAAGGCGGTTGGCCTTCGCCTAGTGCCTAGGCGGTGCCTAAGCGCCCTAGGCGCAACCTAGGTGGTAATATAGTTTTTACTCGTAGTGTTTTTGTGATTATTATATGGGTGTTGATATTAGTTTAGGAAATATAAATAAGTTAATTACCATCTATTGCCATTGGAATATAACCCGTTTGGCATATCGATGAAGTATGTAGCATGATTTCTTGCTTGGGTAGGCAATTCCTTGCTTGCCCTGCCTAGACATCCATTTATGCCCTAGGCGAGGCATTTGGCCATTGCCTAGCACCTAGGCGTGCCTAAGCTCCTTCTAGGCACTGCCTTTTCCAACGGAGGGTATAATAATCACTTGATTCAACTGGGAGTTAATCTTCCGGATGATAGCATCATTGACAGAATTCTCCAATCACTACCACCAAGCTACAAGAGCTTTGTGATGAACTATAATATGCAAGGGATGAACAAGACTATTCCCGAGCTCTTCGCAATGCTAAAAGCTGCGGAGGTAGAAATCAAGAAGGAGCATCAAGTGTTGATGGTCAACAAGACCACTAGTTTCAAGAAAAAGGGCAAAGGGAAGAAGAAGGGAAACTTCAAAAAGAACAGCAAACAAGTTGTTGCTCAAGAGAAGAAACCCAAGTCTGGACCTAAGCCTGAAACTGAGTGCTTCTACTGCAAGCAGACTGGTCACTGGAAGCGGAACTGCCCCAAGTATTTGGCGGATAAGAAGGATGGCAAAGTAAACAAAGGTATATGTGATATACATGTTATTGATGTGTACCTAACTAGAGCTCGTAGTAGCACCTGGGTATTTGATACTGGTTCTGTTGCTAATATTTGCAACTCGAAACAGGGACTACGGAATAAGCGAGCACTGGCCAAGGACGAGGTGACGATGCGCGTGGGAAACAGTTCCAATGTCGATGTGATCACGGTCGGCACGCTACCTCTACATCTACCTTCGGGATTAGTTTTAGACCTGAATAATTGTTATTTGGTGCTAGCGTTAAGCATGAACATTATATCTGGATCTTGTTTATTGCGAGACGGTTATTCATTTAAATCATAGAATAATGGTTGTTCTATTTATATGAGTAATATCTTTCATGGTCATGCACCCTTGAAGAGTGGTCTATTTTTATTAAATCTCGATAGTAGTGATACACATATTCATAGTGTTGAAACCAAAAGATGCAGAGTTGATAACGATAGTGCAACTTATTTGTGGCACTGCCGTTTGGGTCATATCGGTGTAAAGCGCATGAAGAAACTCCATACTGATGGACTTTTGGAATCACTTGATTATGAATCACTTGGTACTTGCGAACCGTGCCTTATGGGCAAGATGACTAAAACGCCGTTCTCCGGAACTATGGAGCGAGCAACTGATTTGTTGGAAATCATACATACTGATGTTTGTGGTCCAATGAATGTTGACGCTCGCGGCGGGTATCGTTATTTTCTCACCTTCACAGATGATTTGAGCAGATATGGGTATATCTACTTGATGAAACACAAGTCTGAAACATTTGAAAAGTTCAAAGAATTTCAGAGTGAAGTGGAAAATCATCGTAACAAGAAAATAAAGTTTCTACGATCTGATCATGGAGGAGAATATTTGAGTTACGAGTTTGGCCTACACTTGAAACAATGTGGAATAGTTTCGCAACTCACGCCACCTGGAACACCACAAAGAAATGGTGTGTCCGAACATCGTAATCGTACTTTACTTGATATGGTGCGATCTATCATGTCTCTTACTGATTTACCGCTATCGTTTTGGGGTTATGCTTTAGAGACGGCCGCATTCACGTTAAATGGGGCACCATCAAAATCCGTTGAGACGACGCCTTATGAACTGTTGTTTGGCAAGAAACCAAAGTTGTCGTTTCTTAAAGTTTGGGGCTGCGATGCTTATGTGAAGAAACTTCAACCAGATAAGCTCGAACCCAAATCGGAGAAATGTGTCTTCATAGGATACCCAAAAGAGACTGTTGGGTACACCTTCTAACACAGATCCGAAGGCAAGACATTCTTTGCTAAGAATGGATCCTTTCTAGAGAAGGAGTTTCTCTTGAAAGAAGTGAGTGGGAGGAAAGTAGAACTTGATGAGATAACTGTATCTACTCCCTTATTGGAAAGTAGTTCATCACGAGAACCGGTTCCTGTGACGACTACACCAATTAGTGAGGAAACTAATGATATTGATCATGAAACTTCAGATCAAGTTTCTGCTGAACCTCGTAGGTCTACCAGAGTAAGATCCGCGCCAGAGTGGTACCGTAATCCTATTTTGGAAGTCATGTTACTTGACCATGATGAACCTACGAACTATGAGGAAGCGATGATGAGCCCAGATTCCGCAAAATGGCTAGAGGCCATGAAATCTGAGATGGGATCCATGTATGAAAACAAAGTATGGACTTTGGTTGACTTGCCCGATGATTGGCAAGCCATTGAGAATAAATGGATCTTTAAGAAGAAGACTGACGCTGATGGTAATGTAACTGTCTATAAAGCTCGACTTGTTGCAAAAGGTTTTCAACAAGTTCAAGGGGTTGACTACAATGAGACTTTCTCACCCGTAGCGATGCTTAAGTCTGTCCGAATCATGTTAGCTATTGCTGCATTTCGTGATTATGAAATTTGGCAAATGGATGTCAAGACTGCATTCTTGAATGGATTTCTAGAAGAAGAGTTGTATATGATGCAGCCGAAAGGTTTTGTTGATCCAAAAGGTGCTAACAAAGTGTGCAAGTTCCAGCGTTCCATTTATGGACTGGTGCAAGCATCTCGGAGTTGGAATAAACGCTTTGATAGTGTGATCAAAGCATATGGTTTTATACAGACTTTTGGAGAAGCCTGTATTTATAAGAAAGTGAGTGGGAGCTCTATAGCATTTCTAGTTTTATATGTAGATGACATATTATTAATTGGAAATGATATAGAATTTCTGGACAGCATAAAGGGACACTTGAATAAAAGTTCTTCAATGAAAGACCTCGGTGAAGCTGCTTACATATTGGGCATCAAGATCTATAGAGATAGATCAATACGCTTAATAGGACTTTCACAAAGCACATACCTTGACAAAATTTTGAAAAAGTTTAAAATGGATCAGGCAAAGAAAGGATTCTTGCCTGTGCTACAAGGTGTGAAGTTGAGTCAAACTCAATACCCGACCACAGCAGAAGATAGAGAGAAAATGAAAAATGTTCCCTATGCTTCAGCCATAGGCTCTATCATGTATGCAATGCTGTGTACCAGACCTGACGTATGCTTAGCAATAAGCTTGGCAGGAAGGTGCCAAAGTAATCCAGGAGTGGATCACTGGACAGTGGTCAAGAACATCCTGAAATACCTGAAAAGGACTAAGGATATGTTTATCGTATATGGAGGTGACAAAGAGCTAGTCGTAAATGGTTACATCGATGCAAGCTTTGACACTGATCCGGACGATTCTAAATCGCAAACTGGATACGTGTTTTTATTAAACGGTGGAGCTGTAAGTTGGTGCAGTTCTAAACAAAGCGTCGTGGCGAGATCTACATGTGAAGCGGAGTACATAGCTGCTTCTGAAGCAGCGAATGAAGGAGTCTGGATGAAGGAGTTTATTTCCGATCTAGGTGTCATACCTAGTGCATCGGGACCAATGAAGATCTTTTGTGACAATACTGGTGCAATTGCCTTGGCAAAGAAATCCAGATTTCACAAGAGGACCAAGCACATCAAGAGACGCTTCAATTCCATTCGGGACCAAGTCCAAGTGGGAGACATAGAGATTTGCAAGATACATACGGATCTGAATGTTGCAGACCCGTTGACTAAGCCTCTCTCACGAGCAAAACATGATCAGCACCAAGACTCCATGGGTGTTAGAATCATTACTATGTAATCTAGATTATTGACTCTAGTGCAAGTGGGAGACTGAAGGAAATATGCCCTAGAGGCAATAATAAAGTTATTATTTATTTCCTCATATCATGATAAATGTTTATTATTCATGCTAGAATTGTATTAACCGGAAACATGATACATGTGTGAATACATAGACAAAACTATTGTCACTAGTATGCCTCTACTTGACTAGCTCGTTTATCAAAGATGGTTATGTTTCCTAGCCATGGACAAAAGAGTTGTTATTTGATTAACGGGATCACATCATTAGGAGAATGATGTGATTGACATGACCCATTCCGTTAGCCTAGCACTTGATCGTTTAGTATACTGCTATTGCTTTGTTCATGACTTATACAAGTTCCTGCAACTATGCGATTGTGCAACTCCCGTTTACCGGAAGAACACTTTGTGTGCTACCAAACGTCACAACGTAACTGGGTGATTATAAAGGTGCTCTACAGGTGTTTCCGAAGGTACATGTTCGGTTGGCATAATTCAAGATTAGGTTTTGTCACTCCGATTGTCGGAGAGGTATCTCTGGGCCCTCTCGGTAATACTCATCACCTAAGCCTTGCAAGCATTGTAACTAATGAGTTAGTTATGAGATGATGTATTACGGAACAAGTAAAGAGACTTGCCGGTAACGAGATTGAACTAGGTATTGGATACCGACGATCAAATCTCGGGCAAGTAACATACCGATGACAAAGGGAACAACGCATGTTGTTATGCGGTTTGACCGATAAAGATCTTCGTAGAATATGTAGGAACCAATATGGGCATCCAGGTCCCGCTATTGGTTGTTGACCGAGAATGGTTCTAGGTCATGTCTACATAGTTCTCGAACCCGTAGGGTCCGCATGCTTAACGTTACGATGATAGTTTTATTATGCGTTTACAAGTTTTGATGTACCGAAGTTTGTTCGGAGTCCTGGATGTGATCATGGACATGACGAGGAGTCTCGAAATGGTCGAGACATAAAGATTCATATATTGGACGACTATATTCGGACACCAGAAGTGTTCCGGGAGTTTTCGGAGAAAACCGGAGTGCCCGGGGGGTTACCGGAACCCCCCAGGAGAGTATTGGGCCTTATGGGCCTTAGGGGAAAGGAGAGAGGGGCGGCCAGCATGGGCCGTGCGCCCCGTCCCCCCTCTGGTCCGAATTGGACTACCCCTTTCCTTCCCCCCTCTCCTCCTTCCTTCCCCCTCCTAGTAGGAGTAGGAAAGGAGGAGTCCTACTCCTACTAGGAGGAGGATTCCTCCTCCCTTGGCGCGCCCAAGGGGCCGGCCGGCCTCCCCCCTTGCTCCTTTATATACGGGGGCGCGGGGGCACCCCATAGACACACAAGTTGATCTACGGATCGTTCCTTAGCCGTGTGCAGTGCCCCCCTCCACCATATTCCACCTCGGTCATATCATCGCGGTTTAGGCGAAGCCCTGCGCCGGTAGAACATCATCATCGTCACCACGCCGTCGTGCTGACAGAACTCATCTCCGGAGCTCGGCTGGATCGAAGGCCAGAGATCGTCATCGAGCTGAACGTGTGCTGAACTCGGAGGCTCCGTACGTTCGGTGCTTGGATCGGTCGGATTGTGAAGACGCACGACTACATCAACCGCGTTGTGCTAACGCTTCCGCTTACGGTCTACGAGGGTACGTGAAAGAACACTCTCCCCTCTCGTTGCTATGCCATCACCATGATCTTGCGTGTGCGTAGGAAAAATTTTAAAATTACTATGTTCCCCAACAGTAGTCACCGAGCAGCTCAGGGCCACGGTGAACCATCGGCACATTCTTGTTGGGATGCAGGAGACCGGTGCTGCCGCCAGTTTACGTGTAGAAGGGATCACGGCCACCATTGCCTCGCCAACAAAGATCGTCATCCTGGTCGGAAAAGCCACCGTCACCACTGCACAATCATACCCTCTACCTTAGATCGTCGCCAATAGATGACATCTCGCCGCCGAAGGCTACCCGCAGCATCGACCTTCCCGCCGCCTCAATCTCCCCCGAGCCATGCATCCCTCTATATCCCCAACTAATAGCTTAGGGGAAAAAAAGAACAACACGTGGACAAGAGATAAACAACAGCCCAAAAATCACTAAAGGCAATTACACGTGTCAAGGTACAGCAATCTTCAACAGCAGTAACTGTTTTTTTTGGGAAAAAAAGGAGGAAATGGGATCCGATCAAGGTGTAGGGTTTTACTTATATCCAATGTACAAGCATATACTAAGATGAGCTCGAAGCCTGTGGATTAACTGAAGATTCAGTGCACAAGCTTATATTTAAAGGAGCTCTAAGCCTAGGCAGAAGAACGCTTTGCCGTCCTCCTCTCACGGGGACATGAAGGCAGCGGAGTCATGATTTTTGGTGCAGCATCTGGCCTGGAGGCAGCAGCTTGAGGACAACGGACCATGTCTATCCCTCACCGGCATTGACAAATCCATCGGACAGGAAGGCAAACCATATGTAATGATGGTTAGTAGCAGGCCCAAATCGGGGGAGCCGCAAAATCCCAACTTGCACAAACTTACATGTCCATATTGCAAGATATATTCGAGAAGAGCAGGAGAGGAAAAATAGAGGGGATTTCTTCTGGAAAAAAATGAACATGCGCTGATCTGTGTATGAATTCTCACCAATTGCCCGTGAGACGGATGAGTGTTGGAGGAGAAGATGTCAAGAGCGACTGACGTGGACGCCAAGCTTTGACCTGGCTCCGTCGACCTTGTCCACCTGACAGGGTTTGGGGAGGATAGGGGATACGGGAATGGCGGATCTGGATGCCGAGCTCAGCATGGCGCTGTCGAGCCCGACCTTTCGGGTGTATCGGAGCAACTGGTCCATGGCCTTGAAAAAGATTGAGAGTTCATGGGTTGGGTGGGAGGTGCGTGAGGTGGCAAGTAGTTAAGGATGTGCAACATCCGCAATGATGGACCAGTGAAATCGGGAAACTAGGCTGGGTTGTGGCAGTGCAGAATTCGGCATGTTTGACGCGAGCCCGTTTGAAAATGATCTAGTATGTGGAGGCTATGTAGTAGACGTGGAAAACACAGCATACAACCAAAGGCACGACCAACAAAGCGAATGCATGTTCTTATTATACGCTCGATCTAAGATCCGCAATATGTGCATGCATAAATGGCACCGGCGCGCGCAAAAGCAACCAAGAACGGGACTCTCAGCATCCATGGATGCTTCCCAGGACGGCAAGTTGATGCTGCTCAACAAAAGAAAAAGCATGTTTCCAAAAATGTATGGACTGCAATACTTGCAACTAGACGATGTATGTAATTTTGTAGGCCCGTGAATCTATAGACTCTAGATGAGGTCGGTGATGGACCACCAGTGTATATAAGGTAAATCAATCAAACCGTAGGAAAACAAGAAAATCTAAGTGGGGAAAGCGATAGAACAGAACCCCACATGGCTACAACGGTCGAGATTGTAGTGGCCAAATGAGGTCAAAATGATTAGCTTGGGAACTTGCACACCGCTACAATATTCCATGGAGAGACAATTTGCCCATCTATTGGGTTTTTCTGATTTGGCAAACAAGAAAAATTATATACTTGATGAGACAAAAGCAAGACACACGTGGATTATGACCTCTCTAGAGGGTCACATACATGCATAGGAGTGTCACTTTGAAATTGCTCAACTAATTAAGGAACATGGGTAGCATAGCAGTGTTATTTCCACTGGTTCGAAGCAAGCTTGGCAATGAGCTCCTTCAAAATGAAGGGGTAGGTCGTGTACACATGATCCCAACCATTAGTTGTCATTATTGCTTGCAAGCACATCGGAGACTGGACTTGGATAAACTTCAAGCACACCTCCTTCAATTCCTGGCGGTGATGTTGCTCGGCTAGAGCAAGAGTGGACATCACCGAGAGCACACCCATGTGTTTGGACAACTGCCTCACACAAATGCATTTGAGGCGTTGGACGTCATATTTGTCAGCCGCTACAAACAAGTCTCGAAGCCATTGCAGCAACATTCCATCTTCTATTGCTTCTGTTTCTTGTCCTTCTTCCATAAGTTGTGACATTTCATCCTCATCCATGTCGTCATACTCCATCATAGGGAATGAGTCTGTGTAGATAAAGCTAAGCAAGGCCTTGAAAACTTTTGCTTCCATGTCTTCAATATGTATGACAGCAGGGGTAACAGTGCCCTCCTGCATTGGGCCAAAGAGTTGTGCCATGAAGACTTTAGATCGGGCTGCAAGCACACATCGATGTGCACCAAATGTCTCGCCGTCGACCTCAAACTTCACATCAATGCCCACCTTGTTGTGAAGGAGATTGTTGAAATGGTGGTGCATGTCAGGTAGGAGCACCTCGGCTCCATGGCCGCTGGCATCCTGGGGGTTGCAGACCATGACGTCACACCGAATGGTGAAACAATCATCCTCCCCTAGATATACCGATCGTTCAAGGGCGTCTCTTCTCATAAACGTGCCGCAGCCCCAATAAGAACCATTGAAGAGGGATCTGCGTGTTTCGCTTTCGCTTTCGTGAATGTATACTGGGTTTTGCTTCTCAACCTGGTCGACAAAACTAAAAACGAACCTGGCTTCCACATGCTTCCTGTCACCACCGTCGAGGCGGGATACATAGAGAGAAACGAAGTCCGAGCAACTCGAGTTCTCGCCGTTGGGATAATACTTGATGGACCAACGATGTCCTCCTACCCCGAAACCACGAGACTCGATGCTCTGACCAGTGGGTGTCTCCTTTTTGGTACGCGAGTAACCTTGGACCACAAGCAGGTGGTACCCACACCGGGAGCGGGTCTCGACGAAGGTCGTGGTGGAAGGGCACAACTTGCTGTCCTCCAAGATAGATACACCGGCGAACGATGACATGATGGACCTACGAGTCCGTTGGAAATCTATTCACGAGATCGATAGAAATTTTGATAGTTGGGATCGATGAACTGGGAAGTGCAAACCTGGCCACGTCCGACGCTCCCGTCGTTGTGTTGATTCTAATCTAAAAAACCTCTCGTTTGTTTGTCACGGTGGGTGTTACAAGCCAATGTATATATGTGTATATATGCATGGCTGGGTCATGTCCTAGACGGACACCAACTAACTTGAACGGACGAGGATACAAAGTCCTGATCGGACACACGGAAACACTTGCCGCATTAGGTACGGCAACCTGCCAAATTGCACATGCTAATTGTATTTTAGTTTTTTCACAGACTTTAGGCAAAACTTATCTGTAATAGTAACTTCGTAGATTCAGTCAAAAAATTCCCACAAAAACTTGCCTACATTTGTGTGGAACATGTATTAAATTAATTAACAAAAATTCTATGCATCTGACGGTTGCTGGGAATGATTCCGACGCGACCCGACAACAGCCGTCTGATTGCCCGCACGAATCAGGATGCCAATTTCATTGCCACGTCACCAGATGGGAACCGATTGGTCGGAGCGATGGAGGGCGTGACCTCTTTTCTTCGCATGCCTTCACTCCTCTTTGACTTGCTCCTGACGGGGAGAGAGACGATTTCGTTCCCAAATGCCCCCGGCTTTTATCCATTCCCAGCAACAATTTACATCCGGTGATAGCAACAGGAATGGCGCTCATGCCATCACCACCATGGCTTCTCATCCATCCCCGCATCAAGCGGACACCACCTCCTCCACTGCGCTGATCTGCCACCACCGCCATGTCCCACGGGCTGCTCTTCCCCTCCGCCTCCACCTCCGGCGTCGCATCGCCATTCTGTGGTTTTGCTGTTGCGTGATCCATGGGAGGCATGAGGGGTGGCGCAGCTCCATCGCCGTCGCCCCAGGTAATGGACCTTCTCTTTTGCGGTCACAAGGAGGAGACAATGTTGGACGCCTGGCAGTGCTGCATCGCCATCCTGTGGTTTTTCTTGGAGAGATCCATGGGAAGATGCGAGCGGTGGCGCTGCTCCATTGATGTCACTCTAGGTGTTGGACCTTCTCTTAGGCGGTCATAAGGGAGGAAACGGTGTTGTACGCCTGTCGGTGCCAAATCTCCATTCCATGGTTGCTGCGGCGAGATCAATGGGGTGGCATGGCTCCATTGGCGTCATCCTTCATCCACTCTGACATTCGTAGGGGAGCTTGGCTGAACCTATGCGAGCTCACCCCCTAGTGAGACAACACTCGGTGGCTTCTCATTTGAGACGGTTGTATGACCTGATGTTGAGTTGATAAAGACTTGATTTGGATCTTTAATGGTGGTAGATTTTTCGAAATACTTATTTATTTATTTATTTATTTCCATCTCTTTCATTTCTACGCCTCTATCAAGTAGCCAATCCTAGCCGTCATCATGCGTTCCAATCACCGTTCCCTCCTCCTCTGGCTGCCTCTTGGGAGACTGATCATGGAACAACTCTAGGCACTTGTCATGAAACAATCCAAATTTGGCAAAACAACTCTAGGCACTTTTTTTATAAACAAGTGATTCTTGGCGGCAGAAAACTAGGCAACTAGGTGGAAGGCATGATGACCTTTGGCTACAGAGACAAGCACTTCAAAATATCACCTGTGGAATATGATGTTATTAACTTCGTGAGAAGATTAATTTTTTTGAATGAGTAGATCCTTTGATTATTGATTAATTTGATGTATTCATTTCTACCTCTATTATGCTGCAATCATGCTAAGTAAAATTCCTAGATATGACATTACGCAACATCATTTCACAAGACAATGCATGGATTGCGAAATCCTATATCACTTGTTTCTAGATTTAATATTTAACCATCATCATGCACCATAATGTCCGTAACTCACCCTATCTGAGGAAGTTGGTTTGGCAAAATAACTGCATATGCTTGGCATCAACAAGTGGTTTTTGGCAGCAAGAAATTGGGTGATTGGGACTTGGAGGATGGCACGACAAGCCCCAACTATGGATACAAGCACTTCAAATATAACAAACAACTGGGACGCGCCCCAAATTTGCACTCCCTCCGTCCCAAATTAAGTGACTCAACTTTGTACTAACTTTAGTACAAAGTTAATACAAAGTTGAGTCACTTATTTTGGAGGGAGTATGACATTTGGCACCCAGTCCATAATTTGGCTGCATAATTGATTGTGTGCGGACGCAAATAGTTTCCGCTATAAGGTTTTGATACAATTTGAGTCTAACTTCGACGAATAAATGTAACTAGAGATAACCAAATGCCTAACTATTTTCTGGTGTGTTATTCAAAGTTTCTATTCTTCATGGGAACCCACGTTTCATCCTGAATTTATTCTGCTGATACAATCGTATCTGACGTCCTGACTTGCTCCCACTGCTCCGGCGCCATCCCCTTGGAAATCTCTGATAAAACCCTGGCCAGGTGTGTCTCATCTTCTTTTCTGCACTTGATTTCTATCGATTTCAGCTTCTTGCACCAAAAAACTGTCGGTGTAGTTGAGCCATGGCATTCCGAAGATGTCGTCTCCTTCCTCCTTTTCGTGATTGGGGGAGCTTCAAACTATGGTTGCACATGTGAGATTATTTGATTAGCTAGAGAGGCAACAAGCCTGGAAATTATTGATGCAAACAAAGCAAGCATAGGTGTCATGCGTGCATGTTGCGTACCGTGCACCGATGCAATGCAAGCTTTTCCAAGTTAGGTGTGTTTCTGAGGATGCTTGTCAACACCTGGTAGTTGACTCCGACATCACATTCTTCTAGGTGCAAGTTTGTCAAGTTATTCAACACTGGGAATTCTTGGGACTCCTTCTAAAGCAATGCCTGAAACACACACATAAAATATATATATATATATATATATATATATATATATATATATATATATATATATATATATATATATATATATATTGCCTATGAATGCTTACTAGAGCCTGGTATCATATGACCATAATATTTATGATAATTGTATAGCTAAAGGACATGTTTCTAAGTTTTGGAATAATTAAATTTCTAAATGTGGTCTTCAAATCTTGATCATGCGATGCTAGGATTGAAAAGTTGGTTGTGAGATGCTTACCATGGTGATGAACCCGTGTAGATGTAGGCTTACAACATTGGTAAGGAGGGCTAGGAAGCCACACATGGATTCCAAGAGATACTGGTTCTCCCAAACTTGGTGGGCGGGCATGGGGACGTCGGCGCCCGTGTCCGTGAGCCGGAGTGACGCCTCAGTAAGAGCCGGCAAGTGATACTGTGGGACCGGCCCGACTCCGGTTTTCAATCCGTCGGTGACCACCCCGCCATACATGATGTCGAGGCGGAGGGAAGCGAGGCGGGGGGCCTCCAGCCCAGGAACGACGGCAGCAGTGATGAGTGAAATTGGGGCGATGACAGCGAGGCGCCTGAGCACGGGCGAGACGAGGGAGAGCATGCGCATCATGCACCTCTCGGTGTGGAGCTCCTGGAGGGTCGGGCAGTTCCGGCCGAGCTCCTCGAAGAAGCCGCGACTTATACCGGCGCCGACCAGCCGCAGGGTCGTCAAGCGACGGGTGAAACCGGCGGCGCACGCCGATATGCCCCGCTGCTGCCAGAGTCCGGCGGCGGCGGCGTAGCGGAAGGGGTTTCGGGGCGGGGATGATACGTGCGGGTTCCAGCAGACCATGCTGTGGCCGGTGTTGGTACCGTGGATGCTGACGGCGGCCGGGAGGTGGCTGAGGCCACGTCGGATCCATCTACTAGACGTGGCGGTGTCGCAGCTAACCACGTGCAGGCGAAAGGCGTCGAGCCGTGTCTCTGGCGGGATCGACGTCGACGCGTGGTCGACGAAGTCCTCGAAACGGTCCCAAGTCTGGCCGTCGCCGGCGAACTCTCGCTCGTCGATGTCGACGACGGGCATGCCGCGCCACAGATTCTTCCACCGCCGCGACAGCACGCCGGTCTGCACGGCCTGCCGGAAGCCGAGCAAGGAGATTATGACTTGCAGGAGGCTGTCCGGCAGGTCACCAAGTCGGTCAGCGCCGTCGGCGACGTCCACGCAGCGGCGCTTGCTGGCGCTGCAGTCGGCCATGACGATCGGATCGGATCAGAACAAAATTGGTTGGAATATTGCCGGCTGGTCGTTGTTGACTGATTTCTCAAATAAAAAATCTGACGTGTTTGTCACGGCGGGGCCTATGGTCTGGCTATATGTATGTTATAATAACATGACCGAATCATGTCCTACTCGGACACCGACTAATCTGAACCTAATCCACAAATCACGTACTCTTGCTACTACATCTTCTAATCGGACTCGGACCATCGCCGGCCATCGGGGCGATGCCCCCGTCCTCAATCGTCGCCGTCATCGTCGAGTCCCCTAATGAGGTACTCCCTCTGTAATAGTGATCTAAACGCTCTTATATTTGTTTACAGAGGGAGTAGATGGCAAGTGCGATTACTTTGTTGCTCTGTTGGATCAATCTTGGGGTTGATGAGCCTGCTGTATAGTCTTATATATACTTATAAAAGGAAGGCATTGCATTTTCTTTCTGTAATAATTAATTAATTGATGCAACCCATATATGAGACACTCCCTCCGTCCAAAAAAACTTGTCTCTCAAATGGATATATCTAGCATCAAGTTAGTGCTAGGTACATCCATTTGAGGAACAAGTTTGGGACAAGCTTTTTCGGACGGAGGGAGTATTTATGTGGTGGTCACTGGCAAGTGGCAACTAGTGCCTGACTTGATTTCCTGTGTTTGAATCAGAGTATCAGACAGCTGCTGCATGCTATATATTTTGTGTAATGCTCCATTGTGCTAGCGGCCATTGTTGTTTCATTGTTGACATTTATAAGTTTCTTTCTGCATACATGTATGTAGGTGGCGGTGTGCTCGCACATCGATCGGACTGGACTGGCGCCGATCAGGATTTGTTGGCAAACTTATGAAGCAGCTTTCGCATGCCTTCATGGCTTGTGACTTTGATGGTTCCAAAAAAGAGGTGAAGGATTCTATTAGCACAAAGTTCCGCGATGTCAAGGGGATCGATGATGCGAAAGCCGAGCCCGAGGACATAGTACTGTGCCTGCGGGACCCAAAGCACGATTCTGCATACACCACACAGTCGACGATGTTGGGGAGCACAAGACGAAGCATCTGCTGGCGCCGCCGTAGCTGGATTAGAGGCAAACACTGCATATTTGTTTCACTCAAATATCTCATACAAGATGTATGTATATATGGTGCTAATTAATAATCCACCGATGCAGGGATTTTTTTCAGACAAGTAGTAATCAAGTAGCTACTGGTCTAGGACTACATGCTTCAATCTAAAGCTATGCTATATAGCTAGATGACTACTACACCCGATATTTGTTACTAGTGGAGGAAGGAAGACGCCTTATGATGGACTACATATATATACCAGCGAAATGCCTAGATCATCCGAAAGCCATGCATCTAGTCATGAGAGTATTACTGCATACCTTCATGCAATTCGTTCATGATATCCATTGTTTCTCTTTCTCTTCACATGAAGAATGCATGCACATGCACCACATGTATGTGTGACTTACATTTTTCATGAAACTGCTGCTGCATTTGGGCCTGACGCCTTATGATGGACTACATATATATATCAGCGAGATGCCTAGATCATCCGAAAGCCGTGCATCTACTCATGAGTGTATTACTGCATATCTGCATGCAATTCGTTTATGGTATCCCCGGACATGGACGCGCCCTCTGTATCCACGTGGGCGCGGTGAACATGGGTAGGGGATGAGGTGGTTAGGTGGGCTGGGCTGTGCACTGTAGCAGTGGGCTGCAGTGCACACTGTAGCCCTTCCCTCCTTTTTTATTTCTTATCTGTTTGCAGTATTTTGAGATACTAAATGGTTTTTGTAAATGATGAAACTTGGCAATATACTGAGTTGGCTCAAAAAGTTTGAGGCTGGTTTGAAACCATTTGAATTTTGTTTAAACAGAAAAAGGTTAATTGTTGCTGTTTTGGCACTGTTTTAATTATTATAGGGCACTAAACCACTCTGTACAAATGTTGGTTCACAACCATAATTAGTTACGGAATATTTTCAACATTATGAACATTTTAGTTTTTACATTTTGAGAACTTTAAATTTTTACTTTATTTTAAATTTGAATTTGAATCAAGTGAGATTAGCAACAGTAACAGTGATGGCTAGGCACCATTAGCATGGTATTACTGTAGCTTAATTATCCAGGCATTACAGCTTCTCTCCTGTCTTCCCCGTGCCTTGTAGCCACCCACCACCAAGCTTCGTCCGGCGTCGCGCGCTGGGCTCGGCCATGGTCGACACTCCGGCCATCCCCGCTCGCCCAACCACCTCCATTCGGCACGGAGAGAGCCTAGGAGCGCGTAGGAAGATTCATCGGCTGCTTTGGTCACCGGAACAGAGCTCCCAAGCCCTCTGCTATGGCGTATGCTCGCCGGCAACTTAACGCCGGTGGTTTTTCTGTTTTTATTTTCCTTCGGTGGTTCCCATTGTAAGTGAGTGAGGGTGGATAGGGGTTTTTGTTCTTATTTTTTTCAGTGGGTCTCACATTTAAGTGAGAGAAAGAGAGAGAGAGAGAGAGAGTTTTTTCCTTTTTATTTTGTTCTGACTAGGTCCCACGTAGAAGTGACAGATGGAGGGAGGGGCAGATTGTCCAAAAAACTTCAGGTAGACGGTCAAACCCCTTTGACCGGGCCGCCTCCAATGTAGCCAGCCGCTGCCTCCCCAAAACTATGGTTCTTTGCCTCCCACCGGCGCCGGCGCCGATCCGTCCCGTCTCCGGTGGCCTTAGGGCCATGGAGGCGGAGTGAATCTCGGCCCTTGCCGGTGGGAGGGCTCTGTTTTCATATCCTTTTTCAAGCTTTGTTAGGGTTTGTGTCCTGCTCAGGAAGGCGAGACGGCGGCGACTCCCTGAAGATGGAATAAAGGTCTCCTCATTCCGGTGATGCGTGTAGCATCATCGGTGGGCGTGTGGAGGTGTGTCTCCGGCGGATCTTTCTTTGGTGGATTTGCTCGGATCTGTTCGTCGTTCGTCTTTGTTCGTGTGTCTTAAGGTTGGATCCTTTTGATCTACACTCTTCATCCGCGGCGGTTGCTGTTCTGATGCGTTGGTTCTGTGGGACCTTGGCACGACGACTTCCCGACTGTCTACTACAACAAGGTTTGCTCGGCTCCGGTGAGGGAGGGGCGATGACAGCGGTGCGCCTTCGGCTCGCTTCAGTGTTTGTAGTCGTTGCTAGGTGGTCTACGGATCTGGATGTGATTTTTATTATTTCTAGTGTTCGTTGTACTACCATGATTGAAGATGAATAGAATGAAAGTTTTTCCGCAAAAAAAACCCCTTTGACCGGACAGAAACGGAAAAGAAGGGTATTTCTGTAAGGTCACTTAACGGCAGAGGGGCAAATTTGAGGAGGCTTTAAAATTAGGGGCAAATCAGAGTAGTTGGTTCGAGTTAGGGACAGAAATGAAATGGCCATTAAAAAACTGTTGCTGAAATTTGAAAAAAACTTGTGAATTCTCACAAGCTAAAATTTTATGCATTTTAAAAGGTAAGAAAATTATAATTAAAAGGGAAAAAGAATAAAAGAAGAAAATATGGTGGGCCAGTTTTTAGGGGAGGGCGCTACTGCTAAGTTTGTTTCTAACCAGCTCTATAGCTAATGTATATAGTAGTAGCGTGGTTTGAGGACTAGCACTATAGCTATCAAACTTATTGAAATGTTCTCCCCGGAAAATAATAATCCATGTGTTGTAGTGACAATAGAAATACAAGCCAAACTCCGATCTCATTTGAGTAAATTCTTTTAGAAGGAAAAAAGGTATGATTTGGGTGACCAAAATTGCAGTCACTCAGTACGTAGTGGAGACTGGAGAGAGCAATGGCTGACCCGAGAAGAAGGCTACAAGGTTTCCGATGGTGTGCGCGTGCAGGTCCGTCCTAGACTCCTGGGTGCACACTGCTGCGTGGGGGCTCAGGACCACATTGTCCATGGAGAACAGCTCCGTCGGCACCTCCGGTTCATGCTGGAAGACGTCAAGGCCCGCGCCTGCGATCTTTCCATCCTTGAGCGCGCTGACCAGCTCCACCTCGTCGACGTTCGCTCCTCGGCCGACGTTGACGAGCACACCGTCTCTTCCTAGGGCCTCCAGCACATCCTTGTTCACGACGTGTCGTGTCGCCTCGTTGAGCGTGCAGGCAACGACGAGCACGTCGGACTCGGCAGCAAGGTCGTGAACGTTGGGGAAGTACTTGTAAGAGACCGAATTGTTTTGTTTCCTCGAGTTGTAGTGGATGATGCAGCCAAAAGCTTGAAGTCTCCTTGCAATCCGCGAGCCGATGTTGCCCAATCCGATGATGCCAACACGCTTGCCGGCAAGCTGAGACCATCAAAACAGCCCCAACAAAGTCATTTCCATTTCCTTAATTTGTGCCAATTACTGAATAGGAGAGTACCAAAAGGTTCACACTGTCATAATGATAAAAGAAATGTTTTATATATTAAGTTACAGAGGTAATATATGAGAGGGATCCGAGTTTGTGTAATTCATACTCTCATGTTCAACTACTCTAGTGACATATATTTCGGTACAGAGGGAGTACAACATTGCTTGTTAAGACAGATATTTCCTCTATTAATTAGGCCTACTTTCAGAAAATGACAACATGCATGGAACTTGCGTGAGAGGAAGGATTAACTGTAATGTCTCACATGCTCAACCCCTAATTTGGTTTTCTTCTAAAAAAACATAATTTAATTTGCCAGTAGTTATTACCACAAGCTCGAAATGATGCTCGTTTTAATCTCTAATGATTTAGTAACATCTTCTAGTTGATATGATGATGAAGAGTAGAAGCAACAGGGGAAATGCTGTACAAGTATGAATAATGAATGGTCACATTTAAACGGTTTAGCCAAGTCAACTAGCGGACCTTGGATCCGAGAGGAATAGGATAGCCCCCATGCACCGGCCAAGATCCGCGCCGGACGTACCGACCCGACGCCGACAGCTTCCGGAGCACGTCCAGCAGCAAGCCGACCGCGCAGTCTGCGACGTCGGTGGAGTAGACCTCCCCGGAGTTGGCGACGGCGACACCGCGGCGCGCGCACTCGGCCAGGTCGATGTGGTCGAGGCCGGCGGCCGTGCTGACGACGCAGCAGAGCGAGGGGATGGCGCCGAGGAACGAGGCGTCGACGCGGACACCGCAGCCGCTCGCGACGACAGCGGCGCGCGGGGGCTCCGGTGCCGCCGCCGCTGTGGCGAGGAAGGCCGTGAGAGGCTCGCCGGACTTGAAGAAGTCGAGGACGCGGAAGCGCTCCCGCATGGCGGCGGCCAAGGGCTTCCCGGCCCGGCGGACGAGGATAACGGGCGGCTTCCCATCGCCGGCGCCGGCGTACACCTCGCCTCCTCCTCGTTCTGAAGCTCCCATCACTGACCAGAGCTGGCTGTTTTTCTCCTCAACAAGTAACAGAAAAATAAATCTGGACCTATTAGTACCGTGCGCCGCGCGCTAAACCCGGCGTAAGCACGGCACGCCCTACACATCCAGTGGACCGCACGCTGGTACCGCGTGCATCCCGCTTCTCTAAAAAAAAACAGCGCAATGCATGGCAAGAATATTTTATAATTGAGTGATCGAGATATGTAACTGGCACACCAAATTGTTTCTACCGAACGATTCGGGGTCCCTTCGACGACGACGAGCATCGCAAGCACGATCGCCTTTTTTTTACGGTTCTTCTACCACTTCCTCCCCACGCTAGTCCTCCCCTTCCGGCGTTGCCGCGTTGCCTCATGGCTCACATGAGAGCATCTCCAACAGCCGTCCAACGTTGCCGCGTTGCAGTAGAGCAAGTTACATGGGTATATATATCGACAGTTTAGCCGTGTCATTACCATATGGTCATAGTTACAAACATGTTATGGCACGTCGTAAAAGCTTGCTCACATTTTCATTGGCAATAACCCATATATGGTCTTTATGAAATCGTTGCAATTTGATTAGCTGTATCATTCCCCTCCCGCCTCCTGTGCTCCCGCGGGCGTCCGGGGGAGACAACCCTAGCGCACCCGCAGATCCCCTCTCCACTTCTCCCTCCTTCGCTACCACCGGGAGGTGCGAGCAGGCGAAGCCCGCTCGTCGCTGGCGGCGGCGGGGCCTTCTCGTCTCCACATGTGGGGAATTTGGCGCGGGTCGACGGCGGCTCTTGACGGTGATGCAACGGGCGGCATGGTGGTGGTGCGGGCTTGAGGCTGGTGGTGGTGGCGGCACGCCCAGATCTGCCTCTGGCGCTGCTGGTCGCGAGCGACCTGGGTCGCGGGCGGGCTTCCCTGCCATGGCTCGTGGGCAGAGGGGGAGGGGGGGACAGTGCGGCAACGCGTGGATGCGTGCGCCGCTGCCGGCCGGGCTCTTGCTGCTGGTCGACGTTGCACGGTCCGGGAAACTCCCCTGGTGGCCATCCATGGATGCGGCGGTGGGCTTTGCTTCCTCCTCTCCGGCGACGGGCTTCTAACGTGGCCGCGCTCGGGGCCGGGCCTATGGCGGGGTGGGGCGAAACGATGGTTTCGGGGCGGGAAGGTAGCTGGTTGGAGGGATGGGGGCTCCACTGCCGAGCTTCTCGTGGCCGGCACTGAGTTGTCGCCGTCGTGGCCACGAACCACTCCTCCCCCTCCCCCATTTCCCATCCTTGTTTGCTATCGGCTCCGACGTTGCCCGGCGGGTTTGCTGGCGGTTGGGGTGCGGAGTGTTCAAAGCCTCAACCTTTGGTGGTTCTCGGGGCGGTCTGGCTGCAGGACGGCGGCTCTGGCGGTGGGAGACGCATTGGTCGTGGGCTAACCGCGTGGCTCGGGTGCGGGCAGGCAGCCATGGTTGCTTGGGCGGCATGGATGCGGGTGGTTGGCGGAGCGAGGTTGCGACGGAGGGGTAGGAGCACTGGGGTACACCACTCGCCCAGTCCTAGTACTGGTCGACGGAGGCGGCGTCCGCGGATGTCGTTCTCCTTCTTGCAGGCTCCGTCGTGGTCCTCCCACTGCCTTCGTGTCACTTCGGGTGAAAACCTGATCTTCGGGATCAGACGGTGACGGCTTCCTACAGTCGTATCATTCCTGAAGGCATCATCTTAGAGTCCTCGCTCTGCCTTTGTCCGCCTTATCACCCCTCGGTGGATTGCTCATCTTCATGGTGGTCTTTGGTTTATCATTAGGGTGCTTAGTCGTTGTTGGGGTGGTGTTTTAGGTGCTCGGCACCTTTGTATCTCGCCTTGGGTGTGTGCATTGAATGCGGTAGTTGCGTGCGGTTGTATCTTATTGCTCGATGTTGTGGTGATGGTGCTTTATATATAAAACGGGGAAACTTTTTTTCTATTAGCTGTATCATGACCCCTAGATCATGTTTGCAGACCTATTTTTACGAGTAAATAGCATAAAACTACTACTTTACAGGCTAGGGTTCCAAAAAACTACCGGTTTTTAATTTTTCTCAGATAACTACCAAACAAGGGGTCGGCTGTTTCAAAAAACCCAAAACGCTGAGTGCTTATCAATTGATTGCGATTATGACAGGTGGGCCCCATGTGTAAGAGCTCTAATTGTTTGACCATTTGTTTGACCGTTAGGTGTGGGCCTGCACACAAATTTAAGAAAGCAATCTGGTCCCTGCTTTTTTTGCAAAAAGCAATCGGGTCCCTGCTCTCAGACCAGGATCCGTTGGTGCTCCTCTCGCTCCCGAGCTGGACCTCGTGGCTCCGCCTCGTCTGGCCGGTGAGCCGCCCGCCGTCGGCGCTCACCGGGGCTCAACCCTGGCCGTTGCCCCGCCTCACCTCCTTCTCTCCTACCTCTCTACGCCCGCCGCCTAGCCGTGCTGCACAACGCCGCCGGGCCAGTGGCTGCCTCTACGCCGGCTCCCCATGGAGGGCTCAGGTCGTCGCAAGCCGCGCGCCATGGCTAGGGGCTCGGGCCGTCGCTAGCCGCGCCATGGCCAGTGGCTCAGGCCGCCACCAGTCGCGTGCCGACGAGCAAGGGCCGCCGCCAGCCGCGCCATGGTCAGGGGCTCGGGCCACCACCAGCCACGCGCCATGGCCAGGAGCTCCTCCACCTAGCCCGTCGCCCGACTTGAGAAGCCCGCCGTCGCGACGAGGAACGCGGCGGCCGAGCCGCCGCCTTTCGATTGGCCGGCGATCTGGCCGCCGGCGAGCTGCCGGCGCAGTTCTTGATTGCTTTTTCCAGAAAATATCAGGGACCCGATTGCTTTTTCCAGAAAACATCAGGGACCCGATTGCTTTTTTAAAAAAGATATAGGGACCTGATTGCTTTTTTTAAAACTTACATAGATACTGACATGTGGGTCCTACATGTAAGGTAACAGTCAAACAAACGGTCAAACAAATGGTTCTCTTATGTGCTGGTCCCACCTGTCATAATCACGATCAACTGATAAGCACTCAGCGTTTTGGGTTTTTTGAAACAGCCGACCCCTCATTTGGTAGTTATCTGAGAAAAATTAAAAACCGGTAGTTTTTTGGAACCCTAGCCTGTAAAGTAGTAGTTTTATGCTATTTACTCTATTTATACCTAGCACATGCAAACTTTCTCTGGATCTGCACAAAATTGTACAGTAACTAGCCAAATAGTTTACTCTGCATGCTCGTCTTCCAACTATCTTTTCTTTCAACTATGTGAGAGTCATCGAACGGAGTAATAACAGTGGCAGACAGCTGCATTGGACGGGCTTAATTAACTAATTACACACCGTGGGCTGCTGTCAGGTTGCTGGTCCATCTTGTTTAACTCTGTACCTACATCGCTAGTTGATCCATCCACATGCCCACCACATGAAAGGATCATGGGGTATGATAATACAAAACGGTGCCTGGACTCATCCACACCCGGTGAATATTAAAACAAATATAAGCAGAAAAATTCAAAAAAATCTGAGAAAATAGCGTGCAAGATGCTCAAGTGTGTGATGTCCATGCAAAATCTGAAATTCGTAACACTTTGACCGAGTACGATAATACAAAACGTTGTGTCCATTGAATACTACTCCTACTTTATGGCTTATATAAACTGATGTGGTATAAAGGTAACCCAACTCATGTTTTGCACGGTCGTCCATGAGAACCAAAATCCACATCAACAAGAGTTCAAAATCAACTTAAACTACAAATTCATGTGGCATCCAATGCATGGACATGCTACATATGCACCGCTCAGAGTCAAGACAGAATATTCGGCATAGATCTTGGTAGCATCCTGAAGAAGGAAAAGGAAAAAATAGCTATTGCCTCTCAAACTTAGGCCAAATAAAAAGAAAACAGGTACGGGCGCGAGATTTTCAGCATCAACATCATTGCGGCGCAAGTTCAAGGGATACAATTTAAACAGTTTCCCAGGGAAGCTCCCGCCCGGGCAGGAACCAGAGCTCCGCCTGACGATGGTCTGCTCGATGAAGGGCTCCCAGTAGGCGTGTGGTGCTCCTGCTGTAAGGGATAAGGCCGTGGGCACACAAGCTGTTTGATGCAATGCCACACAGGCAGCAGCTCTTCTTTAAGCTCGGGCTGGATTGGGGAAAGTGTGTGGGGTGGGACCCACACACTCTTCCGGTGGGGTTATCCACTTACCGGGGCCAGACGCCAGGGTCCCTGGCGTCTGGCCCCTTTGCCACATCAGCAGGTCAACGGGCAGGCGGTCAGTGCGGGCCAGGGGCCAGACGCCAGGGACCCTGGCGTCTGCTTCGTAACCCAGACGCCAGGGACCTTGGCGTCACCAAAAAAGGTCAGAAACGAAAAAAATTTCGAAGCGAGGTCAAATCAGGATTTAGTTTGCCTTAAGGGTTAGAACAGTAATTTTGTCCTCTGCAACACTAAGAGCATCTTCAACAGGCGCCGAACGCGCCGCGCGCTAAAAATTGTTCTGCCGCGCGCCCATCGCCTGGTTTGGCGCGGCGCGCAGCGCTGGCTCCAGCAGCCGCGCTAAAATGCAGCGCGCGCGACTCGCCGGGGCATTGCGTATATGGCATTTTGAACACAAAATAAAGTTGAAACATTCAAAATGCAATGAGCATGATATATAAAATTTCACACAAACAAGTTGATGAAGAAAAGTTCATGCCCACAAGTTCATCCAACCAAGTTCAAAATGCAAATCAAGTTCAATACACAAATGAAAGACACATCATTCCTCGTCCTCGTCTTCGTCCTCGTCCTCATCTTCGGAAGACGATTCTTCTGCCTCCGAAGATGAATCTTCCTCCCTCTCCTCATCGCGCACCGCATCACGTGAAGCTCCAACGGTGTTGGCAAGATCTTCAACGGCATGAAGAGGTCGCGCGCGAGGCCGATGGTCGGAGGAGCTCCGGCGGAGGCGAGGCCAACGCCACCCGGGCTAGGGTTTGCGGCGGCGGCGGCAGCGGCAGCGGTGGAGGGGTCGCGGCTATAGGATGGGATGAGCGGGGTGCCGGCGCATGCGTCCATGGGGTGCAGCTCACCGGCGCCGGCGCGCGCGGGGCGTAGGAGGCGGAGTAGAGAGAGTGCAGCGCGAGCGCTCGACTGTGCCGCGCGGAAGCGGGCGCCCCAAATACACCGCGCGAGATAGCGAATCCGACCGCGCGCCCAACTCCTTATACCGCGCGCGCGGTTATTGCGCGCCCGCTGAAGCCACCCGCCGGATTGTGCGCGCGCTAAACTGGCCAAATTTTAGGCGCGGCGCTTGTTTAACGCGGCCGTTGGAGGTGCTCTGAACATCAGATCAATCTGTGGCCTATTTGTCCTACAGCCATACCTTCGACGAAACATTCTCACTGGACTCTGTCTGTATGGTGTATCTACAACACTGAACATCAGATCAATTTGTGGCCTATCTGTCCTACAGCTTACCTCAAATGGATGGATGCGTAGGGGGAGTTACAGCAGCCGATTGCACCTCCTTTTCCAAGGCACTCCTCCACAAGGGCTGTATAGCCAGGATAGGAAACACAAAAAACACCACGCATTGGGTTGTCAGCAAATCTTGTCCGGAGAGACCTCTGCGACGGCCAGAGCGCCCATGGGAGAGGCCTCCACCTGAACATCTACACTTGTCAGCAGAAGCGTGCATCTCGCGCAGTGGGTCGCGCCTCGCCTGACGCAGGTACTGTCGACGGGGTCAGGGCGACGCCACCGAGATCGTGGGGGCGGCTCCCCGGGGTCGCGTCAGATGGCGTACCTCGCTTGCCGGGGGTGGCTGAACAGTCGCGCATGGCAGCGTCGGTGCGCTCGCTGGGCACTCTCGATCGAGGAGGGTATGCGTGCTGGTGGTGGATTTTTGTGATGAGAGTGACTCATCGGTTACTGAAAGAGGGATGGGAAATGAACAGAGGATCTACGCGAGTGGAACCGGCGTGGCATTGAAGTTTTATCTTTTCTCTAGTGCTTTTTTTAGGATTTGTCTCTATAGTGCTCATGTGGTAACTTGTGCTTCTCGTTGGGTCCCTCACGTAAGCCGGTAGTGAAACGATGACGTGGCTAGGATGATGATGTGGATAGCTTGCATGTTAAAAGAATTAATTTAATGGGGATGAACTATTTAGGTAGTATTATAGATTCATGTGGTGGAAGGGCTTCCCTTGCTCCCCAGTGAAAATTCAAAAAAAAAAACAATATTAATGTTGCTAAAAGTTTGTCCACTGGTCGAGTATTAATTTTGTTACTAGAACATAATGGCGCGCGTTGCCGCGCTCATCCCTCAACAGTCATTTGTGGTTTAGTTCAATGCATATCATTCACATTTCTGAATGAATTATTAGTAGTACTAATCATGCATAGCTTGATCCAAAAAGCAGTAGGTATACACGTGAGCTTAATTGCCTGACCTTCCATGCCGATTCTTGGTACTTGAAGTAGCGTTAATGGCCAAGTTGCTCAGAAAGGCCCTTGATCAAGCATACCCTATCCTGGAGGCAACTAACATTCATCGATTCTTTTTCCTCGCGATCTGTAAACCAGATACTACATTTGATTAGATAGGCAATGAATTAAGAGTGTGCAAACAAATTGCATCAGTTGGCTTGTATCTGCCTTCCCACCTGAACGCCACTTCTCCGTGCATAAACCGTTTTCTTAAAACAAAAACTTCATTAGTAAAACTGGATTTGTAGAAAAAGAGAAGTAGTATAGTTGGAATGGTTTAAGCAAATAATTCCTATCATGAGCCACGGTGACAGGAAGGACGAGCTGGGTGCTGAAATAAATGAAACCAGAAGTTGAGAACATAGGGCCAACAGTGCATCTCTATGTGGCCGTATGCATCGCCCAGATGCAGAGGCCGGGGGTCATCCTCCTTTTCTAAAAAAAACAGTGTATCTCTATCGTCGGTGACTTTTTTTAAAACAAAAGAGAGTTCTGGAAGTTCCAAAAATACCAGCCTTAACAAATACAGTACTCACATATTCTTGCAAAACTGCACAGAATGTATTATTGCTACATATCCAACATCGTATGAAGTAAATAATTAAGATTTGCTTCTTGATTATCAACTGGCCATGAAGCAACCTTAGAAAATTACTAACAGCACTAATAAAAATGCCTCTCGATAGCCCATAATTCAATACTTTGGATGACTCTGTATGTACCATAACTAATATGATGATCTGGCAACTGAAATTTTGCTTACCAATGAGATGCATATATCTGACGTTTGACTACATGTGCACTTGAATTCTTGCTAAAATACTTCAATCTCCTGCGGATGGGGATCCGCTACTTGCAGCTCTTCTCCGGCGGCTGGTTAGGTCTATTGCCCTGCTGATCATTTATCAGCCGGACAAAGTAATCCCCACCTTCTATCTACATGGGCGTGGGGCAGCGGCGGTGGACTATCATTATCACCCTTACAGTCTTAAAGAGTGATGAGATGAAGAGCAAAACACAGTATAGAAAAAAGAGCGGCATTGAGGCATATAGCATACTTACACGTGCAGAGCTTCCAAGCCCTCCATTAGTTGGGGATCCAAGATTCTTAGATCTGATACAAATCAGCATAAACCAGTTAGCAGTAAATTAGTAAATACAGTCAATATAGCATATTGGGTGGGAAGCAAACAAAGATAATCTCGTTGTTTGGATGCAACCCGGAACCTTGAGATGCCATGTGGTTCAATGAATACAGCACATCGCAAACGAAATTAGGCGATAGCAATGATAAGCAACCAATACATGTTTAAGATCCGCACGTGAAAACATGGTAGAGGACCAGAAGATTGGGACGGAGGGGACCGGAGTCCTCGAAGGAGCACCATCATCATGAAGCTCGCCCACGGCGGGACGCCGGCGCATCGAGGAGGGACAGAGAAACTACGGCGGCGCAGGAGGAATAGAGAAACTGCGATGGGAGGGATAGCGCTCGAAACTGTACGGCGTGGGCTGTTAGCAGCGAACTGGAAACAAGTGGGCCTTGCACGGCCCGATTAAGGAGAGAAAGACCAGGTCATTCCGTGGAGAAGCGGCCCGCGAGACGGTATGTGAGGCAAGTGGGCGAACTGGGACGACCAGTGCTAATCTGGATCATAGATTGAAAGATCTGACGGCTGAGACAATCAAATGGCTGTGGAGGCTCCTAACTAGCCTCGTTATACTGTGTCTCAATAGACGTGGGTCATGCTAATAGAGGGCCTTAGTGCCTGTCAGCTTATAATTGCCTGCAAAATTCAAATGAATGTTGATCGGTTTTCAATCGGATGTCCCATCAAACTATGACGGTGGATTTATTATATATGATATATAAGTGTACGTAGATAGTAGATAGATAATAGGTCAGGTGCATTCATTCATCTTTACATGCTCCAAATCAAATGGCCTTCGTTTGTTTGCACAGAAGACCTTGTGCCTGGCGGTGTTGACAAATGGATTATTCTGATCAAAGGAACATAATTATGTATACATAATAAGCAAATTTCCACTTGTTGAGAAATGGGCTATTCCATATATATACATACTTCTCATTGCAGCTGACCGGACGGAGGTGTTGAGAAATGAATTTGCTCTCTCTTTTGATCAAAGGGTGCCTGGCCCCACCTGTCATATGTGCAGAAAAGCGTTCCCATTGGCCGGCCCAAGTACTGGGTGTGGAGTCCTTGTTTTTGTGCTACTTTTAACTTAGAAAAATGGTCATGAATCCCAATGTTTGGGATTTCGTTTTTTTGAAATTCATTTTTCTTACAAATTTGTAAGAATGTTCAGATTACAAAAGATGTTCTCAATATTTACAAATTGTTCACGAATTTGAAAATGTTCTCGATTTCAAAAAACATTCACATTTTTTGTTTTTGAATTTCAAAAAATGTCACGAATTTGAAAAATGCTACTAAATTGCAAAAAATGTTATGAAATTTGAGAAAAGTGAATTTCAATTTTTTTCCTCAAATTTGAGAAAAAGTTCTTGAATTTCAAAATATGTTCTCGATTTCAAATAACATTCACAATTTTTGTTTTTGAATTTCAAAAAAGGTTCCCAAGTTCTTGAGGTCAAGGAGTCTGAGATCAAGGAGGCTTTAAAAAGGATGAAAGGAGGCAACGCGATGGGCCCTGATTGTATCCCCATTGAGGTGTGGGAAGGCCTCGGGGACATAGCGATAGTATGGCTAGCCAAGCTTTTCAACCTCATTTTTTGGGCAAACAAGATGCCATAAGAATGGAGACTGAGTATATTAGTATCAATCTTCAAGAACAAGGGGGGTGTCCTGAGTTGTACTAATTACCGTGGAATTAAGCGGTAGCCATACAATAAAGCTATGGGAGGGAGTCATTGATGAAAGATCGAGGATGTCGCCTAGAGGGGGGGGTGAATAGGCGCTTTAAAATAATTACGGTTTAGGCTTGAACAAATGCGGAATAAACCTAACAGTTAATTTGTCAAGCACAAAACCTAAAACAACTAGGCTCACCTATGTGCACCAACAACTTATGCTAAGAAAGATAAGCAACTATGTGATAGCAAGATATATGACAAAGAACAATATGGCTATCCCAAAGTAAAATGCATAAGTAAAGGGCTCGGGTAAGAGATAACCGAGGCACGCGGAGACGACGATGTATCCCGAAGTTCACACCCTTACGGATGCTAATCTCCATTTGGAGCGGTGTGGAGGCACAATGCTCCCCAAGAAGCCACTAGGGCCACCGTAATCTCCTCACGCCCTCGCACAATGCAAGATGCCGTGATTCCACTAAGGGACCCTTGAGGGCGGTCACCGAACCCGTACAAATGGCAACCCTTGGGGGCGGTCACCGAACCCGTACACTTTGGCAACCCTTGAGGGCGGTCACCGGAACCCGTCAAGATGCTCGGGGCGATCTCCACAACCTAATTGGAGACCCCGACGCTTGCCCGGAGCTTTACACCATAATGATTGAGCTCCGAACACCACCAACCGTCTAGGGCGCCCAAGCACCCAAGAGGAACAAGCTCAAGGGCACCAAGCACCCAAGAGTAATAAGCTTCTCAAACTTCACTTCCACGTATCACCGTGGAGAACTCAAACCGATGCACCAAATGCAATGGCAAGGGCACACGGAGTGCCCAAGTCCTTCTCTCTCAAATCCCACCGAAGCAACTAATGCCAGGGAGGAAAATGAGAGGAAGAACAAGAAGAAGAACACCAAGAACTCCAAGATCAAGATCCAAGGGGTTCCCCTCACATAGAGGAGAAAGTGATTGGTGGAAATGTGGATCTAGATCTCCTCTCTCTTTTCCCTCAAAAACTAGCAAGAATCCATGGAGGGATTGAGAGTTAGCAAGCTCGAAGAAGGTGAACAATGGGGTAAGAACACGAGCTCAAAAGGATAAGGTTCAATGGGGAAGAAGACCCCCTTTTATAGGACCTTCCGAATCCAACCGTTATGTGCTCAGGTCGTGCACAAGCGGTACTACCGCTTGGAGGAGCGGTACTACCGCTTAGCACGCTCAAAACAGCCCAAACGAGAGAGAAAACACGAGTTTTTGGTCCGGGGCGGTACTACCGCTTAGGAGCCACGGTAGTACTGCTTTGGAGCGGTACTACCGCTCAGGAGCCGCGGTAGTACCGCTCTAGAGCGGTAGTAAAAAATTACATCCGCTCTAGTCGCGGTAGTACCGCTGCAACCTTCACCAAAACAGCCACAACTTTTGCAAACGGACTCCGAATTCAACGAAACCAAGTTTGTTGGAAAGCTAACGACAAGGTCTAACACAATCTTGATAGAAATACCAGTAATAAGCAAATGAGAAAAGGCCCAAAAGAAAATGGTGAGAACCCTTCCTCGGAGAAGACTGGTAAAACCTCCAACACCGAAAACATCATAGAAGACGCATGCAAACTCCGTTTTCGATGAACTCAAGCTTGTCATCAAGATGATCATAAGCTCTAAGACTCATAAAGAGAACCAAACAAGAACCAAGAAACATGATGCAAGGATGCAATGGTTTGAGCTCTCGACGAACGATACGATCAAGCTACTCACTTGAGAGCCCCCCTTGATAGTACGGTTATCGATCCTATAACCCGGTCTCCTAACTACCACTATGAGACCGGTAAAATAGAAAACCTATCAAGGGCAAACCTTTGCCTTGCACATGGTCCACTTGAGCTAGATGATGACGATCTTGACTCCCTCAAGTTGGACCACCTTTCTTTATTGTGTTGGCTCGATGAAGACTAGATGATTGCTCCCCCATAGTCCACTATGGGTGAGCGACTCTTCGGCACATCTTCACAAGTCCATTGACACCACAATGGATGGCAAGATTCAAACTTGATTGCTCCCCCATACTCCATTATGGGTGAGCCACTCTTTGTGTTGCTCCACTTGAACTTGCACACTGCAAACTTGATGACGATCACCACTTGATGTCATCCTCCATGGGTTGTATGGGATCTTCCTCTTGATGCAAGACCATGGAAACATACCTAACCCCACAAAGAACTCTCACGTAGACCATGGGTTAGTACACAAAGCGTAATGGACAATGCTTACCATACCATGGGAACACTTGGTCCCACTCGGTACATCTTCTATGCTTTGTGAGTTGATCAACTTGATTCACTCTTGACTTAGTCTTGATCAACCTTGAGTCTTTCCAACTCTCTTCATTTGGATGATGTCTTGAAGGTAAATATGAATGATCACACAATCTTCTTCTTCAAGACATTCTTGCAATAAGCTCAACACTCACATGACCAATCTTTGGATAATTCCTTAATAGCACCTTGGTCAACCCATAAACTCCTTGAAACCAACACATGGACTTCAAGAAATGCCTATGGAAAAATCCTTCAAATATAACTCGATGCAACCATTAGTCCATAGAGAATGTCATCAATTACCAAAACCACACATGGGGGCACCGCATGTCCTTTCAATTGAGCACCGCTTAAGAAGAATGACAAGCATGACCAAAAATCAGTTTGGTTTCATGCCTGGGAGGTCGACGATGGAAGCCATTTTCTTGGTTCGACAACTTATGGAGAGATACACGAAGCAAAATAAGGACTTGCATATGGTGTTCATTGACTTGGAGAAGGCCTATGATAAGATACCGCGGAATGTCATGTGTGGTGGGCCTTGGAGAAACACAAAGTCCCAGCAAAGTAAATTATCCTCATCAAGGACATGTACAATAATGTTATGACAAGTGTTCGAACAAGTGATGTCGACACTGATGACTTTCCGATTAAGATAGGACTACATCAGGGATCAGCTTTGAGCCATTATCTTTTTGCCTTGGTGGTGGATGAGATCACCAGGGATATACAAGGAGATATCCTATGGTGTATGCTCTTTACGGACGATGTGGTGCTAGTTGACGATAGTCGGACGGGGGTAAATAGGAAGTTATAGTTATGGAGACAAACCTTGGAACCGAAAGGGTTTAAGCTTAGTAGAACTAAAACTGAGTATATGATGTGCGGTTTCAGTACTACTAGGTGTGAGGAGGAGGAGGTTAGCCTTGATGGGCAGGTGGTGCCTCAGAAGAACACCTTTTCGATATTTGGGGTCAATGCTGCAAGAGGATGGGGGTATTGATGAAGATGTGAACCATCAAATCAAAGCCGGATGGATGAAGTGGCGCATATAGGAAACAAAGCCTAGCGCTTGTGACAAGCACATGGTTGAGCAACATGTAAAAGAGGCAACTTAAGAATAGGCTCAACCAAAATGATGTGTGTGAGTCATGGCGAAGCACTTGAGAGGACTAAAATTAGGATGAGCATTAAGCATCAACATAGTCTTGAAAGAATGAGGCACACGGTGCAAGGCCTATCATTCCCACACACAACTAGCAAATGGGTTCACAAGCTTACTAATAAGCATATAAAGAACTTATGCTTGTGACAACCCGTGGTGAAGATAGAAGATGAAAGCCGCATCAAGATGAGGGATGCCAATTAAGATGGCAAAAGCCTTGTAAAGATAAGCATGAGGAAAATAATCTTCACCACACAAGAGTGCATCAAGATGCAACGATAGAGGACACGCACTCAAGGCAAAAGCTTTCACGGAGCCACCAAAGAAATAACATAAGAAAGACAAGGTGGACGTGAAAGAAAGGATATCAACTAGAGATGTAATTTCTCTCAAGTGTATAAGGTTCTATGTAGACGAAATCATGATGATATATATATATCTACAAAGAAGGATGTACACCCGAAATAGTTACACCACGAAGGAACAAGATATCCACAAGGAAGTCATAAATATACCAATAAGATATTTGCTTGAAAGCATAGCACTTGGCTAGATATGGTCTTATTGTATATAAATGAAGTCCAAACACACATCCATCAAGGGCATCACAACTAGCAACAGAGATCATCGTTGGGATGCTTTGAGAAAGGAAACAAGTATCACAAGATATGATATGAATATCATGCCAAGATACAGCCTACACAAGGTTGAATGCAAGAGAGGAAAGCATGAATAGATACTTGTTACCGAGATATCATTGGAAGGATGTAGTAGATACCAATTGAAGGTAGATAGTAGTTCATTGATCATCCTAGCTTGACTCCAATATGCACATGGTGACAACACCTTCCTTGTGAGTGAGCCGAGCATCCAATGCATCTCCAAATGTTCCTAGAAGAACAACACAAACTAAACGGTACCCAAACTCATCGGGACCAAATAGTTAGAAACACCAATACATAGGACAAACTCCACATAAATATGTGCATATAGATATGAAAATGAATTTCATGCACATCTCATCCAAATTGAGCCTAGGTGGAGTTTCCCCTATATATTGAGTCAAAGAAAGAAAGCATGCCAAATGAAATACATGAAGTAAACATGCATGCTCAAGACTTTCAAAACCCGAAACCAAAAGACAAAGAAATGCCAAGTGAAAAGGATACTAAATGGAGAAATCATCACTTGGAAGATATCATTAAAGATACATCAAGGAATGAGATATCCATTGATACACACTAAACTAAAGATGTCAAACTCCCAAAGAGAGGATGGTTCCAAACAAACCAAGCCCTCAACAAAGTTTCATGATGGCACATAGTACCAAAAAGAAATGGCTTGCCTTCCACCAAAACACACTTGATAAGGATCACAAGAAGAGTGTTCTGAAGAAAATAGAATAGCTCCCCCACGAGTTGTGCATTATATAGGATTTGTATTTGAATACAAAATGCACAAGGTGGGATCACCGCTTTCACTATATCTAGAAAACACTAGACAAGAACAAGAAATAAACAAGATCCACAAGTGGTATGGAAGACAACGTGAGTTGACACAATCCTTGGCAAGAGAAAAGGCAAGTAAAACAAAAGCCAATGTAAAGATGGTCAATAAATTCTACCACACATAAATGACTACCAATTGTCAAAAGACAAGAAGTAGACGGAAAGAATTCCCGGTGGTAAATAGCAAGGATATCCAACATTATCTTCACACCACACACAAGCAGATTGCAACTTGTAGAGCTAACATGCCACCTAGGAACAAGATAATCTACAATATCAACACTAGGTGACAATATCTCAAATGTACACATTTTCTAGGCTAGTAATATACATAGCATATTACTCCCCCATAATGTGATACCAATGAAGAAAACTTAACAAGAGGCAATAAGAGGATCCAACAAGAGATAATTAATGGACAATTTAGAATTTGAATTTCTCATGAGAAGACATACCACATAGTGACTAGATAATCTTGTAATATCAATACTAGATGGTATTCCTCATGTACACACACTTATAGGAGTGTGAGGTGCACAAAGCACATCACTCCCTAATAATGGGATATTCCATTAATCTCTCACAAGAGCCAACTAAGATACAAAGAAGATGCACAAAGGCTCAACGCACAACTCACACGTACATGAAGTGCACACCAACATACATAAGCAAGTTGGAAGCGCAACATATACAAACACATGCAAGGAACAAAACCAAAACATGCAAGGGGGCAAGTAACTTTCAAAGTAAACAATTTAAGTACAAGTTACCGCAAGGAGGCACATTGTATATAAGATAGAAACTTGATAATCCAATTGACTTGGCTTGTGACAAAAAGAATGATGAAGTCCCCTTAATTCTTCATAATGTAGCCAAGTCTCCAATGCCCTCCAAAAACACCTATTGATCAAGTTTGAGCTTGTTGGTCCCCAACCAAGTTGGGTCCTAAGAGGTTAGTCACAATAGGCTTGGCTACCCAAATGGTTCTTTTCTTGACACCACTTTGAGTACCAACAAACTTGGTAAACACATTGCCAACCTTATCCTTCCCAAGAGAATAGATATCATCAATAATAATTGGGTTGGATAAGTTACCACTAGTGCATGAAGAAGCGACGTGACCTTTCCCACGACATAAGTAGCAACGTCTACTCTTCACTTTCTTCTCACTTGATTTTTCCACAAGAGAAGCATTAGCTTGAGTCTTCTTGGGAAGTGGCCTTTCTTCAACTTGAGGTTGAGCATGAGATTGAACTTGTGCCCTCTTCCCTTGTTGCTTGACACTAATGGCCTTCTTCTTCAATGGGCAAGATTTAACATGATGCCCTTCTACTTTGCACTTGAAGCAAACAATCTTGGCCGAATTCTTAACTTGTTCTTGGCCCTTCTTTTTGTTCATGTTGGACTTCTTCTTATTGGAGTTGAATCCAAGTCCACCTTTGTCATTGGGGGATTTTTGCACACTCAAGATATTCTTGAGTGCGGATTTCCCTTCATGACACTTTTTCAAGTCTTTCTTCAAAGAAGTGACTTGGGCCTTGAGCTCTTTGATTTCCTCTACATGGTTAGTCTCAACACAAGTACTAGAGGAAGTATAAGCTTCATCGTTAGAGCAACAAGGCAAGGAAAGCAATTCATCACAAGATGTACCAACATTGTGAGTAAATGAATTACAAGGACTAGCACATGGCAATATACTATTTTGACTAGAAGTAGTGCCAGTATCCACATGACGCTCACTAGATGTTACCTTAGCAATCATGGCCTCATGAGCTATCTTTAGCACACTATGGGATACTAGAAGATCATCATGAGAGCTTGAGAGCTTTTCATGACTTTCTTCCAATTTCTGATAATTGCAAGATAGCACCTCAAGTTGAGCCCGTAGCTCAACATTCTCCTTCAAAATGGATGCTTCACAAGTAATAGAATTAGTAGCACAAGCATCGTCATTAACAACAAGAGGAGAAGGCAACTTGGCAAGCTCTTTTAAATAAGAAGCTTCAAGTTGAGCATGAGACTCGGTGAGTTTGATGAGCTCACCCTTGATGACCCTTGAGCCATTTTCGAGGTGCTCAAAATCCTCAAGGAGTCTAGCATGAGCAACTTCAAGCTTAGCATTTTTAGTTTCAAAAACATTGGCCACCTCAAGAGATCTATCAGTAGATTCCTTCACTCTAGACAATTCTAGAGCAAAAGTCTCCTCAAGAGATTCCTTGGTGGTTTGTTCAAGTTCAAGAGCTTGAGAGAGGTCCGCGATCTCATTTGCGTAATCACGCCTATGAGCTTCCATTTTCTCAATGGTGGCCTCATGCTCCTCTAGATGAGATTCCAACTCCTCAATGTATTTCTTGCCATCAATGGCAATGGACATTATTTCCATGAAGTTGGAGCGAGCAATTTTATTTTTATGAAGAGCGTTAAAAATCATTTCCCCCTTAGTTTTTAAGGAGGCAACATTATCATTCTCTTCATCATTATCCTCATCATCATTAGCATCAACATCATCATCAAGAGACATATTGGGGTACAAAGTAGGAGTTACCTTTGACGCCTTAGCCATAAGGCAAAAAGCAATAGATGATGATGTGGGATTCCTTGAGGTACCATTAAACACCACATCCTGTTCCATGGAGTGTTCGATTTCCTCTACATTGTTAGCACAACAATTCGAGGAAATAGATGCATTTTTATCATGGCAACAAGACATAGCAAGCATATCATCATGAGATCTAGTCACGCAATTTCTACATGATACGCAAGGACTATCAACACAAGCATGTGAAACATTTGGAGTGCTCGAAGTGTTTAAGCCCAAAGAGGGAGCATTGCAATAATATAGTGATGAAGGATCATCCACAATAAGCATACTATCATCATTGCAATGATCAACACTACTCACCATATCATTACCTTGTGGCAAACCACATGTAGGTGAAGTAGAAGAAGTTGAGAAGACTATATGACCGGAGGTGGAGGGAGAACAACCATCCCCACAAAACTTGGACACACCATATTTATCTTGAAGCTTTGTCCATGACTCATGAGCATCCCGGAACGGCATGAGATGAAATATAACTACATTGCTCAAAGCATCGAAAAGCACATTAGAAGCTTGAGCATTGAGATAAGAGTTTTTCTCATCCTCTAAAGATAATCTTTGGGGATCCTTTGGAGGAGAAAAACCCATATCTACAATTCGCTCTAAATTTGGGTCCATGACCCTAAAGAGATTAAGCATGCGAATTACCCAAACATCAAAATTTGTGCCATTGAAACTAAGAGTGTCAGAGAATCCTAATCCCCTAGTCGACATCTTTACTCTCTAGGCGGTTAAGCCCAACAAAGAGAGACGAGGCTCTGATACCAATTGAAAAATCGAGGATGTCGCCTAGAGGGGGGTGAATAGGTGCTTTAAAATAATTACGGTTTAGGCTTGAACAAATGCGGAATAAACCTAACAGTTAATTTGTCAAGCACAAAACCTAAAACAACTAGGCTCACCTATGTGCACCAACAACTTATGCTAAGCAAGATAAGCAACTATGTGATAGCAAGATATATGACAAAGAACAATATGGCTATCACAAAGTAAAATGCATAAGTAAAGGGCTCGGGTAAGAGATAACCGAGGCACGCGGAGACGACGATGTATCCCGAAGTTCACACCCTTGCGGATGTTAATCTCCGTTTGGAGCGGTGTGGAGGCACAATGCTCCCCAAGAAGCCACTAGGGCCACCATAATCTCCTCACGCCCTCGCACAATGCAAGATGTCGTGATTCCACTAAGGGACCCTTGAGGGGGGTCACCGAACCCGTACAAATGGCAACCCTTGGGGGCGGTCACCGAACCCGTACACTTTGGCAACCCTTGGGGGCGGTCACCGGAACCCGTCAAGATGCTCGGGGCGATCTCCACAACCTAATTGGAGACCCCGACGCTTGCCCGGAGCTTTACACCACAATGATTGAGCTTCGAACACCACCAACCGTCTAGGGCGCCCAAGCACCCAAGAGGAACAAGCTCAAGGGCACCAAGCACCCAAGAGTAATAAGCTTCTCAAACTTCACTTCCACGTATCACCGTGGAGAACTCAAACCGATGCACCAAATGCAATGGCAAGGGCACACGGAGTGCCCAAGTCCTTCTCTCTCAAATCCCACCGAAGCAACTAATGCTAGGGAGGAAAATGAGAGGAAGAACAAGAAGAAGAACACCAAGAACTCCAAGATCAAGATCCAAAGGGTTCCCCTCACATAGAGGAGAAAGTGATTGGTGGAAATGTGGATCTAGATCTCCTCTCTCTTTTCCCTCAAAAACTAGCAAGAATCCATGGAGGGATTGAGAGTTAGCAAGCTCGAAGAAGGTCAACAATGGGGGAAGAACACGAGCTCAAAAGGATAAGGTTCAATGGGGAAGAAGACCCCCTTTTATAGGACCTCCCGAATCCAACCGTTATGTGCTCAGGTCGTGCACAAGCAGTACTACCGCTTGGAGGAGCGGTACTACCGCTTAGCACGCTCAAAACAGCCCAAACGAGAGAGAAAACACGAGTTTTTGGTCCGGGGCGGTACTACCGCTTAGGAGCCATGGTAGTACTGCTCTGGAGCGGTACTACCGCTCAGGAGCCGCGGTAGTACCGCTCTAGAGCGGTAGTAAAAAATTACATCCGCTCTAGTCGCGGTAGTACCGCTGCAACCTTCACCAAAACAGCCACAACTTTTGCAAACGGACTCCGAATTCAACGAAACCAAGTTTGTTGGAAAGCTAACGACAAGGGCTAACACAATCTTGATAGAAATACCAGTAATAAGCAAATGAGAAAAGGCCCAAAAGAAAATGGTGAGAACCCTTCCTCGGAGAAGACTGGTAAAACCTCCAACACCGAAAACATCATAGAAGACGCATGCAAACTCCGTTTTCGATGAACTCAAGCTTGTCATCAAGATGATCATAAGCTCTAAGACTCATAAAGAGAACCAAACAAGAACCAAGAAACATGATGCAAGGATGCAATGGTTTGAGCTCTCGACGAACGATACGATCAAGCTACTCACTTGAGAGCCCCCCTTGATAGTACGGCTATCGATCCTATAACCCGGTCTCCCAACTACCACCATGAGACCGGTAAAATAGAAAACCTATCAAGGGCAAACCTTTGCCTTGCACATGGTCCACTTGAGCTAGATGATGACGATCTTGACTCCCTCAAGTTGGACCACCTTTCTTGATTGCGTTGGCTCGATGAAGACTAGATGATTGCTCCCCCATAGTCCACTATGGGTGAGCGACTCTTCGGCACATCTTCACAAGTCCATTGACACCACAATGGATGGCAAGATTCAAACTTGATTGCTCCCCCATACTCCATTATGGGTGAGCCACTCTTTGTGTTGCTCCACTTGAACTTGCACACTGCAAACTTGATGACGATCACCACTTGATGTAATCCTCCATGGGTTGTATGGGATCTTCCTCTTGATGCAAGACCATGGAAACATACCTAACCCCACAAAGAACTCTCACGTAGACCATGGGTTAGTACACAAAGCGTAATGGACAATGCTTACCATACCATGGGAACACTTGGTCCCACTCGGTACATCTTCTATGCTTTGTGAGTTGATCAACTTGATTCACTCTTGACTTAGTCTTGATCAACCTTGAGTCTTTCCAACTCTCTTCATTTGGATGATGTCTTGAAGGTAAATATGAATGATCACACAATCTTCTTCTTCAAGACATTCTTGCAATAAGCTCAACACTCACATGACCAATCTTTGGATAATTCCTTAATAGCACCTTGGTCAACCCATAAACTCCTTGAAACCAACACATGGACTTCAAGAAATGCCTATGGAAAAATCCTTCAAATATAACTCGATGCAACCATTAGTCCATAGAGAATGTCATCAATTACCAAAACCACACATGGGGGCACCGCATGTCCTTTCAATTGAGCACCGCTTAAGAAGAATGACAAGCATGACCAAAAATCAGTTTGGTTTCATGCCTGGGAGGTCGACGATGGAAGCCATTTTCTTGGTTCGACAACTTATGGAGAGATACACGAAGCAAAAGAAGGACTTGCATATGGTGTTCATTGACTTGGAGAAGGCCTATGATAAGATACCGCGGAATGTCATGTGTGGTGGGCCTTGGAGAAACACAAAGTCCCAGCAAAGTAAATTACCCTCATCAAGGACATGTACAATAATGTTATGACAAGTGTTCGAACAAGTGATGTCGACACTGATGACTTTCCGATTAAGATAGGACTACATCAGGGATCAGCTTTGAGCCATTATCTTTTTGCCTTGGTGGTGGATGAGATCACCAGGGATATACAAGGAGATATCCTATGGTGTATGCTCTTTACGGACGATGTGGTGCTAGTTGACGATAGTCGGACGGGGGTAAATAGGAAGTTATAGTTATGGAGACAAACCTTGGAACCGAAAGGGTTTAAGCTTAGTAGAACTAAAACTGAGTATATGATGTGCGGTTTCAGTACTACTAGGTGTGAGGAGGAGGAGGTTAGCCTTGATGGGCAGGTGGTGCCTCAGAAGAACACCTTTTCGATATTTGGGGTCAATGCTGCAAGAGGATGGGGGTATTGATGAAGATGTGAACCAGCAAATCAAAGCCGGATGGATGAAGTGGCGCCAAGCTTCTCGCATCCTCTGTGACAAGAGAGTGGCACAAAACCTAAAAGGCAAGTTCTATAGGACGGCGGTTCGACCCGCAATGTTGTATGGCGCTGAGTGTTGGCCGACTAAAAGACGACATGTTCAACAGTTAGGTGTGGTGGAGATGCGTATGTTGAGATGGATGTGTGGCCACACGAGGAAGGATCGAGTTCGGAATGATGATGTACGAGATAGAGTTGGGGTAGCACCAATTGAAGAGAAGTTTGTCCAACATCGCCTGAGATGGTTTGGGCATATCCAGCGAGGCCTCCAGAAGCCCCAGTGCATAGCAGACGGCTAAAGCGTGCGGAGAATGTCAAGAGAGGTCGGGGTAGATCGAATTTTGACATGGAAGGAGTCCGTTAAGAGAGACATGAAGGATTGGAGTATCACCAAAGAACTAGCTATGGACAGGGGTGCGTGGAAGCTAGCTATCCATGTGCCGGAGCCATGAGTTAGTCATGAGATTTTATGTGTTTCACCTCTAGCCTACCCCAATTTATTTGGGACTAAAGGCTTTGTTGTTGTTATTCTTGTTCCCAAGTTCTTGAATTACGAAAGCATTAATGTGCTTTGAAAATATTGCCAGGATTTTAATAAATGTTCACGCATTTTGAAGAACGTTCCTCTATTTCAAAAGATGTTCACGAATTTAAAATTTTCCATGATTTGAAAAAATGTCTTAGTATCTCAAAAAATGTCCCACGAATTGAATTAAATTGTGACGAATTAGAAAGTGTTCGTGATATGAAAAAAATGGTCTTCCTCGACCCACTGAACACCAGGTGCGCGTTTTCATCGCTATTCCCCGACCTGCGCGGGGATCAGAGAGGATGCGCTGCGAGAAAGCAGCTTCGGTCCGTGTCGGCGGAGAACCGGGCCAAATCGTTTGGGCCTGGCCAGCCCAGCAGACCGACCCAGAACCGCTGTGGCTAACTTTACTTGACCCCGGAGCCCTCCGGCCCTTCCTCCTCCCCTCCCCTCCCCATCGCCGACCGCCATGGCCGCCGACCCTAGCTCCGACCTCGCCAACGGGGCCCCGGCCCCCGCCCCCGCCCCCGCCGCCGCGGGCGCCGACAAGAAGAAGTCGCGCGAGAGCGAGCGCCGCCGCCGCCGCCGGAAGCAGAAGAAGAACAAGGCGCCAGCTTCCAACGCCGCCGCCTCGGACGCCGACGCCGCCGCAGATGCCGAGGAGGACAAGCCCGACTCCAAGCCCCCGGTACGTGGATGGGTTTCCTCGGGTGGGGCTGGCGACGGTCTCTCTGACGCTGACGCTGGGTTGGTTTGGCTGTGCGCGCAGGTGGAGATCGAGGTGGAGTACGTGCCGGAGGAGCCGGACCTCGCCGACGGCCTGCTCGCCGACTTCAAGAGCATCTTCGACAAGTTCACCTTCAAGGAAGCCCCCGCCGCCGAGGTACCGGAGCCCGTCGATTACCAAGCAAAACCCTACCTATGAATCTCTGCAGTTTTAGCTCCTCTGCTGTGCAATATGACTGTTCTGACTAGTAGGGTTGGTGGTGTTGTGCTGGCAGGATGGGGAGAAGAAGGACGAGGCGGCCGACGCGGCGAAGAAGGGGTCGGGGTCCGACTCGGACGACGACGAGCAGGAGACCCAGCAGAAGAAGAAGGAAGGGGGCATCTCCAACAAGAAGAAAAAGGTTTGCGTTTCTCTGTCTCTCTCTGTGTGGCTGCCTGATTGTTGAGTTACCTGTTTTTTATGCGCGATTGTTGTGGTTTCGTAGAAGGCGCTAAGCATGAGTTCTGCTGTTTTGGTTTGTGCTTTGTAGCTTGAACAAAGGATGAAGATTGCGGAGCTGAAGCAGATATGCAACAGGCCCGACGTCGTTGAAGTAAGCCACCCCTTTCCTTTTCTTTTGTTGTGAACCTGGTGTGCTGGCAGTCTGGTGTGCCTGTATTGCTTTGAACGGATGTGTTGACGCAGCATCCTATACATCTGCGCTTGCCCGTCTAGTGTTTTGCATTGCCAAAGGTTGCCAATGCTAATACGATTTTACCGCTACCAATGATCTCTAGTTGATATAACTCAGTTTGCACTCGAGGATTTGTTTAAAGTCATGTAGTATTGTCGTCTGGTCATGCAGCAGCCATTGGCTGCAGGCTTTGTAATAACACACTTCACCTATAAAAAGTTATGTTAGGCTCGATTGCTATTGCTAGAAAACTGTGCTAGCAACTTTTGCCATCACCTCTTGTTGCAACAACAACAAAGCCTTTAGTCCCAAACAAGTTGGGGTAGGTTAGAGGTGAAACCCATAAGATCTCGCAACCAACTCATGGTTCTGGCACATGGATAGCAAGCTTCCACGCACCTCTGTCCATGGCTAGTTCTCTGGTGAACTCCAGTCCTTCAGATCCCTCTTTATGGATACCATCACCTCTTGTTGATATAACTAAAATTGCATTGGAGAATTTGTTTTAAGTCATGTACTATTGTGGTCTGGTCATGCAGTTTCCATTAGCCGTGCAGTTTGTAACAACACACTTTGTTAGTGAGGATATGTTTGATAATATGTAAGCTTTCTGATTTATCTGAGTAAATAATCTGTAGTAAGGTTCACGGCAACTTAGATTATCTTAGGCTGGGTTGCTAGAAAAATGTGCCAGCAACTTTCACCTTTCACCTTTCACAGTTGGTTAAGATATAATATTTCTCTTATTAAAGGCCATGACAGCATGCACACACGTGTACCCATGAAGCTTGTATCGGTGGTGTGGACATAAGATGAGATAATGTCACTAAACTATTTGTTGTGTGCAATCTTCTTTAACTCATTGTCATTAGCAGTGTAAAATTGTTTATGGATTAGCTTCGACTGATGCAATTATGCTCCTCCTGCCAGGTTTGGGACGCAACTGCATCAGACCCCAAGTTACTTGTCTATCTGAAGTCTTACAGGAACACAGTACCTGTCCCAAGGCACTGGTCTCAAAAGAGGAAATTCTTGCAGGTTTGTAATACATGTACCATGAGTAATCTTGTTCTGCAATTTCATAATGAGTACTTGGATGCACCTCTGAGAAATCAACCACACAATCATAATATAGTGTTGTTATTAGTAGTGGAGTGGTAGGCAGATGCAAACAGACCATCAGTTTTCTTCGAATAAAAGTGTTGGAGCATCTCCCTCAATTAATATCTGTCATTGAACAAACACTGCATGCTTTCATGTATTGTTACAGAAGTTTTTTTTTTTCCAAACCAACATAAGGGCCAAGGGACAGACTAATATGCCATGCCCGAATTCACTCAATGTCGAGCACACTTGGGTTTTATCCTTGCATCATCGAAAAGTTTAAGCCCATAACTGCAACTGTTCGGGCCAGCACGGATATGCTAGCGTAACTCATTACAAATTGTCATGGCAGTACCATGGGTGGGTGTTATTAGAAGGGGGCAGGGAACATAAAGTCGATAAGGTTTTTCCCCTCCCTCTTATACAGATATATAATTCTTGCAGGGATGCTGCAACTTCCTGGGAGCAAGGTCTTGGTGGTACTGTACTTGAGTGATAGTATTGAATGCCAATGTGTTTGATCTAGTTGATTCATGCTAGGCATTCCCTTGAAAGACATTTAGGTCCATCTAGGATCTTGACCTTTGGTCCTCCTTTGTTTGCGTATACAAGTATATCATTTGCCCAGGCCTTTGCAACTTTTTTACATATCTCCAAAACATGAAATTACGCTTTGCTTCATATTATCTATATCTTGTCGAATAGATTTTATATCACCATGTTATTTCTTTCAGGGCAAGAGAGGTATCGAAAAACAACCATTCCAACTTCCTGACTTCATTGCTGCAACTGGAATAGAAAAAATAAGACAGGTATTTTAATATCTTGGTCCTTTGTAGCATGCTATGGACATTATATCTCCCTTGCCAACTTGGTAACTTCGGGAGTTTTGTTTTATTGGCACTTTAATTTTTATTCCACAAATGGGCAAGATGGGCAAATTGTAAGTAGCTTTCCAAATGCATTTTCAGGCATATATCGAGAAAGAGGATAGCAAAAAGTTGAAGCAGAAGCAGCGGGAGCGCATGCAGCCAAAAATGGGCAAGATGGATATAGATTATCAGGTCAGTTAATTCGTGTTGAGTCTAATCTGAGTTGCACACAGAAGCACATGCCATATATATTTGTGTTTTCTCCATAACGTGCAACATGGATACCGAGCATTATTTATTTTCCCCCTGATTTTACTTAGGTGTTGAATAACACATGCCTGCCTTTTCTCCTTGTGCTATACTTCTCTACATGCATATCCGGTTTACCAGGTGTTTTATTACCTGCCACTTAGGCACTAATACTGATAATGTACACGTGAAAATATCATAGCTGATAAGTACCATGTGTTTCTTCCATATGTTCAAATTTTAGAGATGAGTTAACTTCTGAATGTGCAGGAAAGCAAGTCTCACCGTAATTTTGTTGTGTGCAGGTTTTACACGACGCCTTCTTCAAATATCAAACAAAACCAAAATTGACTAGTCATGGTGACCTTTACTACGAAGGGAAAGAGTTTGAGGTACTTTTTTGCTTCGCTCTCTTCTTAATGTGAGAAACAGAGATAATTGATAATTGTTTGGGACATCCATATGTCTGTGTTCTCAAACCTGGCTCACTGAGAATAATACATGTATGAACCCAACAGGTCAAACTTAGGGAAATGAAGCCAGGTATGCTGTCCCGAGAACTTAAAGAAGCTCTTGGTATGCCAGAAGGTGCACCGCCTCCATGGCTTATAAACATGCAGGTATTGTTCTTTTTAAGAAGAAAAAAGGTCCAGGTAGCTGGTCTTCTGGTTGACTGATCTCTTGTTATTGGCCAGCTATATCAACTGACATCAAATAATTTTGGCAGAGATATGGTCCTCCGCCCTCTTATCCTTCACTGAAGATTCCTGGTCTGAATGCCCCAATTCCTCCTGGTGCTACTTTTGGTTACCGGCCCGGGGAATGGGGAAAGCCTCCTGTGGATGAGGTAATTTACAACAAATGTGCTTTTCATGGGCTCGGCTGTAGTTAAATGTGGCTTCTGTAATGAAAATAAATTTCTTTTCTGATCTATTTATCTGTTTTGGCTAACAGCATGGACGCCCCCTCTATGGAGATGTTTTTGGTATCCTACAGCTGGATGAACCTAATTATGATGTATGTTTTTGATCGGCTAATTTTCCTTGAAATTGAGCTGCAGCTCTACTAGTTAACTGACTTGTGTTGCATTGTATTCCAGGAGGAGCCTGTTGACCGCAGCAAGCATTGGGGAGACTTGGAGGAGGAAGAGGAGGAGGAGGATGATGATGAGGAGGAAGAGGAGGAGGAACTAATGGAAGATGAAGACATGGAAGCTGGCATGCAGTCTGTCGACACCATGTCAAGGTTATTTCTAGAATAATTATTTGATGACTAGCTTAGGTTCTTCCCTAAGGGAACTATGTTTTGACGCCTCTTCTTGTTCTGTGTATAGCACTCCCACTGGCGTGGAAACACCTGACGTCATTGATCTTCGGAAGCAACAGAGGAAAGAGTCTGAAAGGCCAACAGATAAGCAGTTATACCAGGTAAGGGCTTAGCTTCAGTTTTGTGGCATTTCAGGCCAAATCTTATTATGGAGCTTTAGTTTGGCTTACTTATTGCAGTTCATAACCAACAATTTGTTCTTTTCCATCTGAAGGTTCTTGAGCAGAAGGAGGAGAAAATCGCACCTGGAACCCTCTATGGATCAAGCCACACGTATGCAACTCTAATACAACCTAGTCATCTCTACAATATTTTTTCCAATGAATTTCTGTTTCAGCCATATGGAGAACTCATTTTATATCGATAATTTCTGATGGATTCCTGTTTCAATCATACGGAGAACTCATTTTGTATCTTGCTGTTTTCAGGTATGTGGTTGGGGCACAGGATAAAGCTGGGGTTAAAAGGGTGAGCTTTCAACATTCCTTGCCCCAAGTATACAAGCATTCCCATGCCGTGCATGTTGCGATGATTCATTGACACATCTTTGTGGTCCTTGTTTGCAGGTTGACCTTCTCAAGAATCAAAAGTCCGACAAAGTGGATGTCACCATACATCCCGAGGAGCTTGAGGTTATGGACGATGTTCTGGCAGCCAAGTAAGATCACCTCTCCCCCGCGTCTGCCAAGCTTTGCCTGTCAGTAGCCACGAGTTGAAACATTAACGCCTTCCCTTTAATAAAATGATGAAACAGGTATGAAGAAGCCCGGGAGGAGGAGAAGCTCCGGAACCAGAAGGAAGACTTCAGCGACATGGTGGCGGAGGTATGTTTTCACGAGCAGTCTTCTGTTTCTGTTGAACCAGAAGCAAATGCCAACTTTCATCGAGCTGAATCTATTTTCCCTCTCCGATTTGCAGAACGCGAGCAAGAGGAAGAGGAAGCACGAGAAGGACGGGAAATCTTCCAAAAAGAAGGACTTCAAGTTCTAGACGGCGCCGTTTTGTTACCGTTCCTTTCCGCTTCCCAGGAGGGGAGGATGTTTCCATTTCTTCCTGTAGCCTGTACTCTACTCTAAATCAAGCTGTGTATGTATACTTAGCCTCTGGCAAATGTTGAAGTGCTGGATGAGAAGGCCGGACGAAAAAAAAGAAATGAAGCTGTAGTCCATGCATGAGGGCAAGTTATGATGTTAAATGTAACTGCTAGCATTAGTTTATTGCTGTTATGAAGAGTGATATGCTAAGTTTGCTATGATCGACATACGTGGTGAATTTACTGTTTTGTACTATACTCGTCTGAGAAGAGAGCTCTGAGTGCTCTTCTAGGGAAAAGATACAACAACAACAACAAAGCCTTTAGTCCCAAGCAAGTTGGGTAGGCTAGAGGTGAAACCCATAAGATCTCGCAACCAACTCATGGCTCTGGCACATGGATAGTAAGCTTTCATGCACCCCTGTCCATAGCTAGCTCTTCGGTGATACCCCAATCCTTCAGGTCTCTCTTAACGGGCTCCTTCCATGTCAAATTCGGTCTACCCCGCCCTCTCTTAACATTCTCCGCACGCTTTAGCCATCCGCTATGCACTGGAGCTTCTGGAGGCCAGCGCTGGATATGCCCAAACCATCTTAGACGATGTTGGACAAGCTTCTCTTAAATTGGTGCTACCCCAACTCTATCTCGTATATCATCATTCCGGACTCGATCCTTCCTCGTGTGGTCACACATCCATCTCAACATATGCATCTCTGCCACACCTAACTGTTGAACATGTCACCTTTTAGTCGGCCAACACTCAGCGCCATACAACATTGCGGGTCGAACCGCCGTCCTGTAGAACTTGCCTTTTAGCTTTTGTGGCACTCTTGTCACAGAGAATGCCAGAAGCTTGGCGCCACTTCATCCATCCGGCTTTGATCCGATGGTTCACATCTTCATCAATACCCCCATCCTCCTGCAGCATTGACCCCAAATACCGAAAGGTGTCCTTCTGAGGTACCACCTGACCATCAAGGCTAACCTCCTCCTCCTCACACCTAGTAGTACTGAAACTGCACATCATGTACTCGGTTTTAGTCCTACTAAGTCTAAACCCTTTCGATTTCAAGGTTTGTCTCCATAACTCCAACTTCCTATTTACCCCCGCCCGACTATCGTCAACTAGCACCACATCATCCGCAAAGAGCATACACCATGGGATATCTCCTTGTATATCCCTTGTGACCTCATCCATCACCAATGCAAAAAAGATAAGGGCTCAAAGCTGACCCCTGATGCAGTCCTACCTTAATCGGGAAGTTATCAGTGTCGACATCACTTGTTCGAACACTTGTCACAACATTATCGTACATGTCCTTGATGAGGGTGATGTACTTTGCCGGGACTTTGTGTTTCTCCAAGGCCCACCACATGACATTCCGCGGTATCTTATCATAGGCCTTCTCCAAGTCAATGAACACCATATGCAAGTCCTTATTTTGCTTCCTATATCTCTCCATAAGCTGTCGTACCAAGAAAATGGCTTCCATGGTCGACCTCCCAGGCATGAAACCAAACTGGTGTTTGGTCACGCTTGTCATTCTTCTTAAGCGGTGCTCAATGACTCTCTCCCATAGCTTCATTGTATGGCTCATCAGCTTAATTCCACGGTAATTAGTACAACTCTGAACATCCCCCTTGTTCTTGAAGATTGGTACTAATATACTCCGTCTCCATTCTTCTGGCATCTTGTTTGCCCGAAAAATGAGGTTGAAAAGCTTGGTTAGCCATACTATCGCTATGTCCCCGAGACCTTTCCACACCTCAATGGGGATACTATCCGGGCCCATCGCCTTGCCTCCCTTCATCCTTTTTAAAGCCTTCTTGACCTCAGACTCCTGGATTCGACACACAAAACGCATGCTGGTCTCATCAAAAGAGTCGTCTAGTTCAATGGTAGAGCTTTCGTTCTCCCCATTGAACAACTTGTCAAAATACTCCCGCCATCTATGCTTAATCTCCTCGTCCTTCACCAAGAGTTGGCCTGCTTCGTCCTTGATGCATTTGACTTGGCCAATATCCCTCGTCTTCCTCTCTCGAATCTTGGCCATCTTATAGATGTCCCTTTTGCCTTCCTTCGTGCCTAACCGTTGGTAGAGGTCCTCATACGCCCGACCCCTTGATTCACCAACAGCTCGCTTTGCGGCCTTATTCGCCATCTTGTACTTCTCTATGTTGTGTGCACTCCTATCCAGGTATAGGCGTCTGAAGCAATCTTTCTTCTCTTTAATCGCCTTCTGGACATCATCATTCCACCACCAGGTATCCTTATCTTCGCTTCTCCTTCCCCTGGACACTTCAAACTCCTCTGAGACCACCTTACGAATGCAAGTCGCCATCTTCATCCACACATTTTCCGCATCCTCTCCTTCCTCCCAAAGGCCCTCCTTAATGACCCTCTCCTTGAACGCCTGAGCTACCTCCCCCTTGAGCTTCCACCACTTCGTTCTAGCGACTTTAGCCCGCTTATCCCGCTGGACACGAATCCGAAAGCGGAAGTCAGCAACCACTAGCTTATGCTGGGGTACAACACTCTCTCCAGGTATCACCTTACAGTCTAGGCACGCACGCCTATCTTTCCTTCTCGAGAGGATGAAATCAATCTGGCTAGAGTGTTGGCCACTACTAAAAGTCACCAGATGTGATTCTCTCTTTCTAAAGAGGGTGTTGGCTACAATCATGTTGTAGGCTAGAGCAAAGCTTAAGACATCTTCTCCTTCTTGATTCCTGATGCCATAGCCAAAGCCCCCATGCGCCCCTTCAAAACCTGTGTTAGATGTACCCACGTGGCCATTGAGGTCTCCTCCTATGAAGAGCTTCTCACCAATCGGTACACTCCTAACCATGTCTTCCAGGCCTTCCCAGAACTCCCTCTTGGTGTTCTCATTGTGGCCTACTTGCGGGGCATACACGCTGATAACATTGAGAACCAAGTCCTCAACTACCAGCTTGACCAGGATAATCCGGTCCCCACGTCTCTTGACGACTACCACTCCATACTTGAGGGTCTTGTTGATCAAGATGCCTATGCCATTTCTGTTTGCAGCCATCCCCGTGTACCATAGCTTGAAGCCGGTATCCTCCACCTCCTTCGCCTTCTGTCCTCTCCATTTGGTTTCTTGGACGCAAAGGATATCAACACCTCTCCTCACCGCTGCATCAACTAGCTCCCGAAGCTTCCCTGTCAGAGACCCTACGTTCCAGCTACCTAAGCGAATCCTCCTAGCTCGGCTAGCTTCCTTACCCTTCTCACTCGTCGAGTCAAATGCGAAGACCCTTGCTCATTTTCCACTACATCCGGGCGCCGATGTAGCGCGCCACTAAGGATGCGACGACCCGATCCTCGCTCACTTGCCACCGTATCCGGATCAAGATACGGCGCGCCACCTGGGGGGTGACGGCCCGGCCCTTGCCCATTTTCCACCACACCCGGGTTCCGATGTGGCGCTTATATAATCTTTTGGGTTTCATCTCCATAAGAGTGGCTGAGTTTTTACGTTGGCTCGCCAAGCCTATCACAACCCTCCTCCTTTACCCGGGCTTGGGACCGGCTATGTTGAGACAACATAGGCGGAGTTCTCTTCTGGGGAAAAGATGCTTCAGGGAATAATTTTTCCGGAAAATTCAGTGTCTTGGCGTGAGATGAAGGTTTCATATTTTTGAATTGCTGAAAAGAAAAAAATGCCTTTTATTACCACGTAAAAATAATATTGTCATATGCAATGAATTTGCCTTTGTCACCCCTCAGGTCAATCTCATGGAACAGCCTATGCCTTTTCCAAAAAAAATACCATGCAATAATGGCAATCATCTCTTGAACATGCTGAATATCCATCATGGACAAATCCTATTATGGCAAAAGAAGTAGGAACCCCAAAGCCGCCTCTCCAGCATGATCAAGTTCATAGGCTCTATTAGTAATTTCATCCACCCCCAACTACCTCCAATCATCTCTTGCTTTCTTACGAAGAAATAACATGTGTTTTGTATTCTCTGGACTCGAAGAACAGGACGGACATTAGGGTGAGACTTCCATGTGTCTATTGGCAAGCATAATACGACACGGAAGAGTATCATGCAATGTACGCTAGATAAAAATATTTACCTTTTGCCGGGCAAGAATGCTTCCTAACCCTACACCAAAATAGGACTAATAGTGGTTTATCATCCATTCCATTAGCACGTCTCAGTTTCATTTCATGTTGGTGATCCCATTCCACAAAGTAGGCTGATCGAACCGAAAACAATCTGGTTTTCATATAACTCCAAATGACAAAATCATGCATGTCATGTTGAGGGTGAGGGATAGCAAGGGCATGTTGTGCATTAATAGGCCACAATTTTTGTCTAACCATATCTTCATCGCAGTTATTAGGTACCGGAACGATAAAGTCCGCCATCCGAGATAACAAGTGACCCCCTTTAGGAGTGACAATTTTTCTATCAGCACAATCTGGAATTCACACTTTCTCTCAAATATCAATATTATGACAGTTTCAACTCACCATATATACCCACTGACGGAGCTAAATCAGGCAGATCTCGGGTAGGGGATCCCGAACTAAGGGTCATGAGACTATGGTCACAAGGACATGAATTTTTGCCCGGGTTCGGGCTCTCCGGAGAGATAGAATCCTATGTCCTACTTGTGTTTTATTGCTTTTGGATGGAGTACAAAATACAATTGATCTATACCCTGATCGTTGTGTGTCGTCTACGTGTCCTAACCCTCGATTTATATAGATACATGAGGTTCTAAGGTCAGATCCTCATCGATTATGTACAAAGAAAACGTGTTGTGGATAACTTCTAATATCTTGGAGTAGTCTTCCGGTATCTTCCTTTCATACGCCATGGGCCCTCTTGATATGGCCTACTAGTGAATCGACATAGGGGGTCCTTGACCCGGCCCACCAGGATGGCAGACGACGTGATGAGAAACCCCCCAGCCCTGCCATAATACTTTGCCAAGTAAATGAGAATCCCTTTTTAACTTTGTGTTCATTAAATCACCATAGGAAAGTACTTACTCTCAAAATAGTAGCACATAAACAGTCGGGATTATCAAGAAGGCGTCAAGCCTATTTTGCCAACATCGATAGATTGAAACAATGCATATCTCAAAATCACATCCCTATTTGATTCTCCAGGACACACATTTTTCACCGTGCCATCCAATGCATCATCCTCTGGTTATCCTCATCTCCCACAAAAAATGTGACATCGCATCAATAATTTCTTTACAATGGTTTTTAGGAATTTTAAAGAAGAAAATTAACTATGTGGCAATGGCTTGAACAACAGACTTGAGAAGAATCTCCTTTCCTCTAACGGATAATAGATTTCCCTTCCAACCACTGACTTTCTTGATAATACGATCAATCAGATACTGAAAATAATCAGTTTTATCCAACCTCACACTGACAAGCAAACCTAAAATATTTCTCATTTAAGGCCCCATCATTAATATTATGAATTAGACACATTTGTCATGTGACCTCGACACTCCTATTGGGACTGAAAAAAATGTTGGACTCATCAATAATAAGCAATTGCCATGAAGCGACACAATACAGATCCAGAATTGACGTCAATGTCTCAACATTGAGCATATTAGGCTTCATGAGGATCAACGAGTCATCAACAAAGAGAAGATTTGTGATAGGGGGCATCCCTGCACACCTTCAACTCCCAAGTTATTACCATATTCTCCTCCGCATGCGTCAAGAGAGTAGTCAGACCCTTTGTACATAACGGAAATGGATAAGGAGATAAAGGGTCTCCCTGCCGTAAACACCTCATAGGCTTGAAACTCTCACTTTCTTTTGTAATTAATCTCGCCGGATATTCAACAGTGGATAAAAAATGCATAAAAATTTACCCAGTTCCCTTGAAAGCCTACTTTCAGCATAATCTCCTTCAAAAAGGACCACTCAACCCGGTCATAAGCTTTATGAGTATCAAGTTTGATTGCACACAGATCCGATTTGTCGTCTCTCTTATTCTTTATTGTATGGAACCACTCATAAGCCACTAAAACATTATCCGTAATCATTCTTCGGAAGATAAAAGCACTTTGGGTCGAATTAATAGTTTCTAGAAGAAAAACTTTCAAGTGAGTTACCACCATTTTTTCAATTATGTTATACACCGCATTACATAAGATGATCGACCTGAATTGTGTTACATTTTCCAGATGAATTAACCTTGGGAACCATCAGAATCGCAGTGCCACTCCATTCAGGAGGGATAATACATGTATTAACCACTTGTAGAATCTCCTCAACCAGTCGTCCCCTAACGTGAGCCAAAATCTTTTAGAAAAAATGGCATGGTGTTTGTTCGGTCTTGGCGCTTTTAAATCACCAATAGCAAAAAAGGCCTTTTGAACATCTTCGACAGTGTAGGGAGCAAGTAGGGCATTGTTCATTTAGCCGACACTCTTCCAAGTAAATGGCTAGAACCTCCGAAAACTCAAAACGGTGCACAGGCTCATCTGCTCCCTCTCAGCAAAAAATTCAAAACAAATACTAGAAAAATTCAAAAAAATTCAATTTTTTTTGTGGTGGTAGATAATTTGACGCGTAAGGTGCGCCCCAAAATTCAACTTATTTGGACATCTGAGTAGCTCTCGGCAAAAAAGACAAATCGGGTCAAAACAGTGCGTGAACAGTAAACATTTTTACAGACCCTGATTTTGTCTTTTTTGCAGAGAGCTGCTCAGAAGCTCAAATGAGTTGAATTTTGGGGCGCACCTCACGCGTCAAATTATCTACCACCACAAAAAAAAATTGGAATTTTTTGAATTTTTCTAGTATTTTTTTTGAATTTTTTTCTAAGCATGGGTGCAGCTGAGCCCGGGTGCAGATTAGCCGCACTCGAGAACCTCCTCATTTTGTTGCAATACATATGAGGTGAAAACTTTAGAAAAAAATTCAGTGATATGATCCTCCAGTTCCATACCTTGCCCCCAGTATCATCAAGAAGTTTCTTAATTTTATTCCTCTTTTTTCTAGTTGTAGCCGCATTACAGAAAAATATATATTATTATCCTCATGCATCAACCAATTAGCACGACCTCTTTGTAACATGGAAATCTTTTCCTGGTCCAAAAGATTATTAATGAGAACAAGAATTTCCTTTTACGTGAACGGGACTCGTCATTCGTAGGGCCAATGCTACCTTTGCTAGACTAACATATGTAACTTATGGTTGGACACATTTGTGTACTATCTTTCTTCATCATGGACAAGTCAAACTACCGCTATGTTGGCCTCAAGATTATTTCTCAGTTGATAACGATAACTATGTGATTAACATACTTTCATCTCCTTTGTGCCTCCACCAATCTCAACCGGGAGCACATAATGTCTATCCCAAGCCGTTGCATTCCACTTCCAGTAGCTAAGCTAGCACTACTCTTCTCATCCGCTTCGATGGTTGCCACTCCGGTTGGTCAATTTTGGGCTCACTCAAAGCTTTGACGACCACTCATAGAAGGTGTGCTATACATGCACTCTAGGATCACAAGCTCTACATATCCCCTTCAATACGATGTGAGCCGTTGTTGTTTTCTTCAAGTCCCTGCAGTCACCTGTCGTCAAACTCAATTAATCCTTGGATTCCGCCTCTCAACAAGCCTCAACGACATATGAATCTGTCGCGTGGAGACCTGTTGACCCCCCCGACCTCACTGATAGTGTCACGGTTACGATATTGAAACATGCGAAGAAGAGTGTGTGACGACATGATGTGGTTCAAGATTCATTTCGACACCTCTACTGCTTCGTGGTTTAAGATTTAAGGATCATTCTCACTTTCATATGTACAAAATTCATTTAAGCATATGTAGCTGCTTTTCATGGTTGTTTGTGCTTTGGGCATCTGTTTCCCTCACCTCAACTATATTAAGTAGTATATGCCGCATTTGCGGTTCAAGATATTCAAGATCATGCACTTTCTTTTGCTCGAGGTGTTTATTGATAAATTATTACTAATCAACTCTTGCTAGTGATAATGAAGCCACACTAGCCCCCTATCAGCCATGATCACAACCTCCACTCCAATCATAAACCCTTCCTCTTACCTCTATGCCCCATAGCCATGACACCTTCATGTTTCCTGAGCTAAAATTGCATGCCTCTCAAGATTGAATGTTTGACATATTAAGGTTTTTAATTAGTAGATAAATCTGAATTAATAGCTTCTTAACTAACATAAGTTGGTTGTGCTTCCCAACATGTAAAGCGACATAATTAAATCCTTCGAGGGTTCTTTGTACATAAGCTTATTGTACAACACAATATCAAAACTATTAACGAAATACGAGTTGAAAGTCATATATGTATAAATGCATGAATGATTTTATCTAAAGCTCATGATAAGTTTGTAGGCTATCCCCGCATTTATGGTGCTCAACAAAATTATCACGTAGCAAAGACAACTCATTATCATGATTAGAAATCCATTTCCTATTGAAGTATATTATATTAAAGGTAGCATAAAAAACTCAAGGAATAGACGTGTAACTGATATACTTACTCGTTCTTAGAAAGTTTAATGGTCAAAGCTGAACTTTTAATCTTAATTACAACAATCTAATTCTCTTAAGTAAGAGTAAAAGCAATTTCTTTAAACCTGTTTAGTGCATTTCTCTTCATTTTAACTAAATCAATCCGCAAATCAACTATTTTCTCTTAAAATTTTCCTATTTATTCGTAAGTTCGTCATGAATGGGACCATTGAGTTGGTACTTTATTTGTACTTACAGTCCAAACATTAGTACTAAACTTTGTACTAAACTTTCATACTTACCTTTTATAACATTATAAATTTAAAATAATTTTTGTTTTAGCCATAGTTGATAATACTCTCTGCGATCCATATCTTTCAATGCTGCTTAAGAGAAGTAGATTGTACTAAAGCAACGTCAATTTATATGGATCAGGGGGAGTAACATTATTTGATGTAAATTTCTGAGATCTATCTTTGAAAGGTACATCACACACACCATACTCAAAGTAAACTGTATCATGTAGCCACAAAGTTTTTTTTTGTTGCAAAAACAACATGTTGGACTAAACATTATAAAATAAAAGGGATGTTATTTCATAGCGCCATAGATTATTAAATGAAACTCACGCAAAAAATTATAGTGTATGTATGTGTGTTGTGGTGCATATTGTAATATTCTTAAATATCTTGAGACAAATACATAAATCATACAATTTTACAGATATCCCAAAAGTGGTTTCTAGTGTAATAGCTATACGCAAATAGAATATACTATATAATGTTTTTATGTGAAGATTATCACTTAATAGCTGGCATGATGTTTTAGCTGTGATCAAATGTGGGTTACATGTTTATGCTGGTTCAATACTATATTGTGCAAGTTGTGTCTGAATTGAGCTTGTTATTGAAATGAGATTTATTTTAATAACAAGCCACATATAAAATTGAAAGTGCGTCCTTAATGATATTTTGGTGTTGATGACAATGTGGTTAGTGAGACTAATGTCTGGTATTAAGTTTATCTGAGAACATTTGTCTCTCGATGAGTTTACATGGAGTTGGTTGACCCCCACTCCAAACGAAAAAAGGCGTCGGTTTTTTTGAAGACTCAAAGTTTTTTTGAGACATAGGATGACCACACTACTAAGGGAAGTTGAGGTGATTGCATAAGAATGGGGATCATGCATAACATATATACCAACTTATTCCATTCTTATTGTAAAGATAACAGGTTGCAACACTCCTAATTTGACTCCATGAACATTTCTTAAAAGTAGCGTGAGCAATCTTTTACACTGCAGAAACATTTTTTAGATTCATGATGAACATTTTAAATAAATTACTTAATAAATGTCTGGTATATATATTTAGAATATTCTGAAACATAAACAAAAATACAAAAGAAACAAATTCACAAATGAAGCAACGCGATACTGTGCCGGCCCAGTAGCCCGTCGCTTAAGGCAAGGTGATGCTCGCATTACGTCAAATGGCCCCGACCCTATTATGTGCCTTAAGCGCCGATTATAGGCAATTTTTCCAACCGACGCACACCACCCTCCGCCCTGGGCCGACCCATTTACACTTTTTTCTTTTCATAAAAACTTCAAAAAGTTGCGCCCGATTCTATTTGAACTCCAAACCCTGTAGCTTAATACAAAGCAAGGAAACCAACTAGGACATTTTCCTGCTATGCCTTGGTTAATTCCTTTTTCTTCATCAAATGTAAAGCTAAACAAAAGTAGTCGTTTCCGTATTTCATTTTTTTTCGGTTCTGTTTGGCCGGTTTTTTGTTCTTTTTTATGTGCTTCTTTCAAAAAAATCACAAGCTGTTTTAAAACTCATTAACTATTCAAATTCATGGGCATTTTCTTAAATTCACAAACATTTTTCGAATTTGTGAACTTTGTTTCAAATGCATGAATGTTTTTCAAATCCACAAACTCATTTCAGCTTATAATTTTTTTCAATCTCACAATGTTTTCAAATTCACGAACTTTTTTTTGAAAATCAATGATCTTTTTTCAAATCCGCGATTGGTATTTCAAACGCATGCAGTTTTTTCGAATTTGTTATTTTTTTAAAAAAATTGATGAACATTTTCATTCTTCATTTTTTTCAAAATGGATGAACATTTTTTGGATTCCAAAGTTGATGATTTATTTTTCAAATCCTTGAATTTTGACAAACCCTGTGATTGGTTTTCAAATTTGTGAACACTTTTTTCAGAATTGATGAACTTTTTTCATTCCTTGAAGTTTTTTTCAAGTCCATGAACTTTTTCCAAAATTATCGTTAACCTTTTAAATTCATGATATTTTGTCAAAATTCATGAAATTTTTTATTTTATGTTTTTTTCAAATCCATGAACTTTTTTGAAATCACAAACTTTGTCCTTTTTTGCGTTTTTTTGCTTTTAAACAAAAGTTATTTGTTTTAAAGAAATCATCGATCCTCAGCTTTTTGTATGTGAGTGGAAGCGATCCCTCGGCTTCTTTCCACCCTGGGACAAGCGACCCTTAGTTTTTTTTAACAAAGCCGCGATACTAGGCCGGCCCAGAATGCGGGTGCGTGAGCGTCTGTTCTCTCCTAGCCAACAGTTGTGGCACCGACTAGGAGGTCTCGTCAAATGGATAGGGTGACCCCCCCCCCCCCCCCCCACACACACACACACGTGCGAGTCAAGTTGGGCTGGCCCACTTTGACGTTTTCCGCTTGTTTCATTAGCTAACCTGTTGAAGCTTCAGTGACTGTTTTGCCCGGAATGAACAATCCAACAACACGTGGGGCCCTAGCATGCCATGAGGGCTTAGCACTAGTTGTTGATCTATCTATGGATAATCTAGCAGTCGCTTGTGATTGCAAACCAACCATGGATGATATCAAACAAGGTCTGGGAGGTTCGCATATCACAATCGTCAAGGAAAATAGATAAAAGGAGAGCAAGTTTTGCTAGATGTGATTTCATATTTGAAGGCTGAGCATCAAACCAGGAGGCACGCAAACCTGTAAATTTTTATGTTTTACTTAATCCGGGTGGCCACTTGTGGCTTCTACACCCGCATGACACTCGTTGTATCCCTTTGATCTTTGGTTCGAAACTTCGAATTAATGAAGTGTGGGGATCCCTTAAAAACATGTTGAAGCGTTCTTTTTCGGTTTTCCGCTTTTCCCTACTGTTTCGTTTGTTCCACTGCTCCAATGTTTTATTTGTTTTGCTATATTGGCCGTTGTTTTGGTTTTTTTCCTATTGTTTCATTTGTGGTGCCACTACCGTGTTTTTTCTTCAGCTTTTTTGTTACGGATTTTGCTTCCATTTTATTAGTTTTATGTTTGTTTGTTTCCGTCCAGTTTTTTTCCTTTTATTTTGTTCTACACACAGGGAACACTTTTTAAAACATGTAAAACTTTTTTTAATGCATGTCAAATATTTTTATTAAACATGATGAACATTTGGAATTTACAGTGAACATTTTCTAATACACTTAGTTTTTGATCCTTTTTTAAATAAGTGTCGAACACTTTTCAATAGTTTTTGATCCGTGGTGAATATTTTCGCAGTACAGATTCATTTTTGTGTATTCCTAATTTCTTGTATTACAAAAGGCAGATAACAATAAAAAAAACAAAGCAAAATTTATAAAACCCAAAATATAAGCATAGGTTGGCACGTTACTGGGTCGGCCGTTTGCACCCCGCTTCAAGCGCAGCTTGTCTATTTGAGGCAAAGAGGTGTTAGCTAGGAGCTCTCACTCGCTACGAGCAAGCAAAGCTCCTCGCGGGAAACACTTTGGCACATGTTAGCTGTAGACAGCGTCATCGCGCTCACAAACCCCCCCACGCTACTTCCTATATGGCCTGCCCATGTAGATTTTTTCTCACCAGTCTTGGATAGTTTTTCTCTTGTTTATGCAGGACAGGTTTCGTTCGTGTTTTTTTTTTCAAATTCATGAATCATTTTCAGATTAATGAAAGTTTTTTTTGAATTCGTGAACTTCTTCAAATTCATGAACCTTTTTGAATTTTCTTGTTTTATAAAAAGGGGTGAAAATTTTTCTGCGTCCCTTAATTGTTTTCGAACTCATGAACTTTGTGAAATTTCGCAAACATGTTTTTAAAAAGTCATCGGTCAACCAGCCGGCCGGCCAGCCAATCAGTGAGCGAACCCGCGCAATTCAGGAGGCCCATATTCGTTTTGAGAGATTTAGGCCAGGGCGTAGTGGGCCGCAAGGCAGGGCCTGATGAGAGCCGACACACACGCCCCATCTCTTACTGTGTCTTTTATAGGAGTAGAGATATTTTTTCCAGGCTCATGAATCTTTTTCAAATTAATGAATATTTTTTCAAATTCATGGAATTTTTTGAATATTCTTGTTTTAGAAAAAGGGTGAACATTTTTATGTGTGCCTTAATTATTTTCGAATTCATGAACGTTGTGAAATTTGGCAAACATGTTTTTTTAAAAAGTCATCAGTCAACCAGCCGGCGAGCCAATCTTTTTTTTTTTGAGACGAGCCGGCCAGCCAGTGAATTTTTTAACATGTTCTTTAAAAAGTCATCGGTCAACCAGCGCGGACTGGAACGGACGAAGCAGCCAGCCCGCGCAATTCAGGAGGCCCATATTCGTTTAGAGACATTGAGGCCAGGCCGTAGTGGGCCGCGAGGCAGGGCCTGATGAGAGCCGACACACACGCCCCGTCTCTTGGTCCCGTCCCTTGTTTCCCCGGCCGCCGCGCCGCCGTCGTCCTCCGCCCTCCCGTCTCCACCGCGACGCCACCCCTTAGTCAGGTCTCCTCTCCCTCTCCCTCTCCGGAACCTCCTGCTAGAACCCTCTCCCTCCGCCCCTCTCCCTTCTCGTAGCCGCAGCCGGGCGGGGCTCGCTGGCTTCTGGATCGGCCGTGGGTTCGCTGGGGGGTGGGTTGTGTTTGGAACTCCAGTGCATTCGATTTTGTCTGGGTTTGAGCTTTAATTTAAGGGTCGTTCTCATTAAGCATGAACCAGATTCGTTTCTTTCGTTTAGGCATCGGTAGCTGCACTGCGGTCGGCTGACTGAGGTGCCCTGAAGCTGAATCGGACCTCCACCTCCGGCACCGGTGACACATGGCTGCGGCGGCTGCGAAGGAGGCGGACATGAAGAAGATGGAGCTTATGAAGGAGGTATCTGTCCCCTGATGGATGTTTCTCTCTCTACCTTGATGCAATCCTCCTTCTTTCGATTTGTTCGACGGCAGTAAAAGATATATACATAACCTGCATGTGTGTGTGTGTTATTCGGTTCAGGTAAGAGCCCACCAAGTGGCCATCGGCGAGCTCAACAACCTGCCTCCATCCAGGGTAAGTATCTCACCCTCCCAGACCAGGATGAATAAATTTCTGCATTAATTTGGTGAAGTCCAGGCGATGGTCAATTGAGCTTATTTAGTGTAATGCATAGTAACAGCTCACGATTTACCAACTGTCTGACTTGCTGCAAAAACGTGCAGGCCGCGTACCAGAAGACCTGCAACATCTTCTTCCGCAAGGACATCAAATCCGCCGTGGCGTCCCAACAGAGTATGTATGATGCTCATCTCATTGCTTTTGCTGGTGTTGTTGGAAGTGGTGGTGCTGTTTTCTTCTTTTGTATGTGTTGCCCTTCATGGTGGTAACATGACATGATTCCTCCCTCTCTAATTCTTATTCAGAGCAACTTGACATTGCCAAGGGGAAGCTGCAGAAGCTGGATCAGGCATGAAGGCTCACTGCAGGAATTAGCAGCTCCACGGCACAATAAGCGCCTTTGAAGTTGCGACTTATACTGCTTCTGCTGCTTCATTCATACATCTCCGTGAATTCTCTCCAATCCAACTGTCTTAGGAATGGCAGACAACGTGTATGCAACTTATATAGTTTTCTGTGTAATAATGGTGGTGTCATTACAAGCTGGTTGCCAGTTATGATCCACTCTCATTTCTTTCTGAATATGGAGAGTAGATACCGGACTGTAGTCAAAATAGAACCATTATGAAGGTGATATGATGATTTCAAGTCTTTCTGAACCGATAATCCAATGACAGCTAACAGGGTTTCATATATATGCGTTGACGAGGAGTCTATGCATATTTATGTCCTGCCGGATTGTTGAGTATTCAGTTCCTATGTATAGCCTGTTTGTTGCTGTTTTCCTTATGTTGGCTTCCAGACAGTAATTAACCTTGGATCACTTTGGCTCATGTCATAGCTTGTCATATATCAGCTGAGGCATGTACTCACAATCTTGGACAGGACTGGGTACAGGGGTGAAGCTGGTCTGTTCTCTCAACTGACCTCAATGTTTTTAAGCAGAAAGAGGATTTTGTTTATCTTTTGTGCCATTTCAGGGCAAGTGTTGCATGCCATTAACAACTTCTAGTTTGACTTTCGTCCTTCTTTGCCTGTCAATAGATTTAATCCTGTAAAAAGATTCAACTTGTGTATCCCAGGAGATCATGAAATTCAAAACCCACGCAGCGATTCATGCCCATAAGAGAGAAACAAATTGCTAGTTCTAGGAGAAACAGGAACGCCCTAAGCACTTCAATAGTAAGTACGACTGAATATATGTTTGTGTGACTGTGAACTCAGAACAAAACACGCTCCACAAAACTACAACGCAAACAAATGATACAAAAGATACTCAGATGAATAGGGTTCAAGTCGTCCATCTTAAGCCAGGCACTAACCGTAATAGGTTTTACAATTATAGGAACTACCCTGCAGGTCACCGACATTCAGTGCAACAAGCCTGAACATAGAATGGAGATGAACAGAAAGTCGTCTCGGCGGAAAAGACAGCTCAGGCAGGAGAAACTCGTCTTGTTGGAAAGACGAATCAGATGGCCGGGTTCAAGGTAAATGCCTAAATTCAAATTTGTTGTCTGCTGGCGGGGCCACGTGATGTGGTCTCATCATCAAACTGATCTCCCAGCATCTGTGGACCTAACTTCTGCATCCGGTTGAAAACAATCATCTCTTTTAATTCTGAACATGAGATGAATAATATATAAACAGCAGAAAGACATGATTTACCTCGTGAAGCTTTCGGTTTTTGATATGACAAAGAAACACTAGGCTTCTCCTACAGCATAAATCCCCAGTCCGATTTCTGAAATACAAACAAGTTGAGAGAACAAACATTGAGATTATGAGTGTAAGACACCGTTATCGCGACCAAACGAGAATGAGGTTCTGAAGTGAAACCAAACCTGTTGATATCACAAGAAAAATGTGTTAAGCTAAGTACTGCAACAGATGAGCCAGGACAGGGATGGCCTGGACAATCCCTCCAATAGCATATAATTGTACGATCTGTTGTTTAGTCCAAAAAAACTGGGCATATATGGTAGAAGTATACCTTACAAAGATATTGAGCGATCAGGCCACATAGCTCCCATCAATTTCGACCTCTAGCTTGCTTGTTGCAAGCGATCTGCATTGTTTTGATAACTCGACACTGCAGTCGTAGATCTCCAGCTTTTGCAGTGAAGGTGGGAGGCCTTCGTTCGGAAGTCCTGCGATGAGATTGCAATCTCTGATCTTCAACGTCTTGAGGGAAGGGTGGACGCACAGCCGTGCAGGAAGATCTATAAGTTCACACTCATTAAAATGGAGCTCTTGCAGGGACCTAAGGAGCAGAAGCGCTCTCTCTTGCTCATCTATTAGTCTCATTTCATCCGACAAAGTAAGCGTTAGGCTTCGGAGGCATGTGAGGCCCTTGCAGAATGACGTGTTAAGGGGAGACAAATCATCGACCTCGAGACTTTCCAGTGTAGGGAATAACTCACAACTATGACTTGAAATTCCCTCAGTTGGCTCATTACTCACCAATGAGGTAAGGGAACCCAAGGCAGGGGAACCGAGTATTTTCAAATGCTTGAGGTTCACGAGGGATCGCAAGCCCTTTAGTGAGACGAGCGAACTGCAGTACTGAATTTCCAAACGTTCCAGCGCCATGCACGAATGCAGCTGTAGAGATTCCATGCTTGAGTTAACAAATAATACCAAAGACCTAAGGGTTCCAAGCAACTGTATGCCCTCTATAGTGATGAGCAGATGGCAATTTTCAATTTCCAATTCTTCTAACGCCGTACAGGAATCCATCTGTAGATATTCCAAACTTCCTTCAATTACTTCTAATTTTCTGAGGCGTGTGAGGTTCCGCACAAAGTAGGGTCACAGTGTTTTTTGGGGATAATCAATCCAAACAAGTTGATCAAGTGATTGTGGGAGGAGACATCTTCCCTTCTCTTGGGCATCTTTACCAAGGGAGGTAAATCCAACCAAATCTTCCCTACTCCCGTCAAATATTAGATGAGGGCATTTACCAATGGTTATCCTTATGAGATTCAGCGGAGTGTGCACGACTCCGTCAACATCTGAGTTTGGCCATGCATCATCTACATATCCTAATGACGAAGTCTCGGAACCTGAGATAAAGTTTGATTGAACCTTTCCTTCCTCTTCTATCTTTAGCTGTTTCAACTGCGGGCATTCATATAAAGTCAATTCCTTCAGGGCTGGTGAATGTTGCAGCATCAGAGATAACAACTTCCCTGTTATTCCACAATCTCTAATACAAAGACTTTCAAGAGATGGGAGAGCAACCTCATTTGCAGTTATCATGTCTTCATGGGTCTGCTCTGGCACAACATCTAAAGAGAAAAGTTCTCTGCAATACTCTATTTTCAAACTCTTTGAAGAGATGAGCTGACTTAAAACTTTGAATGAAATAGATGTCATGCTTTTGCAAGACAATATCTGCAAGTATTTTATATCCTTAAGATTATTGAATGCCAAAATTTTGTCATCGAGTGCCATCATCTCACTCGGAAGTCCATATCCATAAAGCTTTAATGTTTCCATGGAAAGTCCCTCCATTGACATAATTGTTGAAACACTAGTGATTATTAGTTTAGAAAGTGTGGCTGAAGGCGGAAGAGGGGTCTGTACTTGCAAACGAGGACAACCGACCACAATGAGTTTCCTCAGGCTAGGCATCGGCGACTGAAGCTCAGTTTCGTAGTACAGATCAAACACCTCAAGTGCAGAGCAACTCCAGATCTCCAGCACCCTTAAATTAGACTTCATATCCCCCACAGAAGTACATGAACATATCTGTAAATTTGGCATTCGATCTAAAACCAATTCCTCCAATGGCGGAACTAATACTTCTCTTACTCTCTGCATGTTGCTCAGCTTCAACCTTTTAAGAAACCGAAGCATTTCCAGAGATGGAAGTATTATCCATTCTCAGCAATCCTCTAGATGAACCGTATGCAATGCATTAAAGAAAGCAACATCCAATACTTGAAGATGGAAGAACTTGCTCAAAACACGAGGCAAAGCCTTCTGCTCAGTATGACCATATTGAATTTTTAGATACCGAAGATGTGTAGGATTTGCCAAGCTACACAGAAAGGAATTAAAATCAGGAGATGTTGCAGACATTTGTAGCAGACGCAGATTATTTGCTTCTTCAAAGACATCTTGGAATGCTTTGAAGAAAAAGGAGTCATATTCTCCAATTAACACCAATGTTCTCAGTTTTCTCACTGATGCGGCTATACTTTGCAATGAAAATTCAAACCTCTCATTACGAGGTATATTCCCAGTCTGACCATCCCTCTGATATACAAAATTGGTTATTATGGACAAATGGTGTATAGTTGGCAAAATTTCATTGCACTGGAAACCATCCAAAGCTGCACACTCTGTTCTTGAAACTAGCCTTGCAAAATCATGTATCAGGCTGCAAATAACATAGAAAGTTTGGCATTCAAGTTCAGCCTGCTCAAACAGGCCCCGGTTCAGCAAGTCAGTAAGATAGTACCGTCCCATCTCCTCCAAACTCTTACTCGAATGATCACGCTTCACAAATCCATGTGAAATCCAAAGACGAACTAGCTCCTCAGCAAGAAATCCATAACCGTAGGGGAATATAGAACAATATGAGAAGCATTGCCCTACAGGGTAGGGCAACTCATCATAGGAAAGCTTCAAGGCAGACATAATACCACCAGTGTGTTGTAGGGATTTCCAATCTTCAGTCTTCAGAATGTTATTCCAATGATCCACAATAAGATGATGTCTTAATAGTGCCCCAACAGTTTGTGCTGCTAATGGGTTTCCTTTCAAATTTTGTGCTATTTTCTGTCCTAAGTCACTTAGACTTGCTTGCTCTTTGTAATTCTCATCACCAAATGCACATGCTTTGAACATTGGCCAAAAATCAGCATTTTTCAAACCATCTAAGTTAATTGGTCCAGTTGTACCTCTCTTTTTGGCAACAAACGGTTTTCTTGTTGTCAGAATTATCATATTGCCAGTTGCACCATCAGAACTGAACGGAGCTAACAATTTGTTCCATCGGCCATCATCCATTCCTTCCCAGAGATCATCTAAAATAAGTAGAACCCTCTTTGATTTAATATGATCCTTCAAGACCTCCTGAAGCTTGGAAAAGCTGCATATGCCATCATGTGTTTCTTGGGAGACGTGATCTAACATCTCTCTTGTGAGTCTCATTTCATCAAATATATTAGACACCCAAATCCATATCTTGTGATCAAATTGGCTTTCCACAGCTGGATCATTGTATACAAGCTGAGCAAGAGCTGTCTTCCCAACTCCTCCTATGCCTACAATAGGCAGAACAGTTAAACCAACAGTTGCTTTGTGTTCTTTTATCAGTAATTTGATGGATCTCTTCTCTTCACCTCTCCCACACTACTAGAAAAAGGCCTACTAATGGCGCACCGGTTTTGCCTACTAATGGCGCACTACTGGTGCGCCATTACTAGCACGCCATTAGTATTTTTTACTAATGGCGCACCATTGGTGCGCCATTAGTATCTGGTATACTAATGGCGCACCATGCAGTGCGCCATTAGTATAGCCCACGGTGCGCCATTAGTATCTGGTATACTAATGTCGCACCACATAGAAGTGCGCCATTAGTATCTGGTATACTAATGGCGCACCACATAGAAGTGCGCCATTAGTAACATTTTTTTTCAAAAAAATTTCAGAATTTTTTTTAAATTTTTTTTTTAAATTTTTTTTTTCAATTTTTTTATGGCTTAATCTCGGGTCTTGTACGTTCTTTTGGCACGATATTATTTCAAATTTTGTTCCTGTTTTTGTCGGAGAGGAGTTCGCCGGAGAGGAGGAGGAGGTCACCGGAGAGGCGCTCGCCTACATCGCCGGAGAGGAGGAGGAGGTCGCTGGAGAGGAGTTCACCGAAGCATCGGAGAGGAGGAAGGAGAAACCATGAGGGAGTGGGAGGAGAGGAGGGAGGAGGAGCTCACCGGAGAGGAGGGGGGAGAAACCGTGAGGGAAGGGGAGGGGAGGAGAGGAGGAGGAGGTCGCCGGAGAGGAGGAGGAGGTCGCCGGAGAGGAGAAGGAGGTCGCCGGAGAGGAGGAGAAGGAGTGGAGGAGAGAAGAGGAGGAGATGGAGTGGAGGAGAGGTGGAGTGGAGGAGAGGAGAGTAGGAGATGGAGTGGAGGAGAGGTGGAGTGGAGGAGGTGCGCCCAGCCATATATACGACATAGTAATGGCGCACCGTGGGCAGGTGCGCCATTACTAACTTTTTTTTTATTTTTCTGACTTATTTTGAATTTTGAAGGCGGGAAGATACTAATGGCGCACCATGGGCCGGTGCGCCATTAGTAATTTTTTTTATTTTTTTGACTTATTTTGAATTTTGAAGGCGGGAAGATACTAATGGCGCACCATGGGCAGGTGCGCCATTAGTGAGTTTGAACTTTTTTGAATTTTTTTGCCTCTCCAGATCTTAAAAGCCCCGTATCTTTTTTTCTGTTAGGTTTTTGAGAATTTTGAAAATGTTTAACGGGGTTTCCCGTTAAATTCGGATGTAACTTTTCGAGTAGATGATTTTTCATATAAAAAACTTTTTCATCCGAGTTCGTATGCAAAAGTTATGCCCATTTTACAAATTTCCAGAAAGATTTTGCAAATAAAGTCGAAATTCATATTTGTAAATTTTCCCAAAAACTAGAGCACATATCACATGGGAAACTTATTTTCTTTTATTTTTTTGACATTTCCATAAATTTCTTTTTTTTAAACTGAAAAGGCGATCCACGGGGGGGGGGGGGGGGGGGGGTGCATTCGATGTTGGGGCAAGTAAACTAGTAATGGCGCACCACACCACGGTGCGCCATTATTACTTTTGAAAAAAAAATAAAAAAATGTTGATATTTTTTTGATTTTTTTTAAAAAACTTAGTAATGGCGCACCAGTGGAAAGTAAAACTAGTAATGGCGCACCGAGACATGGTGCGCCATTAGTATCAATTTTTTTTATTTTTTTAACTTTTTTTTTCAAAACTACTAATGGCGCACGACGGATGTGGTGCGCCATTACTATGTCAACTAGAAGAACACCCGTGCGTTGCAACGGGGCCACATTAACTTTAAGAGTTCAATATCAATTATGTTAATATTACATTTAATATTCTCATACATATCAAGTGACATTGACGACCTTTTTACCATCAAATTCTCACACACACTCTCTCTCCCCCTCTCCCTCTCTCTCTCTCTCCCTAACACACACACATATCCATCTTATTGGGTACGGGACCATAATCCATCTATTTCACACGCACACGCGCTAGTGCATAACAATATGGATTATAAAATAGGTTCAAGGTAGTAACAAGGATTCTTCTCATGCATTAATAAACAAATGTTCTGCACTGACGACAAGATAAACAATTCCCAAAGTGCATCAGAGCATCACAGAACATTACTGGCAAGAATAAATGCACGACGATACACCCGACTCATTTAATTAATATAATTAAATTATCAGTAAATTAGTCACCAAACTGCTCGGATGAACCGGAACAGAGCCAACATATATCATCCTAGACAAACGCAACATCAACCATTTACCTTGGTACTTTAGGGACCGACAGGAGGATGCATGTAGAAGCGCTTCTTGCCTGCGAATCCACAGTCAGAGAGAGAAATTGAAACCCATTCCCATCACCAACTGATAAAGAAAGCATGTAAGAAAATTGATATCGGGCCAACTTGGATCTTCGGTGATTGTCCGCCGGTATGGAGAATTTAGGAGGGTGGATGCAGGGAGTGGCCTTGTGGATGATGGATGGAGGCGCGGAGGGATGTGGTCACCGGAAGGTCGAAAGCGGAGAGGGTCGGGCACGTTAGGTGGAGCCGGTGGTGCGCGACAACCGGAGGCGGCCCAATCATGGGCGGCGAACCGACGATAGCCTCGGCCCATCTCTCGACGCAGCGAAGATAGAGAGGGCGGCACTGCCGGTGCTCGAGGCCGCCGCTCGGCACCATCAACATCGAGGGGAAAGAGAGGCGAGAAAGCGATAGGGTGATGCGGGGCTAGGGATTGCGGAGGAGGGTGGGGGTGTGCGATTTGAATGGATGGTTCTGCCCACCGTTTTCTTGTACGTGGCGATGGAGACGGGGGCGTCCAGCCATGCAGGCGAGGCATGGGTCGAGCCGGGCACACGGCGAGGCGCAGTAGCAGAGGCGGGGGCGATTTTTTGCTACTGAGATGCAGGGTGTGGGATTGATCGTTCATGTTCTCTTTTCCTTTTTAACGGGAGATGGATGCAATTTTTTCACGAGGGGAGAGATGCGACCACGTACAGATTCCACAGTAAATTAATTAGGTCCATAACGGGATTTCTTTACAATGCGTTAAGATTTACGTGTTAGTTTTCTTAATATAGAAATGCACTGATGTAGGGATCGATTGATTCGGGTAAGGAAAGAGAGATTCGTGATCTTTTGTATGTTAGGAAATTAGTGGTTTGCAAGGAAAGAGTGGAGAGAAAAAGAACAATGCGACCATGTATAGATTCCATAATAAATTAATTAGGTCCATAACGGGATTTGTTTGCAATGCATTAAGATTTACGTGTTAGTTTTTCTTAATAAAGAAATGCACTGATGTAGGGCGCGATTGGTTCGGGTAAGGAAAGATAGATTCGTGATCTTTTGTATGTTAGGAAATTATTGGTTTGCAAGAAAAGAGTGGAGAGAAAAAGAACCAGTACGAGGGGGTGGTGGGAGGTGGGACGAATAAAAACCGGACGAAATTGGGAGGTGGGAGGGGGCGAGTAAAAACCGATGAAAAAAACCAACGAAATTGGGAGGTGGGAGGGAGGATGAAAAAAACCAGGGGAGGTGGGAGGAGGACAAAAATAAACCGTATGAGGCTACCAACTGCTCCATTAGGAGTAGAGATTGTTTGTGAAAATAATGTGCGACAACGACTTAGCGAGCGGATCCCCTTAAAAAAGACATAGCGAGCAGATTCCCTTAAAACTGGTAGAAATGGATACGATTGATGACGTTGATAAATAGTGGTGAATGCTGGCATAATTTACTATCATCATGCATGGAAACGAATCATCAAGAAAAAGAATACTTCCTATTACTACACTCATAGGAAGCTTCCTAATCTCTGCTACCAAACCGTTTCTGCCCAAACAAGAAAGGAAAGTTATGGACGTGATTCGAAAGGAAACAAACGTTATGAAGATTAATTAATTTAGATTTGATCTTTAGAGATTGATTGTGATTGATTCTTTTACATAAAGACATTACTAAATAATTTGCGTCAGTATGGAAAGTTCTGATCCGTTCAGTTTTTTCGTTGTGTGAGAGGGTGAAGTGAAAATAAACCGATGAAGTGGGGGAGGCGACGAAAAAATTCTACGACAGTTAACCTACGAAAAAAAACCGGACGAAAGTGGTGGGACGAAAATTGACCGGCGGAGACTACCAACTGCTCCATTAGGAGTAGAGATTGGTTGGTTCGATTTTTTTTGCGTGGAGGGAACTACCTGGGAGGTGGGAGGGAGTACGAAAATAAACCGTCTCGGCTGAGCGGGAGGTGGGAGCAAGTACCAAAGAAGTACCAAAAAAGACCGGGTGAGGTGGGACGAAAATAAAACCCGGAACGCGGCCTACCAACTGAGACATTAGGAGTAGAGATATTAACAAAAGTGCAGATCCCGTCCCACTCTTCACTTTTTGACAAAAAACTTCCGAATAGCAATCTTCGTGAGTGATCTCGACCGGGTTCGATCGGCATGGCGTGTCGTTCCTCCAGGAGTGGTTGCTGAGAGGAAGGATGGCAAACCTCCATTGTCAATCGGCCGGAGCTGCATCATCATTTGGATCAGAGCATGGACGAAATCGAGATGGTAGAGGTTGAGGAATTTGTAGGACGTAAGGATTTAGGATGGGCATCACGAGAACTCACCCATATCTTGGGAGACTGCAGACCCGAGGTGCAGTCGTGTTCGTGCTTCAGGGGCTGCCACGTGCTGTCCTCGCCGCCATCGCCTGTCGATGCCACTTCAGCGCCACGAGCATGGGACCGAGGGACGAAGGGAAGAGAAGGGAAGGAAGCGAGCTAATGACGTACCTATGTTTGGTATGTAATACCCTCCATTAAGAGTAGATATTTTCTTAAAATCGGTTATTTTGTTTCCTAATTAATGTGATTGAGCAATTTAAGGTAAGGTTAATTAATTTAGATTTGATATTTAGAGATTGATCGTGATTGATTCTTTCACATAAAGACATTACTAAAAATAACTTGCACCAGCATGGAAAGTTATGATCCGTTAAGATTTTTTTCGTTGTGTGAGAGGGTGACGCGAAACTAAACCGGTGGGGTGGGGGAGGGACGAAAAAAAACCAGCGAAATAAAACGGGTGGGAGGTGGGAGGAAGTACCAAAAAAGTACCAAAAAAGACCGGGTGAGGTGGGACGAAAATAAAACCCGGAACGCGACCTACCAACTGAGACATTAGGAGTAGAGATTAGTAATGGCGCACTATGCAACGGTGCGCCATTAGTAACAAAAATTTTTTTATGTTTTTTTCTCAAAACTACTAATGGCGCACCACACACCAGGTGCGCCATTAGTAATATATTATTAATGGCGCACTGGGACATGGTGCGCCATTAGAATATAGTAATGGCGCACCACATCACATGTGCGCCATTAGTGGCCATTCCATCTATAGCCCTTTTTGTAGTAGTGCCATATACTTTCCCTTGAACAAGACTTGATGTTCTTCGGCATGGATCTGAGATTGCACTCTGACGGGTATTTGAAATTGCACCACCGGACCCAAGTATGTTGAGAAGCCTTGTGATAGCCTCTCGTCCATCTTGCAGCTGACAAGTAATGTCTTGTATCCTTTTGAAAAATTCGTCCTTGTTCCACCCGTTTGGGTTAGCTGTGGTGATGTGTGTTGACTCCTGACCGGTTCTCATCCTTTCTCTGCTGAACGAATTGCCAGTTGCAACAGGCATAGAAACTGTAGGAGCATCAGCGGTGCTGCAATAAGAAAGAGATCATGGATTGGCAGTGAGAACCTTTGCTTTTGAGCAGATGTATATATAAAAGAAGACTCCCAAAAATATACTCCTACCTTGTAGAAGGCTCAGTTGCTCCACGACGTTTCTGGCGACAAGCTTTGCTTTTGAAATGATTGCGCAAAACTAATATCCCCTTATTGGTTTCGCACATAACCTCTGTTTGACAGCTCTTACATCTTGCTCTGGCACGCCCTCCGTTTTGTTCAAACTCTGTGATTTCGAAGTGATTCCATTCCTTGGATTGTAACCTGCTGCTCTGTACATCGTCATCATTTTCTCTAGATCTCTCAACTAGCTGCGCTCCAGCATGTCCATCCGTTTGGAGCAGTGTCTCTAAGGCAGAAGAAAAAGAGAAGCAGACATTTAGCATAGTCGTCGTGCTCCACGGAAAATAAATTGGAACTGCCAATTACTAACAACTAAGCAGATACTTGGATCTAAACGTAGAAGTAGTAAAATTACCTGGCTCGAGCTCCTGTTTGAGCATGTAGCCGTCTAGCTCGTCGACCACATCGTCGGCGTCGTAGAGCAGCTCCTTGAGACGAGCGAGAGATCGGGTCAGCGGCTTGTTTCCGGCCGCCCTCCCCTGCACAGCAGAAACCACCATCTCCACTGCCTCCACCTCGGACTTGAGCTTCATGGTTTCGTTGCCAGGGCCAGCTTGGTGGATCCACGAGTCTAGCTTGCCGCCGGCTGGAAGATTTGCAAGGATGGTGTCGGCAAGCCACCCAATCGTAGGCTCCAGGGTGGGGTCTTCCACCGTCTCCATGGGCTTAAACGATACCGTATAACAAAGCGTAATTTCTAATACATTGATTATTTTGATCCTTTTTTAAATAAGTGTTGAACACTTTTTAATACATTAAATATATTTTTAATCCGTGGTGAATACTTTCCAAGTACACATTCATTTTTTTGTATTCCTAATTTCTTTTATTTACAAAAGGCAGATAACAATAAAAAGCAAAGAAGAATTCATAAACCCAAAATAACCCCTTTATAGGTCTAGGTTGGCACATTAGTGGTTCAGCCGTTCACACACCGCTTCAAGCGCAACCTGTCTATTTGAGGCACATAGGCGTCAACTGCGAGCGAGCACTCGCGGAAAGCACTATTTGGCACAAGTTGGATGTAGATAGGGTGGTGGCTAGGGAAAGTCATTTTGCGCGATTCTGTCTCGTGCCGATACATCTGAGAGCACTCATTTCTGTTAAGATTGGTGCAGATGCATGGCCCATCTAGATGTATAGTGTTAGTATATATTTTATATTTTTTTTCTAGTCAAATCAGTGTCAGCTTAATGGGTCCAAGGTCACTTTTTGTCACACAAGGTACGCATGCAACTCTCTTCTCTCTCTATTCACAGAACAAACCCATGGACTTTATTTCTAAAGCAACAATATCTTTTAAACCATAGACACGTTTATGAAGCTTTTATATTTTTGGATTACCAGCACTAGAACTTTAGAACTAGACCAATTTTGGATATATTTCAAACATATTTAAATTTCGGCGTTTCACATTTCATATGTGAAAAAACGCATTTCACTAGAAAACTGTCCCGGGGGGGGGGGGGGGGGGGGATGAACCCCGGGCAGGCAACGGAACCCGGCTCCTTTTCAAAAACAACGGGGCCGGCGTCGCCCCTCAAGCCGGCACGCGCTTGGCCGGGTCGCTCGACCCGGCCAGGCCCCGCGACCCGGCCAGGCACCTCGACTCGGCCTCGACAACCAGTACAAGACAGCCGAACCCGGCACGACCAAGGCTTCCCCAACAAGTCAGCACCACCCGTGGCGTGTTCCCCAACCCAGCCACGGGTCAGCTCCCGTCCCATCCAGGCCGTACGATGGGACGAGTCTTCATCCACTGATGACCGAGGCAACAGTGCCCAGCCCATGCCTCTGGTCAGCCGGAGCGTGGCAACAGTGCCCCTCACCTGCCCGCTGACCAGGGCCGGCGTGGCAACAGTGCCCCCATCGTCACCACTGACATCAGCAAGCGGCGACCTGACGGAGCGCCACTGTACCCGACTCGACTCGGCCACTCCCTGACGATCGACAAGACGACGCACAGTCCCCCTAGGCACGCGGGACCCGCACCTAGGGGAACCCGGCGAACCACAGGCCTCCGGCGGGTCCAGCCCGGGTCCCCAGACGCTGACGACCCGGCCCTACAGTCTTGTAAAATTACCATTGTACCCCTAGGGGTTGGCCTATAAAACCCCACAGAAGCCCTCGCATACACGGGCAAGTAAGTAAGCAATAAACACACAGGAAACCAGACACCGATCAGTAGAACACTCCAGGGAAGAAGGAACAGCCTAAGCCTTGGCCGGTCTTCCTTCTTCCTCCATATAGATCCAGGAGCAACCTTGTACTATTGCATATCAACCACACTCGGTAGGACTAGGGGTGTTATCTCTCCGGAGAGCCCCGAATCTGGGTATGTCTTGCGTCCCACGCTCGCTCATGCCAACCCCGCCTCTGGAGCCCACCAGTGTCCTCGAGCCTCCTCCGCTCTTTAGCCATCCCATGGCATCTGCCATGGGCCCACCATGACAAAAACCCATTTCAAGACTGTGAAATCGACCAAAATCATTTTATTCGTAAGATTTCAAACAGGTGAAAAATGTGAAATGTGTTTCATGAATTTTAAACCATTTAAAATATATCCAAAATCGGTCTTGTTTTAAAGGTCTTTGCGACATGAGTTCAAATATATAAAAAGTTTTAAAATCAAAAGTTTGGTTTAAGAGATATGAATGATCTTAGTTTAGTAAAGGTGAAATAAATTGATGAATTAGTATGGAAGAGAGAAGAGAAAGAATGGGAAGCACATGCATGCAAGACCCTGTGTTATCTGACGATATTGGCGGGGCCCGTGTATCTTGTTTGCAGGTGGTATAACAATGTATTCTCAAACAGAATGCTTTGTCTTTTATACTACACAGTGTTGCATTAATCTTTAAAACGCAATGGGCGATATGAGATTTGCGGTACATCACGGAACCGCGCAAATTTCCGCTTCGGTGGTGGCTGTGAGGCTGTGACTGCTTCGACCAGCATTCTGGGGCTGCGTTTTCTGTCCGCCCGGTGCTCTGTATAGTGAGATAGACGCTGGTACGAATTAACCATTGTTAATCCCATGCGCATCGAGTCATGGATGCAAGGCATAGTGGCATGGCTGTAAAGCCTAAGCACAAATGCCTAACTAATGATGACTCTCACTGTTAAACCTAAACTAATATACGATGTGCTTGAGGCAAAAGCATGCAGGACCTGAGAGGCTGAAGTCTTCTGTTCTCAGACACATCCACACCCAAACGCTCATAGGAGAAAGAGAAAACGTACGTAGAGAAGTTTCATATGTTTTTTCTAAAAGGAGGATAACCCCCATCCTCTGCTTAGGAAAATGCATGCAGCCATATATATTATTAATAGAGCAAAACCCAGCAGCCGAACAACATCAACCAGGAAAAAGGCAAAAAACAAACCCTGAGGCCATATACCTCGCGATAGTAACTCCCCTAGATCGATAATAACTAACCCTATGATACAAGACACAACATAAACGAAAAATACACAACTCCTAAGCTACCCCTTCAAGAAGGAATCACCGCACGTGCACCGATGATGGCGAGTTCACCACAAGGTTGAACTTCGGATTCTTAACCCCAAAGCTAAGCTTCAATCCACCACCTTCAGCAAGGACACGACAGAGGTGCGCGACGACATAGCCCGATCAGAGATCTTGCGTTTCCACCGGAGTGCATAAGCTCGTCGTTGAAGCTGTCTGTATCATCCGCCTTTATCCGTCTACCGATGCCTCGATAGCTGGATACCTCTGGAGGAGTCAACGGAAGACAAAGACGTCCCATACCGCATGTCTCCCGCTACTATCGCACTACCTTCGATCCAACAACAACAGGCTAAACTTGAACCTCCACCAGAGCTGCCGTGCATCACCTGCTGGTAGCAGGCATGACTTGACATCCTCCGTATAAGACGTCGTGCGTAGCAACCGCCGGTAGCACATCCACCGGTGGCTTCACCTGCGAAAGACAAACACCGCCCAACAACTCCGAGAGAGGCTCATGCGTCACCTACTGAGCTGCATCGAACCCGGTCTGTTGATGGAGGGGACGTCCCATACCGCCAGCAGCCTCAGAAGGCCGTCACCATCTCGAGATCCGGACTTCGAGTCGCTCACACGACTCCGGAGTCTGCCGCCGTTGATGAAGAGGGGTCGTCGCCCCGATCCGGACGCTACATGGAGCACCCACCGTCGCGCCAGCCTCTGTCGTCGCCCATACAACGGCAACCGGCCTCCTCTACCGATGTGCCAAAACGATTTTTTTTCCAAAAAAAAGGTCACCCTCCTCTAGCGACCAGGGGGTGATACCTTACGCACCACCGTAACCTTCCTCCCTCCTCGTCCTGCCGCCGCTCGAGGGTGGTTCCCTTGGCCGGATTTTGAATTTCGAGCTGCAAGATCTGGTCCTATGGCAGGTGTCCCGTCCAAGCACGACGCGCGTGTCACTCACATCATCAGGTTTCCGTTTGTGGTAATCGTACGTCGACCCAAAATGGCCAGCACTCGGGCAAGCTGCTCATGTCGACGTCGTCTATTGTCTCTTTCTCTATCACCCACTTTGATGGCCATGGTCTCGAAAGAATATATATATATATGCTCTTCCCGCTGGCAGTCGAAATCAACATCACACTGCTGTTGCGCGCGCATAGATGCATCCCATGCCACGTTTCTAAAAATTGCACTAAAATGAGCATGTAGGTTATACGGAAATATGCATCCATGCATGCATGCTTCAGTACAAAAAGGTGAGTTGGTGAGTGATACTACCTAGCTTTCTTTTTCATAGTAGTATACTACACAAATTATGTACACTGAGTCACTGACCATTAATTGCGGCATGTTTAAGTAGACCGCAAAGCATGACGGCACCCTATAAGATGTCAATGTTAGATGGAGTAGAGGTAAGAATCAAGACGGACTCCTGTACCCAATGGCGGAGCTATGTGTATAGCTGAGGGGGCTATAGCTCCCTCCCCCCACCCAGCCCAACTATATTTTATCATGAACTCAATTAACTATATTTCCTTTTGTAGCTTTCTGCGCTACGTCCTGCCCTTGCAGATGACCGTGAGCCTTCTTCGTGTAGTACACGATGGGACCATGATCTGCAGGGCAGTGGCCCCAGTAGGTGCTGGGACGTTGACTGCACTCGACCTCTTTGACAGGGTGAGCTATCACGTATGCATAAACATCCACATATGCACATACCATGTTTTGTAACTGAAAATTTCCTGTCACAGGTGATGATGGGCCTACTGCTAGTTTCCTCTGCCTGCTCGTTGACGGTGTCAGATCTGGTGGGTCGTACCCTGCACCAGTGCCACAAGTTCGCCGACGGTACCTGCGGTCTCTACTTGGCAGCCGGCATGCTGACTCTCTTCGCGGTGGCCACCAGCGTCCCAGTGGTGTACTACAGTCCTGCACCGGCAGTGTATGATGCCAGGCCCAGAAGCAGCTCCACCACTACTAGGTACAGTTTAATCCTTTCAGTGTATGCTTGGCATGCAATTTTGAAAAAAAAGAAGCATCCCATGCCACGTTTCTAAAAACTGCACTAAAACGAGCATGTAGGCTATACGGAAATATGCATCCATGCATGCATGCTTCAGTACGAAAAGGTGAGTTGGTGAGTCATACTACCTAGCTTTATTGTTTCATAGTAGTATATTACACAAATTATGTACACTGAGTCACTGACCATTAATTGCGGCATGTTTAAGTAGACCGCAAAGCGTGACGGCAACCTATAAGACGTCAATGTTAGATGGAGTAGAGGTAAGAATCAAGATGGACTCCTGTACCCAATGGCGGAGCTCAGGGGCGGAGCTAGAAAATTTAGCCGATGGGTTCATTCATTGGCTTGCTGTGAGAAAAAAAATTTGGTGGGGGGGGGGGGGGGGGATGCGCATAGCCAACTACAGGGATTTGATTGGGATTTGATATCTGTTCATTAGTACGTAGTCCAATTTCACGCCGTCTTACAAAGACTATAGCACTCAGAGGCAACATAAAGAATATAATTGTTACAATCATATCACCATTCGAATGTAATCATTATATTTTAAAAACCAAAGAGAGCAATACGTACCAGGTGGATGAAATTAATTGCATTTTTCATGCATCTTTCTGAAAACGTTAAATAATGATACAAGTTAGTTTGACAAGTTTAAAATAAGTACCATCAAGCAAAAAAAAAACATCAAACACATCATCATTGTAAGTGATAGTAAACATATATTTCTCCATACTGAAAATTAGACAATGACCCTAGGTGGATAATCAAAATTAGGCCCTGGTGTAAAGTTCGCTGGTTAAATATCTTTGTCTAATCTCATCTTGCTTCTTATAGGATTTCTTATGTAGTTTGATATTCTCTTCCGATCAATTCAATCATAAGGCAGACCGTCTAAATTGTTTTCTCTCTAATATATGGCTTAGGGATACTACTTGCAACAACGATATTTAATCTTTTGTCAACATCTAGCATTATTTTTGAACCTTGAAGTGGCAGCACCATTATCTGAACCTCGTGGCCTGATGATTGATTTCTTTTTAGAAAGTTATTTGATAACCTAGATCAATCAAAGTTCACGAAAAGCCAGTGAGAAATCTAGGGCAAAGATGATTAGAAACTCTACTTCTAGGCAGACTAGATTGAACATGCACAAGAGGGATATGGAGTAGATGTGGTGATGTGATCTCAGTACCTTGAATTCGGACTGGGATCTGCCATTAACGGCTTGTGTCCGGCGGCCGAGCCCTGGGTGAACGACCGAACGGTGGAGACGAGACATTTTTTTCGAGGATTAGGGAGACGAGACAGTTGTGAGGAGTCGCCGAGTTAGGAAGCAAATCAAGCGATCGAGTCAAATCGCTGTGTGCGACGTGCGTTATGCGCGTACGAAACATGGAATCCATCCATCAAAATCGATCCAATCCGGTCAATTTACTCGTGGGCCTTTGTTTGGGCTAATTACGCTAGAATATTTTATACGGACTGAAAGGCTTCGTGCTTGTGCATGACATTCGATGGGTTCAGGCCTCACATTTTACTGGGTTCATACCAAAGGATTATGTACACACAGATACGTGGCAAGAAAACTTCGTTGGGTTCAGCTGAACCCAACAACTGTACACTGGCTCCGCCCCTGGCGAAGCTATGTCGCCCAACTATATTTTATCATGAACTCAATTAACTATATTTTCTTTTGTAGCTTTCTGCGCTCCGTCCTGCCCTTGCAGATGACCGTGAGCCTTCTTCGTGTAGTACACGATGGGGCAATGATTTGCAGGGCAGTGTCCCCAGCAGGTGCTGGGACGTTGACTGCACTCGGCCTCTTTGACACGGTGAGCTATCACGTATGCATAAACATCCACATATGCACATACCATATTTTGTAACTGAAAATTTCCAAGTGATGATGGGCCTACGGCTAGTTTCCTCTGCCTGCTGGTTGACGGTGTCAGACCTGGTGGGTCGTTCCCTGCACCAGTGCCACAAGTTCGCAGACGGTACGTGCGATCTCTACTTGGTAGCCGGCGTGCTGGCTCTCTTCGCGGCTGCCACCAGCATCCCGGTGGTGTACTACAGTCCTGCACCGGCAGTGTATGCTGCCCAGGCCCAGCAGCTGCTCCACCACTACTAGGTATAGTTTAATCCTTTCAGTGTATGTTTGGCATGCAATTTTGAAAAAAAAGGAAGCATCCCATGCCACGTTTCTAAAAATTGCACTAAAACGAGCATGTAGGTTATACGGAAATATGCATCCATGCATGCATGCTTCAGTATGAAAAGGTGAGTTGGTGAGTGATACTACCTAGCTTTATTTTTCCATAGTAGTATACTACACAAATTATGTACACTTAGACACTGACCATTAATCGCGGCCTGTTTAAGTAGACCGCAAAGCGTGACGGCACCCTATAAGACGTCAATGTTAGATGGAGTAGAGGTGAGAATCAAGACGGACTCCTGTACCCAATGGCAGAGCTATGTGTATAGCTGAGGGGGCTATAGTGTTGGAAATATGCCCTAGAGGCAATAATAAATTAGTTATTAGTATATTTCCTTGTTCATGATAATCGTTTATTATCCATGCTATAATTGTATTGAAAGGAAACTCAGATACATGTGTGGGTACATAGACAACACCATGTCCCTAGTAAGCTTCTAGTTGACTAGCTCGTTAATCAATAGATGGTTACGGTTTCCTGACCATGGACATTGGATGTCATTGATAACGGGATCACATCATTAGGAGAATGATGTGATGGACAAGACCCAATCCTAAGCCTGGCACAAAGATCGTAGTTCGTATGCTAAAGCTTTTCTAATGTCAAGTATCATTTCCTTAGACCATGAGATTGTGCAACTCCCGGATACCGTAGGAATGCTTTGGGTGTACCAAACGTCACAACGTAACTGGGTGGCTATAAAGGTTTATTACAGGTATCTCCGAAAGTATCTGTTGGGTTGGCACGAATCGAGACTGGGATTTGTCACTCCGGTTGACGGAGAGGTATCTCTGGGCCCACTCGGTAGGACATCATCATAATGTGCACAATGTGACCAAGGGGTTGATCACGGGATGATGTGTTACGAAACGAGTAAAGAGACTTGCCGGTAACGAGATTGAACAAGGTATCGGGATACCGACGATCGAATCTCGGGGAAGTACTATACCGCTAGACAAAGGGAATTGAATACGGGATTGATTGAATCCTCGACATCGTGGTTCATCCTATGAGATCATCGTGGAACATGTGGGAGCCAACATGGGTATCCAGATCCTGCTGTTGGTTATTGACCGGAGAACGTCTCGGTCATGTCTTCATGGTTCCCGAACCCGTAGGGTCTACACACTTAAGGTTCGGTGACGCTACAGTTGTTATGGGAAATAGTATGTGGTTACCGAAGGTTGTTCGGAGTCCCGGATGTGATCCCGGACGTCACGAGGAGTTCCGGAATGGTCCGGCGGTGAAGATCGATATATTGGACGAAGGGTATTGGAGTCCGGAAGTGTTCCGGGGGTACCAGGCTATGGCCAGCATGACCGAAAGGTGTTTCGGGAGTCCCGGCAAGTGTTGGAGGGCCTCATGGGCCAAAGGGGAAGGGGCAAACCAGCCCACTAAGGGGTGGTGCGCCCCTCCCAGCCCCTCTCACGTAACCAGGAGAGGTGGGGGCGCCCCCCCTAGGGCAGCCCCCCTTCCTGGCTTGGGGGGCAAGTTTCCTAGGGGGTGGGGGCGCCCAAACCCATCTAGGGTTTCCCCTGTGGCCGCCGCCCCTCCCCTAAGGAACCCTAGGGCGCCTCCTCCACCCCCCTTACCCCTATATATAGTGAGGGAGAGAGAGGGCAGCCGCACCCTTGCTCTTGGCGCAGCCCTACCTCTCTCCCTTCTCCTCTCTCGCAGTGCTTGGCAAAGCCCTGCAGGATTGCCATGCTCCTCCATCACCACCACGCCGTTGTGCGGCTGCTGGACGGAGTCTTCCTCAACCTCTCCCTCTCTCCTTGCTGGATCAAGGCATGGGAGATGTCATCGGGCTGTACGTGTGTTGAACACGGAGGTGCCGTCCGTTCGGCACTAGGATCTCCGGTGATTTGGATCACGATGAGTACGACTCCTTCAACCCCGTTCTCTTGAACGCTTCCGCTTAGAGATGTACAAGGGTATGTAGATGCACTCTCCTTCCCCTTATTGCTGGTTTCTCCATAGATAGATCTTGGTGACACGTAGGAAAATTTTGAATTTCTTCTACGTTCCCCAACAGTGGCCTCATGAGCTAGGTCTATTGCGTAGATTCTTTGCACGAGTAGAACACAAAGTAGTTGTGGGCGTTGATTTTGTTCAATATGCTTATCGTTACTAGTCCAATCTTGTTTCGACGGTATTGTGGGATGAAGCGGCCCGGACCAACCTTACACGTACTCTTACGTGAGACAGGTTCCACCGACTGACATGCACTTGTTGCATAAGGTGGCTAGTGTTGGGGAACGTAGTAATTTCAAAAAAAATTCCTACGCACACGCAAGATCATGGTGATGGCATAGAAACGAGAGGGGAGAGTGTTCGTCCACGTACCCTCGTAGACCGTAAGCGGAAGCGTTATCACAACGCGGTTGATGTAGTCGTACGTCTTCACGATCGACCGATCCAAGCACCGAACGTACGGAGCCTCCGAGTTCAGCACACGTTCAGCTCGATGACGATCTCCGGCCCTCTGATCCAGCAAAGGCTCCGGAGATGAGTTCCGTCAGCACGACGGCGTGGTGACGACGATGATGTTCTATCAGCGCAGGTCTTCGCGTAAACTCCGCGACGATATGATCGAGGTGGAATATGGTGGAAGGGGGCACCGCACACGGCTAAGGAACGATCCGTAGATCAACTTGTGTGTCTATGGGGTGCCCCTGCCCCCGTATATAAAGGAGGGAGAGGGGAGGCCGGCCGGCCCCTTTGGACGCGCCAAGGGAGGAGGAATCCTCCTCCTATTAGGAGTAGGATTCCTCCTTTCCTACTCCTACTAGGAGGGGGAAGGAAGGGGGAGAGGGGGGAAGGAAAAAGGGGGGCGCCGCCCCCCCTCCTAGTCCAAATTCGGACTAGAGGGAGAGGGGGCGCGCGGCCCACCCTGGCCGCCCCTCTCTCTTCCCACCTAGGCCCATGTGGCCCATTAACTCTCCCGGGGGGTTCCGGTAACCCCCCCGGCACTTCGGTTTTCTCCGAAAACTCCCGGAACCTTTCCGGTGTCCGAATATAGTCGTCCAATATATCAATCTTTATGTCTCGACCATTCCAAGACTCCTCGTCATGTCCGTGATCACATCCGGGACTCCGAACAAACTTCGGTACATCAAAACTAATAAACTCATAATAAAACTGTCATCGAAACGTTAAGCGTGCGGACCCTACGGGTTCGAGAACTATGTAGACATGACCTAAAACCATTCTCGGTCAATAACCAATAGCGGGACCTGGATGCCCATATTGGTTCCTACATATTCTACGAAGATCTTTATCGGTCAAACTGCATAACAACATACTTTGTTCCCTTTGTCATCGGTATGTTACTTGCCCGAGATTTGATCGTCGGTATCCAATACCTAGTTCAATCTCATTACCGGAAAGTCTCTTTACTCGTTCCGTAATACGTCATCTCATAACTAACTCATTAGTTATATGCTTGCAAGGCTTAGGTGATGAGTATTACCGAGAGGGCCCAGAGATACCTCTCCGACAATCGGAGTGACAAATCCTAATCTTGAATTATGCCAACCCAACATGTACCTTCAGAAACACCTGTAGAGCACCTTTATAATCACCCAGTTACGTTGTGACGTTTGGTAGCACACAAAGTGTTCTTCCGGTAAACGGGAGTTGCACAATCTCATAGTTGTAGGAACTTTGTATAAGTCATGAAGAAAGCAATAGCAGTACACTAAACGATCAAGTGGTAGGCTAACAGAATGGGTCATGTCAATCACATCATTCTCCTAATGATGTGATCCCATTAATCAAATGACAACACATGTCTATGGTCAGGAAACTTAACCATCTTTGATTCACGAGCTAGTCAAGTAGAGGCATACTAGTGACACTATGTTTGTCTATATATTCACACATGTATTAAGTTTCCGGTTAATACAATTCTAGCATGAATAATAAACATTTATCATGATATAAGGAAATAAATAATAACTTTATTATTGCCTCTAGGGCATATTTCCTTCAGTCTCCCACTTGCACTAGAGTCAATAATCTAGTCCACATCGCCATGTGATCTAACACCAATATTCACATCTGTATGTGATTAATACCCATAGTTCACATCTTCATGTGATCATCACTCGAAGGGTTTACTAGAGTCAATAATCTAGCTCACATCGCTATGTGATTAACACCCAAAGAGTACAAAGGTATGATCATGTTTTGTTCGTGAGAGAAATTTAGTCAACGGGTATGTCACATTCAGAGCCGTATGTATTTTGCAAATATTCTATGTTTACAATGCTCTGCTCGGGGCTAATCTAGCTAATTGCTCCCACTTTCAATATGTATCCAGATTGAGATTTAGAGTCATCTGGATCAGTGCCAAAACTTGTATCGACGTAACCCTTTACGATGAACCCTTTTTGTCACCTCCATAATCGAGAAACATATCCTTATTCCACTAAGGATAATTTTGACCAATGGCCAGTGATCTACTCCTAGATCACTATTGTACTCCCTTGCCAAACCAGGGCAGAGTATACAATAGGTCTGGTCCATAGCATGGCATACTTTTATAGAACCTATGACTGAAGCATAGGGAATGACTTTCATTCTCTTTCTATTTTCTGCTGTGGTCAGGATTTGAGTCTTACTCAATTTCACACCTTTGCAACACAGGCAAGAACTTTTTCTTTGACTGTTCCATTTTGAACTACTTCAAAATCTTGACAAGGTATGTACTTATTGAAAAACTTATCAAGCGTCTTGATCTATCTCAATAGATCTTGATGCTCAATATGTAGGTAGCTTTACTGAGGTCTTTCTTTTAAAGAACTCCTTTCAAATACTCCTTTATGCTTTGCAGAATAATTCTACATTATTTCTGATCAACAATATGTCATTCACATACACCTATCAGAAATGCTGTAGTGCTCCCACTCACTTTCTTGTAAATACAGGCCTTTCCAAAAGTCTGTATAAAACTATTTGCTTTGATCAACTTATCAAAGCGTATATTCCAACTCCGAGATGCTTGCACCAGTCCATGGATGGATCGCTGGAGCTTGCACATTTTGTTAGCACCATTAGGATTGACAAAACCTTCTGGTTGCATCATATACAACTCTTCTTTAAGAAAATCATTAAGGCCTGCAGTTTTGACATTCATTTGCCAGATTTCATAAAAATGTGGCAATTGCTAACATGATTCGGACAGACTTAAGCATCGCTACAGTTGAGAAAATCTCATTGTAGTCAACACCTTGAACTTGTCAAAAACCTTTTTGCGACAAGTCGAGCTATGTAGATAGTAACACTACTATCAACGTCTGTCTTCCTCTTGAAGATCCATTATTTTCTATGGCTTGCCGATCATCGGGCAAGTCCACCAAAGTCCACACTTTGTTCTCATACATGGATCCTATCTCAGATTTCATGGCCTCCAGCCATTTCGCGGAATCTGGGCTCATCATCGCTTCCTCATAGTTTGTAGGTTCATCATGGTCTAGTAACATGACTTCCAGAATAGTATTACCGTACTACTCTGGCGCGGACTGTACTTTGGAAGACCTACGAGGTTTTGTAGTAACTTGATCTGAAGTTTCATGATCATCATCATTATCTTCCTCACTAATTGGTGTAGGAATCACTGGAACTGATTTCCGTGATGAACTACTTTCCAATTCGGGAGAAGGTACAAATTACCTCATCAAGCTCTACTTTCCTCCCACTCACTTCTTTCGAGAGAAACTCCTTCTCTAGAAAGGATCCATTTTTAGCAACGAATATCTTGCCTTCGGATCTGTGATAGAAGGTGTACCCAACAATTTCCTTTGGGTATTCTATGAAGACGCACTTCTCCGATTTGGGTTCGAGCTTATCAGGATGAAACTTTTTCACATAAGCATCGCAGCCCCAAACTTTAAGTAACAACAACTTGGGTTTCTTGCTAAACCACAGTTCATATGTTGTCGTCTCAACGGATTTAGATGGTGCCCTTTTAATGTGAATGCAGCTGTCTCTAATGCATAATCCCAAAACAATATTGGTAAATCAGTAAGAGACATCATAGATCGCACCATATCCAATAAAGTGCGGTTACGATGTTCGGACACACCATAACATTGTGGTGTTCCAGGTGGTGTGAGCTGTGAAACTATTCCACATTGTTTTAATTGAAGACCAAACTCGTAACTCAAATATTCGTCTCCGCGATCAGATCGCAGAAACTTTATTTTCTTATTACGATGATTTTTCCACTTCACTCTGAAATTCTTTGAACCTTTCAACTATTTCAGACTTATGTTACATCAAGTAGATATACCCATATCTGCTCAAATCATCTTGTGAAGGTCAGAAAATAACGATACTTGCCGCGAGCCTTCATACTCATTGGTCTGCATACATCAGTATGTATTATTTTCAATAAGTCAGTAGCTCGTTCCATTGTTCCGAAGAACGGAGTTTTAGTCATCTTGCCCAAAAGGCACGGTTCGCAAGCATCAAATGATTCATAACCAAGTGATTCCGAAAATCCATCTTTATGGAGTTTCTTCATGCACTTTACACCGATATGACCCAAACGGCAGTGCCACAAATAAGTTGCACTATCATTATTAACTTTGCATCTTTTGGCCTCAATATTATGAATATGTGTATCACTACGATCGAGATCCAACAAACTATTTTCATTGGGTGTATGACCATTGAAGGTTTTATTCATGTAAACAGAACAACAATTATTCTCTGATTTTAAATGAACAACCGTATTGCAATAAACATGATCAAATCATATTCATGCTCAATGCAAACGCCAAATAACATTTATTTAGGTTTAACACTAATCCCGAAAGTATAGGGAGTGTGCGATGATGATATCAATCTTAGAACTACTTCCAACACTCATCGTCACTTCCCCTTCAACTAGTCTCTGTTTATTCTGTAACTCCTGTTTCGAGTTACTAATCTTAGCAACCGAACAAGTATCAAATACTTAGGGGCTACTATAAACACTAGTAAGGCACACATCAATAATCTGTATATCAAATATACCCTTGTTCACTTTGCCATCCTTCTTATCCACCAAATATTCAGGGCATTTCCGCTTCCAGTGACCATTTTCTTTGCAGTGTAAACACTCAGTTTCAGGCTATGGTCCAGCTTCGGGCTTCTTCGCAGGAGTGACAACTTGCTTGTCTTTCCATTTGAAGTTCCCTTTCTTTCCTTTGCCCTTCTCTTGAAACTAGTGGTCTTGTCAATCATCAACACTTGATGCTCTTTCTTGATTTTTACCTTCGTCGATTTCAACATCATGAAGAGCTCGGGAATCGTTTTCGTCATCCCTTGCATACTATAGTTCATCACGAAGTTCTAGTAACTTAGTGATGGTGACTAGAGAATTCTATCAATCACTATCTTATCTGGAAGATTAACTCCCACTTGATTCAAGCGATTGAAGTACCCAGACAGTCTGAGCACATGCTCACTAGTTGAGCAATTCTCCTCCATCTTTTAGCTATAGAACTTGTTGGAGACTTCATATCTCTCAACTCGGGTATTTGCTGGAAATATTAACTTCAACTCCTGGAACATCTCATATGGTCCATGACGTTCAAAACGTCTTTGAAGTCCCGATTCTAAGCCGTTAAGCATGGTGCAGTAAACTATCAAGTAGTCATCATTTTGAGCTAGCCAGACGTTCATAACTTCTGCATCTGCTCCTGCAATAGGTCTGTCACCTAGCGGTGCATTAAGGACATAATTCTTCTGTGCAGCAATGAGGATAAACCTCAGATCACGGATCGAATCCGCATCATTGCTACTAACATTTTTCAACACAATTTTCTCTAGGAACATATCAAAATAAACATATGAAAGCAACAACGCAAGCTATTGATCTACAACATAATTTGCAAAATACTACCAGGACTATGTTCATGATAAATTTAAGTTCAATTAATCATATTACTTAAGAACTCCCACTTAGACAGACATCTCTCTAGTCATCTAAGTGATCACGTGATCCAAATGAACTAAACCATAACCGATCATCACGTGAGATGGGGTAGTTTTCAATGGTGAACATCACTATGTTGATCATATCTACTATATGATTCATGCTCGACCTTTCGGTCTCTGTGTTCCGAGGCCATATCTGCATATGCTAGGCTCATCAAGTTTAACCTGAGTATTCAGCGTGTGCAAAACTGGCTTGCACCCGTTGTAGATGGACGTAGAGCTTATCACACCCGATCATCACGTGGTGTCTCGGCACGACGAACTTTGGCAACGGTGCATACTCAGGGAGAACACTTCTTGATAATTTTTAGTGAGAGATCATCTTAAAATGCTACCGTCAATCAAAGCAAGATAAGATGCATAAAGGATAAACATCACATGCAATCAATATAAGTGATATGATATGGCCATCATCATCTTGTGCTTGTGATCTCCATCTTCGAAGCACCGTCATGATCACCATCGTCACCGGCGCGACACCTTGATCTCCATCGTAGCATCGTTGTCGTTACCCATCTATTGCTTCTATGACTATCGCTACCGCTTAGTGATAAAGTAAAGCAATTACAGGGCGTTTGCATTTCATACAATAAAGCGACAACCATATGGCTCCTGCCAGTTGCCGATAACTTCGGTTACAAAACATGATCATCTCATACAATAAAATATAGCATCACGTCTTGACCATATCACATCACACCATGCCCTGCAAAAACAAGTTAGACGTCCTCTACTTTGTTGTTGCAAATTTTACGTGGCTGCTACGGGCTTAGCAAGAACTGTTCTTACCTACGCATCAAAACCACAACGATAGTTTGTCAAATAGACTCCGTTTTAACCTTCACAAGGACCGGGCGTAGCCACACTCGGTTCAACTAAAGTGAGAGAGATAGACACCCGCCATCCACCTTTAAGCACAAGTGCTCATAACGGTGAAACCAGTCTCGCGTAAGCGTACGCGTAATGTCGTTCCGGGCCGCTTCATCTCACAATACCGCTGAACCAAAGTATGACATGCTGGTAGGCAGTATGACTTATATCGTCCACAACTCACTTGTGTTCTACTCGTGCATATAACATCAACGCATAAAACCTAGGCTCGGATGCCACTGTTGGGGAACATAGTAATTTCAAAAAAAATTCCTACGCACACGCAAGATCATGGTGATGGCATAGCAACGAGAGGGGAGAGTGTTCGTCCACGTACCCTCGTAGACCGTAAGCGGAAGCGTTATCACAACGCGGTTGATGTAGTCGTACGTCTTCACGATCGACCGATCCAAGCACCGAACGTACGGAGCCTCCGAGTTCAGCACACGTTCAGCTCGATGACGATCTCCGGCCCTCCGATCCAGCAAAGGCTCCGGAGATGAGTTCCGTCAGCACGACGGCGTGGTGACGATGATGATGTTCTATCGGCGCAGGGCTTCGCCTAAACTCCGCGACGATATGATCGAGGTGGAATATGGTGGAAGGGGGCACCGCACACGGCTAAGGAACGATCCGTAGATCAACTTGTGTGTCTATGGGGTGCCCCCTGCCCCCGTATATAAAGGAGGGAGGGGGGAGGCCGGCCGGCCCCTTTGGGCGCGCCAAGGGAGGAGGAATCCTCCTCCTAGTAGGAGTAGGATTCCTCCTTTCCTACTCCTACTAGGAGGGGGAAGGAAGGGGGAGAGGGGGGAAGGAAAAAGGGGGGCGCCGCCCCCCTCCTAGTCCAATTCGGACTAGAGGGAGAGGGGGCGCGCGGCCCACCCTGGCCGCCCCTCTCTCTTCCCACCTAGGCCCATGTGGCCCATTAACTCTCCCGGGGGGTTCCGGTAACCCCCCCGGCACTTCGGTTTTCTCCGAAAACTCCCGGAACCTTTCCGGTGTCCGAATATAGTCGTCCAATATATCAATCTTTATGTCTCGACCATTCCGAGACTCCTCGTCATGTCCGTGATCACATCCGGGACTCCGAACAAACTTCGGTACATCAAAACTAATAAACTCATAATAAAACTGTCATCGAAACGTTAAGCGTGCGGACCCTACGGGTTCGAGAACTATGTAGACATGACCTAAAACCATTCTCGGTCAATAACCAATAGCGGGACCTGGATGCCCATATTGGTTCCTACATATTCTATGAAGATCTTTATCGGTCCAACCGCATAACAACATACTTTGTTCCCTTTGTCATCGGTATGTTACTTGCCCGAGATTTGATCGTCGGTATCCAATACCTAGTTCAATCTCGTTACCGGCAAGTCTCTTTACTCGTTCCGTAATACGTCATCTCATAACTAACTCATTAGTTATATGCTTGCAAGGCTTAGGTGATGAGTATTACCGAGAGGGCCCAGAGATACCTCTCCGACAATCGGAGTGACAAATCCTAATCTCGAATTATGCCAACCCAACATGTACCTTCGGAAACACCTGTAGAGCACCTTTATAATCACCCAGTTACGTTGTGACGTTTGGTAGCACACAAAGTGTTCTTCCGGTAAACGGGAGTTGCACAATCTCATAGTTGTAGGAACTTTGTATAAGTCATGAAGAAAGCAATAGGAGTACACTAAACGATCAAGTGCTAGGCTAACAGAATGGGTCATGTCAATCACATCATTCTCCTAATGATGTGATCCCATTAATCAAATGACAACACATGTCTATGGTCAGGAAACTTAACCATCTTTGATTCACGAGCTAGTCAAGTAGAGGCATACTAGTGACACTATGTTTGTCTATATATTCACACATGTATTAAGTTTCCGGTTAATACAATTCTAGCATGAATAATAAACATTTATCATGATATAAGGAAATAAATAATAACTTTATTATTGCCTCTAGGGCATATTTCCTTCAGCTAGCGGGTGCCAGTCTCTCCCACTTTAGTCAGATCGGATTCGATGAAAAGGGTCCTTATGAAGGGTAAATAGCAATTGGCATTTCACGTTGTGGCTTTTGCGTAGGTAAGAAACGTTCTTGCTAGAAACCCATAGCAGCCACGTAAAACATGCAAACAACAATTAGAGGACGTCTAACTTGTTTTTGCAGGGTATGCTTTGTGATGTGATATGGCCAAGAAGAATGTGATGAATGATATGTGATGTATAAGATTGATCATGTTCTTGTAATAGGAGTCACGACTTGCATGTCGATGAGTATGACAACCGGCTGGAGCCATAGGAGTTGTCTTAATTTATTGTATGACCTGCGTGTCATTGAACAACGCCATGTAATTACTTTACTTTATTGCTAACCGGTAGCCATAGTAGTAGAAGTAATAAGTTGGCAAGACAACTTCATGGAGACACGATGATGGAGATCATGGTGTCATGCCGGTGACGATGATGATCATGGAGCCCCGAAGATGGAGATCAAAAGGAGCAAAATGATATTGGCCATATCATGTCACTATTTGATTGCATGTGATGTTTATCATATTTATGCATCTTATTTGCTTAGAACAACGGTAGTAAATAAGATGATCTCTCATTAAAATTTCAAGAAAGTGTTCCCCCTAACTGTGCACCGTTGCGAAAGTTTGTCGTTTTGAAGCACCACGTGATGATCGGGTGTGATAGATTCTTACGTTCACATACAACGGGTGTAAGCCAGATTTACACACGCGAAACACTTAGGTTGACTTGACGAGCCTAGCATGTACAGACATGGCCTCGGAACACAAGAGACTGAAAGGTCGAGCATGAGTCGTATAGTAGATACGATCAACATGAAGATGTTCACCGATGATGACTAGTCCGTCTGACGTGATGATCGGACACGGCCTAGTTGACTCGGATCATGTAATCACTTAGATGACTAGAGGGATGCCTATCTAAGTGGGAGTTCATAAGATGAACTTAATTATCCTGAACATAGTCAAAAGATCTTTGCAAATTATGTCGTATGCTCGCGCTTTAGTTCCACTGTTTAGATATGTTCCTAGAGAAAATATAGTTGAAAGTTAACGGTAGCGATTATGCGGACAGTAGAAAGCTTATGTCCTTAATGCACCGCTCAGTGTGCTGAACCCCAAACGTCGTTTATGGATGTTGCGAACATCTGACACACACGTTTTGATAACTACGTGATAGTTCAGTTAAACGGTTTAGAATTGAGGCACCAAAGACGTTTTCGAAACGTCGCAGAACATATGAGATGTTTCGAGGGCTGAAATTGGGATTTCAGGCTCGTGCCCACGTCAAGAGGTATGAGACCTCCGACGATTTTCTTAGCCTGCAAACTAAGGGAGAAAAGCTCAATCATTGAGCTTGTGCTCGGATTGTCTGAGTACAACAATCACTTGAATCAAGTGGGAGTTGATCTTCCAGATGAGATAGTGATGTTTCTCCAAAGTCATTGCCACCAAGCTACTAGAGCTTTGTGATGAACTATAACATATCAGGGATAGATATGATGATCCTTGAGATATTCACGATGTTTGACACCGCGAAAGTAGAAATCAAGAAGGAGCATCAATTGTTGATGGTTGGTGAAACCACTAGTTTCAAGAAGGGCAAGGGCAAGAAGGGATACTTCATGAAACGGAAAATCAGCTGCTGCTCTAGTGAAGAAACCCAAGGTTGAACCCAAACCCAAGACTAAGTGCTTCTGTGATAAGGGGAACAGCCACTGGAGCAGAATTACCCTAGATACTTGGTAGATAAGAAGGCAGGCAAGGTCGACGGAAGTATATTGGATATACATTATGTTAATGTGCACTTTACTAGTACTCCTAGCAGCACCAGGGTATTAGATACCGGTTCGGTTGCTAAGTGTTAGTAACTCGAAATAAAAGCTACGGAATAAACGGAGACTAGCTAAAGGTGAGCTGACGATATGTGTTGGAAGTGTTTCCAAGGTTGATGTGATCAAGCATCGCACGCTCCCTCTACCATCGAGATTTGGTGTTTGCGTTGAGCATAGACATGATTGAATTATGTCTATCGCAATACGGTTATTCATTTAAGGAGAATAATGGTTACTCTATTTATTTGAATAATACCATCAATGGTCTTGCACCTAAAAAGAATGGTTTATTGAATCTCGATCGTAGTGATACACATTTTCACGCCAAAAGATATAAGATAGTAATGATAGTACCACTTACTTGTGGCACTGCCATGTAAGTCATATTGGTGTAAAACGCATGAAGAAGCTCCATGTTGATGGATCTTTGGACTCACTCGTTTTTGAAAAGTTTGAGACATGCGAACCATGTCTATTGGTATATACGCATGAATAAACTCCATGCAGATGGATCGTTTGGACTCAGTTGATTTTGAATCACTTGAGATATGCAAATCATACCACATGGGCAAGATGACTGAAAAGCCTCATTTTCAGTAAGATGGAACAAGATAGCAACTTGTTGGAAGTAACACATTTTGGTGTGTGCAGTCCAATGAGTGCTGAGGCATGCAGTGAATATCGTTATGTTCTTACTTCACAGATGATTCGAGTAGATGTTGAGTATATTTACTTGAGGAAACACAAGTCTGAATTATTGAATGGTTCAGGTAATTTCAGAGTGAAGTTGAAGATCATCGTGACAAGAGGATAAAATGTCTATGATATGATCATAGAGATGAGTATCTGAGTTACGAGCTTTGGCACGCAATTAAGACATTGTGGAAATAGTTTCACAATTAATACCGCCTGGAACACCATAGTTTGATGGTGTGTCCGAACATCATAGTTGCACCCTATTGGATATGGTGCGTACCATGATGTCTCTTATCGAATTACCACTATCGTTTATGGGTTAGGCATTAGAGACAACCGCACTCACTTTAAATAGGGCACCACGTAATTCCATTGAGACGACACCGTTTGAACTATGGTTTGGAGAAACCTAAGTTGTCGTTTCTTAAAAGTTTGGGGCTGCGATGCTTATGTGAAAAAGTTTCAGGTTGATTAGCTAGAACCCAAAGAGGATAAAATGCATCTTCATAGGACACCCAAAACAGTTGGGTATACCTCCTAATTTAGATCCGAAAGCAATAGGGATTGTTTCTTGAATCGGGTCCTTTCTCGAGGAAAAGTTTGTCTCGGAAAGTTGAGTGGGAGGATGGTGGAGACTTGATATGGTTATTGAACCGTCACTACAACTAGTGTGTAGCAGGGCACAGGAAGTTGTTCGTGTGACACCTACACCAATTGAAGTAGAAGCTTATGATAGGGATCATGAAACTTCGGATCAAGTCACTACCGTACCTCGTAGGGTGACAAGGATGCGTACTACTTCAGAGTGGTACAGTAATCCTGTCTTGGAAGTCATGTTGCTAGACAACAATGAACCTACGAGCTATGGAGAAGCGATGGTGGGCCCGGATTCCGATGAATGGCTCGAGGCCATGAAATCCGAGAGAGGGTCCATGTATGAAAACAAAGTGTAGACTTTGGCAGAACGGCTCAATGGTCGTAAGGCTGTTGAGTACAGATGGATTTTAAAAGGAAGACGGACAATGATGGTAAATGTCACCATTAAGAAAGCTCGACTTGTCGTTAAGATGTTTCCCGACAAGTTCAAGGAGTTGACTACGGTGAGACTTTCTCACTCGTAGCGATGCTAAGAGTCTGTTGGAATTATGTTAGTAGTTACTGCATTATTTATGAAATCTTGCAGATGGATGTCAAAACAAGTTTCCTTACCAGTTTTCGTAAGGAAAGGTTGTATGTGATACAATCAGAAATTTTTTGTCGATCCTAAGGATGCTAAAAGGTATGCTAGCTCCAGCGATCCTTCCATGGACTGGAGTAAGCATCTGGAGTTGGAATATGCACTTTGATAAGATGATCAAAGATTTTGGGTTTATACAAAGTTTATGAGAAACTTGTATTTCCATAGAAGTGAGTGGGAGCGCTATAGAATTTCTGATGAGTATATGTTGTTGACATATTGTTGATCAGAAATGATGTAGAATTTCTAAAAAGCATATAGGGTTATTTGAAAAGTATTTTTCAAGGGAAAACCTGGATTAAGCTACTTGAACATTGAGCATCAAGATCTATGAGGATAGATCAAAACCGCTTAATGGTACTTTAAAATGAGCATATACCTTGACATGATCTTGAAGGTGTTCAAGATGGATCAGTCAAAGAAGAAATTCTTGCCTGAGATGTAAGGTACGAAGTTAAGACTTAAAGCTCGACCACGGCAGAATAGAGAGAAAGGACGAAGGTCGTCCCCAATGCTTCAGACGTAGGCTCTATAGTATGCTATGCTGTGTACCGCACCGGAAGTGTGCCTTGCCATGAGTCAGTCAAGGGGTACAAGAATGATCCAGGAATGGATCATTGGACAGCGGTCAAAAATTGTTCTTGGAGTAATAAGGACATGTTTCTCGATTATGGAGGTGATAAAGAGTTCGGCGTAAAGGGTTACGTCGATGCAAGCTTTAACACCTATCCGAGTGACTCTGAGTAGCAAACCGGATACGTATAGTGGAGCAACCATTTGGAATAGTTCCAAGTGGAGCGTGGAAGCAGCATTTACAATATGACCTAGAAATTTGCAAAGCACACACGGATCTGAAAGGTTCAGACCCGTTGACTAAAACCTCTCTCACAAGCAAAACATGATCAAACCTGAGAACTCATTGAGTCTTAATCACATGATGATGTGAACTAGTTTACAGACACTAGTAAACTCTTTGGATGTTGGTCACATGGCGATGTGACCTATCAGTGTTAATCACATGACGATGTGAACTAGATTATTGACTCTAGTGCAAGTGGGAGACTGTTGGAAATATGCCCTAGAGGCAATAATAAATTAGTTATTAGTATATTTCCTTGTTCATGATAATCGTTTATTATCCATGCTATAATTGTATTGAAAGGAAACTCAGATACATGTGTGGGTACATAGACAACACCATGTCCCTAGTAAGCCTCTAGTTGACTAGCTCATTAATCAATAGATGGTTACGGTTTCCTGACCATGGACATTGGATGTCATTGATAACGGGATCACATCATTAGGAGAATGATGTGATGGACAAGACCCAATCCTAAGCCTAGCACAAAGATTGTAGTTCGTATGCTAAAGCTTTTCTAATGTCAAGTATCATTTCCTTAGACCATGAGATTGTGCAACTCCCGGATACCGTAGGAATGCTTTGGGTGTACCAAACGTCACAACGTAACTGGGTGGCTATAAAGGTTTATTACAGGTATCTCCGAAAGTATCTGTTGGGTTGGCACGAATCGAGACTGGGATTTGTCACTCCGGTTGACGGAGAGGTATCTCTGGGCCCACTCGGTAGGACATCATCATAATGTGCACAATGTGACCAAGGGGTTGATCACGGGATGATGTGTTACGGAACGAGTAAAGAGACTTGCCGGTAACGAGATTGAACAAGATATCGGGATACCGACGATCAAATCTCGGGCAAGTACTATACCGCTAGACAAAGGGAATTGAATACAGGATTGATTGAATCCTCGACATCGTGGTTCATCCGATGAGATCATCGTGGAACATGTGGGAGCCAACATGGGTATCCAGATCCCGCTGTTGGTTATTGACCGGAGAACGTCTCGGTCATGTCTGCATGGTTCCTGAACCCGTAGGGTCTACACACTTAAGGTTCGGTGACGCTACAGTTGTTATGGGAAATAGCATGTGGTTACCGAAGGTTGTTCGGAGTCCCGGATGTGATCACGGACGTCACGAGGAGTTCCGGAATGGTCCGGCGGTGAAGATCGATATATTGGACGAAGGGTATTGGAGTCCGGAAGTGTTCCGGGGGTACCAGGCTATGGCCAGCATGACCGAAAGGTGTTTCGGGAGCCCTGGCAAGTGTTGGAGGGCCTCATGGGCCAAAGGGGAAGGGGCAAACCAGCCCACTAAGGGGTGGTGCGCCCCTCCCAGCCCCTCTCATTTAACCAGGAGAGGTGGGGGCGCCTCCCCTAGGGCAACCCCCCTTCCCGGCTTGGGGGGGCAAGTTTCCTAGGGGGTGGGGGCGCCCAAACCCATCTAGGGTTTCCCCTGTGGCCGCCGCCCCTCCCCTAAGGAACCCTAGGGCGCCTCCTCCACCCCCCTTACCCCTATATAGAGTGAGGGAGAGAGAGGGCAGCCGCACCCTTGCTCTTGGCGCAGCCCTACCTCTCTCCCTTCTCCTCTCTCGCAGTGCTTGGCGAAGCCCTGCAGGATTGCCATGCTCCTCCATCACCACCACGCCATTGTGCTGCTGCTGGACGGAGTCTTCCTCAACCTCTCCCTCTCTCCTTGCTGGATCAAGGCATGGGAGACGTCACCGGGCTGTACGTGTGTTGAACGCGGAGGTGCCGTCCGTTCGGCACTAGGATCTCCGGTGATTTGGATCACGATGAGTACGACTCCTTCAACCCCGTTCTCTTGAACGCTTCCGCTTAGCGATCTACAAGGGTATGTAGATGCACTCTCCTTCCCCTCATTGCTGGTTTCTCCATAGATAGATATTGGTGACACGTAGGATAATTTTGAATTTCTGCTATGTTCCCCAACATATAGCCCCCCCCCCCACACACACACCCAGCCCAACTATATTTTATCATGAACTCAATTAACTATATTTCCTTTTGTAGCTTTCTGCGCTACGTCCTGCCCTTGCAGATGACCGTGAGCCTTCTTCGTGTAGTACATGATGGGGCCATGATCTGCAGGGCATGGCCCCAGCAGGTGCTGGGACGTTGACTGCACTCGGCCTCTTTGACACGGTGCTATCACGTATGCATAAACATCCACATATGCACATACCATGTTTTGTAACTGAAAATTTCCTGTCACAGGTGATGATGGGCCTATTGCTAGTTTCCTTTGCCTGCTTGTTGACGGTGTCAGACCTGGTGGACCGTTCCCTGCACCAGTGTCACAAGTTCGCCGATGGTACCTGCAGTCTCTACTTGGCAGCCAGCGTGCTGGCTCTCTTCACGGTGGCCACCAGCGTCCCGGTGGTGTACCACTAGTAGAAAACGGGCCAATGGTCCAGGCCGGCCCAGCCCATTAATCCCGGTTCAATCCAAAACCGGGACCAATGGGGGCATCGGACCCGGTTCGTGAGCCCCGAGGGCCGGCCGGGCCACGTGGGCCATTGGTCCCGGTTCGTCTGGACCTATTGGTCCCGGTTGATGGGACGAACTGGGACCAATGGTCCTCGCTCCTGGCCCAAAACCATTGGTCCCGGTTGGCGACTTGAACCGGGACCAATGGGCTTCCATTAGTCCCGGTTCGAGCCATCAACCGGGACTAAATGGTTGGTACCCGTTGCGACCAGAGTTTAGTCCCACCTCGCCAACCGAAGGGGAACGGGACCGGTTTATAAGCCCCTCCCTCTCTACCCTATTGAGCTCCTCCGAAAATGAAAATAGATGCGCTTATATAGGTAATTTAGCATAAATTCATACGGATTTCTCTTGAAATTCGTTATGAATTTAAGTTGAATTTCCTCTATAAGCGCATCTGTACTCATTTCTGAGTAGTTTTTTTCTTTTTCTTCTATATTTATTTATTTCTTTTTATTTCTGAGTTGTAATAAGCCATTAAAAATAAGCATATATGCTCCTTTTTTAGTATAGTTAATCACAACTATTTTTTGCTTCTATTCATTTCTGAGTTGTTTTTTATATATTTTTTTCTTTTTCTGATATATTATTTTTTCTTTTTATTTCTGAGTTGTAATAAGCCATTAAAAATAAGCATATATGCTCCTTTTTTAGTATAGTTAATCAGAACTATTTTTTGCTCTATTCATTTCTAAGTAGTTTTTTATATACTTTTTTTTCTTTTTCTGCTATATTATTTTTTTCTTTTTATTTCTGAGTTGTAATAAGCCATTAAAAATAAGCATATATGCTCCTTTTTTAGTATAGTTAATCACAACTATTTTTTGCTTCTATTCATTTCTGAGTAGTTTTCTATATAGTTTTTTTTTCTTTTTCTGCTATATTATTTTTTCTTTTTATTTCTGTGTTGTGATAAGCCATTAAAAATAAGCATATATGCTCCTTTTTTAGTATAGTTAATCACAACTATTTTTTGCTTCTATTCATTTCTGAGTAGTTTTCTATATAGTTTTTTTTCTTTTTCTGCTATATTATTTTTTCTTTTTATTTCTGTGTTGTGATAAGCCATTAAAAATAAGCATATATGCTCCTTTTTTAGTACAGTTAATCACAACTATTTTCTTTTTATTTCTTCTATTTATTTCTGAGTGGTTTTTTATATTTTTTTTTCTTTTCTGCTACATTTGCTTTTTTTTCTTTTTATTTCTGAGTTGTAATAAGTCATTAAAAATAAAAAGAGGCGCAATGCTCGTTAATTTGCTTCAAGTCTTTTGGAATAGTGTCAACTGCACTGCACATAGCCCTGTGCAGTCTACCGTATTCCGCAAGGCTTGAAGCTAACCAACGTGCAGGAGCATTGAGCCTCTTCGTCATTGTATCTGCACTCAGGGCTTATAAACAGCTGCGAGTGCCTCTCGCTTGGCGAGGTGGGACTAAAACAACAGCTGCAGGAAGAATCAACAAAAAACAGCTGCAGAAGATAAAAAAGTAGTTAGAGGGGTCCATTCGTACCGGTTGGTGGCACCAACCGGTACCAATGCCCATCTTTGGTCCCGGTTGGTGGCTCCAACCGGGACCAATGCCCTTCTTTTGTCCCGGTTGGAGCCACCAACCGGGACCAAAGGTCTTCGTTTCCCGCCCTTTGGGCTGCTGAAAAGAGACCTTTGGTCCCGGTTGGAGGCACCAACCGGGACTAAAGGAGGCATTGGTCCCGGTTTGTGCCAAGAACCGGGACCAATGCCGTTGCTATTTATACAGCACTTAGCGTCCTCCTCTCCCGACTTCGATCTCTCCGGCCTCTCCTCCTCCGCCGTCGCCGCGTCCCCTGCCGCTACCTCGACGTCGCCGCCCCGCCCCGACGCCGTCGCCGCCCCGCCCCGCCCCGCCCCGCCCCGACGCCGTCGCCGCCCCGTGCCGCCCCGCGCGCCGTCGCCGCCCGCCCCTGCAGCCGCCCCGGCCCGCGCCGCCTCGACGCCGTCGCCGCCCCGCGCCGCACCGAGCCGTCGCCGTCGCCCCTGTGAGCCTCTTTTTTTAATTTTTGTTAGATTTGTTTTTAGATTTTTTTTGTAGTTCATAGATTTTTTTGGTTAGATTAGATGTGTAGTAATTTAGATATGTAGTTAATGTAGATTGTGTAATTAATTTGTTCATATTATGTTAGATTTTTTTGTTAGATTAGATGTGTAGTAATTTAGATATGTATTATATTATGTTAGATTTTTTTCTGTAAATAGATTTTTTATGTTAGATTTTTTTTCTGTTAGATTTGTTCATATTGTGTAATTTAGATTTTTTTTGTTAGATTAGATGTGTAGTAATTTAGATATGTATTATATTATGTTAGATTTTTTTCTGTAAATAGATTTTTTATGTTTGTTTTCTTATGTTAGATTTTTTTTCTGTTAGATTTGTTCATATTGTGTAATTTAGATTTTTTTTGTTAGATTAGATGTGTAGTAATTTAGATATGTATTATATTATGTTAGATTTTTTTCTGTAAATAGATTTTTTATGTTTGTTTTTTTATGTTAGATTTTTTTTCTGTTAGATTTGTTCATATTGTGTAATTTAGATCTTTTTGTTAGATTAGATGTGTAGTAATTTTGATATGTATTATATTATGTTAGATTTTTTTTCTGTAAATAGATTTTTTATGTTAGATTTTTTTATATTAGATTTTTTTTCTGTTAGATTTGTTCATATTGTGTAATTTAGATCTTTTTGTTAGATTAGATGTGTAGTAATTTAGATATGTATTATATTATGTTAGATTTTTTTTCTGTAAATAGATTTTTTATGTTAGATTTTTTTATTTAGATTTTTTTCTGTTAGATTTGTTCATATTGTGTAATTTAGATCTTTTTGTTAGATTAGATGTGTAGTAATTTAGATATGTATTATATTATGTGTAGTAATTTTAATGATTTTTTTGTTCATAGTATTTAGAAAAAGGAAAAAAAAGAAGAAGTAGTTTATATATAGTTGAACTAGCTAGCTGATTTAATAAACTAATTTATTTTACTATATAATGAAGTAGTTTGTTTTTAGTAAGTACTACTTATTTATTTATAGTAAGTGTTTAGTAGTTGAACTAGATAGTTGATTTAATTAATAAGACTACTTTTATTTAACTATATATAGAAGTAGTTCCCGCGTCGACGTCGGCGATGCCTATCCCGCATCCTCGTCGTCGTCGACTCGGCGGTGGAGGCCTGCTTGATCAGGGTCATGTTCGGGACTGGGCTCCACCGGGTTGGTATTGGGAGGTGCTACCTTCCGGGGGACGTAGGTTGGTGAGGAAGCAGCCCGTTGTTGACCCGATCCTTGTTTGGTGGCGGTCGCGTGGGCCAGTGACGGTGGTGAGGCATCCGGACACCGCGGAGATGGTACGTCATCGTGTCAGCGAGGAGGACGAGCACGTCTGTCGCTACATGGTTGCATTGGAGGGGAGGTTCGACAATACCTGGCAGGTTCTTCAGGGATCTCACTGGAGCTATGATCCTGTGATGGTTCCTTATCTTTGGGTGTCCACCGCCCGCGTCGATACCTGTCGGGCGCTATGGTTCTAGTTGTATTAGTGATAATATTCGATGATGTACGGACACCAAGAGATGATGTACTTTTGCTTATAATTATTGAATGCATGCTAATTTGAATACTATATATACTTTATTTTGTGATTTGGTTTTGCTTATTGAATGCTCATATTGGATAAGTTCTCCTTCATTCCCGTGTGCTAGACAATTTGGTATAATAATGCATTCGGGAATGAAAGAGGAGCTACGTACATACATCGATTATCGATAGTCAACCCGTGATTAATAATAATGATCTAGTTTAATATTTGAATTATGAACGTAGGCCGGAAATGTCGTACTCATCGGACGACGAAAATCGCCCGGGGGAGTGCGACTGGTGCCACGACGACCGAGGTATGTGCGACAAATTCATTGAGCTGGACGAAGATCGGCGCTTCAGCATTAAGCTCGATGAGACTTGCAATGTTCATACGGTACGCAACGACGACAATAGTTTTTTTTTCGTAATTAAGCACGACTTCAACTATTTTAACGTGTATTTTTCATCTTTTCCAATTCGACTAGCTTATCCCATGCTTTGCAAGACGCTATGTCTTGGAGAGGATGGATTTGAAGACCATGAAAATTTTGAAACCAAAAAAATTATCCTAAGTACCGAACATGGTGTGGATTTTCAAGTAAAGCTGTACAATGCTCAGAGTGTAATCCATTTTGGTTGCAAAAATTGGGATGCATTTTGCAAGATGTATGGTCTTGATGAGGGTATGATTGTCACCATGGATCTTGGTGATCCTACAATCGAGCAAGAGACACCTTCGATTTGGGTCTTTGTGGATACACCTCCAGTTCTTCCCTCATGTGAGCTAAACATAGTTATTAAGTAATTTATATTGTTTATTTCAAAATATATAGTTGACAACTTATCTCCATTGCAGCTTATTTTCATTCTTCAAAGAATGTGCGGAAGATGGTAGACAGAACGTACTACACCGAAGGCTCCGAATTAACTTATCAGGAGAAAAAACATCTGGTCAGATTTTGTACTGATCTTGAGAATTACAATATCTACAATCAAACTCCTCAACATTATGGTCAATACGTGCCACTAGTGCACGTGTTGAATTACGGTAACTACCATGGAGATACCTTGGTAAGATTATTTTTTACTATTACAACATTCGTGCATCTTTTTGCACACTTCTAAAACTAGTACATCATTGCTAACTACGAAGTTATTACTATGTTTTTCAACAGATAATCCCGAATGATTGTGTGCCTCATCTGATGTATACGCGTGGTAGCCTTCATGTTTTGAACATACTACCAGGTCATCCTACGAATCTCAACTGTCCATACCGGGTTTCTAAAAGAAGTGGAGACATAACAATCAAAGAATGGAAAAAATGTATGGACAGTCGTAAGGAGCTTCTTGGAAGCAATAAGCAGCGAAAGGCAAGAATTGGAGACAGGATGATCGTCATTCTTCATAATGGAGAGTCAGGGTCTATATTGTTTTATGCTATTTTACCTTAAGGGTGTTTAGGTCCTATACCTGATACTGATGATCATGTGCTAAGAACAATTATGTAGGGTTGGGTTCGATGACTATATATGAGGATGATGATCGTATGACTTATTATTAATAACGAGTAGAAGTTGTATGATGATGCATGATTAGTAGGACTTTATTATATACATATATATGATGATGTATGATGCAAAGCATGCATGAGCATGTCATATCTGCGGGTGCAATGAACATAGCAGCAGCGTTGATAAACCAAGGACGAAGATAAGAGAGGACACTTCTCTCTATTAGCTAGCTATAATAACAACCTAAAAATAACCCCCAAAACCCCTAAAGCAGCCACTTTTGTAAAAAAAAATTGACTTTTGGTCCCGGTTGGAGCCACCAACCGGGACCAAAGGCCCTCTGACTGGGCTCGGTGCACAGGACCACGTGGAGCCACATTGGTCCCGGTTCGTGTTTGAACCGGGACTAATGGGTGGTGGCATTAGTAACGACCCATTAGTCCCGGTTCATGAACCGGGACTAAAGGCCCTTACGAACCGGGACTAATGGGTGGTTTTCTACTAGTGTACTACAGTCCTGCACCGGCAGTGTATGCTGCCCAAGCCCAGCGGCAGCTCCACCACTACTAGGTACAGTTTAATCCTTTCAGTGTAGGTTTGGCATGCAATTTTGAAAAAAAAGGAAGCATCCCATGTGTAAAAATGGTTTGACCTTGCATTTTGCTGCTTACTGCTACCTCTGTACCATAATATAAGACGTTTTTGTAGTTCAAATTGAACTAAAAAAATGTCTTATATTTCTAGTAAATGTACATGTCAGCTGCCATATAATTTGCTTCGGCCTGTATTTAGTGCTTTTATGATTTCCTGTTTTGATGTTACAATTTTGTTAGTTTGTAGATGTTGCTGGTTTGTTCTTAGAAAATATTCAAAATTGATTCTGTTGTCTCTGCAGTTCAAAACGTTTTGTATCAAGCTTCTAGGTTTTGTCACAGATAGTAATGCTTTGCTCATGTAGTTGTTGCATGTTCAACTTGTGTCCAAGAAACTTGACCTCCTATTCCAGTTTATACTATTAATTAGTAATTCAAACAGATCATTATAGTTCTTTAGAAGTGGGCTTTTGTGTCCAACCGCCCTGAATTTGTAGAGAGGTCAGCTGAATAAATTTGGTTACTCTGATCTCACAAGCATAATGATTAACTTTTGTATATATAGATACTCCGACAGCAGGAATAAAAAAAGCCACTCCTACAGCGAAAATCAGTTTCTGAGCCCGGGCTCTGATGATCCCAAAATCTACACCACCGATTTATTAGTTTTAATCTTGTTACATGCATTAGTAGATCTTTTTAGAGATTTTTTACGGTGCATCATACTACCCATTATGATGGCTAGTATTTGCTAGATCCAACGGCCAGTATAGATCGGTCAAATTTTCATGCTAGGACATATTGGTACTTTCTTATTAGAGATAGATTTAATCTTTGTTAGTTCTAATCACAAATAATAATTCTAATTAATAATTAAATTAATCCATCGATTCGACGCGGCAACATTCATCCGCTACTCGCGACACCTCGCCTATACCGACTCTGCTGCATCAATACGTGCACAGAACGACACAATTTGGTGTGGCGTGCGCCGCACTATCCATTTTGATTTTGATTTGACGAGCAGCGACAGTGTGATGGCGAGCAAGGCGGCACAAGTGTGGTGCGACTGTAGCCTGCAGCGGCGGACGACACCGTCTGACACCACGGTGCACTCCGCCACGAGCGACTGCATGTGCGACCTCGTCGCCACTGCTCCCTCGGGTTGCCGGAGCGGCCCCGCGGGTGCGGCCTAAGAGAAAGCCGCGATCTGGTTGTTGCGTACGCGTGACGTGCTTGTGTATCCAGCCGGCGGCGAGTCTATTAGCATAGCTTTTCTAGGTCGTTGTGTACGTGCGGCACAGCCCAGCTTGGAGTACGAACCAATACCATCAGCTTCGTTTCATCGTTTTTGTCGTGCGTCGTCTGGCCAAAAAGAACTGGACGGCATGGACTGCGCCATGCACTACAACACAGTAGATATTAGGAGGCATTAAAAAATGCCTTTAAAAGCCTAAAAATTGCCTCCCAAGATGTAACAAGGCGTTTCAGAAAAACGCTAGAGACTATCCCGAAGGGAAAGGTCTACGTAGGCATTTTTGAAAAATTCTTTGACGGCACTTTTGAAGAACGCCTCCGTGCTTCGAGGCGATTTTTCAAAACGCCTTTAAACTGCAGTTAGTACGTAAAACGAACACACACACACATACCCAACGGGTCCCACCTCGTCTCAACTTGCCGGGCCTCCCACGTGTCACATTTCAATAGCATTTTTCTGAGCCATTCTCCCCCGTCCGCGCAGGTCAGATGTACAGGTCCACCATAATTAAGCTAAACTAAATCACGCGTCACTTCCGCTTACGTTGGAGAGTTCTTAGGAGACAGTACGCGGCTGTCCTTTTAAAGCGGCTAAATTTTATCTCGGTAGGCGGTATGGGACTAAATAGCTAGTGGTCGTATTCAAGCGTCGAATGGCTGGCGCAAAAAATGTAAACAGGATGACTCGAGCCAGCGACGTCGGGTTAATTCTAAGGTCATGCAAACCATTCCACCACCCTGCTTTTGCTACGAAGAGAAACAGTAGTTTTATATCTAGTACATCTGGCCAGCTGGGCCGCACGAGTGGAAGGCTGTTGACTGATTTGGAAATCTAACTGAGATTTCGAGGCGTTTTCCTCCAGAACGCCTTCAAAGCATGTGCTGCCAAGTTTCAAAACACCCCTTGTGCTTTGGTAAATTGCGGCGTTTTCTAAAAACGCATCTAAATCTCCAGTGGCCTTTTGCAGAACGCCTATATACTATTCCATATCACGGCACTTTTTTAAAATGCCATTAATTGAGCATCTTTTGAGGCATTTTTCGTAAGTGCCTGCTATCAATGGACCTTTGAAGGCATTTTCTCCAGAACGCCTTTGAAAGAGATAATCTAAGGCACTTTTTTTATGCCTTCAATAAAATGCCTCCATTTCTTAACCGTGTTGTAGTGGAGTGTGAGGCGTTGAAGAAAGCGAAGGCGCTCCTTGCAGCTGCCGACGTCGACTACGAGCCGGGGCTGCTGATGGCGGTGGCATGTGAGCTTGCACCAGGGGCGGAGGAGCAGGTCGCGGACGTCGTCTAGCCAGAAAGTATCAAAATGAATGAGTTGCTTCACCCCTTAGCTGTGGTGGCCGAGTTGGAGGCTGCCACGGCTGAGGCTGAGCGGCTACGCGGTGAGTTAGCCGTTGCAAATGCGAAGATGCATGCCATGTCTGATGAGTATAGGACACAGGCAGAGTTGTTGGTGCACGCAAGTGAGGAGAAGGCCAAGCTGTTGGAGGTGCAGCGCGTGCTCTGCAAGGAGAATGGCGTACTCCATGCCCTCGTGAACAAGACCATGACAGGAGCTATACAAGGAAGCACACGGACGACCTTGACGACACCAGCGGCAGCAACGCCGCTAGCGGCCTTGAGGGCTGCCATTATGCCGGCGGTGGCCACGACGCCGGCGGCTGCTATGCCGGCTACGACGCCGTCCGCGGTGATACTCAGCACGAACAGGCCGGGAGTGGAGCTCGTGGAAAAGGGCAACGAGTTCCTCCTGCTGAATGAAGAGAAAATCAAGCCCAAGCTAAGTGCCAAAGAGATGTACAGCAATGAACTATGGTATCTTGACACAGGTGCAAGTAATCATATGTCAGGCAATGGGAAGATGTTCAGTGACCTGGACACTAGCATCAAGGGGACTGTGCGCTTTGGAGATGGGTCCATTGTTGACATTTGTGGGCGTGGAAGTGTCTCATTGAATGGCTGCAATGGTATAAGCTTCATGTGCTCAAGAGAGTATTTCGTCCCCAAGCTCAGAAGCAACATAGTGAGTCTGGGTCAACTAGATGAAGAAGGATGCAGGTCATAGCTGTTCGGTGGTTTCCTGAGCGTATACAACCGCTCGGGAGAGCTGCTATCCAAGGCTGCGAGGGCAAGGAATCGTTTGTATGTGCTGAATTTGAAGGAACCCGTGTGCCTGCTGCTGAACTTGAAGCAGCTGAAATCATGCGAGGGAGGCGTCACACGTGATGAAGACCCAGGCGACCAATACAACAAGAAAAATGAAGAGCGGCGGCGGTACTGCACAAGACGGCGTCGCTACCGTCGGGCCAGCATGAGGATGTTGAGATAACAAGATTAAGGAGGTGAATATTAGTTTTGTAATCTCTGCCCAGGGTAGGAGATGAACTCACGCGGGTACACACACAGCACACAAGAACACACAGAGCTTTTGGTGGCAACGCACTTCTGCCTTTTTTTCTCTTGTTCTTTTTTGCTTAGTGAAACAAACTGATTACAACACCTTTTAAAGGGGAGCAAACGCACCGGCCAAGCCACACACCGGCTACTCACCACTACCCACACGCACACACGTTGAGTCACTGCCACGAAGGAGCTAGTCCACAACGGCACCACAATCCACTTCTCTAGCTCCACGTCCATATGATCACGACTTGGCTACTGGGACTCCACACTACACGGGTGTATGCAGCTTCACACTAACAAAACGACCACTAAGCTAGTTCTTGACTAAATCTAACTAGTACTTGCATGTGCTCACAACTCTTGATCCACTTGACTAACGATCAAGTCTCACCTCTGCTAATCCATCAGTCCACTTCACCATGATGCCATGCATCGCTGTACTAGACTTAGACTCAACAAACTCAAACGGAAACAAAACATAATAAACTCCTAAACAACAAGATTAACACCAACAAGTTTTAATCTTGTTACATGCATTAGTAGATTTTTTTTGTATCGTGTCATGCATGCATGTTTAATTACGAAGTTGCATGCTAGCTGGTTTGTTAGCTAGTTGAGTCCTTGCATGTACGTGTGTACACCGATGGATGGATGTGTACACGTGGATTGAGTCGATGCATGTAAATAGGATCATTAGCCAGAAGTGTACGAGTTTACGTTGCGGCTATTAGTACGTGAGTTAGTTGAGCCACGATGCACTATCGTGGGATGGCACGAATCTGATGGGTCGTGGCATAGAGTTCGGCCGGTTTGCATGTAATCAAAAGATAAATAAGAGAAGAAAACCAGAAAAGAGGACGGCAGTTGCGCCTCGCAAAATGCTGTGTGTTCGTCTTCCTCCCTCTCTCGTCTGTCCCCACCGTGCTCGCGTGTGCTTCCGGCCTGTGATCCAACACGATTCACATGTGGATCCGTGCCATGCAGTGTATTTCACTGTCGTATTCACATTTTCCCACTGAACCGTTGTAGCGTAATCATTGCAACGGCGCGTTACAGTAGCGAGGCGGAACAGGCAGCAGGCTGATGGATCGGCGTGTTTTCAGAGCCAGGCTGAGCCATCCACTTCACCGGTCTCCAAAGGGCGCGTAGACGGGCTGGCCATCATCTCGCCTTCCACTTCCATCCAGACGCACTCAAACAGAAAAATCCTCATTTCATACGTAGCAGTGACCATTGCTCTAGCCCTCCAAATCCATTTTAAATGCACATAGTTATTTTTTCATTGCCCCGGCAATCACCTCTTGCTGAAATGAGACCAAACTGAGTTTCAGCAAACTGCAATTTATTTAGATAAAAAAAATGGCACATCGAACATGTCCTACCAAATATTTTAATTTGGCACTTAAGTTACAGTCTGCCAAATGCATGTCACAAATTATTAAGAAACAAATCTATGTTTACAGTCTGTGACGTGTCTCTCCAAACTGAGGAACAAGCATGGAGCAAAGCTCACAAAAACACACCAGAAAATCCTCGGAACTACAGATTATCAAAATTCAGTTTTTATGTTTCAGCAACACCCATCCGCCTAGTGCAAGTGGTCCGACGATGTCCTTCCATGCCACAATTCTTGCACTTCCCAGGCCTCCGCGGTTTTTTGGGTGCATCCCCTCTTTCAGGACACATAGTCCGCTTATCGCCCTCTCGACGACATATGTTGCAGAATCTTGTACGCTTGCTCAGCCCCTCATACGGTGCCTTCTCCCTGCAGTTTGTCGGTCTCCCGACCCCTCTCTACTTCTCTGGTACTGTTAGCCCATGCAAATCATTCACACTGATAGAGTTCGCAGTGCTAATGCATTTTTCGGCAATTTCGTTGCTTGCCAACACAAGCAATTTCTCCGTTCCCAGGTAATGTACCAGGAACTAAGCCGGACCATCCCTCCTCTCGGCGAAAGGTGCTCCACTCACCATTAAAGCATCCAGAGTCCAGACCAACATAAATGTGATCGAAAGCCTCTACATCCATGGCTTTCAAGTAAGGCAAATTTTAAGATGGTCCCAACTTAACACAGCTCCAAGAGGTAAAGCCTGTCTTTTCACTGTTTATTATTCATCTCATGTTCTGAATTAAAAAAAGATGATTGTTTTTTCAGGTCCTTGAATGCATTCAGAAGACAAAACCAGAGATGTTAGGAGATAAATTGATCTGCTAGAAATGATTGAAATTCCAGGAATTAGGAATGACCTCGCCAGCAGACAGTATAGTAGCCGGGTTCGCGGGTCGGTGGCGCGATCCACGTCCCGGGGTCGATCGACCCCGATCGAGGGTCGGGGACGACGCCGGGTCGAGCTGGATCGATTGCTGGATCACGACCCAGATCGATGGACGCTGACCCAGATTGAGGTGCAAGATTCCAAGAAGCCAGAATGCAAGATCGCTAGAAACACGTACGAATCCATGGGGAATTGATGCTTACCAGGCAATGGCACTACAAAATACTAAACTCTGCCGGTAGCCACCCTGCTGGAGTCCAACCTTCCACGATCCCCTGCTCGCCTGCCGGAATTCGAGCTGTCCGCCGCCGTATGCGGCATCTCCCGTCCTGCATTCCCGCTACCACCATTGGTACGACCTTACGCGAGCTGCGAGCTACGAGCCGCTTGGATTCTGACGCCGATTAGGGAAGTTCGAGGCAGAAGAATGGTGGGAAGGGCAAACATGAGAGCACCGAGGCTGACGGTGGGAGGCTCGGAGCTTGATCCTTGCCGGACTTGTGGTTTGAAGATGGATCGATAGAGGACGAACTGGGATTTAGGGATAATTGGTTGACAAACTCTTCGTGGGAAAGTAATAATGGCAGATGAGAAAAATCACGCCATAAGGGCTGACTTGTGGCCCATTTAGTAATCTTTTTTGTTTTTCGGAAGTATCATGCGGGATTTTTCCCTCTGCAATATAAGGAAATACATCATTACAGATCGTCAAGGGCATTCTTTCCTTCCAACTTCATCCCGATTGTGTACCATCGTACCGGGGTCATCGACCCGAAGCCCTTTGGATCGCGATCCCTGTCCCCGATTAGCGTTTCGAAGATGTATACCCCTTGTCGAACCACGTTCCGGAGGGGTGTCGACCCTCGACCCTCGACCCCGTTCCTCGACCCGGGCGACCCGGATTCCTGGCAAGACACCGAACTTGAATTTAGGAATTTACTTTGAATATGTCTGAGCTGTCTGCTTCGACGAGCTCCTGCTCATCTCCATTCCAAGTTCAGACTTCGTGACAGGCAAAAGGCATGTCTGCTCTTACCGCGTTTCTGCACCTGTTAACCACATTCCTGAATTTCAACGCTGTAAGTTGTGCCTGACGCCTGCAGTGTAGTTGTGAATAACTAGTACTGTTAGCGCCTGCCTTAAGATGACAAAACTGAGCTATGTTCATCTGAGCATCTTTTGTATTGTCTGTATGCATTGTGGATTGAGACTTGGAGGTGCTTAACAGCACGTATTCAGAACTTCATCCTCACGTGGTCATCTTGATTTTGATGTCTAGATAATCATGCTTTTTTTTCTCTCCACTTGTTGGGATTTCAGAAAGCAAACTGAGGATTTTATGCTGCCATGTCGAAAAATCCTGCGCATTGTTTTTGCTGCAATATCAGAAATCTGAAAGCCTCGATTGATAAACCTGCTTTTTTTCTCTTAGTTATTTATCACATGCTTAGAAATGAAAAAGATGATTGTTGTTTCGGTTCTTGACTGAATGCAGAGGACAGACCCAGATATGCCGGAACAGCAATTTGATAACCAGACCAGATCAACATGTTAGGAGTGATCGAACTTGTATCTCCGTCCATCAGAATTCGGGATATCCTTGGAACGAATTTGAATCTGCGCGTACACTCTGAATCTGTCTATTCCGTCTCCTCTGGCGAGACGATTTCCCGCTCATCCATTTCCTGTTCAGGCTTATCTGTATCTCCAAACATTTTACATATCACCATTCTGAATTTTTCGCTCTCGAATACCTCATGTACAGGTTCCAGTGGGCCAAAAGACAAAACTGGATTCCCTTTTTTTGCGGGTTTTAAAATAAACTGGATTCCTTTATAAGAGGCTGTATTCTGAAACTCGTGAGTGAAACTGTATTGGTAATTTTTCTGATGTATACAATATATGTACAGTGTGTATGAAACAAGTAGACATGAAAAAATGTATTTAAAATAAATGTTAAATCAAGTATTTGAAACATGTGATTTACAAACCTTAATATTTGAAACATTCAATCTCAAGAAGCATGCTCTTAGCCCAGGAAACATGTGTTGGGAAATATAGTAGAAAACATAAAAAATCCCCGCTTACGAATCATCCCAGGATCACTATGAAGAAGCATGTATGATTGGATCTAGATTAGATCGCTTACCAACGTAACACAACAGAGGAGAGTTGGTAAAGCAAGTTGATGCAAGTTTTGCGGCTAGGTTGTACCTCCCAGCAATGAGAATTTTGTTGGGAAACGTAGTAGAAAATAAATAAAAAATCCCTACGATCACGATCACAGGAGCACAATGAAGATGCATTAGAGGTTTAGATCGGATCGTTACCAACTTCGAGTTGTAGCGGAAGAAGAGTTGGTGTAGATCTTTGATGAAGTCTCTTGAACTGTTGACGAATGATCTCCCGAACTAAAGACTGAAAGCAAGACCTCTCTACAGATTGCACGTGTACGGGTTTTCCGATCAGGCAGCGCTTCACCGTCCAGAGTTAATCGTCACCAGAGAATTAGAGGGAGAAGAAGAGAACCTCATGATTATGATGATTAGAGAGAACTAGGTCTATCTCTAATCTAGATCAACTCTAAATTAGAACTAGAACTAGAGAACTAGAGGAGGCTCCAAAAATTTGTGTATCTCAAAGGGCAAAATCCTCTAGTATATATATAGGTGTAGGGAGCGAGGGAGGGGGTGCCACATAAGGGAGGAGGACTCCCTTGGTGCACCAGCCTAGGGGAGGAGGAGTCCTCCTTCCTCTCCAATTCGTCCCCCTTTAACTTGTCATATAAGCTAGGGGACGCCGCCAACAATTATTGGGCCCTATGGGCCAATAACTCTCCACTGCTAGACCATTTAGTATTTTCTTTAGCCCATTGATATTAAATAAATTCTAAAAGTCTCCAAATCAATATTAGAACCTTTTGTCATCATTTCCCTAAGAAAAGAACCCTTTATCATTCATTAATGTCTCCGGAAACATATTTCACCTATATATCATTTCCCGTATTCCCTAGTATTCCCCGAAACTCTTCCTGTAACCTCGAAATGCTTTCGGTCTCTCTCGAAACTATTTCTTTTATTCTTGAAATTATTCCAAGAATATTTTCTCATATTTCACATCCACTAATACTCAACATATCAAAATTCCCTTAACTGTGTGACCCTGTAGATTCAGTAAAACATAGACATAAACAAAACTTCTTTTCGTCCAATGATGAATAGCGGAACTGTGGACATCCATATTGACCCCTATGATTACACGAACAATATTCGAGTGAACCTTTGGTTATTGTATGTTCTTTCCTTTGCTTCACGATATGTTACAAAACTCGAGGTGAGATATATCGGTATCCTCTTGAGTCATTATCATGCTTATCATACCGGTCTCCTCGTTATCGGTTTTGTTCTCTTTCTCATTGACATGTTCCGACATCCATGTGACCTAGTCACCTGAATCTGGCCAGACAATGATGCATGTCGTCTTGCCGAGAGGATCATAAGAATATATCTCCATCGTCGGAGGAGCAAATCCCGCTCTTGAGCTATCTTAAAAGGTTGAAGTTGCACAACATGCAAATAGTAAGAGAAGTATCAGTTCTGTCATTGGAGGAGCTGGTTTTAGATGCAATGAAAGATTTACAGAAATGCTCTTACACTTATGTTGGAGATTTGATGTCCATTTTAAGGGTGCTGGATATCCAGAGTTGCACTGCACTTTGAGGTGTTTGATCCGTTTCAAAAGGGTTATAACTATGAAAATGAGCATAAGTCCTTGTTGCCCTGTCTGCAAAAAATCATTATGTGTGATTGTCCTCATTTGCAAGTATAGATCACCCTTCCGCCTACAACCATATTTTTTGAACTATTAATCTGCTGAGTTTCAAAAATATGACAATGGAAGGATCTTCAATGGAAACAATCAAAATTAGTGGAAATAGACTTTTGTGTGAGCCTTCTGGGGAGATGATGGCTTCGATTATAAAATTTTGGCATTCCATAATCTTAAGGATATCAAATACTTGGAGATATTGGAGTTTGAAAACCTGACTTTTGTTTCACTCAAATGTTTAAGTCAGCTCGTCTATTTAAAGAGTTTGAAAATAAAGCATTGGAGAGAACTTTCCTGTTCAGATGTTGTGCTAGAGCACACCCATTAAGACATGATAACTACAAATGATGTTGCTCTCTCATCTCTTGAAAGTCTGTATATTCTAGAATGAGGAATAACGGGGAAGTGGATATCTCTATGTTGCGACATTCGCTGACCTTGAAGGAATTGTATTTATATCAATGCCCACAGTTGAATCAAGGAAAGATTCAATCAGATCTTATTTCAGCTTCCGAGGCTTCATCAGGATATCAGGACGATGCGTGTGCAACTCAGTTCGAGCGTCATCGGGATATGTAGATTATGCATGGCCAAGCGCAATTGCAGATGGGTATATTTAAGCATTAAGCTCGAAGCGGGTAAAAACATATAACATTTGTACTAAACTTTCACACTTGCTATATTTATTTTATAAAATTATAATCTTATTATTGCATGTTTATTTATCCATAATTAATAATAACATTATTTGATATAAATTTCTAACAGCTATCACTGAAAGATACACAACACACAATATACTAAATGCAAAACCCGTATCGTGTAGCCATAGAGTTTTTTTTTGTTCAATTTCTCTTAAAAAATAGGTTAGAACCCCTTAAACATTAAAAAAATAAAAATAATGCAATGTCATATCTCCACCAATTATTATATGAAACTTGTGTAAAATGAGAGTGTATGTATGTGTATTGTGGTGCATATTTTAATATTCTTGAATACCACGAGACAGATACATAAAATAGAAATATCCCAAAAGTGGTTTCTAGTGTAATAGTTGCACACAAATAAAATATAGTATATAATGTTTCCATGAGGAGATTATCACAAAATATCTGGCATGATGCTTTAATTGTGATCAAATGTGGTTTTACACGTTCATGTTGGTTTAATAATATGTTGGGCAAATTGTGTCTAAATTGAGCTTGATATTGAAATGAGACGGACTTTTATGCAAACCACGTATAAAACTGAAAGTGCATTTAGTTCCTAATGATATTTTTGTGTTGATGATAATGTGGTCAGGGAGGATAATATATTTTATTAAGTTTATCTTAGGGCATTGGTCTCTTAATGAGTTTATATATATGGACTTGGTTGACCCCCACTTCAAAAAGAAAAATATTTAAGTTTTCTCGGAGACTAAAAAGATTTTTATTGTTTTCTTTTGAGTCATAGGGCAACCACACTATAAACCGGTGCTGAGCTGATTACATTAGAATGCGGATCATACAAAGCATATATACCAAGGCATCCCATTCCCACCCCAAAGATAATGGGTTAAACCCCTCCCAATATGACTACATGAAATCCTATATACCTAAGAGATCCATCTCCACTATCTTAGTTATCTTAACATGCAACCTATCCACATCATCAAGTAGGTCCATCATGTAAAAACATTTTCCCACCAACTCTTCATGCACATGCTCCCACTAACTCTTCATGCGCATGCAACCTATCACAATTAACCATTAACTATTTTTTGTGCCATCTCAAGCATCCATGACATTCTAGGTTTCTTTTGCTATCTATATATGTCTCTTGACGTCATACGATCCACTCCAAATGTCCAACACGAGTCCCCGTTCAACCATTTGGTTAGAATTCACGTGTTTTTAATGCGATCGTCTGATTCCGAAATCCCAAACATCCATATTTTCTCATTCCCATTCTCTTGTGCTACATGTCCATGTTTTTTTCTCCTACAAGCCACATAATTGCGCTAGATGTCTTCATTCCATTGAAACCCGGTGTTACAAGCAACCTTTTTAATGATGGAAGTAAGCTTCAGCTAATGATGAAGCATCCATGGTTGCACACCAGACAAGACAAATAAAAAGAATTACAGTTACCTGGGTATATTATGGTGAGAAGCATGATGTATTCAACAGTGGCCTCATGAATTAGAAGCGACTTTTTTATATAGAAAATAAAAAAAAATCAAATTATGAGTCAACTCGAATTTTATTTCTCTGTGCGACCAATTTTTTATGAATGCACATCTATAGTTGCTACCATAATTTTAGGTGTAGCCAAGGGTATAGAGACGTCTCCATTGCCTCTACTCAACGTTGTTTTCATCACATATCGCCTCGCCGATATATTGTCAATATAATAAATTAACAAAACAAAAATCAGACTCATTTTTGGATTTTTCATCAAAAAATTAACATTTTACTCTAAACAACATTTCTTTCAAAAAAATTATCATCAAATTATACTATATTTCATATTTTTATCACGTGTTTTAAAACATCAATTTTTTTAACAGTTCTCGTAGCAATGCGCAGGGTATCATCTAGTTTTTAAAAAGTATTGTCAAGAATTTTTTTACAATGCATTAATATGTTTTAGATTCATGATGAACATTTGAAAAACTTAGCCAATAAAATGTTTGAAATATATATTTATTTGGAATATTCTAAAAAAAGAAGAAGACACAAACCAACTACCAAACAAATGAACCAACGCGCTACTGGGCCTGGGATGCTTGAGTCGAGGGGTTCACATTGGCAAATCCTATTTTGACACCCTAAAATGTCAAATGGGGTGGATCCTATATGACGCTCGTTAGCGTCGAAACGTCGTACCTTCCACGTGCAGAATTTGCTGTTTATTTGTTCGCTGCTGCTTTCCAACGCTGTTTCGTGCTTTTGTTTTCATTTTTCTTTTGTGCTGTTTTTGCTTCCGGTTTTTCAATTTTTTATGTTCTTTTATTTTACCTTTTGTTTTTCCCTTTTCCTTTTTTCCCTTTTTTTCTTCTCATTTTTTCTTGTTATATAAAAAGTGCACCATGTATTACAAAAATGTTCATCGTATATTAAGAAAATGTTCTCCGTATATTATAAAAAGTACACCATGCATTGATAAAAAATGTTCATAGTGTATTACAAAAATATTAATCAGAAATTTAACAAAATGTTCACCATATTCTAAGAAAAATTTCAACGTATTTATAACAATGTCCATTGTGTACTTAAAAAATATTCAATGTGTATTTAAGAATTGTTCAGCATATATCACAAAAATGTCTTATGGTCGAAAGTTTTCAAAAAAAAATTTCTTCCGCTGCGTTTAGTTCTTATAAGCTCGCGCGGCCTACATTTAGCAAAGATTGAGCAGCTCAAGTGTTATTGGACATCTACTGACCATCATGGGGGTGTCGAGTTCGATTCCTCTTAGCCCCATCATTCTTTTGGGGGATTACTAGCAGCTCGCTTTGACGCGATTGAATGGGCCGGCCCATTCAGATCGTAGACCCCGCGTGAAAGCTCGTGTCGTTGACGCTTGCGAGCGTTAGCTAGGAGCTCTCGTCAAATGGATAGGGCGACACCCACGTGCGAGGAAAAATGGGCCGACCCATTTTGGGGTTGTCCGCTTGTTTGCTGCTCAAGCGTTCTTTTTCGGTTTCCCATTGCAGTCTTTTTTGTTTTGATTTTTTTCCTGCTATTTCGTTCGTTGCACTGCTGCAATGTGTTTTTCGGTTTTTCTATTGTGGCTTTTGTTTTGGCTTTTACATGGTGCTTAGTTTCCAGCACCACTCCGGTGTTTTTTTTCCATGCTCCTCTGTTGTGGATTTTGTTTCCATTTTTTGTTTTTTCCTTCCAGTTTTTTATTTTATTCTTACATTTTTAATACATGATGTATTTCTTTTTAAACATGGTGAGAATTATTTTAATACATGTCTAGTATTTTTTATTACATGGTAAACTTTTTAAATATATAATGAACATTTCCTAAATAAACGGTGTAGTTTTGTTAGTATACAACAAACATTTTCTTAAATAACTATTGGACACTTTTAAATACATTAAAAAATACTCCATGCCCAATAGTTTCAAAATACACATTCATTTTTGTGTATTTTTATAATTCTTTTATTGAGGAAAAGCAGAATAAATAGAAAGTACAAATAAAAATGATAAATATAAAATAACCACTACAGGGTGCTGCTTGACTACATAAACATAGGTTTGCACATTACTCGCTCGGCCTTTGAGCCTTACCTCAAGCGTAGCCTGTGTTTTTGGTGCAAATAGGCGTTATTGAGGAGCTCTTGTTCGCTGCGAGCAAGACAAAGCCCGTCCCGGGAACCCTATTTGACACGTGTTGACAAATAGATAGCGCTCACGCACCCCCCCCCCCCCCCCCCCCCCACACACACACACACACACAGTATTTAAATATGGGCCTGACCAGGTAGGTTTTTTCTCCGAGCCGGTTTCGAAGATTTTTTGTTTGGTTTTCCAGGACGGCTTTTATTTTCCTTTTTTTTTATCAAATTCGCAATATTTTTCAAATTCATGCACATTATTTTTCATATTTGTGAACCTTTTCTAATTCATGAATGTTTTTCAAATTTGCGAACATTTTTACAGACTTGTACTTTTTAAAATTCATTAACTGTTCTGAATTCTTGAACTTTTTTCAAATTACGTACATTTATGAATTTTCAAGATTTTGTAATGTACGCTGATTGATTTGTTTAAACTTCATGAACATTACTTTCATACATGAAAAAAATGTGTTAAACACGGCGAACATTTTTTATTACGTCGTGAACTTTTTTTAATAAGCAGCGAACCTTTTCTAAATACATGGTGAACATTTTTAATATATGTCAAAAAAATTAAACTAGTGTTGACTATTTTTAACACATTAAACATTGTTTTAATCCACCTTTTCCAAAATTGTTATATTTCTGAAAAGCGGAAAAGAATTAACAACTGGAGCAAAACCACTAAACACAAAATAACCACTACACAATGATGCCTGGGTCGGCCCTTTGCGCTTCGCTTCAACTGTAGCCTGTCTATTTTTGACACCAATAGTCGTCAATTAGGAGTGCTCGGTCATTGCTAGCGACACAAAGGCCCTAACAGAAAACACTATTCAGCATGTGTTACCGTAGATAGCGCTTACACACATCCACACATGCTAGTTCCTATACGGGCCGATGCCTCGCCCACCGGTTTAGGATGTTTATTCCTTTGTTTTTCCAGGACGAGTTTTATTCAACTTTCCTTCTTTTTTTTTCACAAAACCGATAATATTCATTTCAAGTTTCTGATTTTTTAAATTCATGAAAGCTTTTCAAGTTCATGAACATTTTTTATAATTCATAATTTTTTTACATTCATGAATGTTATACAAATTTGTGAAGATTTACAAATTCATGAACTTTTTTGAATTCATGAAATTTTATCAAATTCATGAACATCTTTTTTCCAAATTCATGTACATTTTATTATATTCCTATTTTATTAAAGGTCAATAGTCAAGCAGCCAGCCAACAAGCGAGCGAACCTAGTACACTCGAGAAGGCGAAGGAGCGCCGACACAATCCAGTGCATCCTGAATCGCCTAGTATCATAGGTAGATGAGCCCGACCCATTAGGAATGGAAGCGAAGCGAACAAGCAAACCACTAGACCGGTTTTAGGAAGTTTCTCAGACCGTTATGCCTGAACCTTTTTGTTTGAAGTGATTTTTTTTCTTTTTTTCTTTTTTCCTCTGTCTTTGTTTTTCCTTTTTCCGTGGTATTTTTCTTTTTTCTAAATTTCAAAAAATGTTTAAAATCTTCAAAAGCTGTTTGAAATGAAAATTTTCTTTTGCTCTCAAAAAATGTTTGTAATTAAAAAAATTGATCACAGTAAAAAATTTCATAATCTTAAATAACGTTCACAATTTAATTATATTTTCACAACTTTTAAATTTTGAAAATGTTTTTTGGATTTTGAACAATTTTTGAATTTGAGCAGTTTTTCAACTCCAATTTTTATTTGAACTTGTGGATTCTTTTTGACTTAATGGTCATTTTCCCAAATGGACAAGCATTGATGAGAGCTGACTCGCCCCGTCTCTTGGTCCCGTCCCTTGTTTCCCCGGTTGCTGCGCTCGTCCCCGCACCGCCGTCGTCCTCCGCCACCACGCCACCTGGTCGGGTCTCTCTCCCTCTCCCTCTCCTGAACCTGCTGCTAGAACCCTCTCCATCTCCCGCCACTCTTCCTTCTCGTAGCCGCAGCCGGGCGTGCACGGGGCGGGCCTCGCTGGCTTCTGGATCGGCTGTGGGTTCGCTGGGGGGTGGAGTGGCTTTGGAACGCCACTAGATTCGATTTTGGCGGTGGCGTGGTTTGAGTTTTAATTTAAGAGTCGTTTCTTGTTCCGTATGGACCAGATTCGTTCGTTTAGGCATCAGTAGCTGCTGCTGCATTGCGGTCGCCTGACTGAGGTGTACTCAAGCTGAAGCAGGAGGTTGTTGCCACCATGAAGCTTTTGTTGTTGTTGTTGTTGTTGTTGTTGTTGCAAGTGGTGGCGGTGTTATTGTTTTCTTCTTTTCTTCGTGCTGTGCTTCATGGTGGTAACATGACATGATTCCTCCCTCTCTAATTCTTATTCAGAGCAACTTGATATGACCAAGGCGAAGCTGCAGAAGCTGGATCAGGCATCATGAAGGCTCACTGCAGAAATTTGAAATTGCAACTTATGCTGCTTCATTATCCACCCCCTCCGTGAATCCTGTCTAATCGATTGTCTTAGGAGTGCTAGACAACGTGACTCATGTAGCTTTCTGTGTAATAATTGTGTCGTTACAAGCCGGTTGCTAGTTATGAGTGTGAGACGAATGAACCATTTCTGAATATGGAGACTGTATACGCGACTGTAGTCAAAATAGACATTATGAAGGTGATATGATCATATGATTGAGCCAAGTAGACCTACTGCTTGAGTCTTTCTGAACCGATTATGCGTTGACATGATTATCCAGTGGCATGTGTTGGAGAGGGGTCTATGCATCTATTTACGTCCTGGTATGGCTGATGGTTTCGTTTCGTAACAGCCTATGTATGCAATTGTTGAGTATTCAGTTCCTATGTATAGCCTGTTACCTTTTTTTCTTGTGTTGGCTTCCAGGCAGTAACTAACCTTGTAGTGAACATCACTTCTGTTCATGTCATGTATCAGCCACAGAGCATGTACTTGCGATCTTGTACAGGGAATGGGTGTTCTCTCAATTGTCCTGCTGTAAGCTTATCTCTGTGATGAGCAGTGGTTTTGACCCTGGAGGTTTTTGAGAAGAAAGAAGGTTTCGTTTATCTTTTGTAGCATTTCAGGCAAAATATTGTTTAAGAGGGGCGCTTTGCTTCCCCCCAGGGAAGTGTTTCCCTCAAGCTTTTCTATGATCAGTCGTTTTCTTGGTCAATCGGTCAGTTTCGGGCATGGAGACACCTCATGTCATCCATCTTCAGAAAAAGACTGAAAGTGTCTACTGCCTGCGCTTGGGAATAGCTTGAAATTCAGTGGTATTGCCTGCCGATCGCTGCCTGCAAGCAAAAATGTTTAGTGCCTTTCCCTGTGAAACTGTACTGTAGCAGGGTTTGATGGATGAAAATTGAAATGAAGTTGTAGTCCATTCATGCCAATTACTTGTGATGTGAAATCCGATGTTAAATGTTAGTGTTGTCTGGAACAGTAAAAGCAACCTTGCTGGTGGACATGAGTGGTGAACTGCAAAGCTGGGAGTTTAGCCTGAATCCTGTGAGTGAAGCTGTATCGGTAAATTATTGTGATGTACCCGCCTGAGATGAGAGGCACTAGTGCCAGGGAAGAGTAAGATCTGCTGAGCTTTATTGCAGAATTTTTTGGGACTCACGAGTCATGTGAGCGATGAAGGACACATCGACGAGAAGCTCCTCGGAGTTCTTCTCCGAGAGACGAAATTCTACATTTGTCTCTGTGCAAACTGGCCTGACCAACATGCAGGTCTATGTTGTGTTTCTTTGACAGGTTAGTTCTCATGTACTATGCCTATAAGCAGCTAACAAACTTTCAGATAGATGCTGTTTCAGTAGTATTACCATACTGAAGTTTGTAGTGTTAAATTAATAGCATCTCTAGATGTGTCAAATCAATGGTATCATCAAACAAGCGCTGGAGGGGGGCAACTTGGCAAAGAACTATCGAAAAACATGCCTGTCAGGTAAACTACCAAGCGCCACAGAAAAATGATAACCCAACAAATTGCATCAACTGTGTATTGTGAAAATAATCCAAGAAAAATCCCGACAAAATATATCAAAGTGCTCAAAATAATCCAAGAAAAATCCCGTCAAAAACTAACATTCCAATGAAAGAACTGTTAAAACTTCAGCACAAACAGAGCAGGAAAGGTGAATACTCTGTTTGCTGCACACCGTGGAAACACCGCCAGACTGCAAAAATACAGGGTGCTCGATTTTTTCTGAAGGGATTCCCAGTTAATAAAGAATATTGCCCTGTGTGGACTGATCATGATTTCTAAGAACAGAGCAAGTTGCCGTACTTCTACACATCACATGATTCTAAATTTTTTTGAAACAATTCCTCATGAACAGAGTGTTAAATTTCCCGGACAAACAGTGTTAGAAACATGCATTTTCTGTTTCTGTATGCCCATGAATACACTGGGCTCGGAAAAATCTGGGAAAAGATTCCAAAAATCAAGCATTTTCATATGCTGTGGTATCCACCCCGGACAACATGTCCGGCCTCGAAAAAATAGTTAGTGATGAATCAAATCTGTATCAGTTCTTGAAAATACAACATCATTGTACAATGATTTACTTATACAGTTACACTCACGGGTTTCTCAGTACAGCCTGTTATTGGGGAATCCAGTTTTGTCTTTTGGCCAATTGGAACATGCTGTACAGGAGGTTCCCAAGAGCGAGACAATGGATTCATTCAGAAAGCAGTGAGAAATTCAGAATGGTGATATGGAAAAGGCTGGAACAGAGCAAGTGCATTAGACAGACAAGCGGGCAACGGATTCTTTCTCTTTTTTTTTGCGGGGGAACGGATTCTTTCTTTTTCTAGGTGGGGTGGGGAGGCACCTTACAAAAGATCAAATTTTAGCTGCTTATAATGGGAAATCCCAACAGGGGGAGAATAAAATACTGAGATTATCATGACCACATGAGGTTGAGGATGAGGCCCTGAAGTGAAACCAAACCTGTTCATATCACAAGAAAAATACGTTAAGCATTTCCCCCACTTATAATAAAATATAAGTACCGTAACAGGTGACCCAGGACGGGGATGGCCCGGGCAAGCCCTCCAATAATTGTACGATTTTGGTGTTTAGTTGGAAAATAACAGGGTATATGCTAGAAGTATACCTTAGAAAGATACTCCGTAATCAGTCCACATATTGCCCATCAATTTTGACCACTAGCTTGCTTGTTGCTAGCAATCTGCATTGTTCTGATAACTCGACACTGCAATCGTCAATTACCAGTTCTTCCAGCAAAGGTGGGAGGCCCTCATTCGGAAGCCCTGAGATGCTATTACAATTTTTTATCCTCAATGTCTTGAGGGAAGGGAGGCCGTTCAGCCCCCCAGGAAGATCTACGAGATCAAAACAATCTTCAAATTGGAGTTGTTGCAGTGACCCGAGGAGCAGAAGGGCTCTCTCTTGATCATATGTTAGTCTCATTGCATCCTCCAAATCAAAAATAAGCGTTAGGCTTCGGAGGCAGGTGAGGCCCTTGCAGAATGACGTGTTAAGGGGAGACAAGCCATTGATCTCGAGACTTTCCAGTGCAGGGAATAACTCATAGTTGTGACTTGAATTTCCCTCAATTGGCTCATAACTCTCCGATGTGGTAAGGGAACCTAAGGCATAGGAACCGAGTATCTCCAAATGCTTGAGTTTCACGAGGGATCGCAAGCCCTCTACTGTGTGGAGCAAACTACAGTACCAAATTTTCAAACGTTCCAGCTTTGTGCAGGAATGCAGCTGTAGTGATTCCATACATTCACAGCCCATAATTGCCAATTCTTCCAAGGCCATACAGGAATCCAGCTCTAGATATTCCAAAGTTTTGCTGTTTACTTCTAATTTTTTGAGGCGGGTGAGATTACCCACAAACCAGGGCCGTAGACTTTCTCGGGGATAATCAGACCAATCAAGTTGTTCAAGTGATTGCGGGAGGAGACATCTTCCCTTCTCTTGGCCGTCTTCCTCTACTTCCTCCTCAAGGGAGGTAGATCCAGCAAAGCGTTCCCTACTCCCGTCAAATATTAGATGAGGGCATCCATGAATTCTTATATTCTTGAGATTCAACGAAATGTGTACGACTCCATCTACAACTGAGATTGGTCGTGCATGAGCTGCATATCCTGATGATGCTTGAACTGAGCTTCGCAATGCATCGTCTAGATATCCTGATGGCGAAGCCTCGGAATCTGAGATAGGTTTTGATGGAACATTTCCTTCCTCTTCTATCTTCAACTGTTTCAACTGCGGGCAGCCATATAAATATAATTCCTTCAGGGCCGGCGAATGTCGTAGCATCAGAGATAGCCTCTTCCCTGTTATTCCACAATCTCTAATACAAAGACTTTCAAGAGATGGGAGAGCAGCTTCATTTGCAGTTATCGTCATGTCTTCATTGATCTGCTCTGGCACAACATCTAAAGAGAAAACTTCTCCGCGGCCCACTATTTCTAAACTCTTTAAAGAGATGAGCTGACTTAATCCTTTGAATAAAATAGATATTAGGTTTTTACACCACCATATCTCCAAGTATTTGATATCCTTAAGATTATGGAATGCCAAAATTTTGTCATCAAGAGCCATCATCTCACCAGAAGGCTTACACAAAAGTCTACTTCTGCTAATTTTGAACTTTTCCATGGAAGATCCCTCCATTGTCATAATTGTTGAAACACTGCTGATTAATAGTTGAGAAAATGTGGCTGAAGGCGGAAGAGGGATCTATACTTGCAAAAGAGGACAGTCGCATATGATGAGTTTCTTCAAACTGGGCAACCATGGCTTATGCTCAATTTCAAAGTTATCACCTTTCTGAAACAGATCAAACACCCCAAGTGCAGGGCAATTTTGGATCTCTAGCACCCTTAACGTAGACTTCATATCCCTCACGGAAGTACATGAGCATCTCTGTAAATCTGGCATTCCATCTAAAACCAGCCCCTCCAATGATGGAACCAATACTTCTCTTACTCTCTGCATATTGTGCAACTTCAACCTTTTAAGAAACCGAAGCATTTCCAGAGATGGAAGTATTATCCGTTCTCCGCGGTGCTCCAGATGAACCGTATGCAGTGACATAAAAAAGGCAACATCCAACACTTGAAGATGGAAAAACTTGCTCAAAACATCAGGCAAAGCCTTCTGCTCAGTGTAACCATCTTCATGTTTTAGATATCGAAGATGTGTAGGATTTACCAAGCTACACAGGAAGGAATAAAAATCAATAGATGTTGCAGACATTTGTAATAGACGCAAATTATGTGATTTTTTTAACGCATCTTGGAATGCTTTGAAGAAAAAGGGATCATACTCCCCAATTAACACCAATGTCCTTAACTTTCTTACTGATGCAACTATATTTTGGAAGAAAAATTCAAACTTCTCATTACGAGGTATGTTCTCAGTCTGATCATCCCTCTGATATACAAAATTGGTCACTATGGACAAGTGGTGTACACTTGGCAAAACTTCATTGCATTGCAAACCATCCAAAGTTGCACACTCAGTTCTTGAAACTAGACTTGCAAAATCATGCATCAGGCCACACATAGCATAGCAAGTTTGAGTTTCACTATCAAGAGAGGATCTTTTTCTTTCAACCTCCTCAAACAGGCCCAAGTTCACCAAGTCGGACAGATAATACCGCGCAATCAGCTCCAAACTCTTACTTGAATGATCAGGCTTCACAAATCCCTGTGAAATCCATAGACGAACTAGCTCCTGATCATGAAATTCATAACCATAGGGGAATATAGAACAATATGAGCAGCATTGTTGTACAAGGTAGGGCATATCATCATAGGAAAGCTTCAAAGAAGACATGATGCCACCAGTGTGTTGTAGGGATTTCCAATCTTCGGTCATTAGAATGCTACTCCAATGATCCACAGTAAGACGATCTTTTAATAGTAGCCCAACAGTTTGTGCTGCTAATGGGTTTCCTTTTAGCTTTTGTGCTATTATCTTTCCTATGTCACTTAGACTAGCTTGAGCTTCATAATTCTCATCCCCAAATGCACATGCCTTAAAAAATGGCCAGAAATCATCACTTTTCATACCATCTAAGTTAATTGGTCCAATTGTACCTCTCTTTTTGGCAACAGACGGTTTTCTAGTTGTAAGAATTATCATATTGCCATTTGCACCATCATCAGAGTTGAAAGGAGCCAACAATTTGTTCCACCGGCAGTCATCCATGACTTCCCAGACATCATCTAAAATAAGTAGAACCCTCTTTGATTTAAGATGACCCTTCAAAACCTCCTGAAGCTTGGTAAAACTGCATAGGCCATCACAAGTTTCTTGGGAGACGCATTCTAACATATCTCTTGTGAGTCTCATTTTATCAAAGTTGTTAGGCACCCAAATCCATATCTTGTGATCAAATTGACTTTCCGAAGCTGGATCATTGTATACAAGCTGAGCGAGAGCTGTCTTCCCAACTCCTCATATGCCTACAATAGGCAGAACAGATACACCGGCAGTTGATTTGTGTTCTTCTATCGCCTTTTTGATGGATCTCTTCTCTGCAGCTCTCCCATACACTTTCCCTTGAACAAGACCTGATGTTCTTCGTCGTGGATCTGAGATTGTACTCTGAAAGTGACTTGAACTTGCACCAGCAAAGTCTGACCCAAGTATCTTGAGAAGCCTTGTGATAGCCTCTCGCCTGGCTTGCAGCTGAATAGTGATGTCTTGTATCCTTTCAGAAAATGCATTCGTATTCCAACCGTTTGGGTTAGCTGTGGTGATGTGTGTTGACTCCTGATCGGTTCTCATCCTTTTCCTGCTAGACAAATTACCAGCTGCAACATGCGTAGGAATCGTAGCATCAGCAGTGCTGCAATAAGAAATAGATCATGGATTGGTAGTGAGATACTTAATACGGTGTTAAGCAGATGTATCGGTACAAGGCACTAAATAATTTAGGTACCTTGAAGAAGGGTCAGTTGCTCCATGACGTTTGTTGCTACAAGCTTTGCTGTTGAGATGATTGCGCAAAACTGATGTCCCTTTCTTAGTTTCGCACATAAGCTCTGTTTGACAGCGCTTGCATCTTGCTCTGGAAGGCGAAAGCCCTCCGTTTTGTTGAAGAAACGCTGTGATTTCAAATTGATTCCATAGCTCGGACCGTAACCTGCTATTACCCCTACTCTGTACATGGACATCTTCACCAGATCTGTCAACTTGCTGCATCCCATGTCCATCCATTTCCAGCAGTGTCTCTAAGACAGAGCAAAATGAAATAGGAACTGACAATTAGCACGCAATTGGTTGTTACTACAATCCAAATTAACACAATGTTTTTTTAGAAAAAAATAGTAGCAGTAAGCAATTCAGCAGATACTTGGATCTAGATGCATCACTGAAATTACCTGGTTGGAGCTCCTGGTGGAGCTTGTAGCCATCCAGCTCGTCGACCACATCGTCGGCGTCGTAGAGCAGCTCCTTCAAGGCTGCCAGAGATCGGGTCAGCGGCTTGTTGCCGGACGCCCTCCCCTGCACAGCAGAAACCACCATCTCCACCTCCTCGACCTCGGACCTGAGCTTCTCGACGTCGTTGCCGAGGCCAGCTTGGCGGATCCAGAACTCCAGGTTGCCGCCAGCTGGGAGATTCGCGAGGATGGTGTCTGCGAGCCAACCGATCGCGGCTTCCAGATTGGTGTCTTCCACCGCCTCCATGATCAGATCCGGCGGAACCGCGAAAGCAGGTGACGGAGAGCGGCAGCAGAGCAAAGCAGGAGATGGAGAGACGGCAGCTGGGAGAGGGAGGGGTTCAGAGGAAGAGGAAGGAAGGTGGTTGACGGGAGCTCCTACTCCGCGCCTTCAGCGCCATCTAACGAACTGGCGCTTGCAGCAGCGCCTTGCTGGGCCGGCCCACGAAAGCATAACTCCAGCGGACAAAAAACCGTAAAAATAGTTACACTGGGGATTCGAACCCACGAGTTTGCTTTCTAAAGGCACTCGGCTAACCATTGGAGCTACCAGGTACTTGTGGATAGTAGTCCCTCGATAGCTTTTCAGGACATATGGGCTGCGTAATTACAGAAAATAAAAGTTCACAGATTAAAAACAAGCTCGCGATTTTTTTTGAAAAAAATAAAAGGCTCATGTATTAAAAAAAGTTCACTAACAATGAAAAATGTTCACGGAATTTCTAAAAGATCAGTAATTTAAAAAAAGTTAGTGAGTTTGAAAAAAGTTCACAGATTTGAAAAAGTTCACGCGAAACAAAAAAAGTTCATGAAAACTGAATAAAGTTCACTAATTTGAGAAAAAAGTTCACGAATTTGAAAACAATTTCATCAATGTTTAAAAACAGTTCATCATTTTTGAAAAAGTTCATCAAATTTGAAAAAAAGTTCATCGAATTTGGAAAAAGTTCATATATTTTGGAAAAAGTTCATCGATTAGGAAAAAAAGTACATCAAATTTGAAAAACTTTCATCAAATTTTAGAAAAATTTCATCAATTTGAAAATAAGTTCATCGATTCTGAAAAAGTTCATCGAATTTAAAAAAACGCGCACTAAAGAAAACAAAGAAAGATGAGAATAAAGAAAAAAAACAAACTGAAGAATAAAGTACAAAAGAGTTAAACGAGGCAACTAGTCAGGGCGGTTGTAGTGGTGGCTGTAGCCGTGTGGTTGCAACAAAGGGATTTTGTGTTCGAATCCCTGTAATCGCACACTTTTTGCGTTCCAGAAAAACAGGAAACAAAGGCAGAACGGGCCGGCCCAGTGAGAAACGCCTGCAGGCGCCGGTTGGCGTACGGGCGCATATGCGCCAAATAGGATATGCCGTGGTTGACTTCAGAAGGGAGAGTAGTCCCATATAAATCATACATGTAGCTTCTTACATGGGCCATCCTCTCAACGAGCCCACTGTGGCCCATCAAATCCCCTATCCTACCTAGTACGATGCTCCTCTGCTTTTAATCTCAAGAACATCAAAAGGTGTTCCTTTACCTTTGCAAATGATTTCACTTTGAGTAACGAAGACCGAAAGTTGGTATAATCCTTTTATTTTCGTGTTTACTAAACGTTATGTGACACACACACACTTTGGGACATGAGCCGGTTCATTTCTCGCAGTTTTTCCCTTATGTTTTTTGAAGTATGTCTGCCTGTATTTTCACCAATCTGTACCCCACTTTTATTTTCCTCGACCTTTTCCCTTTTCGTGCCTTTTCCTTGTATTATTTTATTTTTCCTTACACATGGAACATTTTTCTTCTAAAATACACAATATCTTCACATAAGACATCAAGATTTTTTTAAAGTGCATGAATATGTTTCAAATACATGCCTAACATAAGAACATTGTTTTAATGCACAAGTACTTCCTAATACATGAAAAATGATAACTAACTTAATTATTTTTCAAACATATGAATTTTGTTTGTATAAATGAACATTCTATTTTAAAACAATTAAATTTTATATCAATATTTTCTTTTATAAACATAAATTAGGAAAATAAAATCATAATTAAAATCTTGTATAAATATTCCTAAAAATAAAAGCTTTTGGTGCTATATGGTGAAAAGTAGGTACAACTACAGCTAGTTTCCTTTCTATTTTTTGAATAATTCCCTTTCTAACTTTCATCTTGGCATATGTGAGCACAAAAAAATAGAGATATGCACGGAAAATCAATCATATTAACTACTCCCTCCGTCCTGAATTACTTGTCGCCGAAATGAATAAAAATAGATGTATCTAAAACTGAAATACGTCTACATGCATCCATTTCTCCGACAAGTATTTTTGGACGGAGGCGATGCTTCATTACTCAGTCAAAATTTATTTCACATCGATCAGGAGCCACATATGGATCAGTGTCATAGTAATCATAAGTCAATAACAAATAAGCAAACCTTGCGGACACAGTTCACACTCTATACAGGACGCCGAAGCCCCCGAGCGCGGCCACAAAAACCATAGGGAGGATAGACATCCAGAGGACCGTCTTCCCGATGGCATGCCGCTCCTCCAGCTCGCTTGACACCCAGACGCCGACTAGCGCCTCGACGATTCCAAATACCACCACGGCGATGAGGACGGCGAAGTACAGGTAGAGAGGCCCCTTGCCGTGATGGAGGAAGATGCCCCCGGGGGCCTAGAACAGGAGGAGGCAGAGCGCCGCCGGGGCCTTGAGGACGCCGCAGGAGATGAGCGCCCGCGGGAGGTTCTTCCGGTCGGAGAAAGTGCCGGAGATCAGGGTCACAATGTCGCTTAGGATGGCCATGGTGGTGGAGAAGTGTTGTGGTTTCGCTCGAGCTTCTTGGTCTTGCGGAATGGTACAAAGTTCGGCCTTCAGGGTCTGTCTATTTATAGACAACGGCCGCTCGTCCAGAGCTAGCAGTGGCAACCCGAAGAGAAAACGAACGGCTGCTGGAAGCGCTGTGGAAAAGGCAGAGGATGACGCATAGTCAGCGAGCCATCAGTCCCCTGCTTTGATGCCGGAAGCTGCCGCAGAATTTCCACAACCCGAAGTCCCGAACCGAACCCGGTAGGCGCAGTTTGACATTTGACCCTGCCTGTTTATCACATTGGTTAACAGGATTTGGATTTTTCCCAACCTAGAGACTAATTTGCTCACACCCCTGCGTAGCATTCCAGAAATAACTTAAGCGAAGAAACAAGATGTTCGGGTCGGTTTCGGATCGGATTCATGGGTTAAGTCAATGTGTCACATGTGTCACGTCGCTATCTTAATATAAACGAAAAAAAGGGCAATTAGAACCGGGACTGACCGGTTCGTGGTCGCCACTCCTCTATTCGGGTTGGTCTGTTAAAGCACCAGTGAAGTTTTTTGAAGCAACCGTACATGTCTGTCAGCAGCAGCAGCTATTATCCAAGCTCAATACTATCTCAAACAAGTCACTGTGGATATACACAAACTAATGGTAGTTTCAGATTTGGGCTTAATGCACAAACAACAGTAACCGGTCAAATGCACGTTCAGTTTCATAATAGTAGTTTCAGATTTTTCGTTTTTTAGTTCCCCTTGCATACGGAGTGAGGTACCCAAAAAACTAGGCAACCGAGTATCCATCAATAATTCTCTACTGTACAAGACAAAGAAAATGTTCAGTTTGAATGAACACTATGATGATATTACTATTGAAAGGACATTTCTTGGTCAGATGAGGAGTCGTGATTGCAGCGCTAAGTATGCTTAGCATTCTTTAGGTAATTAGTCTGTCCAGCCAACAGGCCAGTACAGTATTCTTCGGGTTCGGTTCGGATTCAACTGGTGGGGCATCGCAGATAGGTAAAAGGTGCATTGGCGAAAATGACAAGCCCATGTGTGGCAAAGCCACCAAGGTCAGTGCATGATACTTAATTACCTCTGGAATCTAGGAGCGAACATGATCGGTTCCGTTCGGGTTCTGAACTCTGTGATGGTTTGTGAATGATTTTCCTGTTTCTGCTCCTATTATTCTTGAATCATGATGATGTTTGTGATGCCTGAATCATTCTTTGTGCTATTGGGTCTTCATGTTTTGCTCTTATTGAATCCTCCGTGACGGTGACATTGGGCACACGAATGCATGCGAATGGAGCCATCTTTTGCTGAAGACTTCTTTTCCTCCCAAACTGATAGCAGAACCCGGTCCGAACCCGAATGCTCCTTGGCAGTACTTATGTCAATGCTGGACCATATAGTCGCAGTCACCCAATCCCAAGAGAGGAAGATGCTGCAGTGCCGCCCATCTTCGCCCAGCCCCACGTAATCCGAAGTTCCGAACCTGACCCGAACGTTATAGTTCAGTTATCAGCTCCCCGGGGTTTGAGAAATGGACACAGAAAATATGTGAAGGTGTAAAGTATGGAAAGCATATATGTGTGGAGGAGTTTGAGAAATGGTCAAAATTCTGGAAACATCAAATATTTGATGTTTTCAAGTTTTTGGTTGACTCCCATTTTAAAAGAAAGGGAGTGTCCAATTATCAGTCAACTGATTTTGGTTTGAGTCTATGTCGATTTTTTTACCAATGTTATGTTGGCACGAGCATGCTCTTTGTTTTCAGTCTGTTTTGTGGAAATTTTCGCTGGAAGCTGAAGGAACCCGAACCGAATGAACCCGATTGGTGTAGTCGCGTCACCATTAACGTCACCCTCTGCCCTGCTGAGAACCTAAAAATAGTAAACTACTTCTACTACCCTCCTACCTACTGCTTACTTAGTCTTTGAACCCCTGAACATCTCTGCTAGCTACCGGCCTGACAGTATGGTTAAGCAAACGTAGTTCAAATATTTGCATTCCAAGATGCAGCATTATGTTTTCTAAAATGTACTCTATCACAGTTGACCCTGTTTATCATATGATAAACGGTAGGAATTTTCCCCTTCTAGACTAATTTTTCCACACCCCTGGTTAGCACTAAACAAATAAATTATGTCAAGAAATTATATGTTCGGGTTGGTTTCGGGTTGGATTCATGGGTTAAGTAAATGCGCCACGTCGCTGTCTTAATCTAAACGGCAAAATGGGCAATTAGAGCAGGGATTGGTTTCCTCTCGGGTTCAGTTCATGTTTGCCACTCTTCTATTCAGGTTGTCCCTTATGAAGCACCAGTGAAGTTGTTTCTAAGCTCCCATAGTATCTAAAAAACAAGGCACTGAAGATACCCAAGCCAATGGATTTGCTTCTCAGCATTTTTGGGCTTAATGCACAAATAACAGTAGCTATCAAATGCACGTTCAGTTTTCTAATAGTAATTTCAGAATTGTTTAAATTCTCCTTACACATGGAGTATTCATCACTAATTCTCTACTGTACAAGAAAAGGAAAATGTGCAGTTTGAATGAAATAACAGTAGCTGGACACCCAGACGCCGACCAACGCCTCCACGATCCCGAAGACCACCACAACGATGAGGACGGCGAAGTAGAGGTAGAGAAGCCCCCTGCCGTGGTGGAGGAAGATGCCCCCGGGCGCCCTGAAAAGGAGGAAGCAGAGCGCCGCTGCGGCCTTGAGGACGCCACAGGAGATGAGCGCCCGCGGGAGGTTCTTCCGGTCCAAGAAAGCGCCGGAGATCAGGGTCACAATGTCACTGAGGATGGCCATGGTGGAGAGGTGGTTTTGCTTGAGCGAGCTTCTTTGGTCTTGCAGAATGGAAGAGTACAAGCTTCAGCCTTCAAGGTTGAGGGCATGTGTATTTATAGAGGACGGCATGGACAGTGGCAACCCAGGTAACCCGATCGAGCAGAACCCGAATGGCCAGGCATTGGCAGTGATGTGGAGAAAAGACAGAGGATGAGAAGTGCGTCTGCGAGGTCAGCAAGTACTGCTTCGACGACGTGGGAAGCTGCCACAGAATTTCGTTGGCAGCTGAAGCAACCCGAACCGAACAAACCCGATCGGTGCAGTTGCCGTCGCCATCGCCCTCTGCCGTGCTGAGAACATAAGTTTACTTAGTCCTTGAGCCCCCAACACCTCTGTTACCGGCCGGCCAGTCTTTTTAAGCAAAGCGTTGGTCAAATATTGGCATTCCAAAATGCAACAAGGGACTGTACTCTGTTCTCTAAAATGTACTGATATCACATTTGACCTTGCCTATTTATTACTTTGGTAAACAGGATTTGGATTTTCCCATTCTAGAATCTAATTTGCCCACACCCCTGCTTAGCATCCCGCAAATAACTTAAGTCAAGAAATGAGATGTTCGGGTCGGGTTCGGGTTGGATTCGTGGGTTAGGTCAATGCGTCACATCTATGTCTTAATTTAAACCAAAAAAAAGAGAAATTAGAGCAGCTGAGCAGGGGATTGACCATGAGGGGTTTCTTCTCGCGTTCGGTTTGTTTTTGCAACTTTTCTGTTTGGGTTGAACTGTATAAAGCACCAATGAAGTTTTTTTATTCTACCGTACATGCCTGTCAACAGAACTATTATCCAAGCTCAATACTATCTCAAACAAGGCACTGATACACAAGCCAAAGAATCTGCTTGTCAACATTTTGGGCTTAATGCACAAACAACAGAAGCCGTCCAATGCACATTCAGTTTGCTAATAGTAATTTCAGAATTTTTAAGTTTCCCTTCCACACTGAGTGAGCTAAAAAAAAGTAGGCAATTGAGTGTTAATCACTAATTGTCTATATACAAGACAAAAAATGGGTTCAATTTAAATGAAATAACACAACGATGATATTACTATTGAAAGGACATTTCTGAGTCTGATGAGGAGTGATAATTAATTGCAGCGCTAAGTATGCTTAGCATTCTATAAGTAATCAGTCTGTCCAGCCAATAGGCCTGCGTGGTGTCCTTCGGGTTCGGTTCGGATTCAAGTGGTGGGGCATCGCAGATAGATAAAAGGTGCATTGACGAAAAGGATAAGCTGTGTCCCCATGCCATGTGTGACAAAGCCACCATGGTTAGTGCATGATACTTAATTACCTCGGGGATCTAGGAGTGAACCCGATCGGGTTTGGTTCGGGTTCGGAACTCTGTGATGGTTTGTGAATGGTTTTGTTGTTTTGCTATTATTATTCTTGAATCAAGATGATGTTTGTGATGCCTGAATCAGCTTTGTGCTATTTCTTGTGAACAGTTTTCATGTTTTGCTCTTATTGCCTGGTATACTGATATCCTTCGACTGTGCGAATTAGCTATGCCAGTAAATCCTTAAGTATTTTGCAAAACCAGTCTCAGTGGTGCTTTCACCATTGATTCTCAGTTATTTGCTCTGTTTTCAAACAGCTTAAGGAAAATTGAAATTACATGAGTCCAGAAAACTGATTGTATTCTTGACTCATGTATGTCCAGCTGTTTGAATCATTTAGCAAAATCTCAGTTAATCAAAATCTATTCTATTCTATAGAATCTGAATAAATTAACAAGATTTTCTGATATTCAGAGAAATGGACTTGTCTAGCTACTTAGAACAATCGATCAAAAGAGATCAGAGAAGTCCATTTCTCTTTTGATCAAATAAGATCAAATGATAGATGTCACACAACACCACTGCACTGATTATTCTTGCACCAACTTTGCCAAAATAACACATGTGACATTCATATACATGATGTATTCTGATGGCACAGCCAGCTCAGCTACCTATCTAGTTCATCTTCCTCAGAACGACGAAGCCGCCAAACGCCGCCACACAGACAAGAGGAAGGATGGACACACAGAGGACCGCCTTCCCGGCGGCGTGCCGGTCTTCCAGCCTCCCAGAAACCCAACATCCCACGGACGCCTCCATGAGCCCAAAGACGGCAATGGTTACGAGGATGCCGTAGTAGAGGTAGTAGGCGCCCTTCCCGTGGTGGAGGAACACGCCTCCTGGGCCATGGAAGAAGAGGAGGCACAGCGCCGCCGCAGCCTTGAAGATCCCGCCAGAGATGAGCACCTTGGGCAGGTTCTTCCTGTCGGAGCACGCGGCAGCAATGGAGGCCAGAATGGTGAAGATGATGTCCATGGCTGACCTTTCAGTAGAGCTGCGCGTGGTGAGGGCGGCACAACAGAGTGTGATTCAGGTTGGGGCTTTGAGAGCTTGGAAAAGAAAATGACGCAAGAAGGCTTGTTTTTGCAGGTTCAGGTTGAGGAGCTATTTATAGTTTCCTAATAGTAATCCCAGAATTGTTTAGGTTCCCCTTACACACGGAGTGAGCTACCAAAAAACTAGGCAACCGAGTATCCATCACTAGATTAGTATGTCCTTCAGGAAAATGTTCTCTACGAAAATGTAGTTCGAATGAAATAACAGTATAATTAGTATGTCCTTCAGGAAAATGTTCTCTACAAAAGGACAAACTGACGAGGATTGATGTCTGCAGCGCTAAGTATGCTTAGCATTCTACGGAAAATTAATTAATTTGTATCTGTCCAGCAGATAGGCCTGCATAATAGTCTTCGGGTTCGGTTCGGATTCAAGTGGTGGAGCATCACAGATGGAGGAAAGGTGCATTGACGAAAAGGACAAGCTGTGTCCCCACGCCATGTGTTACAAAGCCACCAACCATGTCAAGCCGTGCGTGTATGATACTTAATTAGTTGTTACCGGAATCAAGGAGCAAACCCGATCGGTTTCGCTCGGGTTCTAAGTTCTGTGGTGGTTTGTGAATGGTTTTCGTGTTTTGCTCCTATTATTCTTGAATCATGATGATGTTTGTGATGCCATATAATTCTTTGTGCTATTTCTTGTGAATGGTTTTCATGTTTTGCTGCTATTATTCTTGAAACATGATGATGTTTCTATCCTTCTATTGTGCAAGGAAGATGTGTGTGTATTATGGAGTTAGCAAAAGCAGTCTCAGTAGTGCTTTCACCATTGAATCACAAACAGCTCATGTATTGCTCTGTTTTCAAACAGCTGTGAAATTGAAATACATGAGTAAAGAGAACTGATTGTATTCTTGACTCATGTATGTCTAGCTGTTTGAATCATGAAGGAAAGGGATATAATTTTGCAAAATCTCAGTTAATCATTATCTATTATGTAATCATGAAGGAAAGGGATATAATTCGGAAATATTAACTAGATTTCTCTAGTCCTTGAATCTATTATGTAATTCTTGATCTTCAGAAAGAAAAATGGACTTGTCTAGCTACTTAGAAAAAACAACCAAGAGAACATTTTATTCATAAGTGACTTCTTGTTTGATGATTTTCTCAAAATTGATAGTTTGATTAATTATTTTCCGCTGCTCATATGCTGATTAAAGATGATCTAGTCAGTTTTGTCCTTCTTGAGAAAAGTTTCTGAGTTCAATTTTTGAAGAAGGATTCATTCATCCCTGTCAGTAGGGTCGTCACGTGGCGTGTAACACAATAGTTCTTTCTTTGCTGATTGTTTTAGCTATTTCACCTTCCTCAGGACGACAAAGCCCCCGAATGCCACCATGTAGACAAGAGGAAGGATGGATACAACAGCAGATTTGAGATTTTTGGTCTTGGAGAATGGTGCAGGAAGCCTGTACCTTTGCAGCCACTTCAAGGGCTACTTATATTATATACACATGGTCGATCTATAGGGACATTAGCAGTGCTGGGAAGGCATGAGCCCGACTGGTCAATGCTGGGTCCCTACATCATGACGCAGCAACCTGACCCGAATTGAACCCGAGCGATGCAGTCACCTTACACCGACAAACCAAATCTGTCGCCATCCGCACGCACGAAACAACTGAATTTATCTATCTACTATGTTGATCCGAACCGAACCCGAACAGTTTAGTTGTTGTGGAACCAAAGCCAAAGGATAGCGACCCATCTGGTTAAGGCTGATTCCCCTGCTTAATGATGCAGCAACCCAAACCGAACCCAAATGGAGCTATAAAAAATGATAAAACATACTTACTGATGGCCGCTACTTTTGCTGAAAAGCATCTTTCCTCCCAAATCCATCGCAGCACCAGACAACCTGAACGTTGACACTTGCGGTTAATCCGTATGTATCTTTACAGCAGCAGTGTTAGTTGGAACAACACGTGCCGCTGTAAATGCAAGAAATTTTATAGAGTTTGTAGAGGAGCTCCACTATACATACCACTGAGGCATAGAAGTTCTTTTGTTCTTTTGATGTCAACGACAAAGAACATCAACCAATTTCGCTGAGACAATTAATAGTCTTTTTGTTGTTTAGATGGTTAATACTTGTTGAATTTTATAGTCGTGCTCTTTTCATTGTTTTATGCTTAGATTCTGACTTCTGAAAATGAATTATTTTGTGTTTTTACAAAATAGTGTACTCCCTCTGATCCATATTAACTGTCGCAGGTTTAGTACAAAATTGTACTAAAAGTACTAAAGCTGCGACAATTAATTTGTATCGGAGGGAGCAGTTCATGTTCTAGTATGAGCAACACAGCTTTGAACTCCTCAGAACGCGCCATTGCCATTGTTCACACCCAGGTCAGATCACAAAAGAAAATTACAACAATCAAAGACGGAACAACAAATATCATCCTGAATATATGACAGATGGAGATGAGAGTTCTGTGTACCGGTGAATCGATCCTGATTTATTTTCTTTTCTTTTGCAAACCATTGTGTATCCTGTTTTTTTTCTCAACCACTGACCATCCTGATTTCTGAAGAAGCAAATGTGAATTCCATCTGTCCGGGCCTATGGATCTGGTCTGCCTACCATTTGTGCATGGCGTCGCCGCAAGAGAGTTTTTGGACTGGCTTCTTCTGGTCAACTTGTGAACGATCAGCAGAACACATCTATGGGAATGGAAAATAATCATCTTTCTGAGCTCACAACATCATATAAATAAATAAATAAATAAGAAACAATGAAACAGGCAGGTTTACCATCCCATGCTTTGGTTGATATGGCAGAGAGATAGTAGTAACTTGTACATGGAAGCATGACTCCTGGTTTTGCTTTCTGAAATCCAAACAGGTTGAGACTAAAATTAAGATTAAGAGACACCGTAATCACCAACTTGACAGCATGATGATGTGATTTTGAAGGGAACTCAAATCTGTGCATAGTCTAGAGCCAAGTGTTATATATCATAACAGAAGGAATATACATTTAGCTTCTCTTTTCTTTTCTTGAAACACAGTTGGCCTGAGCATACCATACAATGATACAACTGCTTACAATTCCAACCCGATAAATGGCAGAAGAATACCTTACAAAGCAACCTGATAAATTGAGCTGCTAAAACAACAAATATTATGGTACAGAGGGAGTATCTTCTAATCCATGATTCCAACAAAAGGAAGAACCAATAGCATCCGGCACTACTAAAGCCTGAGAGGTATCAGGGACGTATCCGGGAAGAATCAGTATCGGATATGGTATCCGATACAGATACGCTAGTTGCTGGAAGTATCGGTTTCTTCTTGGTCATAGTCCTCATAAATTATGACATTTAGCTTGCTTGTTGCTAGCAATCTGCATTGTTTTGCCAACTCAACGCTGCAATAGTCGATTTCCAGTTCCACCAGCGAAGGTGGGAGTTCCTCCTTCAGAAGCCTTAATATGCTGCTACAGCTTCTGATCTTCAATATCTTGAGGGCAGGAAGGCTGTGCAGTCCTGCAGGAAGATGCACAAGGTACTCACAATCGCCAAACACTAGCTCTTGCAGGGACTTGTGGAGCAGAAGCGCACTCTCTTGATCATCTGTTAGTCTCCTGGCTTTGCACTTCAAATTTTGAATTATTAGGTTCTGGAGACAGGTGAGCCCCTTGCAGATTGATGTGGTAAGGAGGGACAAGTCACTAATTATAAATAGATCCAGTTGAGATCCTAGGTGATAGCCCTTCCCTGATATACCACGAAAAATTGATTTTTTGCATACATTCAAATGCCTGAGTTTCACGAGGTGAAGGCCCTCTATTGCGATGATCCCTCCACAGTCTTCAATTCTCAAATCTTCCAGAGACGTGCAGGAATGCAGCTGTAGAGAATCCAATGGCTTAAGCTGAGTTTCCGAGTTGTGAGCTTTATCGAACAGATCAAACACCCTGAGTGCGCTGCACTTCCGGATCTCCAGTACCCTTAAACTAGAGACCAGATCCCCCAAGGAAGTGCAGGAACATCTCTCCAACCCGGACATGTTAACTAAAACTAGCTCCTCCACTGACGGAACCAGTACTTCTCTTACTCCCCACATGTTGGTTAACTTCAATGTTGTGAGGAATGGAAGGTTTTCCAGAGATAGAACGGCTTGCTTTTCTCTGCAATTCTCTAGACACACATTCTGCAAGGCAAGGAAAGTAGCATTATCCCGAACAGCAGAATTATCATACAAGTGAACTTGAGGCGAGCAGCTCCCCTGCTCACCATGACCATCGAGTTTTAGATATCTAAGATGTATAAGATTCACCAAACTATACCGGAATGAATGGAAATCAGCAGATGTTGCAGAAATTTGCAATATACGCAAATTATATGCCTTTCGGAAAACTTCTTCGAAGAAGGAAGATTCATACTGCCCAATCAAAACCAATGTCCTCAATTTTGCCACTGATATAAATATGCTTTGTATGTTTTCTTCAAAGTTCTCACTACCAAGTATATTCCCAGTCTGACCATCCTTTACTATAGATAAATGATGTATCGTTGGTAGCATGTCATTGTACTGCAGACCATCCATAGCTGCACACTCAGTTTTTGAAACTACCCTAGCCAAATCATGCATAAGAATAGACATAGCATAGTAAGTTTGAGTATGGCCAGAAGGGAGTTCTTTTCTTTCAACTTGCTCGAAGAAACCAAGGTTTACCAAGTCACACAGATAGCGCCGTCCTTCTTCCCGTATCATACTTGAATGGCTACACTTCACAAATCCCTGTGAAATCCACATACGTACCAGCTCCTCAGCAAGAAAATGATAACCATAGGGGAATACAGAGCAATATGAGAAGCATTGTTGTAAATTGTAGGGCAGCTGATCATAGCAAAGCTTCAAAGCAGACATGATGCCACTACTGAGTTGTAGAGATTTCCAATCTTCGTTCTTCAGAATATTATTCCAATGATCAACGGTAAGATGTTCTCTTAACAGTGTCCCTGCAGTTTCTGCAGCTAATGGGTTTCCCTGTAACCGTTTTGCTATCTGCCGTCCAAGCTCGCCCAGACTAACTTGCTCTTCATAGTTCTCATCACCAAATGCACACGCTTTGAACATTAGCCAGAAATCACCATTTTTCAAACCATCTAAGTTAATCGGTCCAGTTGTACCTCTCTTTTTGGCAACAGATGGTATTCTAGTTGTCACGAGTATCATGCTGCCCTTTGCATTGTCAGACTTGAAAGGTGCTAATAGATTGTTCCATTGGCAATCACTTATGTCATCCCAAATGTCATCCAAAATAAGTAGAACCCTCTTTGATTTAACACGATCCTTCAAGACTTCTGGAAGCTTGGGAAACCTGCATTTCCCTTCATGTGCTCCCAGGGAGACAAAATCTAGCATCTCTCTTGTGACTCTAGTTTCATCAAAGCTGCTAGAGACCCAGATCCATATCCGGAGGTCAAATTGACTCTTCAAATCTTGATCATTGTATACAAGTTGAGCCAGAGTTGTCTTCCCAACACCTGCAATGCCTACAATTAGCAGAACAGTTACCCCAGCATCTGATTTGCATGCTTTTATCAACTCTATAATGTAACTCTTCTCTTGAGCTCTCCCATACACTTTCCCTTGAACAAGACTTGATGATGCCGCTCGGCATGAGCTCGAGGTGGTTGTACTCCGACAGTGATTTGGACATGCACGAGACCCTGGCCCAAGCATCTTGAGAACCCGTCGCACGTTCCGTCAGATATCTCGCAACTGACCAGTTATGCCTTGTATCCTTTCCAAAATTTGGTCCTTGCTCCAAGGGCCTGTGTTGGTTGCGGTGAAGTCTGTTGAATCGTCGCCCCTTCTCATTTTGTCTTCTTGATGAATCAGCAGCAGTTACATTTTGAGTAGAGTCACTGGTGCTGCGACAAAAATATGTAGTGAACTGGCTATTAGAATAACATTGGGCTGTTACTCAGGTGTATTAAAACAGAGTCACATTGGCTATTTAGAGTCTTATAAAGCATTTAGTTACCTTGAAGAAGTTGGCAGCTGGTTACTTGGTCTGTCAATTTGGTTGGGAGGGTGCCAATGCCAAGGGCCTGCACCAGAAGAAACCATGGACTGAAAATTAGTATGGTGGTGCTCGACCCCCCAGAAAAAATGGAAGTGGGTAATTAACACAAACAGGTGGCGTGCTTGGACGGATGTACCTCCGTGGAGCTCCAGCTGTAGCCTGCAGCAGTCGAGTTCGTCGACCACGTCGTCGGCGTCGTAGAGCAGTTCCTTCAGGGCTGCGAGAGATCTGGCCAGCGACCTGTTCCGGATATCAGACCTGGCGTTGACGGCGGCGACGACCCGGTCGATCTCGTCCCTGAGCCTCTCCACCTCGCTGCCGAGCCCTGGTTGGCGAATCCACCCATCCAGCTTGCTGAGGCTCGGAAGGATGGTCTGCAGCAGCCATCGAATCGCCGCCTGGAGAGAACTGGTGTCGTCTGCCGCCTCCATTCCGTCGGCAGATTCCGGTGGTGGCGGCGGACGGCGAGGGGCGGAAGGGGGGAAGCACTAGGCCGCCTATATGGCTACGGACCGAGTTTAATTTGGCAGCTACTAGTAGTGCCGACTGCCGAGGGGTTCAGACCTTCAGATTACACCAGACCAGACCGGTGAGCGAGCTAAGGGGTTCAGAGGAGGAAGAAGGTTTCATACCCAATATTTTCTTTTCTTTGGGTCTTTCTCTAAGGTCACCTCCGCTAAGGCCTTGTTGGGTTAATCCTCTTCTTAAGGTGATTGTGATTGGAGGGGACTTGCGAACCAACATGTGGTTGGATGGTTAAAGACACACTGGTATTCTCAGGTCATCAGGGTATAAGTCCTGGTGCTCGTATTATTTATGGATTTATTTTAGAATTTCGGGCGATACGCTTTTAGTGGAAGGATACATTCCCGTTGACGACAAGGCGGCTGCGGTGACTTTGTAAATCTCAAGATGATATGCCGGCTCAGTATCTTGAAAGTGCTTATAGGGGTAGGTGTATGTGTGAGTGCTTGCGTCTGTATTATGTTTAAAAAAAAGATTGGAGGGGACTCTGCCTTGTAGGGGATTTAAGACCTTGTAGGGGATTTAAGAGCATCTAGCCGAGCACCCCAAACCAGCTTCAAACATCTGGACGGATGACCAGATTAGTGACCGGTAAAAAAAAAGACCCAAATGAGCGCTTCAGACGGTTCTCAAACGACTGGACCGAACAACACCCCTCATATCCAGCCCAAATATGAAGCGGGTATGGTATGCCCGGGCGCGTCTGTCACATTGGACCCGACAGACCTACCCCATCATAAATTACACCAAATCCACCCTCGACCTGCTGGATCCATTTGCTCTCTCCCCTATTCTTTCTCCTCCGCGCTGGACATCTCACAGCTCCGCTGCCGCCCTTGCCAGTGATACGAGTGCGCCAAGGCCACACCATGCAACGCAACTGGGGCAGCGGGCCTCCATAGGACCAGATCTGGTGGCTCCAGATCCAGCTGATGGAATCGCATGAGCTTTGCCGGCAACGCCGCGGTCGGCGGCAAGACGAGGATGGAGGAAGGTTGCGGCGGTTCCTAGGGTATCGGCCCATGTGTCGCTACAGGAGCGTGATGTGGTTTATTTTCGGGAAAGAATTGTTTGAGTGTGGATGGGTAGAGTATTTAACAAAAAAAACTACCACCTTTCGACCGACTCTACAAAAAGCTATCACCTTCCAATTTTTTCAAAAACTACCACTCTACAACTATATATTTTTTAAAAGCTACCATGTCAGAAAAGTGCCTCATTTGGCTCGTATAAGCAGGTTTATGGCAGGCATGGCCCACATGTAAGCACTGATGTGGCATAATAGTCAAACTCTTTCAAATTGACAGTTATGACATGTGAGGCCCATATGTCAGTATCAATAAAATGCCTTTTATATTATTTGGACCGAAGGAGTAGTAGTTAGGCTATCTAACCAATTGGGCCTGGTGGACTATGGCCCATCTAACCAAAAACTAATGTGTAGTTAGGCTACTCTAACCCTCTCTCTCAAAAAAAAAGTTAGGCTACTCTAACCACATGGCCAGCTCGCCCGTCGGCGCGGCAGACAGCTTGCGAGGAGCTCGAGGTGGGCATGGACGTGGCGACGCGCAGGCCGGCTGCGGCAAATGGTGGAGCTCGGGTGACGGTGCTCACGGCCGATGCGGGCGAGGCGCGGATCCGGTACGGATGGCGCTAGCGAGCTTTGAACGGGGATGGGCTTGAGTCGTCCGCAGATCACGGTGGTGCCAGTGGACGAGGTAACAAGCACATGTGCTGATTTTGATTTTCTTTATGATTTCCTTTTGATGTAAATACGACACAAGTAGGTAAACATGCTCGGTTTGTTCAAATTAGTCGCAAAAAAATTGCAAATACAGATAGTTGGTCCAAAAACTTGTGTGTACAGTTCACCGTTCGTCGATCCGGCAACATAATTCAGAATATTAAATTATGACAGTGTCAAAAGTTTAGAAGATTCAGGTATATGACAGCGAGAATAATTCAGAAGATTCAGTGTGCATAAAATATAGAGAATTCATTTTGCAAAACTCAGTTCACAATCGGTACATTCAGTTAAAAATGCAGCACATTCACTTGATCATTCAGTTCTAACAATGTAAAAACTACAGCAATTTCAGTTCACAAGGTCATAGAATGCAGAGACCTAGCTCATTGAATTTACAGGACCAACTGAGTTCACCACTACATATGAACAACAGGGTACAATCAAACACCCAATGCATTACCAGATTTGACAACTGTCAAACACATGACTCAATATTTGGCCACATCGCAAACGCCCTCTAAAACCTAGCAGTACTCAGTACGAGCACAATCAGTAACAGGAGGAAGTGCTACCAACGAATGTAAATCACACAAAGCAGAACAAGAGAAACAAACCACAATGCGTTCGCCGACCCCAATTTCCTAAACAAAACTTTTGCCGTACGTCCTCGCTGGGTGGGGGGATAAAAAGAGATGGGGCAATGAGGTCATCAGAAATCTCACCGTACTTGTGGGTGTCATCGCTGGGTCGACGGCGACGAGGTACATCCATACTCCGCCATCAAGATCGCACCGTTGTCTTCGCCTATAACAAAAATGACTAATATAGTTAACCGGTATAATTTTCTTTTTCTTTTCAGCGTAGATGTGATAATACTAGACTATTCATCCAATCTTTATTGCCATCACAACTTGTTCTCTCGGCCACACATCTTAGCAAGTGTAATTGTATATTACTCCCTCCGTTCCTAAATATTTGTCTTTTTAGATATTTCAAATGGTTACCACATACGGATGTATATAGACATATTTTGGAGTGTAGATTCACTCATTTTGCTCTGTATGTAGTCACTTGTTGAAATCTCTAGAAAGACAAATATTTAGAAAAGGAGGGAGTAGAAGTTATGAGCTTCAGTTTTGGTTGTTTTTGTTTTCAATCCACTTCATCGCCACATCTCAAATACCTTTTGCTTCTCTTCATCTCCATCTCTTTGTGCTTTTGCCTTTGGTGCATCATGATCAGCAATTGATAAAGAGACCATCTCAAATGTTTTAAGCTTCACACAATTGCATTTCAAAATCTAGACCTTTAGTAGATTGCCAAATATTGGTATCAGTTTGCCATTTCTTATGCCATGCTAGTCAGGAAAATGGGAAAAAGGTGTTGTTAACTAAAACTTACAATATTTAACTCATAAAATTAGTAAACCACAAAGGAATCCGGGTCCAGTGGGAATAATATATTTCGACCAGACCATAAAATGTTGTGTGATAATTCCTTTGTACATGCTAAAAGAATGACAAGAGTATAAGATGTCGTCTTAATGGTTATTTTGACATGCCATTCAATATAAAACTTATTTAACATTTGTTTGGATTTGTAACACAAGTGTGTAATCCCTTTTCACCGACATATAGTCGAAAATTGGAGAGCAGGTATCGGCGGAAGCTTCATTGCAACTAGAACAGGGGAGGTTGTTCAGTGTTTACCGAACACTATCTTCAGAATATATTCCATTTACTTTTGTTATATTTTCTAATACTCATAGAAGGATGCCTAATTGCCTAGTGAAGAAGGAAGTTTGTAATACAGTTGTGTCAAGTGACTTGTATAAGAGGTGACTGCTTGCGGATCTTCTTATGCTGATGCTCTCTTTGTATGCTGGTTATTTTGTTATCTACTAGTACAACCATTTACCAATTGCACAGTGATCAACGTAGGTCTAAAGTACTCACTACTGATACATAAAAAATCGGCAGTATTTCCCTGTGTAATGTTTAATATACATCAGTTCTAAGCCTGTAGAATTTGGTGTGATCCATGTCTCTTTTTTTTTGCGGGTGGTCTGATCCATGTCTCTGTTCTGCTGCAGTATCTACTTTGAGTTCCTAAAGGATGTCGGACCTACGTCTATATGTTTCCGGGCGCGGCAAAGCACGCCTAATCATCTAGTATTAGTTTAGGGTTTAACAGTGAAAGTAATCATTAGTTAGGCACTTGTGCTTAAGCTTTACAGCCATGCCGCCATGCTTTACAGCCATGAATCGATGCCCACTAACAACATGATAGGATTAACAATTGTTAATTTGTACCGGGCCGGAGAGAAAATGTAGCCCCAGCACGCCCGTCGAAGCAGTCACATCCACCAACCCTCCAGGGAGTGATCTCCTTGCGCGTTGCTTCCCACTGCTGCTCTCTCCATTTCCTGCTACTGCTTCCGCCGGGATCTGCTCATGGAGGCGGTGGAAGACACCACGCTGGAGGCCGCGATTGGGTGGCTTACAGATACAATCCTTGCTAATCTCCTTGCCGGCGGCAAGCTGGATTCCTGGATTCGCCAAGCTGGCCTTGGCAACGACGTGGAGGAGCTCAAGTCTGAGGTCGAGGCAGTAGAGATGGTGGTTTCTGCGGTGCAGGGGAGGGCGGCCGGGAACAAGCCGCTGGCCCGATCTCTTGCTCATATCAAGGAGCTGCTCTACGACGCTGACGATGCGGTCGATGAGCTCGACCACTACAGGTTACAGCAGGATCTCCGACCAGGTAATTTCGTAATGCATTTTTTTAGTCCAAGTATCTGCTGAACTGCTTGCTAATTGGTCCACCTTTTCTTCTGCCTTAGAGACGCTGCTCGAAATGGGTAGACATGGAACGCAACAAGTTGAGAGATCTAGAGAAAATGCTGATGATGTACAGAGTAGCAGTAATGGCAGGTTACGGTCCAAGCAATGGGTTCACTTTGACATCATAGACACTGAACAAAACGGAAGGCCTTCCAGAGCTAGATGCAAGTACTGTCAAAAAGAGATTATGTGCACAACCAAAATGGGGACATCAGTTTTGGGCAATCATCTGAAGAGCAAAGGTTGTAGCCAGAAACGTGGATCAAGCGACCATTCTTCAAGGTACCTAGATTATTTTTCTGCACTGCACCCGCACACTTTTGCAACTGTTTTCTAATACACGTGTGCTTAAGAGTATATTAATGTCCTCACTGCTAAACCATGATCTATCTCTCATTGCAGCACTACTGATGCCACTACGATTCCTACGCATGTTGCAGCTGGTAATTTGTCTAGCAGAAAAAGGATGAGAACCGATCAGGAGTCTACACACATCACCGCAGCTAACCCAAACGGTTTGAATAAGGATGCATTTTCTGAAAGGATACAAGACATCACTAGTCAGCTGCAAGGCAGGCGAGAGGCTATCAGAGGGCTTCTCAAGATACTTGGGTCAGACTCTGGTGGTGCAAGTTCTAATCATCACTGTCATATTACAATCTCAGATGCACGCCGAAGAACATCAGCTCTTGTTCAAGGGAAAGTGTATGGTAGAGCTCAAGAGAGGGGATCCATCAAAACGTTGATAAAAAAACACAGATCAACTGAAGGTGTAACTGTTCTGCCTATTGTAGGCATAGGAGGAGTTGGGAAGACAGCTCTCGCTCAGCTTGTATACAATGATCCAGCTTTGGAAAGTCAATTTGATCACAAGATATGGATTTGGCTTAACAACTTTGATGAAATGAGACTCACAAGAGAGATGTTAGAATGCGTCTCCCAAGAACCACATGATGGACTATGCAGCTTTCCCAAGCTTCAGGAGGTCTTGAAGGGTCATTTTAAATCAAAGCGGGTTCTACTCATATTAGATGATGTATGGGAAGACATGGATGATTGCCAATGGAAGAAATTATTGGCTCCTTTCAAGTCTGACAATGCAACGTGCAACATGATAATCATGACAACTAGAAAACCGTCCATTGCAAAGAGTAGAGGTACAATTGGACCAATTAACTTAGGTGCTTTGGGAAAGGACCATTTTTGGCAATTGTTTAAATCATGTGCGTTTGGTGACGAAAATTATGAAGCGCAAGCAAGTCTAAGTGACTTAGGACGAGAAATAGCACAAAAGTTAAAAGGGAACCCATTAGCAGCACAAACTGTCGGGGCACTATTAAGAGATCATCTTACTGTGGATCATTGGAGTAACATTCTGAAGACTGAAGATTGGAAATCCCTGCAACACACTGGTGGCATCATGTCTTCTTTGAAGCTTTCATATGATGAGCTGCCATACCCTATACAGCAATGCTGGTCATATTGTTCTATATTCCCCTATGATTATGAATATCCTGCTGAGGATCTAGTTCGTCTTTGGATTTCTCAGGGATATGTGAAGCATGATCATTCAAGTAAGAGTTTGGAGGAGATAGGACGGTGCTATCTGACTGACTTGCTGAACTTGGGCTTGTTTGAACAGGTTGAAAGAGATATGTTCTCTCTTGGTCGCCTAATGCATGATTTTGCAAGGCTAGTTTCAAGAACCAAGTGTGCAGTTTTTGATGGTTTGCAATGCAATGAAATTTTGCCAACTGTACGCCATTTGTCTATATTAACCACTTCTGTATATATGTGGGATGATCAGACTGGGAACATACCTCGCAGTGAGAGGTTCGAATTTTTATTGCAAAATATAGTCACATCAGTGAGAAAACTGAGAACATTGGTGCTAATTGGGGAATATGATTCCTTTTTCTTCAAAGCATTTCAAGATGTATTTGAAAAGGCACATAATCTGCGTCTACTACAAATGTCTGCAACATCTGCTGATTTTAATTCCTTCCTGTGTAGCTTGGTAAATCCTACACGTCTTCGGTATCTAAAACTTGATGATGGTTATACTGAACAGAAGGCTTTGCCTCATGTTTTGAGCAAGTTTTTCCATCTTCAGGTATTGGATGTTGCTTTCTTTAAGTCATTGCATACGCTTCATCTCGAGGATTGTGGAGAATGGAAAATACTTCCATCTCTGGAAATGCTTCGGTTTCTTAAAAGGTTGAAGTTGAGCAACATGCAGAGAGTAAGAGAAGTGTTGGTTCCGCCATTGGAAGAGCTGGTTTTAGATGGAATGCTAGATTTACAGATATGTTCTTGTACTTCCATGGGGGATATGAAGTCTAGTTTAAGGGTGCTGGAGATCCAAAGTTGCCCTGCACTTGAGGTGTTTGATCTGTTTCAGAAAGGTCATAACTATGAAACTGAGCATAAGCCATGGCTTCCCAGTCTGAGGAAACTCATTGTGTACAATTGTCCTCATCTGCAAGTACAGACCCCACTTCCACCTTCAGCCATATTTTGCGAACTATTAATCAGGGCAGTTTCAACAATTATGGAGATGGAGGGATCTTCCATGGAAACATTAAAGCTTTACAAATATGAACTTCCGCGTGAGATAATGGCACTCGATGACAAAATTTTGGCATTCCATAATCTTAAGGATATCAAATACTTGGAGATATCGTGGTGCACAAACCTAACATCTATTTCATTCAAAGGATTAAGTCAGCTCATCTCTTTAAAGAGTTTGAAAATAGTGGAATGCACAGAACTTTTTTCTTCAGATGATGTGCCACAACAGACCCATGAAGACATGTTAACTACAAATGATGCTGCTCTCCTGTCTCTCGAAAGTCTCCGTATTGAAGGATGTGGAATAACGGGGAAGTGGCTATCTCTGATGCTGCAACATTCACCGACTCTGAAGGAGTTGTATATAGATCACTGTCCGCAGTTGAAACAGCTAAAGATAAAAGAGGAAGGAAAGATTCAATCAAACCTTCTCTCAGCTTGCGAGGCCTCGTCAGCAGGATATCTATATGATGCATCACGAAGTTCAGTCCGAGCGTCATCAGGATATGCAGAGGACACACGGACAAGCTCAGCTATAGATGGACTCGTGCACATTCCATTGAATCTCAGAAAGATAACAATTGATGGATGCCCTCATCTAATATTTGACGGGAGTAGGGAAGGTTTTGTTGGATTTACCTCGCTTGAGGAGGAGGTAGAGGAAGATGGCCAAGAGAATGGAAGATATCTCTTCCCGCAATCACTTGAACAACTTGTTTGGTCTGATTATTCCCGAATAACTCTGCGGCCTTGCTTTGTGGGTAATCTCACTTGCCTCAAAAAGTTAAAAGTAAAGAGCAAAAGTTTGGAATATCTACAGCTGGATTCCTGTAGGTCATTGGAAGATTTGGAGATTGTATTTTGCAATCAGCTCATCTCTTTAGAGGGCATGCAATCGCTTGGAACCCTCAGGTCTTTGGAATTATTTAATAACTTCAGATTGGAATCTCTACAGCTGCATTCCTGCACATTGTTGGAAAGTTTGGAAATTCGGTACTGCAATTCGCTCGTCTCATTACAGGGCTTACGATCCCTCGTGAACCTCAAGCATTTGAAAATAGTTGAGTCCGCTGCCTTTTATTCCTTTAGCACAGTGGAGAATTATGAGCCAATTGAGGGGATTTTGAGTCATAGCTATGAATTATTCCCCGCACTGGAAAGTCTCGAGATCGATGACTTGTCTCCCCTTAACATGTCATTCTGCAAGGGCCTCACCTGCCTTCGAAGCTTAACGTTTACTGATTTGGATGCAACGAGACTAACAGATGAGCAAGAGAGATTGCTTCTCCTCCTCAGGTCCCTGCAAGAGCTCCAATTTAAGTATTGTTGGGAACTCGTACATCTTCGTGCGGGGCTGCGGGGCCTCCCTTCCCTTAAGACGTTGGAGATCATACATTGTAATCGCATATCAGGGCTTCCGAAGGAGGGCCTCCCACCTTCGCTGGAAGAACTGGTGATCGACGAGTGCAGCGACGAGTTATCAGAAAAATGCAGATCGCTAGCAACAAGCAAGCTAGCGGTCAAAATTGATGGGAGCTATGTGGATTGATTACCGAGTCATCTTTCTAAGGTATGTTTCTACCATATACCCAGTTATTTTTCGACTAAACACCAAAATCATATAATTATGTGTTTCGGGTCACCTGTTACAGTACTTATATTTTAAGTGGCGGAAATGCTAAACGTATTTTTCTTGTGTTATGAACAGGTTTTCTTGTGATCTTTCGTAAGGTGCCTCCCCACCCCACTGAGGAAAAAAAAAAAGAATCCACCGCCCGCTTGTCTGTCTAATGCACTTGTTCTGTTCCAGCCTTTTCCATGTCACCACTCTGAATTTCTCGCTGCTCGCTGAATGAATCCATCGTTTCTCGCTCCCGGGAACCTTCTGTACAGGTTCCAGTGGGCCAAAAGACAAGGCTAGATTCAGCAATAAGAGGTTATAGTCTGAAACTTGTGATGAAACTGTATAAGTAAATTATTGGGCAACGATGTTGTATTTTCAAGAAGTGATGCAGATTTGGTTGAGTATTTCCAGTTTTTCAAGGCCAGCCGTGTTGTCCGGGGTGGACAGCAACAACTTATGAAAATGCATGTTCCTAACACTGTTTGTCCTTCAAATTTAACATTCTCTTCATGGATGATCTATGCTTGATTTTCTGGAAAGTTATTGAAAACGATTCTGACCAGCTTGAATGTTTGGGGTGTAGAGTAACAACCCACAGATTTTTCTAGCTCCGTTTGTGCAGCAATTTTAACAGTCCGCTCTGAAAGTATCTTTGATTTTTCCTTTTCAGAAATTGTTTCAGATTTGTTTAGAGTCATGTAGTGTTTACAAGTACGGCAACTAGTTCTGTTGTCCTTGAGAAATCATGATCAGTCCACTCAGGGCACTATCCTTTATAACTGGGAATTCCTTCATATAAAAAAACAAGCAGTCTGTATTTTCCTACTCCAGTAGTGTTAGTGTTTCCAAGGTGTGCAGCAAACAGGGGGTGCATCTTTCCAGCTCTGTTTATGCTGAAGTTTTAACAGTGCAGTCACTGAATTTTAGTTTTTGCCAGGATTTTGCTTGTATTATTTTGAGCAGTTCGATACATTTTTCTCAAGTCCTGGCTGTGTGCTGGAGGTGTACAGTTGATGCATGTTTCGAGCTCCGTTATATTATTGTCGAAGGTTTTAGCATGCCATTCTAATTTGGGTTTTCGTGGACTGGAAGTATTTTTTTTTTTTACAAAAAAAGCAAGTTTTCATTTATGTGTAAAGTGTTTGTATACCCCGTTCATGACATCACAGAATCTCTGAATCTTAACCACGCACACCACGTGCCAGTCCTTAGCGGAGTTTGTGGGGCTTGGCTTGACTTGTCATGGTACGATCTCCACCGAGCCGCCTCGCGTGCTGCTCTAGTGCGCCACCGCCGCCGCCTCCTGGCCTCAGCCACGTTGGTAGTGATCTGCCACGACGGCGGTGCCTCCAGAGCCAGGCTGCAGAGCCCCTCCGTCGAGTAGCAGCATTTGGGCATGCCGCTGGAAGCAGGGGAGCGAGGGGACTGATGGCGGAGATCCTATCATCACAGATTAACAATTGCTAATCCTATCATCGATGTATGACCAATACACTAATACAAATTAACAGTTGCTAATCTTACTATCACTGTAATGTCTGTTATGAGTGAGCAACTAACTCTTTACTGAGGGCCAAAGGCCAGTACATATACAGGTGTGGCAAAGTGCAGAAAAGCCCCTTATACAATGGGGATGAACACAAAGGACTATACACATCTAACACCCCCCTCAAACTCATGGTGGATCGACAACACTGAGTTTGGAGAGGAAAAACCCATGCTGTGCTCGAGTCTGTGCCTTCGTGAAGAAGTCAGCCAACTGTAACTCAGAGGGCACATAGTGAAGAGCGAGAGTCTGATCCTGCACAGCAGCACGCACAAAGTGGGCATCCACACCGATGTGCTTGGTGAGCTCATGCTTCACCGGGTCAAGCGCAATACTGATAGCACCGGTACTGTCGGACGGGAGAGGAGTTGAGGTAGTAGCAGACACACCAAAATCCTCAAGTAACCACCGTAACCAAATCACCTCAGCGGTCAACATAGCCGTAGCTCGCAACTCAGCCTCTGTACTCGAGCGAGAAACTGCAGTCTGCTTCTTTGTCTTCCAGGCAATAAGAGAGCCACCAAGGAAGACACAGTAAGCAGACAGCGAGCGTCGATCAGAGGGATCACTAGCCCAGGTAGCATCAGAGTAGGCCTGGAGCTCAAGAGAGCTGGAGCGGGGAAAGAAAAGGCGCTGAGAGATCGTGCCACGAAGATATCGTAGAACACGGAGGAGGTGACTATAGTGGACAGAGGTGGGGGCTGAAACAAACTGACTCAGGATGTGGACAGGATAGGAGATGTCAGGGCGCGTAACAGCCAGATAGACAAGGCTGCCAACGAGGTGACGATAGCGAGTGGGATTAGGAAGAGGGTCACCATCAGAGGCACGAAGCTGAACGTTGAGCTCCATAGGAGTCACAACAGTGCGCTCATCACCAAGAGCAGCGCGAGCAAGAAGATCCTGAATATATTTTTCTTGGGAGATGTAGAAGCCATCAGAGGTCGAGGAGATCTCAATCCCAAGAAAATAGCGAAGAGGACCAAGATCAGTCATGAGGAACTGGTCGCGAAGACGAGCCTTAACAAAGGCAATGTACTCAGAGTCGTCACCAGTGATGATCATGTCATCAACATAGAGAAGGAGAAGAGTCCGACCACGAGGAGACATGTGAACAAACAGCGCAGGATCATGGTCACTGGGCAAGAAACCAGCGGCGGTCACCACAGATGCGAAGCGCTCAAACCAGGCTCGAGGAGCCTGTTTGAGACCATATAGGGAGCGGCGAAGTCTACAGACCATACCATCAGGAGCGTAGTACCCCGGGGGTGGCTGCATATAAACCTCCTCATGCAACTCGCCATTGAGAAAAGCGTTCTGAACATCAAGTTGAGAGATAGACCACTGACGAACAGAAGCCACAGCCAGAAGAGTGCGGACCAGTGGTCATGTGGGCCACAGGAGCGAATGTCTCATCATAATCGCGCCCCTGCTCCTGCTGAAAACCACGGGCCACAAGACGAGCTTTGTAGCGCTCAAGAGAACCATCGGAGCGAGTCTTAAGCTTGTAGACCCACTTGCAGGTGATGGGACGGACACCGAAAGGGAGGGGAACCAGATCCCATGTGCCTGAGCGCTCAAGGGCAGCAAGCTCCTCGGCCATCGCAAGCTGCCATTCAGGCTGAGTCATGGCAGTGCGATAGGAAGTGGGCTCAGTCAAAACAGAGAGACCGTACCGATCAAGGGAGTAGCGATCAGGCGGGGGGCGGGGCCGAGCCCGGAGGTTGTGAACCGGGGGAGGCGTGAAGAAAGGTGCACCAGAGGTGGAAGGCGCGTCAGGGGAGACCTCTTCAGGACGAGACCGTCAAGTATAGTGGAGAGGGAATGGTGAGAGAGGGTGACAGACGGGAGATAATGGTGGAGAGGTGGAGTAGGAGGATGGAGAAGATGGTGTAGGTGGTGAAGGAGAAGGAATGAGAGGTGCCGGAGGGAGAGATGACACAGGAGGCACATAGCGGGTTGTATCGGGAAGGAGAAGGAAAGAAAGATCATCGACAGAGAAACTCGAGGAAGAAGAACGTGGGTAGTAAGAACGAGATTCGTCAAAAGTCACATCACGCGAGATGCGCAAGCGACGACCCACAGGATCCCAACACCGATAGCCCTTGTGCTCATCACTGTAGCCAAGGAAAACACACTCAACCGACTGAGCAGTCAGTTTGGTGCGTTCTCGGGGGGCAAGAAGAACATAGCACACACATCCAAACATACGAAGAGCTGAGTAGTCAGGAGAGCGTCCAGTGAGACACTCCATAGGAATACCACCCTGAAGAGCAGTCGATGGCTGAATGTTGATGAGATAGGTGGATGCGGAAATAGCCTCAGCCCAAAAATGGGGTGGAAGGGAAGCAGCAATCATTAGCACACGAGTCGTCTCAAAGCAAATGACGATGCTTGCGTTCGGCAACGCCATTCTGAGCATGAGCCCCAGGACATGAAAACTGGGCAAGAGTACCCTGTTCCGCTAGAAAACCACGCAACAGCTGAGAGATATACTCCCCAGCGGAGTCAGCACGAAAAGTACGAATGGCCGTGGCAAACTGAGTGTGAACCATGGCAGCAAAACGTTTGTATATAGAGAGAACCTCACTACGAGATTTCATAAAGTAGAGCCAAGTGTAGCGAGAGAAATCATCAATAAACAAAACATAGTAGCGATGACCACCTTTCGAATCAAAGGGAGCAGGACCCCAGACATCAGAATGAACTAAGTCAAACGGATGCTGAGATACTGACTCACTAGTAGGATAAGGTAACTGAGTCTGTTTGCCAAGTCTGCAACCATTACAATGTAAGGAGACATCTCCAGATACAGACCCTAAGAGGCCCTGACGAACTAAAGAAGACAAGCGAGAACCACAGATGTGACCAAGGCGATGATGCCACTGCTGGAAGGACGCAGACGAAGAGGCAGCAAGAGCATGGGAGCTGGTAGAAGTGGTGGCAGCGGAAGGAACACAAAGCCAGTCAACCTCCCAAAGGCCCTCTGACTCACGGCGCCGAGGGCCAGCACCAACCAAAGCCTGGGTGTGACGATCCTGAATGGAGCAAGAGTCGGTATCAAGAATGACACGACAACCAGAATCAGTAAGTTGGGCAGCGGAAAAAAGATTCATGGTAAGAGGAGGAACATGTGAAACATTCGGAACAGAAAAGGACGGAGTGGAAAGAATACCACGACTAGCAACAGGAAGAGATGTGCCGTCGGCAGTAAGAACATTAATAGGCAAATCAAGAGGTCGGAGAGAAGACAACGCAGAAGAATCAGAAGACATATGAAAGGAGGCTCCAGAATCTAGAACCCACGAGGATGTACCTGACTGTGTAGATGCCGGTGATGGTGAGGAAGAGGATGCAGTCACAGCAGCAGCGGAGCCAGTCGATGAGGAGCTCGAGGAAGCAAGAAGACGCTTGAGGCGAACAATGTCCTGGTCAGTGAGTGACGGAGCCGAGGAAGACACAGGAGTCCTGCTGGAAGAGGAGCGCCTCTGATCACGCTTCTTCTGGCGACAATCAGGCTCTGGGTGACCTGACCGGGAGCAGTAGCCACAGACGGTGTCACGGCGCGACGTGCCCCTCTCAGTATAAGCAGGGCGACCCACCCCCCCGGAAGGTGTGGGAAGGAGCGGTGGAGCAGTGAGCCGAGCGGATGACACAGGAGCCTGAGCAGCCAACACAGACGGGACCACTAGCAAACCAGCAGAGCGAAGGCGGGTCTCTTCAGCACGAAGCTCAGCAAGCACCTCCGAGATAGGAACACGGCCACGAGCAAGCAAGTGAGCACGGCGCGGTTCAAACTCAGAGCGGAGACGTGATAAGAACTCATGGACCCGCTGAAACTCCAGATCAGACCGAGTAGTCTGACAACAACGATAGGTGCCACAAACAACTGTCCGAAGAGAGTCAAGCTGACGCCAGATGGCAGAGCACTGTGAATAGAACTCATCAACAGAGAAATCACCTTGCTGAAGGGCGTGCTCCTGACGCACCACAGATAGGTAGAGAGCATCACCAGAGGGCTGATAGCGCTGACAAAGATAAGACCACATCGCTGTAACTGTGCCAAGTCCCATAAACTCTGAAGCAAACTGAGGAAGGACACTGGCAGTGAGAACAGCCGCAGCACGAGCGTCATCATTGCACCACTGAGTGTAAGCAGAGAGATCATCACGGTACACCGAAAGAGCATTGGAATAAGAAGATACCTGCTCATCATAAGCATCAACTGCAGCATCATCAAGGGCCTTGGTGGCATCCCGGTCAGCCTGAGAAGCCTCAGCAACAAGGACCGGCGGCACCGGTGGGATTGGAGCCACAGGCGCAACAGGGCATGGCGGGCAGGGGACCTCGCCAGAAAGAACACCCCACAGAAGAAGGCCACGCATATGGATGCGCATGAACCCCACAAACTCAGCATAGTTGGTGCCATCGAAGATCACCGAGTAGCGAGTAACAGCCACATAACCCGAAGAGGACATACTGAGATATCCCACTGGTTTTTTTTGAAGTCAACAGGTCCTCAACTCGATCTGGATCGAGGGGAGCTCGAGCCAGAAAATGAGGGAGGACGCAGCCAGGCGAGCGAACAGGGAGCGCACGGCCCGGGCCCGGCGTGGGAGGAGGAGGCCCAGCACGGTCGCGACCCGGACGGGATCGGGCAGATCGAGCAGAGGAGGCTCTCTCGACGCGGGATCGAGCGGAGCAGGCTCTCCCGCGGGAGTGCCCGGACGGCAGGAGCAGAGGAGGCTCTTTCGCGGGAGCACCCGGCCGGCAGGAGCAGAGGAGGCTCTCTCGCGGGCCAAGATGCGCCAGTCAAGGAGGAGGCTCTCCCGAGGCGGGATCGAGCAAAGCAGGCTCGCAGCAGAGGAGGCGCTCACGCGGTCCAAGATGCGCCAATCGAGGAAGACAAAGCCAAACGGGACAGCCGGGGGCAGCGGATCCGGACGGGATGAAAGTGACGGCGGCGGCCAGAATCGAGCAGAGGAGCACGGAGTTGCAGCGTGCGGGGGAGCGAGGGAAACCTAAGCATCTGATACCATGTTATGAGTGAGCAACTAACTCTTTACTGAGGGCCAAAGGCCAGTACATATACAGGTGTGGCAAAGTGCAGAAAAGCCCCTTATACAATGGGGATGAACACAAAGGACTATACACATCTAACAATGTCTAACCATGGATGAGTCTGAATAATGTTTTTTTAACACAAGCATAAGCTTTATTCAGCAGATAGAGCAACCACATCCTCCACCATAGGAGATAATCTGGAAGGTGCCCTAACCAAGTGGTGAGACCCACTGTTGATTTAAGCTAATACTACGTGAATCGATCTTGGGTGCCGGCGAGCCCCAGCATCTCACAAAGTGCGTCGTGTACACAGATCGATAAATGTTACTATTGCTAAAACTTTGTGCCAGCATACTTGTTATGTTCAGTTCAGTGTTACAGCCGAGGTCTGGCTGTTAATTGACTAGTGAAGAATGCGTCCAACTGTTGATTGAACTGATATGCAATGCAATTCAATCGAGGCCTTGCAAGTCTTGATTTAAGAAAAAAATAACCTTCAACAAATCTAAAACAAGAATTTTGGAACAGAAGAAATAAATGATTGAACACGTGACAAGTTCCCTTGATGAAAAAGCGTAATTATTACTGTCATATTGTTAACATTGCCCAAAACGTGAAGGGCAGCACTCTGCGCCGGTGCGCCGGCCGAAAGTTTCGGCCGGTCCAGCCCAGGCCGTCGGATATGAGTCACGCGGCCGTTGGATCCAGTCAAAAAAAAAAAATAGATCGCCCCAGCTTCTTCTTCCTCGGGCAGTCGTCCTGGATCCGCATCTCCCTCGGGGAGCACGGCACCGCACCTCCTGTCCCCTCCGGTGGTCGTCCCCGCCGTCGTCCCCCACCCTCGCCGGTCTTCCTCGTCGCCCGCCGGACCCCGCCCTCGCCGGCCGTCCTCGTCACCGATCCCCCATCCCTCCCGGCCTTGTTCTCACCTCGACCCATACAACAACTCACCTGCGCTTGTAGCTCTTGACGACGACGGTTGTAGCTCCGCCGCCCTCGCCATTGATGCTCGCTGCAGGAAAATACGTCGACGGCGGCCGCGAGTCAATCAACGCCGTTTGAATGGATGTAGCAAAAAAATTCACCGATAGTAGCAAAATCAAACTACGGGTGTAGCAAAAACGCCGTCGCCGCCTTCGCAAGGTCGCAGCTCCGCCTGATGGATGTAGCAAAATCCTGGTATGGTTGCAGCAAAAAATCATGGATGTAGCAAAAACCTCCAACAGTAGTAGCAAAATCCTGCTACGGTTGCAGCAAAAAATATCATTGTCGTCCTCGCGAGGTCGCAGCTCTGCCTGATGGATGTAGCAAAAAGCTTTGCCGGTAGTAGCAAAATCCAACAACGGTTGCAGCTTCCCCTTGTTGTGCAGTGCCATTGAAGCTTTCTATGTCTATGGTTGCAGCTTTTTCCAACGGCTGTTGAAGCTTTTCTAGGTGACGGTTGCAACACTTGTATACGCGGGGAGGGCCGGGCATGGCGGCAGGCAGTCATGGCGGCCGGCGAGGGAGCGCCTGGCCGCCGGCGATGGAGCTTGTGATGGCCCAAACGCAGCCCGGGAGGAGAGGGGAGGGGATGCACGAGTGAAGGTTGTAGGTAGGGGGATGGATCTGGCCATGGCCGCCGGCGAGCGAGCGCCTGGCCGCCGGCGAGGGAGCTCATGGTGGCCCAGTCGCTGCCCGAGGGAGGAGGGAGGGGAGAGGATGCGCGCGCTGGAAGGAGGCGGGATGGAGGCACTGGAAGGAGGCGGGGCGCGTTTTGCCAGCGTGGCGTGCGAACCGGCCGAAAGTTCGGCCGGCGCACCGCGCCCAAACATTTCCCAAACGTGAACCCCATCTCTTTTGCTTTTAGTTTTTTTTTGCATGGTAATACGTGTCTCATTTATATCATAAGTATCATAGTACAAGTCACGTAACCGACCTGACAAAACTGAAAAGACAGCAGAAAGCTAGCCTTTGCACAAAGGAACAACAACCAAGAAGTAAAATTACAATCAAGATTGAAGAAACCTCGGAACTTGACACAAACACCCGTCACCTGCCTCTGGAACCACGACAGTAGCCACCAAAGGGAAAAATGACGGATCACCTTCACACCCGAGCTCGTAGCGGCTCCATCGCTGACATGCAGCTTTGCGGACCTCCAAGGTGGCTCACCAAAGGTAAAACCATTACCGTTGAACGAATCAGACCGGGGCAACACCCCGGACACGCCATCGAACTCCAGATCTGGCACCCCCACACGACTAGAACGCCGGTGGAGAAAACCACATCTGCCATCCACGAACCGTGAACCCAGCACACGATCCACCATCTTCCAGATGCCGCCGATGCAGACCACAATCTGCATCCGCTCCTGGACTACCTCCCAAGCTCCACGCCGGCGCCGGAGCAAACGCCGTCGCAACGGCGGAGCCCGAGGACACAGGTCCACCACAAGGATGTCGCCGCCGCCACGCAATCCTTGCTTGAACAGACTGATTGCCAAATTCATCCCCAACATTACGACCGATCGCCTTGTTGGAGTAGGATCTGAAGAAATTTTATTCAGCGCCGCCATCGCCGCCGCCGAAGCCAAAACGATGAGCGGGCTAAAATCCTAATCTATAAGAGAAAAAACGATCTACACGCGTGAATCCGGCGACCCCCTCACCACCGACGACCGAGGTCGCCGGCGGAGGGGAGCCGCCGGACGGCGGCGGCGGGGAAGACTCCTGGCGGCGAGGTCGCCTTTTCTTTCTTCTTGCGGAAGAAAGAAACGCCCCGCGTGTCCTCTTTTGCTTTTAGTTGGAAAACCCAGTTACTTAGCGTAATTCGATATTTATTACTGTATTATTTTTCATGTACATTTTTTTTATCCTCTACCCGCGAACCTCACTCATCGCCTGTGTCTCGTTCCTTTGTCGTCGTGTGCCGCCATGGATTCGATCTGCCGTCGGCGGCCGCCGCCGCCGCCGCTGCCTGGCCCCAGCCGCGAAGCGCGGTGCCTCTCCTCGCCGCCAGCCGCCTCTGCTTTTACTGGGCGGTGCCCCCAGAGGCCCCGCCGTAGGGCAGCAGCGCGGACGATGGTGGCGTGCGGCTCGAAGCAAGGAAGAAGGGAAGGGGGCGGTGGCCGTGTCTGCCCCGACCGACGTGCTGGGGCCGCGCTTCCTCCCCGGCGGCGCCGCCTAGGATCTGCGAGGTTCGACCCCTCCTCTCCTCTGCACCACCGGCCCGGGGTGCTCTGCATATTGAAGTTAACAATTATTAATCCTGTCATCGGTGTGAAGCCAAGCAGCTGGTGACGAGTCCCACTGTCAATTAAACTAGCACGCGATCTGATCTTGGGGGGGCTCAACGGAGCACATGCCACGCGCTACTCCCAACAACCCGTAACGTGCATCTAAGCAGATCTATCGGTAGGTTAAATTTTGTGTTAGCACGTACTCCCTCCGTCCCAAAATTCTTGTCTCAAATTTGTCTAGATACGGATGTATCAAGTCACAGAGGGAGTAGTACGTAGTACAATTGATCATTGAAGACCTTGTTAGGATGTGCGGCGTTCGTCGTAGATCGATAAATAGGCAAACTTGACGCCTGACAAGTTTTGATTAAGTATGGAAGCTGAGAAACAATCGAGGTTTCTAAGTAAACTTCCATTATGTATCTAAGCAGGACATAGGGGCCTTTTAGCAAAAAAAAAAGAAGAAGCAGGACATAGCGGCCTGAAATCTGCATCTCAGATCCATCCACACACAAAGGGCTAGAGGAGAAGAAAGATGCTTGAACTGGTACCAAAGGAGGTCACCGAGGTAAGGATTGGCAAATCCGTGCTGAATGAGTGCTTGGGTACGCCAAATTCGCCACCACGTATTTGGTAGCTGGATTTCTCACCCAACAAACATAATACGGGAGGATGTTAGGATTGGAAAACCCCAAAAGTTATATGTGGGCACATAAAAGTAGAAACATAGTAGAAATTAAAAACACTTGCACAACTCTTAAAAGGTAAGTATGAAGTATGAACCCATTATCAAATATATTTATCGGACATAAATCAGAATTTGTGAAATGGGGCCGTTCAATTCAAATTCTTGCAGGTTTCAGTACAAGTCAGAAGATATGGAACTCCTAATTTTTTTTTAGTGAAAACCAATATATTTCAGGTTGGTTTTGATTTCATCCAATCCAGTGTATGTAGGTTTTTTTAGGACATTGGCGTAGTTTTCAGGATGATTCTTTGAACATCAATTCTCGTGAAAAACATGTTGTCTCACATACAAATAACTACATTTTGTAATTATGCATTTCATGAAAAATCTCGCAATATCAGTTTGATCTTTTGGATGATACTAATTTTTCTCTTATAAATAGTCAGATTTTGATATAATTGCCACGGTCTTGGGGTCAGGATATGCACTTTGCGTAAATTAAACATCTAAGAGTTAACGCTCTTCATGAGTTGTGGCTAAGAAATCACATGCCTCACGCAAGTCCCCACTGTTGTATTATGTCAGTCAAACTTTGTGGCTAGGACCTAGGATTATGTTCATTATTGCAGCCGGCGGAAAGCTATTGGCATCAAATTTGTATGCATTTCCATTATTTTAGGCTGTGATGTGGGTTGTTAGAGGAAGGATGCCACATGCATACTTGGTCAAAACAACTAATGTATGGTAGCTCCTACGAGTGAGGTTGCTCCTGCATACTTGTCTGGGTTTGATCCTTAGGATTCAAATCATGTTCAGGTACACAACTGCACATATACGTACTTTTGTTTATTTATTTAGCGTGTACAGAGAGGATGCTACGCTGAGGTGTATACATACACAAGTGGTTATCAGTGCAGCTGGCGTCTAGAAAAATACAAATTAAGAAATATATTGGGAATCATACCTCAAGAATTATGTTGAAACATACATACAAAAATTAAGAAAGGAAGTTGTGAAGCAGGTCAATCAGTAATTCTTCATTATCTAAAAAGGGCATGAGACTGCTAATAATGAATAGATCTAATCGTTAGACTCTATGCTAGTATAACAAGGTGCGATGTGAATGTGATCTTGGGTACGCGAAATCGGTGCTGAATGGAGCATATGCCTCACACAAGTCCCAACAATCCACAATTTTTGTGCATATCGATAGATAGGTTAGGCTTTGTGTTATATGTAATTGATCCTTAAACATTTGCGTTTGTTATATGCCTTTGTTTTACCCAGGCAGTGCCTCCGAAGGCAGGCTGGAAGCAGGGGAGGAAGGGGGTTATTAGCGGGGGCTGTGGCTGCTTCGACCGGCATGTGCGCTGGCTGTGCTGGGATTGTGATTTCTCTCCAGCAGCGACTCCTAGAACCCCCAAGATTTGAACTCACATCTCCACCACCTTCTTCCCCTCCGGTGGCCCGGGGTTGCTCTGACTATTTAGATTAACAGTTAATCCTGTCATCGTTGTAAAGCCTAGCTAGTGATGACTCGCACTGCTAATCTAATTAATATGCCTCACGCAAGTTCCAACAATCCACCTAGCTTGTGCGTTCAAACTCCTTGAATCCACATCGACATAAAGTCAAACACTGTGTTAGCATATACTGAAAGTTTGATCCTTGATGCTTGCCAAGTTGATCCTTAAACATTGCGTTACCATGTGCATTTATAGTAGATCAATAAATAGTCAAACTTCAAGCCAGCCAATTGTTTATTAAGATTGGAAGTTGTGAAACGATCGAGGTCTCGGTCGCTAAGTAAACTTCCGTTACGTATCTGAACAGGACCTCGGAGCCTGAAATCTGCATCTCTCTGAGATTGGCAAATTCGTGTTTAATGGAGTGCTTGGGTATCCCACCATGTATTTGGATGTTAGCTTTTCTCACCCAACAAACATTTTTTTTTAGAAAAGGAGGATGACCCCCGGCCTCTGCATCTGGGAGATGCATACTGCCACTTTATTGATTATTCTCGAGGACCTTACAAAGTATTACAACAATGTGCCTGAATCCACCGTCTTGGCAACACATGCCGCTACTCCTATCCAAAATGATGAAGGGGTGCTAGCTGGGCCACTACCCAAACCACTCACCTAAGCCTAACATCAAAAGCCGGAAGCCGAAACATATTCGGAAGCCCCAGCCGAGCCACATACCGGGTCTGGGGCACAATCTCGGTCAGACGCACTCGTGTGTCGTTGCCGCCATCTTCCACAGGTCCATCTTCAGATCATATTGAGGCTTCTACCTTGTCCGGCCACTCAGCCATCGACGCCCCCATGACGCCAGACAGCATCCTCCTCCTGCACGAGTCCATCTCCGCGCAGGCACCGAGTCTCCACAGCACCATGCCGTCGAGATCCGCCACCATCAATGTGTAAGATGAAGCACCGCTCCACCAAGTCGCCGTCCTCTAGTCCCTTGAGTCCGTGTGCTCCTCCAAGAATGACGCCCCCGGGGGGGGGGGGGGGGGGGGGGAACGACACCAGAGAGCCGCCGTCATCCGATCTACTGATCTAGGGTTTCCCCCGGAGGTAGCAGAGAGTGGCCTTGAACATCTCCATGGCGATGCCTTCAGGAAGGGAACGACGCAGACAGTGTCGCCATCGCCGGCCTTGGCAATAGCCAATAGCAGGTTTTCACCCAGATTTGATCGAAGACCTCCATCTCTCGTGCACGGGTCGCCGCCGTCCTTGCCGGGATCTGGATGATCCCGCTTGCCAGATCTCAGCACGGAGAAGCCCCCCACCGAGACCTGCCGGCCGAGCAGGGGAGGCCAAGGCCGCGTCCACAGGATCAGATCCGTGATGGATCCAAGCCCGCGCCGCCGCCCCGGAGTCTGCCCCGCGCGCAGCCGCCACCGCCTGCCGAGGCTCGCCGCCGCGTGCCCCGCGCCCCGCCACCGCTCGCCGAGGCCTGCCGCTGCAGGACACCGCCGCCTGCCGCCTAGATCTGCCGCCCGCGGAAGAAGGGGAGTCGGGAGAGGGAATCCCCCCGCCTCCGCCGTCTGCCACGCGGGTTTCACCCGGCGGCGTCACCCGGCAGCGGCGCGAGGAGGGGGCGGCGGTTGTGCCTAGGGTTGGAGGCCCCCGAGTCGCCCAGGGCGGGGGCGACGCGAGGGACGCCTTCTTCACGGAGTAAAATGAGTGAATCTATGTGGGCACGCGAAACAAACTAGAAATATGAAGTGTTTACGCAAATATTAGAAGTTCAGTATGAACCGATTAGCAAAACAATTTATCTGACATAAATCAGAAATCGTCAAATGGGACCGTTCAATTTAGATTCATGCACGTCAGAAGATATGGAACTTATTTGGGTTTGATTTCTAGGACTCAAATCATGTTCACGGTACACAACTACACATATACTAGCACCTTTTTTTAGTGTTTATTTTTACTATCCTCTAGCGTGTACAGAGAGGATGCATATGTCGTAGGTGTATACATATACATGTGGTGTGTGCAGCTGGCTTCTACAGAAATACGAATTAAACAATGGATAGTGGATATCATACAAGAGGGTGGTGAGGCATCACTGTCTATCCTTCTAACTTAAGAGTCTGGTGCAGAATTAACTAACGAGTCCCATTGTTGGAACTAATATGCGAGGACTTGAGGTCTGGCAAGTCCCAATTAAGAATGGAAGTTGTGAACGAGCAGGTCGATCTGTAAATTTTCATTATCTAAAAAGGAAATGCAACCGACTAATGAATACATATAATCGTTAGACTGTGTACGCAAAATCGGTGCTGAATGGGCCACATGGCTCACGCAAGTCGCAACAACCCACAACACAATGCACAGTTAACAGTTAACATGCCTCATGCAGATCGATAGATAGGTTAGGCTCTGTGTTATATGCAGTTGATCCTTGAACATTGCATTAGCATGTGCGTTCGTAGTGGGTCGATAAATAGTCAAACTAGTGAAATACGCTTAGTGCAAATTAACAGTTAATCCTATCTACAGTCACTGTAAATACTAACTTGTGATGAGTCCCACTGTTAATTTAACCAATATACGATGAGATTGAGGCCCGGCAAGTCCTGACTAAAAAAGAGTAGCTCCCATTATCCATTTACTATTATTAAACATGGCTTAAGAGTCTGAGGCCTGCAACTCAGATCCATCTCAAATCTGCCATCATTAGTTGTGTCTAGGACTCGCATGCCTTGTGGGAGTCCCCAGAACTCACGATGTGCATGAACGTCTGTAGCGGATCGATAATCAGAACTCTGCGTTAGATGTATATTCTGTTCACATATCGCAGCTGGCAGACAGCTATTAATGTTTTCACTAAATTTGAATTTTAAGCTGTAATGTGGGTTGTTGTAGGAAGGTGAATGGGGTTGGTTCATGCAGTTGAATTAGGTGAATGGGGTTGTTCTTGCGTGCATAGATACATGTGGTAGGAGAGATTACAGCTAGCATATACACTATAGAAATACAAATTAACAACTTGTCCTTGTATGAGAGGGTGGTGAGGCATCGCTGTGCCTTAGAACGAGAGCTTGGTGCAGAATTAACTATTGAGTTCTGCTGCTAAAACTAATATGCGTGGACTTGAGGCCTGCCAAGTTGTGATTAAGAATGGAAGTTGTGAAATGATAGAGGTCGCTGACTAAACTTCCATCATTATCTACACAGGACCTCAGAGCCCGAGGCCTGCATCTCACAACTCAGATCCATCCACGCAAACTCTCACAGGAGAAAAACAGGAGGATAGGGAAGCTTGATCGGTACCAATGGAGGCGACCGCGTTGAGCATCGGCAAGTCCGTGCTGAGCGGGGCCCTTGGCCTCGCCAAGTCCGCCGTTGCGGAGGAGGTGGCCCTGCAGCTGGGAGTACAGCGCGACAAGGCCTTCGTCACGGACGAGCTGGAGATGATGCAGTCTTTCTTGATGGTGGCGCATGATGGGCGAGGTGAGCACAACAAGGTGGTCAGGACCTGGGTGAAGCAGGTCCGCGACGTCGCCTATGATGTCAAGGATTCGCTCCAGGATTTTGTTGTTCGTGTGGACAAACAGTCTTGGTGGCGCATCCCTCGCACGCTTCTCGATCGTCGCCATGTTGCCAAGCAGATGAAGGAGCTAAGGACCAAGGTCGAGGACGTGAGCCAGAGGAACTTGCGCTATGGCCTCATCAAGGGCTCTAGCTCCACTCAGCCTGCTGCTGATGCTGCCCCTACTGCTGCTGATGCTGCCATGTTTGGCGTTGATGAAGCAAGGCAAGCTGCGAAGCAACACCAATCAAGATCGGATCTTGCCCGGCTGATCAGCACAGAGGGTGATGACCAAATTGGAGTGATTGGTGTATGGGGAACAAGTGGCAGTGTTGGTCACAGCTCCATCATCTCAGAGGCCTATGAGAATCCAAATATCAAACTTAGTTTTCCGTGCCGAGCATGGGTCAGGGTGGAGCGGCCTTTCCATCCAAACGAATTTGTCCAGAGTATAATGGAACAGTTTCGAGCAACTGCCGTAGGAGTGGTTGATTTTCCATCGGAACTAGAGGTGGAGAAGGCGAGGCATGAGTTTGCTCATGAGTACAGTCGATATGTCAACAAGAAGAGGTATCTGGTCGTTCTTACCGGATTATCCACCATTGAAGAATGGCATCGAATCAAAACTTGTTTGCTGGAAAACAAACTGGGGAGCCGCATCGTAGTATCTACGGAGCATGTTGAAGTTGCAAGCTTATGCCCAGGCCAGGAAAGTATTGTATCAGAGCTCAAGCAATTGTCTGCTGAACAAACCATCTATGCTTTCTACCGGCAGGTACTACTTCAGTTTTAAACACATGTTTTCGATTTTCAATAGGACTACCCAAAATATGAACCATTATATCAGTTAGATTTAGTATATAGTGGCAAAGGGTAATCACTATGGAGCGTCTCGTGGGTAGGCTCAAATTAATTTGTGTGTTTGGACAAGGCGGGGAAGGGGGAATTCCTGGTCCAAGCCCTCCTCTGTTCCCCTAGGTGTGGAACGGAACCAGCTATCTGGACTGCCCTGATGGTCCTAACTGGATACATTCTCAGCCTCCCTGGATTCCTCATCAACCTGCTGATACAGATGTTCTCTGCCCAGGTCCCTGGACGAGGTAATGCCTGTTCAGTGGAGAGGCATTAGTGGGCATGCAGGAGCTGCCCAGAAAATGGGTGTAAATATGGATATTCCATCTGACAATAAATGTTATGTTGCTATGCTTTGATAAAAGTGTCAACGCAACGTTTTTTGCATTTGTTTGACAATCAATTGTCCATGCTGTTCATATCATGCTGAGGGCTAAGGTTTTCAATAACTTTATGTTCTCTTGTAGTAATAGTGAACTTTGATGTAATTCATGAATAATCTGGGCTCGTGTTCTTTTTCACCTTTTAAACTTCTAGACTACTTTAATTATTTCTGGCGAAGTCAAGTTAGCTTGTATACATACCATTCAAGCTTTATGTACTATTTCTGGATTGTTGTCACATTAATATTCCTGTATAGCAAGAGACACGCTTGAGCTGACCCGTCAGTATTATTTTGAGTATTCATCATTACATTTTTATCTTACTCTTGTTTGCTTTTGTTCAGAGTTCTCATGGCGTTACATATCCATCAAAGCCAGCATCGTCTAGCTCAAAGTTACCCAATATCGCTGAGAATGAGATACAAGAAGACCAATCCAATGCTGATGTTGATGGAAATATGACAGTGCAAAAGAGGTTCACACGCACCTACACAATGACAGGTGTTCTGGAGGAATTTCAGCTTATTGGGCGAGAGAAAGAAAAATCTGATATTATTGCACTAATTGTAGAACAAGCTAGGACCCATCAATTTGAGGTGATAGTAGTATGGGGAATGGGTGGTCTTGGAAAAACAACTCTGATAAAAAATGTTTTCCAGAGCAAAGATGTCTCTCGCAGGTTTGAGAAATATGCTTTTGTCACGGTCTTGCGACCTTTCAAGCTTGAGGAACTCCTTAGGAGCTTGGCATTGCAACTAGATGCAAACAAGGGATCCATGGACTTTGTAGGTGACACCCAAAAAAACATTGGTTTGATGGGAGTTGCAGACTTGATTGAAGTGTTGGGCAGACGTTCAGAAGGAACGAGTTGTTTGATTGTTCTTGATGACCTCTCATCTATTGCAGAATGGGATAAAATATTGCCAAGTTTACATGCAATAAAAAATCTGGTCATTGATCACCACAAGGCGAGAGGATATTGCCAAGTATTGTTGCAAAAAATCAGAGTGCATACGCTTGCTCAACGGTCTTGAAGAAAAGGATGCAAGTCACCTGTTCACAAGAAAGGTAACAAATAGTACTCTTTATATTATTCACCTTATCTGCTAACAAAATAATATATTGTCTCTTTTTATCTCAGTTCAGTTTTTAGTTTTGAATGGTCATTCGAAATTAGTATCTTCTAAGCACATAATGACCAACTATCTTTATAAAAGATACTTCAAAGTGGGTTGCAGAAGCATAATATTAGGCCACCATGACTCATCATTTACAAATGATATAGTTTCAGAAGTTTTAGCAATTAAACCAAAAAACTGATTACATCACACATTGCTTGGGTTAGGACAGGTTAGTATTAGCAACAAGACAACGATATTCCATGAACTCACCACTTTCCATATAAAATTATACGCGATTCGCTTTTTTTGAGCAACCGGCAGGAGCTCTGCATGTCCGTTAAGTAGAATAAGGAATGGCCAGTTTATATGAAAAACTAGCCGAAAACCGATACATCAACAACACACGCACACCGGCCCCGAGGCCGTGGACAAGTCGAGCTGATGGCTCCGTCAGTGTGTGACGGAGCCAACCTCTCCAACATGGCAACGGTTTCCAAAGCCATCAATTCTGCTTCCACACTGGCCCCTGGCCACACACCAGTCGAGTCAACTACTCTATCACCTCAGCGTCAAAAGCTGACACCTTACAACAGTGCGATGATCTTTGGAGCCACCGCGTGCAGCAACCACCTCATCCCAGAGCCGCCGCTCCGGTTTTCACGAGTGCACAAACAAGCCCCCAAGCAAGCCGAGGCAGGCCTAGCTAGATCTGGACCTGCTGCTCCAGAACAGAGCCACATGATCAGCATGGCCGCTGCCAGCCATGGACTTGGACGGCGCATTTTTTTTGTCAAACCGTGGTGAATCACTTTTTTTTCCAATTCATGTTTGTGAGGATTTTTTTGTCTCACATTGCCAATTCCTATTACACGAGATGAAAATTGTGATAATTCCAGTACATTTTCAAAAGCATTTGTTTTTGATTTTTTTTATTTAAAAAACTGTTCGGTTGGTGTATTAACCAATTTATTAGCATGGAGGTTGTGACAACAATTGCATCCCGATTCATAGTTTGGTAGATCAATACTATTACGGTGATTAACAGATTTTACCACCAGATTGCACTCATTTTTTGGTCGAGATTAATCTTTCTACTAGTTACTTAATGCGGTTCATCCTGAGATTTGAGTGGTACTTTGGAAATGTTGATGAATCTAGAGTTTTGGAAGCAATATTTAATCATGAACTTAAGTTTTGCTCGAGATTAATTTTGCTACCCATTACTACCTCCGTCTCGGTGAATAAGTCATTCACGTAGTTCTAGGTTGACGATTTAACTATTTAAATATGTATTATATGTGACAAAAAATATATATTTAGAAACTACATCCATGTAGAAATCTAGTGATATACTTTTCATGACATATAACACATATTTAATTTCTCAAATCGATAACCTAGAACTACGCGAATGACTTATTCATCTGGATGGAGGTAGTACTAAATGTGGCTCATCTTCAGACATGAGTAATGTTGTGGAAATATTTATGAGTCTACAATTTTACAAGCAATACTTAATCATGAAAAAATAGATAATTTAGTCAATGTTTGGGAGGAACATATCAGTGCTGATTCACCCGTTTTGGTGCTGGTATGCATTTAGTATATTAAACTGTACACTTAATGGGTATTTAAATGTTGATAATCATTAGCAGCGCTGTACCGGCACATGTCGTACATTCATCCTGCCCGGTGATGTGGAAGTCGTTAATTGTTAGCTGCTCGGTGGGCCGGCGAGTAGGGGATTAATAGGCTATCGGCAAAATAATCGCCATTTAGTCAATTAATCGGTCGATTTAACAGTTTATCTGCTAGTCGGTGACCCTATGAGTAAGGATTAATCGGCAAGTTAACTGGTTAACTGGACGAATTCTTGAACAGGGCCTACAGTGCTACTATGGACGCTTCTGTGCCCTGTGCGAATTACAAGATGCATGTCCATTTAGTATATACTGCACTAAATACAGAGTCCAGATACCGACAGGATTATGATCTCAATGCGACTGAGCGGCTGTGATAATAAAGCTACCTGTGTACTCGCCACCCAAACTGGGGGAAGGGTAGCTATATTATAAGTAAACTAGGAAAAGTAGTTTGGATGCACCTAATTCATTTGTAGTTAGAAGACTAATTATATTTTCTACAATTGCAGGTATTTAAGAATAAAACTACAGATTTGGCTGAGCAATATCCTGCATTGGTTGAACCAGCAAAACTAATCCTGAAGAAGTGCAAGGGACTTCCCCTTGCGATAGTCACCATCGGTGGCTTCTTGGCTGATCAATCAACAAAAACTGCTGCAGAGTGGAGAAAACTGAATGAGCATATCAGTGTTGAGCTGGAGATGAATCCAAAGTTTGAGGTCATAAAAACAGTTCTCATGAAAAGTTATGATGGCCTACCATATTATCTCAAGTCTTGTTTCTTGTACATGTCCATCTTCCCTGAAGACCGCAATGTTAGCCGGAGACGTTTGGCTTACCGATGGATTGCTGAAGGTTATGCACGAGACAAGGCCACAGCAGATAGATACTTCATGGAACTCGTAGAGAGAAGCATGATATTACCAACTCAGAAATCAGCTTGCAGCATACAAGGATTTGACTCCTGCCAGCTACATGATCTGATTCGTGATATCAGCATTGCAGAGTCAATGGAGGAAAATCTTGTTTTCAGGTTGGAGGAAGGCTGCAGCTTGAACACCCACGGCGCAGTGCGTCACCTTGCCACAAGCAGCAACTGGGAGGGAGATGAGCATGAGTTGGAGAGCTCCGTGGAGTTGTCCCGTATACGATCGTTGACAGTGTTTAGCAAGTGGAAGCCATTTTACATTTCTGATAAGATGAGGTTTCTCCGGGTGCTGGACCTGGAAGGAACAGAAGGGTTAAGAAGTCATCACCTTGAGCACATTGGGGAGCTTCTTCATCTGAGATACCTCTCTCTACGTGGGTGTAGTTACGTCTTTGTTCTCCCAGATTCGGTGGGTAATCTGAGACAACTTGAGACACTAGACATCAAAGAGACGGGTATAGCTATGTTGCCCAGAACCATCATCAAGCTTAGTAAGCTATGTTATCTGCATGCTGGCAGCGGTTCAGGGTATAATGAGAAAACTTATTCTTCAAAGTGTGAAGACATTTGTGAAATGCAATTTGATTTATGTGTAGGATGCTGCTCACTGGATCCTTCAGACATGGGTGGATTTGGCAGGTGTGAGGCTTTCCATCTTGCTTGCTGCTTAATGTACCCTAATATCATTAGGGGCATAGAGGATTCTGGTGTTAAGGTGCCAAGAGGGACCAGGAAACTGAAAGCTCTGCGTACACTACGGTATGTTCACCTTGCTTGGGGAACTGCCATTATAAAAGAGATAAAAGGTCTCACTGGCCTGGAGAAGCTAGGAGTGGTCGGTATCAACAAGAAAAATGGTCCAGGTTTCTGTTCAGCCATTTCCAGCCTCAGCCATCTTGAATCATTGTCAGTGCTGTCAGGGGATAGCCTAAATGGCTGTTTGGATGGCATGTCCACATCTTTGGTAAACCTGCAGAGCCTCAAGCTATCCGGCAGCCTAGAAAAATTGCCGGGGTTGATCAAGGGGCTCCAGAATCTCGTGAAGCTCAAGTTAGAACTCAGCAAGCTATCAGGGAACCTTGAAGCCATGAAAGTACTTGGGAAACTACCATACCTATCCATTCTGGGTTTGTGGGATTGTGGGTTTAGGATCGACGTCCTCCAGTTCCAGACTGGCCTTTTCAGAAGGCTCACAGTGCTTGCTCTTTTCTATTCAGGTATGAAAATTAAAATAGTGGAGTTTGAGGAAGAATCAGTGCCCAATCTTGAGTTGCTGACCATTAGCCTTGGAGATACTGAAATTGCGTTCTCTGGGCTAGCACTTCTCCAAAGCATCAAGGAAGTACGGCTTAGTGTTCATAGCTGCTTGTTTGGTACACCCAAATCATCAAAAAATGGGGGAAATGAAAAAATGGGGAAAGGAATGTATGAATACATGAAAAGAGAAGAAAAGATGTACAAACCCATGCAAGATAAAGCCAGGGAGGAGTTGCAGACGCAGCTTGATAGGAATAAGAATCGGCCAGTCTTGAAGGTGCAATGAGCTCAGAAACCTGGGGCTACTTGTGTCCTAAATATCCTTACTGAGTGGCCGCCAAGCCATGCTATTGGAAAATCTATCTTCTTTTTATCTCTTGCATTGATTGTTATATGTTGTAATAATGGATTGAAATATAGCCCACGCAAGTCTGTTAGAGGTGGTATTTCTTTTTCTGCTTTGGGTATCTCTTTGAGTTTCTGAAGAATGAATGGCCACTGCAATATATGATGCTCTGTACCTGTACCATCGGTGGGCTGCTTAATAATAAGGGTGTGATGATATTTTCGGCAATTGTAAAAACTGCTTCGATCAGATCCATAAAATTCGTCAGTACTCTGTACTAGTATGTTGCATCATATGCTACGCTTGTAAGATGCTCTGTACTTGGTGATTATGCCATTTCTGCTTCGATATGGTCAAGAATGAATCAGCACCTGCTTCGGGGCGCTGTGTATATGTATCATCGTACTTTGGTGACTGACTAAAGTTTTGGATTAGATGCAGAAACCTCGTCACTATTTTGCATCATATGTTGCAACCCTTTTCTTCTGCATGCCCTTGGTGACCGTGTCAGTCGGCGGCTCTATACCTTTCACTTGTCAGCAGAATGGAATGAATGATGTAACCACATACAGTATGATCTACCTAGGCATCAACAGCTTACAGATGTCTCGAAGGGTCAGTCCATCTACGTTGTCAAGCAGCTAAAGTGTTTCACATAGCATGTACTTTTTTTTTAGCCTGGTAATACTTATTTCCTTCGTTACGTTCGTTTCATTGCTCTGCTTTGACTTCTTATTTCTTTATCCAATTTCCTACTTTTATTCATATTTATTTCTCAAATGGAAAACATTTTAATTAGTTCTATCTAAAAAATTCAGCACGTGACTAAGAAAATGTTCATTCATTTTAAAAATATATTATTTGCGCAATTTTTCGAAAAACTTCATACCATTTAAGAAAATGTTCGTGACATTTCAAAAATATTCACACGTTTCAAACTTTTTCATGACATTTTAGAAAAGGTTTACCGGCATTCAAGAAATTCATGCAGTGTGAAAAAAAATTCTCAAAATTTTAAATATTTTAGTACCATTAAAAAGTATTTTTGACATTTAAAAATGTTCACATGTTTAAATTTTTTCGTGGCATTTCTAAAAATCTGCAAAAAATGTAAAACTTAGCTAAAATATTTTTAAGAAAACAATGTTTGCACCGCTCCTTAAATTATTCATGAAATATAAAAATGCATTCATGCCTTGTGTTCATGGAAATACAAAAAAAATGGTTCATCCAATTCTTTAAAAAGCGCTACTCATGTTTAAAAAAATGATCAACATGTATTTAAGAATGTTTACTATGTACTTCAAAAAATTTAATGTATAACTTACAAATGTACAACACATATTAGGATACATTTTTCACAAGTATTTGATAAATAATCAGCATAAATCTGAAAAATGTTCGACCTATGTACAAAAATGTTCAACGTGAATAAGATGACCATGTATTTTTAAAAATAAAAGAAAAAAAGAAAAAAAGAAAATAGGAAAAGGGGAACTAAAAATAATACAGCCAATAAAAAAGAAAAAGAAAAGCCTCGTGGAATCTTCCCAAAATCGGCTGGAAGGTTCGACGAGCTGGTCCTCATAGAGCTTAAAAAACGCTTGTATCACACTTAATGGCTAGCTCATTTTGTCGATTGCTTCGCGACGCTACAATTTTCACAGTAAGAGTAGACTAGCGTTTATCGAAAAAGGCTTTCACCCCATGTGTTGTATGTAAACCATGAGCTTCAAGGCGGTGCGCCATGAAGGGAACGACAGTAGAGAGCCACCCCCGCCCGATTTAAAGGACCAAGATTTTCAGCTGCATCTTGATAGGAATAAGAATAAGAATCAACAGGTCTTGAAGTTGGAATGAGCTCAGAAACCTGGGGCTACTTCTGTCCAAAATATACTAAGCGGGTCTGTGCCATGCCATGCTATTGGAAATCTATCTGCTACCCACTCTTGTTTTTATTTCTTGCATTGATTGTTATATATTGTATTAATGGACTGAAATAAAGTCCACATGAGTCAATGGCATTGTTCTTCCGCGGTTGTTAGATGTGGTTTTTCATTTTGTGCTTTGGCATCTCTTTATATTTTCCGAACTGCAATGCCTGATGCTATGTAACTGTATGTTCTAGGGATGCGTGCACAACCTGGCTGGGCTTGCTTAATAAGGGTGTGGTGATATGTTAGGCAATTGTAAGCTATTTGGACTAGATGCGGAAAATTCGTCAGTATTCTATACTATATACTACTGCATCTGTCCTGGTTTACTGGTCCTCATTGTATTTTGTATCAATTTTTGACCATAAATTTAACTAACAAAATATACATGCATGTCACCAAAAATTATATCATTGAAAACTATGTTCAAATATGACTCCAACGATATAATTTTTGTTGACATGCATTAAAATTTTGTTAGTTAAATATTTGGTCAAAATTGGCACAAATTACAAAGGGGACTAATAAAGCAGGACGGAGATACTATGTTATAGCATCATCCGCGTTGCATGTAACCCGTTTATTTTGCCCTTAGTCATGATGCCATTTCTGCTATGGGGTTTTGCTTCGATTTGGGGAAGAATGAGCCAGCACTGCAATACAAGATGCTATGTATCTGTAGTTTTGTATGTTCCGGACGGCAATGTGCATGCCATCGTTGGGCTATTCTGATAAGGCGACAGTAACATCTTTGGTAATTGTAAACTGTTTGGATTAGATGCTTAGAACTCGTCAGTGTTTTGCATCGATCATATGTGATGGCTTACTTGCAATCCTTTTCGTCTGCCCTTGGAGATCATCCAATCAGTCTCTCGGCTATGTCATTCACGATTTCACCTGTCAGAAGAATGAATTGAATGATGTAACCACATATGATCTAGGTATTCATGTTCATGTTTCAATTTTCTCTTTCTTTTTTCGTTTTCCTTTTTTCCTTTTTTAAATTCACACACTTTTTTAAAAATCTTCAACTTATCTCAAATTCTTGAACTTTTCAGTTTTGTGAACATTGTTTCAAATCCATGACATTTTTTTAAATCCTTGAACATTTACTAAAATTTGCAAAAAAACTAAATCAAGAACTGTTTTCAAAATGCAGGAATGTTTTCCAAGTCCACAAACACATTCCCACATTTCTGATTTTTTTTTTCTAATTTGTGAACTTTTTTAAATTATTGATTTTTTTGAAAACAGAGACATTTTCTAAATTTTGGACAAAATTTGGAAAAGCGTACAATTTTTGGAATTGTGAACAATTTTTGGAAATGGAAACACCTTTTGAAACTCTGAGCAAAATTTGACAACGCAAACGTTTTTTAGAATTTACGAACATTTTTTTCAATTCTGAACATTTTTTGAAATTTTGAACATTGACTAATAAGTATGAACAAAGAATGAAAAACTGAACAAAACTTGAACATTGTCTTCCTATTTGTAACCTTGACTAGTAAATATGAAAAAATAATCAAAATTCTGGACATTTTTATTGAAAACATGCACAGTTTGAAAAAGTCAATAAAAATTAAAAACATGATTTTTTTTTTAAATTTCAAACGAATTTGTGAATTTTTTTAATTTGAGAAAATAGAAACAATAAGCAGAAAATGGTAAGAAAAATAAACATAAAAAGGAAAATAGGTGAGAAGATAAAAAGAAAAAAACGCCATGTATGCCACCGTTAGAGAGTACGCTTTTTCTGCCATCCGTCAAATGGCCCGAATTTTTTTCATGATCTTGTATTATCAATTCAAGGTGTCATGACAAGTTTATTGGGTTTTTGACAAGTTGTGCATTTTTTGGAGTTTTCCTGGTCAAAAAAGAAATATAAATGGCCGGACGTGTCGCAACTTGCATACGTCGTCGAAAGTCGTTTAAATCAGGCATGGATGCCTACCATGAACATGCTCACATGATTGCAAAAGTTGGGTCCATTTCAAGGATGTCCACAAAAACACCATGTTCAATGGAGGGTGTTCCGGCAGCAAGAAGGGTCGGTTTGAGAGATGTTGTTTTTCGACATACATGAAATGACCCTAATTTTTTTTCATGGCGTAGTATGACAAATTCAAGGCACCATCCCAAGTATCTTGGGTTTTCTAAAAGTTTTGCATTTTTCTGGAGTTTTCTCGGTAAAAAAAGAACGATAAATGGGTGGCCGTCGTAACTTAGATACAGTGTCAGCAGTCATTCAAACCTATCGTGAATACCTACCATGAGCATGCTCACCTTCTAGAAAAAGTTGGGGTCATTTTAAGGATGTCAAAAAAACACCATGTTCAACAAAGGGTTTTCGCGTAGGGCCAGAAGGGTCCGTCTGAGAGCATGTTGTTTTTCGACATCCTTAAATGGCCCCAATTATTTCCATGGCATTGTATGACACTTCTAGGCACCATGCCAAGTTGTTTGGTTTACGACAAATTTTGCATTTTCTGGAGATTTCTCGGTCAAAAAGGCCGATAAATGGTCGGACATCTCAGAACTTGCATACGGTGTTGGAAATGGTCCAAAACTGACATGGATGCGTGCCGTGGGGATGCCCCCAGCTTGCAAAAGTTATGATATTTTTAAAGCTGTCCAAAAATAGACTATGTTGAATGGAGAGTATTCAGGTAGGCTAAAAGGCTCCGTCCGAGACCACGTTATTTCTCTACATCCTTGAAACGATCCTAATTTTTTTCTGTGGCCATGTATGACCAATTCAAGCGACCATGACAAAGTTGTTTCGGTTTTGACAAGTGTTGTATCTTCTGGAGTTTTTTCAGTGAAAAAAGGCTGATAAATGGTTGGATGTGTCACGTGCATAAGTTGTCAGAAGTCATTCAAACCGGATATAGATGCCTAACATGGGCATGCCCACTTACTTGCAAATTTTGGGGCAGTCCTGAGATTTCCAAAAAAAAATACCATGTTCAACGGAGAAGGGTTCGGTTGGGAGCACCTCGTTGCTTGACATCATAGCCTTGTATGACCAAGTCAAGGCACCATGCCAAGTTGTTTGTGTTCTTGACAAGTTTTGCACTTTCTGGTATTTTTTCGGTTAAAAAAGGCCGATACATGGCCGGACGTGTCACAACTTGCAAATGGTGTCGAAAGTCATTCAAATTAGGTATGAATGCCTACCATGGGCATTCCCACCTTCTTGCAAACTTTGGGTTCATTTTAAGGATGTCTAAATATAGACTTTGTTCGACAGAGTGTGTTCGTGTAGGCCAAAATGATCCATTTAAAAGTATGTTGTTTTGTCGACATCCTTCAAATGGCTCAATTTTTTCCACCAACTTCAATGACCAATTCAAGGCATCCTGCCAAGTTGTTTGGATTATTAAAAAATTCCAACATTTTTTCTGAATTGTGTTTGAAAATTTTACAAACTTGAACACTTCTTCTAAAATAGTTAACAAATTCCCAAAAATTGATGAAAATTTGAGCACGAATTGCAAACCACGTGCTTTTGTAAAATTTACCAACTTTTTTGAATCGTGAATATTTCTTAACTTTATGAAGAAAAGTGGTCGAAACAGGAATGTTTTACAAAATTCAAGAACATTTTTTAAAAATTGTAAACAATATTTGAAAACAAGAATATTTTTTATTGAAAATAATTTTGCAAATTTTGAAACAGGTTTGAAAAATAATAATAAAGTTCAAATAGGATAAAAATGAATTGTTGAAAAAACAGAAGGAAAAAAATTGAAAAGAATAAAAATCTTAGACCTTGGCCCTGTTGGGTGGCCCATGTGTTTGCGATTTTTTTAATATTTTGCAGTTTGTATTAAAAACTTCTACCTATTCATGAGCCTTTTCTCAGCTTTGTTAATATTTTTGTAAAACGATTTATACCTATACAATAATTTTTTTATTATCGAAATAAATGCACTAAAAGTGTTGCAAAAAGTTCGAGAAATTGAAAAAGATTCACAAATTTGAGAAAAAGTTCACAAATTTGATTTTTAATTTAATTTAAAATGTGCACCCATTTTAAAAAACAAAAAAAGAGAAACAAGAAAGAAAAAGTAAAACAAAAAAAAGGAAACATAACCCGGGTTTAGAAAAACATGACAAAAACAGGCCTGAAAGTTTATGAAGTTGTCTTGTCCACATAAGAAGCGAAAAAGAAAGCAAGTGGGCACAACAACTAACCTGTCCTGGTTGGTTAGTAGAACATGAAGTAAACCTTGAGGGTTAGAGTTTGAATCCACGATGCATTTTTTTTTGAAGATTTAAAAGAAAGAGAGAAAAAGCTGACTATGCCAAATACGATTTGGGTATCCCACGTACGCCAGACCGTATATAGGCGGTATGTACGCCGGTCATGTATATGCAAGGTTGGCGTGGGAGACTTACGTTTTAAGAAGACTATCTTAATTTTTATTATGAAGGGGTATGGAGAGATCTCCTCCTTGGTACAAACTCATTCTTTCACGGGCCCAACTAACTTACATCATAACAAGACTAGCGTAAGCACCACCCGGGTAGAAGATTCCAGAGCCCTTCCATATACTCTAGATTTTTCTATTTGCATAGAAGTCTGTGTCTAATTGAAGATCTTTATCATGATAGTTCTTATACCATCCATTGTTAGAATCTCAACTAATATATAGAGAATACACAAAACACATATACCCTATATTCATGCAAGTGTCACAAATTATTGGAAGAAGCATATCATATGTCATTTTTTCTCACATTTGGATTTGGTTCATTTATATTTTAAGATACAATACAATATATGACTTCAAAATAGATTTTAAAATTATAATTACTCATTGCAATGTTTGTGATTCAACATAAATAATTTATAAACAAGTATTAAAGTTCAGTATAAATAACTTATAAACAAGCATTAAAAAACAATTTGATATTTTCATTTGTAATCGGCGTTATTTGTACACCCGACTGCTTATGTCGGCGTATTGGAATAACTGCATAAAAGTAATTTGATTTGCACTCTGCTAGTAATAACTCCATCAAAGTAAAAACACCAATCAACCATAAAGCTCGTGTGTTTGCTCCACTGATACTTGTGCTCCAATCTAGTAGAGTGGATTTTTTTAGAAAAGGTGGAGGACCCCCGGCCTCTGCACACTACTAGAAACTACGATTTTACCTAGGGCCAAGTTCTTCACCTAGAGCTAATTGTCCTCCTCAAAGGAAAGAAAAGTAATGAATAGTACACCCTAGGTAAAGATGGATTTCAAGCCAAAAAAATTGGTATATACTTTCCCTAGGGCCGAGACTATGCAAATGCCAATAAACTTTAAAATAACACCATGTGAAGCCCGACCGTGGACACGTAGATAGAATCTGGTGCGTTTTCGGCCGAGGGCGCGCCACATATTTTGCTGGTTCATGACATTTATCATCTGTGGTGTACGCTGGGCTCACTGCTAAGTGAGAAAGAGCACATCGACAACGACTGACGAGTGGCACACAGAAGGAAATAATTCCGACCGAGTCGGGGCTCCTTCTTCTCCACCGGAGCGCTGCGCCGCACCCAGACCCATTTTTCTCTCCCGAACCACCTCCTTCTCTCGAGTTACCCTCCGCTGCCGGCAGGGTGACGACACCCCCAGACCCACCCCACCATTCCCCACCGCCGTCTGCCTTGCCCAGCCGTTTGCCCTTCCCCGTCGTTTCCCACTGCCGTCCACCCTGCCCCGCCGTCCCGCCCCAACGTGTCCCCGCCACTCCGCCGATCTCCCCGCCACTCCATCGATCTCCCCTCCACTCCGTCGATCTCCCACCCCGCCGTGCTCTCCATCGCGTCCCTCACCCCGATGTGCTCTCTGCCGCCCATCCTGCCGCGTCCCCGCTTCTTCCCTTTCTATATGGTTGTTACTCCGGTGGAAAGATGACCGTGACGGCCATGGAGACCATGGCCACTCACGCCTGGGTAATGGCTCCGCCCCGTCCGTGGTGATCTTGCCGCGCCTGCTAGTTGACCGTCGCTACCCGCCATCGAACCCATGCATCTCTCCAACATGTTCCCTCTCTAGTCTGTACCTCCCTCACTCTCTGCTAATTTTCGAGCAAATCACTCTGTGTTAGTAAGTCTTATTAACACAGTTAGCGAGTTGTGATCTTAAGCATATGTTGTCCATGCTTGGGAAGTGGCAATTTCTGCACTATCTAGCATATTTGGCTATGTATGAAAAATTCACCCAGTGTCTGTCCAGGATAGTAGTTGTCTTGTGTAAACCGTGTTTTCCCTTAAAGTATATGATGGTTCTAAGCTATGCTTGCTCTTGCTCACTGTGCACTCAAGTTTGCAATAGTTATGCATAGGAATGATAGATGTATGCATAAGAATGACAGTTGTAACTGAAGCAATCCAACATTGTGAATTGTTTTGTACATATTTTCAGAACAGACAAGTGTTGGGCGCTGACCGGTTGAAGAAAATTCCCATGTTCTTCGTGTCGAAGCAACGGAGAGGAAAGGGATTGATAAAGCTAAAATCAAGTAGGTATTTTGATATCTTCTGTGCACGAAACAAATGTTGATTAATGTGTGGAGGTAGAATTATTTTTTGTTGGGTGATGAGTGATTTTCTGTTTGAGTGTGTATGATGCATTCACTGTCTGTTGGGATGTGACTAATACTCGTAGCATTTCATTTTTATTACAAACTGATGTCTTTGGATGACCAACGTAGTTGGATGTATAGTGGGTGGAAGGATGATGGAAGGCATTCTGATGAGTGGATACGTAATACAAATGATTTTGTGAACCATGTTTTCGAGGGTATCCAGAGTGCGAAGTTTGGAGTTTCCTGTCCTTGTTCAAAATGTTGCAATGCTAATAGAAGAACAAAACAATTGATGACCTCTCATCTTTGTCATTGGGGGTTCATGTCCGGTTACTTTAGATGGACTACACATGGGGAGCGTCATGTTCATGTAGATAGAGTGGAGTCTGTCAATACTAATTGCTTAGAGGACATGTTGTGTGACATTGGGGATTCAATGCATGTTGCTAATTCAAATGAGGAGCCAACACCGGATGCCAAAGCTTTTTATGCCATGTTGTCAGCTGTTAGAGACCCACTTCATGAGTTCACCCAAACCTCACGCTTTGCTACTGTTACACGCTTGATGGGCATTAAGTCACAATACAATCTATCAAGAGAATGCATAAATAGTTTACTGAAACTTTGGCAAGATACACTTCCACAAGGCAACAAAATGCCATCAAGCTTGTATGAGTGCAAGTGTATCTTAGCTGGTTTGAAAATGCCACTCGTGAAAATAGATGCATGTGTTAACCATTGCATGTTATACTATAAAGATAGAGAGAACAAACTAGAGTGTGATTTCTGTGGTGAACCAAGGTATAAGGTTGTTAACAATGACTGCCCAAATAAGAAGCGTATCCCATCCCACGGAAGGTTCTACGATACCTCCCTTTTCTACCAGGATTGCAAAAGATGTTCACGGAGCCTGAATTTGCTAAGCACATGAGATGGAACATTGAAGGCATTCGGGAAAATCCAGCAATGATGGTGCACCCATGTGATAGTGAAGCATGGAAATCTTTCAATGAGGATGGGTTTGCAAGTGATCCACGCAATGTCTAGCTTGTCTTGTCTTCTGATGGCTTCAACCCTTTTAATTTTAGGTTAACACAATACTCCTGTTGGCCCGTCTTTCTTGCTCCTTTGAATCTGCCACCTGCTCTTTGCTTGAAAACCAAAATATTTTTCTTAGCATGGTGATCCCTGGACCAAAGGGTCCCAACAAGAACTTCAATGTGTACATGGAGCCTTTATATGACGAGCTGAAGGAGGCATGGTAGGGGGTACCAACTTATGATAGTTTCCTCAAGCAAAATTTCAATATGAGGGTAACCTTGCATACAACTGTCCATGACCGTCCTGCATTTGGAATGGTTGCTGGATGGTCTACCCATGGGGGGTTGGCTTGTTACGAGTGTGGGGCTGATACACAAACAATTTGGCTAGTTAATGGGCACAAATGAAGTTGGTTTGATAGTCACAGGAGATTTCTGTCGGCCAACAATATATTTAGGACACAAAGTCAATCCTTTTTAACAGATACGGTAGTGAAGGCTACTGCTCGACGCAGGTTAACAGGGGATGAAGTTTTTTGCTTACATGAATGAAGTTAAGGACAATGATTTTGAGGGTTATGGAGCAAGACACAATTGGACACACATTCCTAAGTACTGGGAGTTGCCATACTTCCCAAAGCTTTTGCTTCCTCATAATTAGATGTCATGCACACTGAAAAAAATATTGTTGAAGCAATATTCAATACTATCCTTGACATTCCTGGCAAGACAAAAGACAATGCCAAAGCCCGCCTTGACCAAGCTATATTTTGTAGTAGACCCGATTTCAACCTTCAAGAAAAGCCTAATGATAAATGGGAAAAACCTAGAGCACCATTTTGCTTGACAAGAAACCAGATAAGAGAGGTCCTGTTATGGTTTCTTTGGCTCAAATTTCCAGATGGATATGTGGCCAACATGAAGCGAGGTGTTAAGTTAGAGAAACTTAAGATATATGGGCTCAAAAGTCATGACTACCATATTTTAATGGTGCGGTTGTTCCCTGTCATACTGCGGGGATATGTGGATAATGATGCGTGGGAGGCTTTAGCTGAGCTAAGCTATTTCTTTAGACTTCTTTGTACAAAAGAAATAGATCCTAACCAAATGGAAAAATTGGAGGAAAATATTCCTGTCCTAATTTGTAAATTGGAGAAAATTTTACCACCGGGGTTCTTTGATTCAATGGAGCATCTAATGATACACCTCCCTTATCAAGCAAAAGTTGGAGGGCCTGTTAAGTATCGTTGGATGTATACTTATGAAAGGTATGTTCTGATGTTCATGCATTCTGTCCATATGGTAGTAGCATTTCCTATTTAGACATTAATTTGTCACACGACAATGTAGGTTAATATAAAATCTTAGAGAGAAATTCTTAATAAGGCACGTGTGGAGGCTTCAATTGTTGAGGCGTTTCTTATTGAGGAGATTTCAAACTTCACTTCTTTGTACCTTCCTGCTGATGTGCCTACCTCAAGAAATCGCCCCCAACGTTATCGACAACCTAGCACTTCTAGGACAAGTACTCTTAGTTTGTTTGATGTCAAGGGATGGAAGATTGGCAGAGGGGAGCCTAGGATGTTATCACACGAAGAGTACAAGACAGCCATGATTTTTATCTTAACAAACATGCCTGAAATGGATGATATTGCGAAGTGAGTTCTCTGAATTAGCATTTCTAGTACATCCATGTACAACAAATAAGGTTGGTACTGATGGCTTACACAAAAATGTAGATAATTTGAACTTGACCAATGGAGGCGCCCTCGACAACTAACTACAAAACAACTAGAGAAACTTAGGCGGGATGGTGCTGGTTCAGGAAAACCAAACTTGTTGGATTGGTTCAAAACTTTGGTAAAGTATCCACACACTAGCAAATAAAACACCCTATAGTTTACAACACAAAATAACTAATTTTCTGGTCTTCTTGAAGTGCATCAAGGATGCATCTATTAATACTGAATTACGCAATCTTTCAAGAGGTTGTAGCATGAGAGTGAATTCATATGACATGTATGAAATTAATGGGTTCAGATTTTGATCAGACAAATATGAAAACCATAGAGATGGTGACCTTTCGTCAAGAAATACCGGCGTTCTTACTCTTGGAGTTGATGATGCAACCAACAATGAGCTTGAATACTGTGGTGTTATAAAGGATATTATAGAACTTAAAATTGGTGGAGATGAGGAATTTAGTCTTGTGATGTTTCACTATCATTGGTTCCATCCAACTAAAGAAGTGAGGCATTTGAATAGATTTCGCTTAGCTGAAGTAGCACCTGCCTGAACCAATCCAGGCAGTGAGCCTTTTGCTATTTCCAGCCAAGTAAGCCTAGTCTATTATCTTCCCTATGCTTGCACTTCTATTGCAAGTCTTGTTGATTGGCAAGTTGCCTACAAAGTACCACCTCTAGGCAGTCTGGACACACCGACGGATGATGATTACACAACAGCAACACCCACAAATATTGATGTCTTCCAGGAGAATAATTTAGATGCGAATGATTTTATTGTACAACTAGGATCACAGCTTGACAACATAACAACAAGTGGTTCAGATGAGGTGGTTGATCCAACTGAATTGTCTGATATTAGCAACCGACATAATTTGGGTGGTGAAAAGATTCAAGAGCAAGTTATCGAGGATGAAGACTATGATGAAGTGATCATTGAGGAAATTGAAGAAGAAGAAGATTTCTAGGCTTTCTAGCCTATTTTATATTTTCTTTCAATTGGTTGTTTGTAATTTGGCTGGTTGAAGGACTTAGCAAGAAACACTTATCTATTTGCTACTATTATATTTCTCACGGGCTCCGTGTTGATCGTATACTATTCTTTGACATCTCTATTCTTGTTTGTTTCAAGAATTGCAAATTACAGGATGACACTTGGAAGAAGAGCATCTCGCACCGTTGGAGCCATCCAACCAGCACCTACTGCTCGGAAGACTACTGCTCCTGATGGCACTTATGATGGGTACATAAGAGGAGTTTCAGATCTTTCACCTGCTATCCCGAATAATGAAGACCGCCCAATCATTCAACCAGTTGGCAAGATGTAAATCTCATTAATTAGTATAAGTAGTTTCCTGTTCTACAATCTGTATTCTTTTGATAATATTTGTTGCATTTACAACTTCCTTGTAGGCATTGGAAAGACATTCCTGTTGTTCGAAAGGGCAGACGACCTTCTAGTGTATTGACATGCCTTCTGAAACGTAATCATCCAAGTGTTGTGCATTATGATGGTGCGAAGGTACTTGCAACAGAGTGGGAGCATTATCATGAAGTAAAGGACACAAATGTCCATTCTGTTGCAGACAAAATTGAAGATGCCTTTTGGGGTATGAACTATTTAAATTGCTCTTGTTTGTTGTCAAATGATTTCCTATCTTGTAATAAACCATCTATACTTTCTCTTTTCATCTAAGGTACAAGTATGAATATGCATACTCAGAGAAGGCAAAGCAACATGTTAGAAGATGTTGCAAGATACTTTTGCCAAGTATCTTTTATTATGCAAGAATCCAAGCAATAATTGAGCATTTGCGAAAAACCGAGAGCATTAACTTGAATGATAAGCTTCCTGGCAATACTATTTGGGTAAATCTGAGTATTTGGTACAAAGGCAAGGTTGGTTACAAGAAGAAGCTTGGGGTTATTTTAGTTGATGAGTGGTGCAATGAAGAGTGGATTGCTAAACTAAGAAACATCATGAAAATCGTGTTAGCTCAAAGTTCAAGCCTCACAAAGGTGGTTCCAACTCCATGACTACTATAAGTCAAAAAATGGTTATCAACTAAACTTAATTGTTTATCCTATTACCAGTTTATCATATGAACAATTTTTCATATTTGCTATGTATTGAATCTTGTGCAATGCAGTCTGAGCAAACCGGCGAAGAAGTTAACCCAATTCAAGCTTGGGTGCATACACATGGAGGAACTGACAAGAGCAAACCTCTAATTCTCAACACACCAGAAGCTACTAAATGTCTGGTATGTGCCTGTGCCCATTCGTCGATCGAATGAATGAATATAGATTATTAATATGTGGATGACATGTGCTCTTAGTTTTCCATAAGAATCCAATAATAAACATGCGTTAGATCATTTACTTTGAACGGAATAATGCTGAAATACCTTGCTGTTGCAACCTGCCATGTTCCTATGTTCTGTTGTAACTATGTGCAACCTGTCCTGTTCCTTGCAACGTACACCAGGAGATTTGTACTACATCTAAGTCTATAGAAGATTTAAATGTCCTGTTCCTTGCAACCATCCATTTATGCAATTTTGTAATAGAATCTTTACTCATTTTGCTAAAAAAATTGAACATTTGTGTACCTTTGTTTTCTTGTTGAATAGGCGCTTTACACAGAAAAGGCTAAAGAGTTAAATGGAGAGAACTATGGTACTCTAAAAAATGTTGTTAGTCCTAAGGCACTTTATGACTGCTCTAATGGGAAACCACATGGAAAATGGCCTCCCTTCAATGGCATTGTCAATGAGACCGAGGTAATTGCTGAGGTTAGAGCTATTGGTACATCTTCAGCAGCCTTGAAGCGTCGACGAGCTGGAGAAATTGAAGATGCGCTTCGAAAGGAGTCTGAGAAGGCTCGAAAGGCAGAGGGTTATGCCAATGATGTCTTCTCATGGGGTGTTGGCATGTATGAGCACTGCAATGGGATACAAAAGTTTCTTCAGGTGCTGGTTAACCACTTTATGTTCATCAATTAACTTGCTAGCATTTGGAAATAACCACCATGAATCTCTTCTTGCTTAACAGGATTTTGCAACTAACCAAGGAGTACCTCTTGGTGAAATACCACCGCCGCCAGTTCCACCTCCTACTCGTTCACGGTCTCCTCCTGAATCTCCACGACAATCTTCTATCCAAAATATGTAATCATCCATCTCAAGCATAACACTCAAGCCTTAATATATTTAAATCATGATATATTTTTGACACGCTCTTGTTACTTCAATCTCAATTTAACTATCATGCTCCTTAAGATTGGATGGTGCAGAATTATTTTGAACCACTCAAACAGTAGGAGAGGCTCCTACTGCTAATTAAATAAATGAATCAGCAACTATACATGAGTGTAATATTACAAAGCCATCCCACTTTGTGGGTGGAAGAGGGGGGGGGGGGGGGGCTGGAGTTACATTCAGAGCTTTATTACAAGGTATGTAAAGAGGAAAGTAAGAAGGGTTTATTCTTATCTCCCACCCTATAAGTAAGGAGAGCTAGGTCTTCTTTCAGTCTAGAGAGCCACGAGTTTGAGGATGGAGTTATGCCTCGGAAGTGCTTGTTGTTCCTTTCTTTCCAAATGCTCCAAGCAGATTGCAGAAGGATCTCCACAAATATGGGTTTATTGCATGAAGATTTAGCAGATTCCACCCAGTCCAACCTATTGCCTTGAGTGGTCCCTTGCATTCCAATTTTGGCCCAACAGTGCAAGCTAAACGGACATTCAAAGAATAGGTGCTCCACCGTTTCATCATTGCATGTTGGGCACATCAGGTAGCCGAACGTGTTACCAATGTTATAATGTCTGCGTTTTAACATGTTTCTGGTGTTCAGCCTGTCCGAAAGTAGGAGCCACCCAAAGACTTTGAGTTTCATTGTGGTTTTGGACTTCCATAGCCATGAATATGCAGGATGAGCTTGGATGTCTCTGAAGTAGAAGTCATAAAATTTGTTGGCCAAGAAGTAATTGGATCCCCAGGTGTAGATCCATTCATCATATATTAATTGATCTTCCAGCTGTACGTCCGAGGTCAAGTGTTGTAAGTTTCTGGTCTCAGCATGAGCCTGCTAAGACAGAGGCAGGTGGAACGTTTCCTGCAAGCTGGTGGTTCCCAGAAACGCGGCAACAGAGATGTCTTCATCCTTTGCAAAAGAGAAGGCGAGTGGGTGGGTTTCGGTTAGGATTTCATCCAACCACATATCTTTCCAGAAGAGGGTGGTTGCACCATTATTCACATTAACCTGGGTGATACCTCTATAAGTAGGCATTAGCTTTGAGACGTCCCGCCACCAAAAGGAGCCACAATAATCAGTTGCATGAGGTATCCTGGAGGTGTAGTATGAATTCCAAATCAGCTCCACCCAGGGTAGATCGCAATGATTGTAGAACTTATATAGAAACTTGAGGAGAAGGGCCCCATACTGGATTTTCAGATTTAGAACCCCAAGACCACCACATCTTTTTGGCTTGCAGACCATGTCCTAGGCAGCCAGGGAAGTGCATTTGTCACCTTGATCCGTTTTCTTTGCCCACAGACATTTTCGTCGTATCTTGTCCAGAAGTTCAATAATTCCAGCTGGAAGCTTGAGTGTGCACATAGCGAAAATGAGCAGTGAGGTAATGACTGAGTTGAGCAGAGATAGCTTGCCACCATAGGATATCATACTCAGTGTTGCGGATAGCCTTGTTTCCAGACGACAGACCAGAGGCATGAAATTGTGCATGGATGGTTTAGTAGTCCCCATGGGGAGGCCAAGGTAAGTAAATGGCATCTTTCCCACAACACATCCAAAAATATGCGCCAGGTTGTTGTATAGTGTCTCATCACAGTTGATCGGGACAAGTGTGGATTTGTGGAAGTTTATTTTTAAGCCAATAAAGTGACATAGTCGGACAAAATGCCTTTGATGATTGTAGCCTGGGTGGGACAAGCCGGCATTGCAAGGATCGTGTCGTCCGCATATTGAATAACAGGGTAGTCCCTTTGGGTAGTGCATGGGAAGGGTAACTTGATGAGGTCTCTGGCGAATGCATCATTAATTGCAGCTTGCAGCAGATCCGTAGCTAGGACAAAAATGAGGGGGGACAAGGGATCACCTTGGCGAACACCACATTTGCAATGAAACTGTCTCCCAGGTACGCCATTTAGTAGGACAACTGACTTTCCCGAGGCAAAGATGCACCTAATCCACCCAAGGCACTTGTCATTAAAGCCCATGTTGCGCATGATCTCAATCATGGCGTCATGATCAATGGTGTCGAAGGCTTTAGCAAAATCAAGTTTGAGTAGTATAATCTCTTTCTAGGAGGCTTGACATTGATAGATGTATTCGAAAGCCCAAGCTAGACAATCTTGGATCGTGTGCCCCTTGTGGAAACCGTATTGATTGCGGTGCACAATTTTGAGGACGATTCATTGCAGTCGGTTGGCCAGAAGTTTAGTTATTACCTTAAGACAGCAATTAAGTAGAGTGATCGGTCTGTATTCATTAACTGTTGAAGGCGCATTGACTTTTGGAATGAGAGTGATTAGGCCTTCATTAATGCTCTCTAAGTTCCGATTACCCTCAATGGACTGGTTGCAAAGCTTGTAAAAGTCTTCCTTGATCACCTCCCAACAAGTTTTAAGGAATATACCTGTAAATCCATCAGGGCCCGGAGCATGATCGGCCGGCATCGTTTTGATCACATGGTCTATCTCTGCCACTGTGAAAGGTACAGTGAGTTCATCAAGGCCATCAACTTTTTTGATGGGCCTGGGCAAGTCAAACTTCATGTCATGCTTGGTTTTAGTGCCAAGTCGATCCTTGAAGGTCCGAAAGATGATGGCCTCTTTGCTTGCATGGTCCTCCGCACAAAAGCCAGAATCAGTGGTGAGGGAGGGTATATTATTTCTATGATATCTCTCTGATGCCATTGCTTGAATTTTTTTGAATTTTCATCACCAAACTGGACCCAACGAATTGTCCAACGCTTCTTCCAGTATTGCCGTCGATATGAGAGAAGCCTGAGTAAATGCTTCTTGAGAATTGCTCTGAAATTGGCTTCCGGTGTTGTGAGAGGTCTCTTGTTTTCCAAGCCATCAATTTCAACCAGAGCCTTATTAGTGTTCTCAATAGCAACAGATAACTTAGAGATGTTCTTACTCCAGCTCTTGAGTTCATGCCTTAGGTGCTTAAGTTTTTTGCATAGATTTGACGCCATGTTTGTAGAGTTAACAGGTTTGGGCCAAGCCCTCTTAACAGTATCTAGAAACCCAGGGTGATGGATCCAATAAGATTCAAATCTGAACAACTTGGAGTGTGGGATTTTCGTTTCAATAGTGATGACACAAGGAATGTGATCAGAGACCGGCCTACCGAGAGGTTTAACAATAGTGTTGGGATACGAGGTGGTCCAATGATTGCTAGTAAAGTACCAATCAATTTGCTCGTGGAGGGGATCAGTTTGCATGTTGCTCCAAGTATAGGCTCTGCCTTTGATTGGCAATTCAATCAAAGACTGTGATATGATGAAATCATTGAAAGTTATCATGTCGCCAAAATGACCACCTGGTTTGTTACGATTCTCGGGCCCTCTAATGAAATTAAAATCTCCGCACAGGAGCCAGTCTTCATGAGCAGGTATATCAAGTGAAAATAGCCATGCAATGAAGTTATTTCTTGGGTCCCCTTGACAAGGCCCGTACACGTTCACTAAGGTCCAGGATTGAGCCAATTGGGTGGAGTGAAAGCGAGTAACCAGCCCAAATTCTTCAGAGGCCACAGTAGTAGTTGTGGAAACAACACTGTTCCATATTGTGGCAATTCCCCCCGAACCCCTCTTGAGGGAATAAAATCATACTTATCAAATCTTCAAAGGCAACAAGACTTAATAAAAGCATTATCAAAAGAAGAATTTTTCGTTGCCTGCAAGTAGATAACCGCACAACCACTAGAGTTGATAGCATTAGAAAGTGCTAACTGTTTGGCTTCAGAGTTTAGCTGATCATCAAATGCAGTTTCTTTATGGATGTACTCTTGCCATTAGCCTGAATTATGTTCACATGGATGTTTATTTCTAGCTATCAAGTATAACATTTTTACTTTCCCGTTTAGATTAAGAAATTTCTGTGCTTTCCTATTTGTCAGTTGAGTTGTGTAGTATGCAAGAGTAACTATCTTTAAAACTTGGCTCTTCTTTTGCAGATTCTAGAAAATAGCGAAGAACTGCCCCCTTTGTGTGCTCAGCAACAAGCAAATCCTAGCTCTGATCATGTATGCATTTCTTAAACTTATCTCAAATGATACAACTACTGATGGCCTCTTTGTTGTGATGTTCACATAGTTGTGACAATATGCATGCTATGTAATGTGTTCACATAGCCTGTGTGGTGTTGGCTCATTTGGGGCATCAATATTGATTAGTGGGGCTGCCATAATCTGTACTGCAACACGTAGTGTTCAAGTGTAGTACATGCTATTGTATTTGGAAACAAAGATCATGCCTTATTTTCTGATTTTGTGTACACTAAAAATAATATATCACAACATAGTTACATTTTGGTGTGAGAGGTATTTACTATGGATGATGCTCCTGCATTCTTTGCCTCCTGCTTTTTCCTTTTTTGCCAACATCTCTTCTCCTTTATTTTATTTTATTGATTTTATGTATTTATCACAGTATTAGGTGATGAGACCTTGAAACAATCTTAGGACACCTTCTGACACAGTGTTGTTGTCTTGTGAATGAGAAGTCATATTTTTCCTGATGGTACTACATGTACACATTGTGCTCGTTGCTGCATATTGTTGGTCCATGATGAGATTTCCGATTAGCTCCAAAAAGCTCTTGCTCTTTTTGCATATTCCCTGGAATAATTTCACTTGCTTCAAGATCATTTCTTTATGCTTTCTAGTTATTTCTGTAACAAGTTACTGTTGTCATCTTCCAGCCTCTAAAAATATGTTAAATCTTACTTTTTAGGAACTTCATGTTGGATCAAATGATCGTGCTGCAGCAGGCGATGAAGGGATGTTTGGGGGATTTTTCAGCGAGTGTGGAACTGGCGCACTAAGCCTATCACTACTGGGCACCCAACGAGTCCCTTGATGTTCTTGGATGTATAGTGTGTGAAGTAACATATGGTGCATGTATAGTTAACATGCTGGTACATGTTTGGTGATGTAGGAAACTGTAGTTGAGATGTTTATTGGTACAAGTATGTACATGCTGGTACAAGTATGTACATGCTGGTACATGCTGGTACAAGTATGTACATGCTGGTCGAGATGTTTATTGGTTAGCTGTAGAAAACACTAGCTATAGCTTATTTTTGGACAAACTTGATGGCCAGTGATTTGCATCTGATGTATGATTGATATCTAGAGATATCTATATTAATTATGCGATGATATTTTGGGTCAGAATTATGGCTCCTATTTGAAATATTCTAGTTGTGGATTCAAATTCAAATTGCAAATTGGAATTATGGCACATAAGAATCTGGCGTTTCCCTACGGTATAATTCAAATTTGGTAGGGACATAGCTCTAGGGAAAGTGTATGATGATGTGACATTGCAAAAGGGTCCCATGATCTTTCCCTAGAGCTGGCTATAGGTGAAACAAACTTTACACATTGGATGCATCAGCCGTGTGAAATTCTTTCCCTAGGGCTTGTGCCCCTAGGTAAAGAACTTTCCCTAGGGCTGGTTAGATGCACCCTAGGGAAAGGAGTCTTCCCCATCTAGACTTTACCTAGGGCAAACCCAAGGTAAAGTCTTTATCTATGGTTTTCCCAATTTCACCTAGGGTATACGGCCCTAGGTAAAATCGTAGTTTCTCGTAGTGGCATCTAGACGATGCATGCATCCATTTTATTAATTGTTCACATAAGACCTTACAAAGTAATACAACAGTAAGACTAAAGCCACCATCTAGGCAACATCTGTCACTACTCCTATTCAATTGATGAATGGGTGTTGATAGTCTGGGCCTAATACCAAACATACCTCGCAGCAAAACCTATCATCTAAGACCTGAGGTCCCATCCAGGACACTTGCCGGGTATGGGGCACCCCCCGGTCCGGTGCACTCCTCAACCAGGACGCCTGCCAGGTATGAGGCCGCCGCAGCCATCTGCCACCAATCCATCTTCGGAACTGTACTGCTGCATCTACCTTGCCCAGTCTAGCTGCCGTCGACATCACCACGACGCCAGACCGCGTCACCCTCCTGCACGAGTCCATCTGCGCGCATCGGACACCGAGTCACCATAGCACCATGCCGCCGAGATCCGCAGCCATCAATGAGTGAGATGACGCACCACTCCACCAAAGAATCCGTCCTCTGGTCCCTCGATCACGTGTGTACCTCAAAGAATGACGCCCCGAAAGGGGGAACGACAATAGAGCGCCGCCGTCATCCGATCATCCGATCTAGGGTTCCCCCGGAGGTAGCAAAGAGTGGCCTTGAGCTTCTCCACGGCAATGCCTTCAAGAAGGGAACAATGCAGGTAGCGCCGCCACCGCCGGCCTTGGCAATAGCCGAAAGCAAGTTTTCACCCAGATTTGTTCGAAGGAATCCAACTCCCGTGCACGACCACCGCCACCACCAGGCTAAGCACTCGCCGCCGCCGGCACCTCCATGATGCCCAGAGGCTGCGAGACTCGCCGCAACCACACCTGTGCCGCCGGCCACCGCTGCCAACACCAACCCCGCCATCCACCGGATCTGGGCAGGGATCCTAGATCCATCCTCCACCACCCACCACCACGGAGGGGAGGAGGCGGCGCTAGCAAGGGACGCCGGTAGGGGGAGAAGGAGCCGAGGCAGGGCTAGCCTGACGCCCGGCACCACCAGGCAGATGGGAACGCCCCGCGAAGTCCCCAACTGCGTGCAGGAGAGTGTTGGAACGTGCCCACGTCCCACTCGTCAGGTGGCTAGCCATGCAGCCGAGTAATGCGCGTCTCCAACAGCCCACGTACATCGTGCTTATCTTCTCCTGCATGCTAGCGATAGCCGGCTCATGCCGTTGTACTCTCCCACGTTCTCTGCTTCTCTCTCCTGTAATCTGTATATATGTACTCTGATGGATGAATAGAAGCAAGTGTGTGAGTGTGACATATCTCAACTTGGTATCAGATACCAGCATCCCGATCCTTCTTTCTCTCAATGCTTCCGCCATGCGTTGTCTTCTCTGCCGCACCCGCTCGGCTGACTTCGACACGCCGGCGTCCGCTCCGTTCGCCGCCGTTCCCGTTGCCGTGGCCGCTCCCGCTGCGGCTGCACCTTCACCACCATCCCGGCTGCACCCACGCCCCGCCGTGCGCACCTCCGCGACCTGGGCAAGACGCCAGTCCCTGAAGGCGTCGCGGCTCCTTCCTCGTCCACCTCGGCGCCCCATGCGGCGCCCTCTGCCCAGCCAGCCGCCGGCGTCCTGCGCACCGCCGACAGCACCCCTGTCCTGCGCCTCACCCTGGGCGGCCCCGGCAGCGCCGTCGTCACCCACCTCGGCCCGGGGCGCTCCGACGCCGGTCCTTCCTCCACTGCCGGCCTCCCGCCCTCCATCGCGCACTACTTCACCAGCAAGCTTCACCTCGAGTCCGGTAACTACTCGCACTGGCGTCAACTCTTTTACATCATCGCTTGCAAACATGAGGTTCAGCATCAGCTCGACGCCGCCACCGACCTGCTCGGCCAGAGCGCCGTGTGGCGAAATGATGACTTGTCCATGGTGTTGTGGATGCACGGCGTCGTCTCCGAGGAGCTCCTGGATGTCATGGCGTCCCCGGACAGCACCGCCTACGACATCTGGACCCAGCTCCACGTCCTCTTCATGGACAACCAGCCGGGCCGCGCCGTCATCCTCGGCGCCGAGTTCCGGAACCTCGTCCAGGGCGACCTCTCCGTCGCCGAATACAGCAGGAGGCTCAAGTCCCTGGCCGACGCTCTCGAGGACATCGGCGAGCACATCTCTGATCAGTCCCTCACGCTCCAGCTCATCCGCAGCCTCAACCGCAAGTTCCAGATCATGGCGACGCTCCTCCCGATGCAGTCGCCGTTCCCCTCCTTCGTGTAGGCCCGCTCTCGCCTCCTCATGGAGGAGATCTCCGCCAATGATCGGGCTCGGCTGGACGGCCGTTCGGAACTCCCCGCCGCTGCTCTCACCATCGGGCACGCCCCGAGTGGTGGCCCCTCTCCCTCCCCAGTTCGCGGATCAGGCAGCGACTCCGCCAACAAGGGCAAGGGCCCCGCTGCATCTCCCCCGGGCGACAGGGGCAGTGGCTCGCGCGGGCGTGGGCGCGCGGTCGCGGCGGCCAGTCGTCTGGTGGCGCTCCCGCTGGACGCAACGCCGCTCCAGCCGGGCCGCAGCCCCCGACTGGCTTCTTCGCTCCATACGGCGCCCTCCTCCCCGGCCTGCCTGCACCACGGGCCCCTTGGGCTGCGCCGAACGCCGTATGTGCTCCTTTCATGATAATTTTCAATCCATAAAATTGTGCAGGCCACTCTTCTAGTTTGTTAAGTAAAGCCATATTTTTAACACAAACTATCTTACCTTATTATAATTAAACACGTGAGGTCGAGGAAAAACATAACCACACACTTACACCATGTCCACACATCAATATTTACATAATGGTTGGAAAATGATTAAACGTGATCAGTCAAATGAAACCCTATCGCACTCCTTTCCTAAGGCCCGGTGTCCCCGACCGTCCTAGGGCCACACGAACACCACACCGCCTTTGGGTCACATAGCTTGACGTTGAATTCAGGCACCCTGCTGCGCATGTCCATTGTCAAACTGTATAGCTCGGGCCCCGGCATGACCACCCCGAAGCCCCGCGCGATGATAGGATGTTCAACCTCCCCCCTTGGCCTGGCACATCTCTGGTGTATCAAGGTGGCGCTAGCGGCGAGCTTGTAGCCCCGGTAGGACACCTCCACGAAGATACTTGGATTGGCGCACTCACTGACCCAAAGTCCGTGTGAGGCGACACGTAGAGTGAGGTTGAATTCTGGGTGCAGCGTGGGCTTCTGCCCTAGATCCATCGATGGGTCAAGACCAGACACGGAACCGATACTAAGAGAGTAGTGGGGCACCTGATCCGAGGTCTGGTTCACGTAGAACATCAAGGCGGCGCTGAGGATGCCGACGACCGAAATTACCGCTGTGAACCGCACCAAGCAGACGCGGCGTTCTGTTTCCGTTGGCGACCATGGCTGTTGTTGCTCTTCGTTTGGCTCAACGGAGGAGTACCCATTGGCGGCGCCCATCCTTCTCTTCCCGGTCGATCTCCGGCGGTCGCCCTCAACTAATCGTGTAAATGTTTTGATTCGTGGCTGGTTTGGAAGACCGATCTTTCCGTCAAGGGTTTATATAAGTAAGCCGGAGTCACGCGCGCGGGTGCGTCTGCGGTGTGCACAAGATCTAGAATTCTAAAGCACCTCCTCTCTGAAGTTTCGATGGGACAAGGGCGCTGTCACCACTATCCTAGAAGCTGCCGTCGGCTTGGTATGACGTCCTTGCCGTATTTTTACTGCCTGCTCGAACCCGCTTCTTATAGCAACATCCGAGGAGCCGGCGGTAAAGCTTCTAGGATAGTGGCGTGTTTCTTGTTGTGGCGTGGTTTCATGTACAGCTGCGCATACCCCTTAGGATATGCTTCAATATGCATGTGTCTCTTGTTATGTGTGCTGATATAGTTTTTGTATTAGTGTAAACTGAATCCATGCTGCTTCAACTTGATACACCTTGAGAACTGGGCGTAGCTCAGTTGGCAAGGTGTGGGAGTTTGCAGCCAGCCCACTAGGATTCAAGTCTCGGCTTGAGCGTTTGGTGCTCACGGAGTTTTCTTCTATAAAACAATGCCAACAGGCTAGTCTAGCCCGGGTTGGTCTCATTTTTTTTAACTTGATACACCTGCTATTGTTCACTTTGGTCACTTATTTAGTAAGTGTCAACATACGAGTATATAAATAACATAGGATTACCCAGAATGGGTTAGGGATTAAGAAACACCACAATTCAATTTCGCTTCAAAAGCCATGGATATTGTGCTATTTTTTACGGAAAAAACATTGGCCACTAACTTGGTTAAAATTGAGTGCAGTTATGACATGCATGACCTAGTTCGTCTGACGCAGTTAAAATTGTGGCCTCATAAGTTAGTTTATGTGGATGTCTTCGCACTCTGAAAATTAAAAGATATTTAAATATACTACAACAGTGTGCTTTTATTATGATAGAATTCGAGGCTCTCTAGCTCTTCCTTCCATGTTTTTTAGAAAGATGTCCATACCAAATTAATATTAGAAGTTTTACCTGCTCGAAGCCAAACTTATTAAAATTGATCAATTTTCGAGAAAATTTTTGTTAGCATCTACACCATCAAATTAGTTCTACTGGATTCATCACAACTTTGTTCCATGCACATTTCAATTGAGGCGATAGTTGTCGACACCAGAGTGATGACAAACAAATATGGCCTCTCGGTCCTCCTGATCCAAAATGTTTGCGCTATGGTTTGCAATAAGTGTGTTTTTAAGTCTAAGAGAAGTTCTTATTTTGCGAAAAAGATTTCTCAAGATTAATTATGTCTTTCTAAAATCGAAACCCCAGTTATTATATCTCTTTTTACCATCATTATTCTTGTTCTTTCTTCCAAGCTAAGGTTGCTAGGGTAAAGTTCTCCTTCCCTCCAAGATCTGCCGGCCAGCCCATGGATTCTCCTCCCCTCTGCATGTCCCTTTGGCAGCTGGTGCCACGGAGGGGAATCTAGGTGCCTCGACTCCAGCTAGTAGTTTAGGGTAGGGTTTTTAGTCCTCGTAGGGTGGCGCTCAAATAGATGGTAGCATTTCATCTTCGAGCTAGTCTTCTGGCGTTCGATCCTCCTCAATGAACTTTTATCATAGATCTGGGTATTTAAAAAATCTCTCTTTTGTTTCTGAGTTGAAACCCCAGTTGTTAGTGTAATTCAATTTTTAGTTCTTTTTCATGTACATTTTCTTTATCCTCCACCAGCGAAGATCACTCATCGTCTCTTCTTGTTCCGTTTTCGCCGCCGCCGCTGCCTGTACCCAAACACGAAGCGTGGTGCCCCTCCTCGTCGCCTGCCACATCATGAGTCTAGGAAAATGGAATTTGAAAATAAGTTCACAAATTTCAGAAAAGTTCATGAATATGAAAAAAGTTTGGAAATTGGAAAATGTTTGTGAATTTGAAATATTTCAGGAATTCGAAAAAATACAAATTTGAAAAAAAATCAAAAATACGAAAAAGTTTGCGAACATATATATATTTCTAAGAATTTAATTTTTAATTGCGAATTTGGAAAAAAGGTTTGTAACTTTAAAAGAGTTCAAGAGTTTGAAAAGAGTTACTAAGTATTTTAAAAAAGTAAAAAATAAAAATAAAGAATGAAAAAAGCAACAAAAACGAAAAAAGACCAAACAAAAGCTTAGTAGAAAACGGCAGAAAAAAGAAAAAGATAAAAATAGGACCGGGAGCTTCAGCTTCCAGGAAACCGCGGATAGAACTCCCGCTGGAATACGCTTTAATGGGCTGGCCCATAGAAAGAGGTGCGTCAGGACAACGTACGAATAAGGCATTAAGCGGCGTTCAACGCGCTAAATAGGAAATTTGCAAACAACCACTACTTAGTATCACTGGCACCGGTGAAGTAGAAGGGCGACAAGGCTGACGACAAGGAGCAGGGACGGCCCTAGGTCCACTGGGGTTGAGCAAACCAAACCATGCATATACTCCCTGCGTTCCTAAATATAAACCTTTTTAGAGAATCCAATACGAACTACGTATAGTGCAAAATGAGTGAACCTACACTTTAAAATATTTTTATATACATATGTATGTAGTTTGTATTGAAATCTCTAAGAGGACTTATATTTAAAAACCGAAGGAGTAGTCTTGAACGTTGAACAGCCTATCCCTCTCCTTTGGGCCTTCACTCACTCAGTAGGGTACAAGTCTCGGCACAAACCGCGTAATATCGCAACGGTAGTGGTACGTGAAGGGCACGCTCGCATGTCTTTCAGTTTGAGATGGACGTACGTGTGGAAAAGCTGTAAAATTTGTGACTAGACCCGTCAATTGTCACGTACAATACCCGTCAAGGTGGTCCGTGGATTAATTTTATGGTTCTCAGTAGTTGCCTGCACTGCACGGCCACAAGCATAAACGTATCCTTCTCCTTGGCCACAAAACCAGACGTACCTTGACTGTAATTTTTTTGCCAGGCGTAGCGTTCCCAAACGGCGACCATCACCAGCTGGCCAAGCCCAAGCTGCACTCGGCATATGCAGCGACAGGCGATGACCGCGCGCGGGTCATGCACGTCATAAGTACCGGTGGTAACTTCCCGCAAAAAATAACAAAATAATAATTCCTTGTGGTAACTAACCCGGCGATGACCGTAGACTCCTCTGCACGACATCCTGCTTTTAACACGCGATTGATACGTACAGAGGCAGCATACATACAATCTCAATAGTATCTCTGTACTGTATCCATCTACTATCTATTATTGATCCTATATATATGGCCACCATAACACGAAACCAACCACCAACAGCTAGAACAACCTTGCCTGCCGCCGGTGCCACGATGAGCGCCGTGTGCTTTTTGTTGGCGTGGTTGGCGGCAGCCCTGTAGCCAACGTCGGCCACCGAGACTGGAAGGGGTGGGATCTTGCATATCCCGTCCGCCGCCGACCTGGCTCGGGCTCGCTGCCCTTCCAGATGCGGTCGTGTTCCCATTCACTACCCGTTCGGGATAGGGCCTGGCTGCTTCCGGCAAGGCTTCGAGCTCACCTGTAACAGCACCGCTGGTCATAAGAGGCTCTTTCTGGCCAACACTACCACTGAGGTCCTTGAGTTAGATCCCGGACAAAGTCAACTTCGAGTCTCTCCTATCCACTTCAACGTCACCCTGAAACCAGGTATGAACGACACCTATAACATGTCATGGGAGCCCCCTGTTAAAGGTCTTATGGCCTCTCAACAAACAAGCTTGTTCGTTGTTGGTTGCGGTGTGAGTGTCTACTTGTTTGGCCATAATACCAACGATCCCGTCGGTAGTTGCACGAGTATTTGCCTAGACGACAAAGTGGCCATGAAGGAGGCAAATGCAAACAACTTCAATGGCCATGGTGGGATGGGATATTGTTCCATCCGTTTGCAGTTGGATGGTGGGATGGGATTTGGGTTCATAGTTGACCGCCTCAAAGGCGCCTCTGCACTATCAGGTCAAGGTCAAGGGCTCTCTAATAGTAGCATCAAAGTTTTCTTGGCGGGAGATTACAAATTTCATACGGTTGACATCTATTCAAGTAAGATAGATGAACGAAATGTTGCATGGCCATATTTTAGCATGGCCATCACGAATCAACCAAACTGTGAAAATGCTCAGAATAACAAGTCAACCTATGCTTGTAGCCATTACAGCGATTGTTATCTGTCATCTGGAGGTTACGCCTGTCTCTGCCTTAGTTACACAAACGACGGCAACCCATACCTTATGGATGGTTGTCAAGAACCAGGTCAGCAATCTACTCTTTAATCATCAGTGATATAAAAATATTGAACTGTCATGTCATGAATATTGGACTCACATATGCATCATTGAATATTATGGTAATTTTTGCACCAAGATTGTAACTTTTCTATGCTCGTCATCATTTTTTATAGAAAAAACATTTTTGCTTACTAGTTTAAATAAAATTACTTCTACGTAATTAGTTCTACGTACAACAAAGCAGGCAATAATTGTTTCTTGCCCAAGACTCAAAATTGCCACTCATAGAAGTTCGACAATTAGGACACATCTTTTCTTCAGAATCTTTGGACACATTTGGATGTACTAATGTTATTGATATATTGTTTACTAGTGCCACATGGGGTAACTTAACTCCCAGTTATCATATTGTCTCTACTAATGGAGAATTCTAACAAGGTGTTAAGAAGACTTATGTTGCTTTCGGTACTCCCTCTATCTCTGTGCATAAGTCATGTGCGTAGTTCTAGATCATCAATTTTACTTGGTACATTTATATATGTAATAAAAATATATATTTAGAAAATATATTTGCATATGAATCCAATGATATACTTTTGAAGACATATAACACTGTTTTAGGTTGATGCAACTACCTACTTTAATAAAATGGTTGTGTGCATCGCTTGATGCGGAGGTGGGGGTAATCCTTCTTTTCGAAAAAAACACTGTTTTAGGTAGTCAAATCAAGGACCTAGAACTACGTGCATGCCCTATGCACTGAGACGGAGGGAGTAGTATCCACCCAATTGATGGGATTAGTTTTCCACAAGTGGTGTACCTTGTTTCTTTATAATGTTTTAGCAAGCAATTAAACTTGGTACTATTAATTAATGATTTAATAAGTTGTATATCTAGTCTAGATAGGATGACCATTAATTTACATAATCTTAATGTAACTTCTCGTGTGGAAGTCTCCTAGTGTGACTTCTTCCTATGTCAATATAATTGCAGCGCATTACAATCCCGATCATAAAGGCGGTTGCACGGAATTTTGCGGGAACACAAGTATTCACTTCCCTTTTGGGATTGAAAAGGGTTGCTATGCTGCTGAAAAGTTTCGACTTAACTGTACATTAGAAAGCACCACAATTCTTGATCTAGGGGTTACCAATTTTGATGATGGGGCAAAATTCATTGTGGCCAACATTTCAGTAAATGAAGGATATCTTACTGTTAGTGAAACACAAACTAACTCAAGGTACGGCAATGAAGGGCTCACGGTAATAGGGTATCAAAGCAATGGGCAGTTGGGAGCACAAGACATCTCTTTCGATGGGTTTCAATTATCTGAAGAATACGGTGTGAAGATGTGGTGGTCTGTCGATAATTTGACCTGTTCAGAGGCTATGAGCAAGCAAAGAAGTGATACGTACGCATGTCGTAGTAGCAACAGCACTTGCATTATTGTCAACTAACTAGGCTACAAGAATGTGACAATGCAGCTCGGCTATCGTTGCCAGTGCTCTAAAGGTTTTGATGGAAATCCATATATACTGAATGGATGCCAAGGTAAGCGCACTACAACTGCCAGTACAAATTGTCTTCCAACTGCACGGACGATTTTCCATGTACACGAAATGATTGACTGAACATTGCAATTATAAATCTAGTAGGAATCATGTGATGCCATTTGTTGGCATCTTGAGCCAAATAATTTATCCATTCTTAGTGGATTTAGGCTAAACACCCTACTCAAATCATACAACTCATTAACATCGCAAATTTTATTATGTTCATAACATGATGTAGAGACTAGAATAATGATCATTTTATTACTTTAAAAATTGCAAATTATGGTACATTATGCTAAATTACCCTAGCCATGCACAAGTACTATATTTTTAGCTAATTCATGAAAATGACAACATAGGGATTGATCCTTGTTTGAGCTAACACTGAATGTCACATGCATATGATTAATCTTATACAACATTTTTTTGTATTTTAAAATGTGCTCATACAAACTTCCAGAATATAGTGGCATTTACATACAACTAAATAAGTAAATTCACCTCACGGTAATAATATGGTATTCACAAATATGAAATCAAACATATGTGCATAATGTTAGGTTTCTATATAGTTTGGTTGTTTACTAACATGTGCTTAGAAACAATAATGGCAAATCATGTATTTTGAAGTTCGCATTGCTTTATAGGGGTAGTTTTAATTTTTCTTGGATGAGTGCTAGGCCAAGGCTAACCTAGCTATGGTTCCGCCATTTCTACGAAATATTTTCAGGCATCATTTGTTGCTCACATACCTAACATTTACAGATGTTGATAAATATTTGTAACGGCCCTTGCCTAAATTACCCTGGAGGTCATAGTTGCAGTGAGTGCACCCATGGAAAAGAGTTTGATCCAATAGAACACAAATGTGTCATGTCAACAAAGAGACGCAATCTTCTCTTAGGTAAATCATACCGAATTTATATCACTCCCCTCGGTACAAATTGCAACTTGCAAAGTGGGATATTTTTTCATAATAACTACTATTGGATGTATAGGTATCGCAATTGGAATTAGTTGTGGACTTGGTGCCATAATTCTTGTGCTAGGTGCAACAGTACTCATCAGCAAGTGGAAGAGAGGCTTACAGAAGAGAATTCGAAGGGCATACTTCAAGAAAAATCAAGGCCTACTCCTGGAACAACTAATATTAGATGAAAGTGCCACAAATAAAACAAAGATATTCTCCTTGGAGGAATTAGATAAAGCAACGAACAACTTTGATGTCAGTCGTATTCTTGGTCGTGGAGGACATGGCACGGTTTACAAAGGGATTCTATCCAATCAATGTATAGTGGCCATAAAAAAGTCTAAGCTTGTGGAGCAAACTGAGATTGACCAGTTTATCAACGAGGTTGCTATCCTGTCACAAATCATTCATCGGAATGTGGTTAAGCTTTTTGGTTGTTGTCTCGAAACAAAAGTGCCTTTGCTAGTTTATGAGTTCATATCCAATGGCACACTATATGATCTTCTTCACATTGATGCAAGTGTTCAATGCTTACTTTTATGGGGTGATCGCATTAGGATTGCTGTAGAAGCTGCAGGTGCTCTTGCTTATCTCCACTCAGCTGCTGCAATACCAATTTTCCATAGAGATGTCAAATCTTCCAATATACTCCTAGATAGCAACTTTACTACCAAGGTTTCTGACTTTGGTGCTTCGAGGTCTTTATCACTTGATCAGACACATGTAGTGACAATTGTACAAGGAACCTTTGGTTACTTAGACCCGGAGTACTACCACACTGGGGAACTGAGTGATAAGAGTGATGTATATAGCTTTGGAGTTATACTGGTGGAGCTTCTGATGAGAAAGAAGCCAATTTTTATTAATGAACAAGGTATAAAACAAAGCTTGGCTCATTACTTTGTGGAAGGACTTCAGCATGGTGTACTCACGGAAATCATGGATCGCCAAGTGGTGGAAGAAGCGAAACAGAATGAAATTGATGATATTGCCTCAGTAGCGGAAGCATGCTTGAAAACCAAAGGAAGAGAAAGACCTACCATGAAAGAGGTAGAAATGAAGTTGCAACTCCTGAGAACTAAAAGATTAAGGAGTCAACTTCCTCCTTTCAATGATGGAGAGATCGAGTCATTTGGGTGCCTAAATGGCGCTAGCTCTCATGCACAGAGCAACAACACTATTAGTAATGTTGGCTTAACACCTACATGCGTCTCCGGAAAGTATAGTTTGGAGCAAGAGTTTTTGAACTCAGCCAGCTTGCCACGCTAGGGAAGCACACAGTGTGACTATCATCTACAGTACTTACTAAGCTTCTGAGGTGCATGACAGGTACCCTACACGTGCTTATATAGAAAAACTATATGCAATGTACGTAGATCCTTTTAGTGGGAGTATGCCATGTAAACTTCCGAACTGTTTTTGTAGCTTATTTTATGTGTGTAATTTCTTTAAACGACAAGTCATAGCAATGAAGCTATGGTGGTGAATAGAGGTATTTTACTGTGTTGTCAACTTCAGTACACATTTCTCACCACTCATTACCAGTAACTTACTTATTACAGGTTGGAATAGTACCGAGTTTAATTTACCTATACAAGATATGTATGTCCTAATTAGATCTTTCCAAGTGAGACCCACAAATCAGTCCCCTTGGAGCACTACAAGTGGGCTCCTTAAAGGCACCGTATACATCAGGGCGGACGGCTCGGTTAGTGGCCGATCACAAAATCACGACCCAGTCTCCCCTCAAACCGGTTTTATACGTCTAGGTTGACCGGCAACCCCCGTATCCAGCTCATATCTGGGGCAGATATGAGGAGGCTCAGTCGCACCCGGACGCGTCTGCCATGTCGGACTGATGGGCGGGACTTATGCAGACAAACGTTGAAACACATCTGTCCTGTGGAAACACAGCTCCGATGCGCCGCCCGAGGGGCCAAATCTGGCTATTTATGCCGGACGGCGAGCCCAACCCTACCCACTTCCATTTCCACCATCTCGTCTCGTCCGCGTCGCCACTCCCAATCCACTTCGAACTCGCCGTCCACTCCCATCCGCCCAGAGCTCGCCAGTAGCCATGGGAGAAATCTTTTCCCTCCCAGATTCAGTGGGTAATCTGAGACAACTTGAGACACTAGACATCAAAGAGACTAGTATAGCTAATTAGCTATGTTGCCCACATCCATCACCAAGCTTAGTAAGCTACGTTATCTCCATGCTGGCAACGGTTCAGGGACTGTTGAGCAAAATAGTATTTCAAAGTGTGAAGACATTTGGACAACGGAACGAGAATTATGTGCAGAATGCTGCTCATATGGGTTTCCATATACGGAAGAAGGTTTCACCATGTGCGAAAATTGCATTGTTTCTTGCTGCATAATGCCCCCTAATATCATTAGGGGCATAGATCATAAGTGTGGTGTTAAGTTGCCAAGAGGGACCGGGAAACTGAAGGCCCTGCTTGCGGTATGTGCACCTTGCCTGGGGAAGTGCCGTTATAAAAGAGATAAAAGGTCTGACCGGCCTGCAGAAGCTAGGAGTGGTTGGTATAAACAAGAAAAATGGTTCGGATTTCTGTTTAGCCGTTTCCAGTCTCAGTCGCCTTGAATCGTTGTCGGTGCTGTCAGCTAATAGCTTAATTGGTTGTTTGGATGGCATGTCCATGGCTCCGGAAAACCTCCAGAGCCTCAAGCTATCAGGCAGCCTGGAAAAAATACCTGAATGGATTGGGGCGCTCCAGAATCTCGTGAAGCTGAAGCTGCAGTTCAGCGGCCTATCACGCAACTGTGCAGCCATACAGGCCCTTGGGAACCTGCGAAACCTATCTATTCTCGGATTGTGGGAGAGGGAAATTGAGATGGATGTACTCCAGTTCCAGAGTGGCCTTTTTGGAAGACTCGCAGTGCTCGATCTTCTCTATGCATGCATGGAAATCAAATCAGTGGCATTTGAGAAAGATTCAATGCCTAAGGGCATCTCTAGCCGTTGGCCCCCCCAGGACGCACAAAAATCGCCACCTGGGGGCGAGCCGGCGAGACACTCGGCGCTGGGGGCGGTTTTTCGCCCAGTCGCCGGCCCCAGCTCGCCCCCAGGCGCCAAAATTGGCCCACTTTGCAGCCCAATTTCGGCGAATAAATGGCCCATATGGGTGAGAATAGGCCCATATTCGGCGTGGTTTCGCCCTGTCTCGGCATTCAATTATCAACATAATTATTCCTTATCACATATTTCATCACAGAAAAATCAAATACTTGAACAAAATAGTACAACAACAAATAGTTCAATACAAATTATATAGTTCAACAAATAAAAACTCGTATTTCATCACGCGGCGTCCCCCTTGAGCTTCCATAGGTGCTCAATCAGATCTTTCTGCAGTTGATGATGCACCTGTGGGTCTCGGATCTCTTGACGCATACTGAGATAGGCAGTCCAAGTTGCCGGTAGCTGGTGATCAACTTCGGCTAGAGGACCCTGCCTGTAGTATGGTTCAGTGTCAAACATTGGGTCTTCTTGCTCGCTCTCGATGATCATGTTGTGCAAGATGACACAGCAAGTCATGATCTCCCACATTTGATCTTTCGACCAGGTTTGTGCGGGGTACCGAACAACAGCGAATCGAGATTGGAGCACACCAAATGCCCGCTCGACATCCTTCCTGCAAGCCTCCTGAACCTTCGCAAACCAGGCGTTCTTGCCTCCTGGCACAGGGTTTGAGATCGTCTTCACAAATGTCGACCATCTCGGATAGATGCCGTCAGCTAGATAGTACCCCTTGTTGTATTGGTGCCCATTGATCTCGAAGTTCACCGGAGGAGAATGACCCTCAACGAGCTTGGCAAAAACAGGAGAGCACTGCAACACGTTGATGTCATTGTGAGTTCCTGGCATACCAAAGAAGGAGTGTCAAATCCAGAGGTCCTGTGTGGCTACCGCCTCAAGCACCACACTGCAACCGCCTTTGGCGGCTTTCTACATCCCCAGCCAACCAAATGGGCAGTTCTTCCATTTCCAATGCATGCAGTCGATGCTTCCAAGCATCCCAGGAAATCCTCCTGCTGCATTTTGGGCTAGGATCCGAGCAGTGTCTTCCGCATTGGGTGCTCTCAAGTATTGTGGCCCAAACACTACCACCACTGCCCGACAGAACTTGTAGAAACACTCTATGCTGGTGGACTCGGCCATGCGCCCATAGTCGTCGAGTGAATCACTGGGAGCTCCATATGCAAGCATCCTCATCGCTGTCGTGCACTTCTGGATGGAGGTGAATCCAAGAGCGCCAGTGCAATCCATCTTGCACTTGAAGTAGTTGTCGAACTCCCGGATGAAATTCACAATCCTGAGGAAGAGCTTTCGGCTCATCTGATAACGGCGCCGAAATGTTCTCTCGCCATGAAGTGGAGCATCGGCGAAGTAGTCAGAGTAGAGCATGCAGTAGCCTTGCAGACGATGCCGGTTCTTTGCTTTCACCCGCCCCGGCGTCGAGCCACCTCGACGCGGCTTTTCACTGCTCGCCAGCAGCTGGGCGAGGGTGGCGAGCACCATCAGATGCTCTTCTTCCTGGACGTCGGCCGCGGCTTCCTCCTCCAGCAGCGCGGCGAGCTCTTCCTCCTCATCGGAGTCCATCGCCGAGTCAGTCAAAACGCCGAACACCTTGCGCTCGTGGGCGTGTATCCGCCATTAAACCGCGCCTCCGTGGCCGGAAACGGCGGCCGGCAGCGCCTAGTGCTGCGGGGAGGGGCTGCCGCGGCGAAGCGCTGCTATTTTTCGGCGGGGAATGGCTATCTAGGCGGAGTAGGCCGGCGACCGTCGCCGGGATACAGCTAGTGGTGGCCGAGGGCGCGGGGGGTGCGAGGCGAGCCGGGGGAAGAAAAACTTGACTTTTCCCCTGTCGGTGTGGGCCAGGCACGCTTTTCACTAGCGCCGGAGCCCCCAACGGCTCCCCAGCGAGCCGGGTTCGGCCTGTGACCGCCGGGCAGAAAAAAGGCCCGAACCGGCGATTTTCGGCGTCCTGGGGGCGCGACTAGGCCGTTTTTTCGGCGCCGGCGCGAAAAAATCGCCTGGGGAGGCCTTCTTGGTGGCGCGGCTGGAGATGCCCTAATCTTAAGTTTCTGAGCCTTCGCCTTGAAGATACTGAAACTGCCTTCTCTGGGCTAGAACTTCTCCAAAGCATCAAGGAAGTGCGGCTCGGCGTCGATTTTACCACTCGTTCAATGGAACTTCCAGAAGATATGGGATGGCAAGAAATGTATAGAGAAGAAGAAAAGAAAACAAAACTCATGAAAGACAAATTCAAGGAGGAATTGTGGATCCAGCTTGAGAGGAATGAAGGCCATCCCGTCTTGAAGGTGGAATGAGCTCAGAAACCTGGGGAAGCTCCTGTCCTAAATATACTGACTCGCTGACATGCCATGCCATGCCATTGTAAAACCTATCTTTGATCTACTCTCTTGTTTCATCTCTTGCATCCCTTTGTTATATTGTAATAATGGGTTAAATAAAGCCACACCTCGACGCCATTGTTGTTCTGCGGCTGTTAGCGGTGGTTTTTCCTTTTCTGATTTGGGGCTCTGCTTTGATTTTGGGAAGAATGAGTGGGCACTGCATTATAAGATGTTCTGTATCCGTATGTTCTGGCGGCCGGCGATGCGCACACCGTTGTTGGGCTGTTGTAATAAGTTGGTGGTAAGACCTTTCGTAACTGTAATCTGTTTAGATCAGATGCAAAAAATATGTGAGTATTTTGCATCATGTGCGGTTGCCTGTTTGCAATCCTTTTCTTCTGTCATTGGTGATCATGCATGCCAGTCGCCCGGTTCTGTTTTTCAGCTGTCAGCAGAACGAATGATGTAACCACGTACAGTATAATCTACGTAGTCATCTACAGCTTACAGATGAAGTGAGCAGAACCTGCGCATGGCATGGCAGACATGAAGAGGGAGGAACGCATGTCTCCAAGGGTCAGGGTATCTACCTACTCAGGCAGCTAAACTGTTTCGCTGATTGCCTAGTTAATTCCGTAGTTACCTTCCTGTCATTGCTTTGTGTTTTCCCTATATATATATATATATATATATATATATATATATATATATATATATATATATATATATATGACAAATTTTTCCTACTACCGGATGTAGTTACTCTCAGAATGTCTTATTCTGCGCTCCGACCACCAGCCGCACCAGCAAATTGAACCAAACTGGCACATGCCTAAACCCACCCTAGAAGCAACTACACGTCCATCACTTTGATAGTAAAAGTGAGCAATATGTAGTAAACCAATTACCATGTAGTAAATGTAAACAGCCCAATAGTAAAATAATTGCAGTGTAGTAAAGTTTAAGTAATATCACTTTGTGGTCGATGTTATTTGGGAGCTACAAACAGATGGCTTAAACCCAATAGTAACACTATTACTAGAGGATATGCACATGCTTTTTCTTTCTAATTCAGTGGCTTAAACTAGTAACCCAATTACTAGATGTATAGCCATCGTAAACCAGTTACCATTGAATACGTTTGTCTCTAAAGTAAGAAAAAGAAAATGGTGACCAGACAACCAATCCAGTTTATTAACCTGACGATGGCCAGATAGTAATCCAGTTAATGCTATTACTATGTTTCCCCGTGTTTCATTACTAGCACATACATACAACTACTAATTATGTTACGACAGAGAACTCGAACGGTGACGGGGCATGAACCAGTGCGCTAGTAACAAAATTAATACTATTACTATATTTTTCATAGCACTTTACTAGCAAGTGGAAGAAAATAGTGATTAAGCCAGCAGGCATGTGCGACTTGGCCGAACGGTGTGCGCGCGACATGGGCGGAGCGCATTATTAGAGATCTGCGCTCACGCTTAGTATAGCGCAGCCGATATATATATTATATGACACTTTTCCCCCTCTCTCCCTCGCGTCGCCCTCTCGGCGACTCGAGGGCCGAAAACCTAGCCCGCCGCCGCCGTCTCCTTCCCCTCCACCCCTCTCCTCGCCGCCGCCTGAGGCAGCCGCCGGCTTCGCCCGGGGCGCTGCTGATGATGGTGGCGGCGGGGCCTCTCCCGCAGCTCTGCATCTCTCGCGGGGGGCCTTGGGACCCGGGGCGGCGGCCCCGGCGGGATTGGCGCCACCGGACCCTCGGCGCATGGTGGCGCAGGTGCGGGCCGGTGCCCCTTGGCCGTGTGGACGGCGAGGCAGCCGGTGGATGCGCGCCAGGGCGTGGCGGCGGCGGCTTCGGCTCCGCGGCTCCAGATCTGGCCGCCTTCCACCCTCTACGGCGGATTCGCAAGTCCTCCCCCCAGATCTGGCCGGCTCCGTCCTGGACGCCGGTTTCTTCGCCGGGTGGGAGTGGGGATGGGAAGTTTACCAGGAGAAATCCTAGCCGCCTTGCTGGCTGTGACGGCGGCGACGCCCGCGGGCGCCGCGCACCTTCTTGGAGGCGCTGGTCAGGTATACCTTCCCCACCCCCACCCCCTTGTCCTCCCGGGTGAAAACCCCAACGATGTTAGGCGGCGGCGACGCCCTTGGCGCTGTTTCCTTCTTGAAGGCGCTGCTTTGGGAGCAAGGTGGGAATTTGGTCTTCGCCGTGAGGTGTGCGGTGGGTGTCGGCGGCAGCAGTTATCTCCAGCGGTGGTGTGCTCCCCCTGGTGGTGGGCTGCTGCTCCTTAGTTCATCCTGGCAGCTCTCCTCTTGAATGCCCGAGTCTTTGGTTTTCATTGTTGCTCTGCTCTAGGTGAGAAGTCGACGACAGGTCGCGTCTGCCTAGTCCCAACCATGTGGATGCCATCGGTGCCACTCATCCAGGTTCTAGGGTGAACGTGTTCATTGTCGACGGTTTGGCGCCTTTCGAGCCAGGCGAGGAGGCAGGGGCCTTCTTCGACAATGGATCTGGATGGTGGTGCTTCCTGGCTGGTCCCAGATGTTGTGGCTATGGCTGCCTCTTCGGTCATCTGATCTTCCTTTCCTTCGCCGGCATCCCCCTTCTCTTAGGCTTCGCGCGTGCAAGAGGCCTTGACATCCTCAAGCTTGGTGCTTCATGTAGATCCTTTTTTCAGTTTGTTGTATGTCTGGCATGTGAGCTGCTCCCGGCACCTGTATCTTGCCGTGTTTTCTTTTTCTGGTTCTGTGTCGAGGTTGTACTCCAGAGTTTGTAATCCTGGCCGGTTGATGGCTTTGTTAATTCAAAACCGGGCTCACCGCGAGCCTTTGTTCTAAAAAAATTATTATATATATATATATAGGATGGATTTTTCCTATATATATATATATATATATATATATATATATATATATATATCCGAAATGAAAAATATTTTACTTAATTGTTTTTCAAAAAATTCACCACGCATCTAAGGAAATGTTCATGTATTGTAAAAAATATTATCTGTGCAATTTTTTCAAAAACAATTGTACCATTCCAAAAAATGTTCTTGACATTTCAAATATTTTCACACGTTGTTCATGACATTTTGGAGAACCGCCGGCATTTCAAGAAATTCATGTATTGAAAACAATTATCTTCTCTTTTTTTTAAAAAAGCCAGTACATAAAATAGTATTTTTGACATTTAAAAATGTTCACACATTTAAAATTTTATTCGTGACATTTTTAGAAATTTTTATAAAAATGTAAAACTTAGTTAACATAGTTTTAAAAAACATGTTCATACCACTAAAGAAACATTCAGGAAATTTTAAAAGATGTTCACACGTTATGTTCATTGAATACAAAAATTGCTCATGCAAATTTAAAATCAGTTCTACGTGTGTTAAATAACCATTCATTGTGTATTAAAAAAATGCTTAACGTATATTTTAAAATTTCAACGCATATTAGCATACATTTTCAACATGTATTTAATAAACATTCAATATATATGTCAAAAAGTTCAACCTATATAAGAAAAATGTTCAACGTTTATTAAAAAGGAAACACATATTTTGGAAAATAAAATAAAAAAGGGAAATTTAAAACAAAACCAACAAAAAAAGAAAGATAAAACCTCATGGAAAGCCTCCCAAAATGGGCCAGAAGGTTCCACGAACTGGTCTTCATAGAGCTTCTCAAAAACGCTCGTATATGCTTAATGGGCCGACCCATTTTGTCGATTGCTTGGCGACCATACACTCTTGCGGTAAGAGTGCCCAAGTATTTATATAAAAAAAGGCTTTCTCCCAGTGTCATGAACGGCACGACAGCAGAGAGCTACCACTGCCCAAACTAAAGGATCATGATTTTCACTTGGAGCAACCCGGTGGAGAAGGAGCAACCGCAACGGAGCCTTCAAGAAGGGGATGACGCCCAAGAACATCGTCGTTGCCGGTCTGACCAAAGCCAGACATCATTTTCTCTTGTCCTTTTTCTATATTAGTTTCTCCCGACTCTTCTCGCTCAGTTTCATACAGGGCAATGTTAGGATACGTCTCCACAATGTCTACCTCGTCGCTAGTTTTCGTCAAAAATGGTAATTATGTGCTGACAAGCTGACGGAGGCCCATAAACAACGGCGACGAGCTCGAGTTGCGAAGACGACATGACGTGTTTGTATGATCTGTGTATGGTGGACATGTGGTTTGGTTATCGCATTGTTAACTCTTAACTGATTCAATATGTCACTATTGAGACCATCTCCAACAGCCGCGCTATATAAGCGCCGTGTTGCAAATTTCGCGTTTTTAGCGTGCGCAACCACTCCGAGAGCTCCAGCGGAGGCGCAATAACCGTGCGCGTGGCATAAAGAGTTCAGCGCGTGGTCCGAAACGTCTCCTCATAGGGCCAAACAACTACTTGATTCTGTAATTTGTTTTGCACTCACTACTACTTGATGTGTCTGTAATTTGTTTTGCACTCAGTACTACTTGATTCTCCGCAGGGCCCAACAACGTCTCCTCGTAGCTTTTATTCAAAAGTACTAACTACACGCGCAAATAAACATAAAAACAATTGCATGCATGCATCGATATTTGAACAACAACCATGTCATACTACAAGTCGGACTACAACGACATCTACATATTAGGGTTCCACAAGTCGGACCCCCAAAATAAGGTTGGTCGTCATCGTCGTCGTCGTCGTCGATGTGGTCCTCCTCCTGCTCCTGTTCCTCCTCCTCTGGATGCCAACTTTGAGTCAGTCGGTTCCTCTGGCCCCTCCATGTGCTCGATGATGTCGGGGTTGTTGGAAGTGCCATGGTTGGGGGGCTGCGACAGCGCACCCAAATCCCCGGTAGAAGCACACCCCTTACAAGTCAGTCTACATGTCATACTATCTACTCCCTCCGTGCCGAAATGTAAGACGTTTTTTGAGACAGTGATAGTATCAAAAGCGTCTTACATTTTGGGACGGAGGGAGTACAACCAAAATATTAATGTCTAAACCAGGGTTCCACAATTCGGATCCTTAAACTAAACCTGGTCGGCGGTGGTGCCGGCGGTTTGTTGATGTCATTTTCCACCTCCTCCAGGGGATTAATCGGATGGTTCTGAGAAGTCCCCTGCACTCCACGGCAACAAGCATAAACTTAATTATCCTTCTCTTTGGCCACAAATCCAGACGTACCTTGACTGTTGAAAAATTTGCCAAGCGGCTAGCATCATATCAGCTGGCCAAGCTGCTCGGCATGCAGCGACAAGGCGACGACCGCGCAGGCGGGTCATGCACGTCCTAAGTACTGGTCGTAACTTCCCGCAAAATATTAAAAAGAATTTAAAATACGCGATCGATGCATACACAGGCAGCATACATACACTCTCAATAGTATATCTATCTATTATTGATCCTATCGCCACCATAAGACGAAACCAACCACCACAAACACCTAGAACAAACTTGCCCGCCGCCGGAGCCACGATGAGCGCCATGTGCTTTTTGTTGGCATGCTTGGCGGCAGCCATGCGGCCAACGTCGGCCGCCGAGGCTGGAAGGGGTGGGATCTTGAATATCCCTTCCGCCGGCGACCTGGCTCGGGCTCGCTGCCCTTCCAGATGCGGCAATGTTGCCATTCACTATCCGTTCGGGATAGGGCAGGGCTGCTTCCGGCAAGGCTTCGAGCTCACCTGCGACAGCACCGCTGGTCATAAGAGGCTCTTTCTGGGCAACAGTACCACTGAGGTCCTTGAGTTGTATCCCGGTGGAAATTGGCTTGGAGTCTCTCCTATCCACTTCAACGTCACCATGAAACCAGGTATGAACGACACCTATAACATGTCATGGGAGGCCCCTGTTAAAGGTGTTATGGCCTATGAAGATACTAGATTGTTCGTTGTTGGTTGCGGTGTGGGTGTCTACTTGTTCGGCCATGATGCCAACGACCCCATCGGTACTTGCAGCTAGACGACAAAGAGGCCATGAAGGAGGCAAATGCAAACCACTATGGCTCTGTTGGGATGGGTAGTTGTTCCATTTTTTTGCAGCAGGACGTGCCGGCATTTGGGTTCACAGTTGACCGCCTCAAAGGCGTCTCAGCACTATCAGGTCAAGCTCAATGGTTCTCTAATACAATCAAAGTTTTCCTGGCGAGGGATTACAGATTTGATGTTGCCGACATCTATTCAAGTCGGGTAGAGGAAAGAAACATTGATGCGCCAGTGCTTCGAATAGCCATCACGGATCAACCAAGCTGTGAAAGTGCTCAGAAGAACAAGTCAAGCTATGCTTGTAGCCCTGACAGCGATTGCCAGGATATGCCATCTGGAGGCTACTCCTGTTATTGCCGCCCTGACACAACCGGCCGCAATCCGTATCTTATGGATGGTTGTAAAGGTCAGCAATTTCCTCTTTAACCACGAATATAAAAATATTGAACTGCCATGTCATGAATATTGGACTCATGTATGCATGATTGAATATTATGATAATTTTTGCACGAAGATTGTAACTTTTCCTCTCCTTTTCTATGCTCATCATCATTTTTTATAGAAAAAACATTTTTGCTTCCTAGTTAAAATATAATTAGTTCTACGTACAACAAAGCAAGCACTAATTGTTTCTTGCCTAAGACTCAAAATTGCCAATCATAGAAGTTTGAAAATTAGGACACGCCTTTTCTTCAGAATCTTTTGACACATTTGGATGCACTACTGTTATTGATTATATTCTTTACTAGTGCCACATCGGGTAACTTAATTCCCAGTTCTCATATTGTCTCTACTTGTGGAGAATTATTGCCAAGGTGTTAATATATAAGACTTATGAAGTTTTTGTTACTCCCTCCATCTCGGTGCATAGGCATACTCGTAGTTCTAGGTCGTAAATCTTACTAGATAAATGTGAATTATATGTAGTAATAAAAACATATATTTAGAAACAATATTTGCATATGAATCCAGTGATATACTTTTGATGACATGTAACACTGTTTTAGGTTGATGCTGCTACCTATATTAATAAAATGGCTGTGTGCATCGTTTGATGCAGAGGCCGGGGGTAATCCTTTTTTTTTTTAGAAAAAAACACTGCTTTAGGTAGTCAAATCAATGACCTATAACTACGCGCATGACCTATGCACCGAGACGGAGGTAGTAGTATCTATCCAATTAATGGGATTGGTTTTCCACAAGTAGTAGCTCGTTTCTTTATAGGGAACCACAAAGCATCAGACTACTGATGCATAGCTTCCCATCAGACCAGTCGATGGTCATTGGATCAAAACATCTGGAGCGTTCGATGCATTCCTGAAACAGCCTCCCCACCCGCCTTGGTAATTTTTGAAACGAATCCTTTATTCACATTCCTTCCATATATCTCAGGTCCCTACAATCACGTTCGAACAAAGCGTGGTCCGACGATAGTTAACTACATGCAAGGGACTCCACTAATTGAGATTTAGTTTGTTGTAACTTCTTCCGTGGAGCGTGTACAATATTTCTTTAAGCATGCACAATCTGCTTCGGAACTGGATAGGTATTTTTTGAAATATAACAGTTTGTTTCCGAGAAACGAATTGTGTTTCAAAGGATATGAAATTCTGCTTCCATTGCCATTTAAATCTGCTTTGATCTGAAAATTATTTTACTGCAATGGTTTATTTTCAACGCAGCAAAACAATGTTTTGTGGAAATGAAAAATTATTTCAATTGCTAGTAAAATTTGCTTCATAGGTTCATGCTTCCTAGATTATCATCGCTTTACTAAAATTGCATGCTTCTTGATCGATTTCTAGGTTCGATCTGGACTAAACACTTAAAAATTCGATCCAGTAGTGTTATTCTAATATTATACTAGTTGTAAGCTTCCTAGCCACTTTTCCTCAAAATATTTATAAAAAAAGAATGATATGAGGTGCCATTTTCTTTTTACTTGCTCCTAGTAGCCCTGATGCTTCAAATGTTGGAGCACAAAAGTGAAATTTGCTTCTAATACAATTAGTGTTTGCTTTGAACTACATTATAGAATCTGTTTTCATCGACTCAAATTCCTTCCACAATAATATAAATTGTTTCCATAGTTTGTGCCGAATGATTCGTGTCTGATTGTGTTGTAAATAGATACATGGAAGCAAACTCTTGCTCCTTGGAATATAATTTTCATTATTTTCAAAGAACTCATATTGCTTCCTTTATGGGATATGCTTCCACAACAATGAACCATTGCTTCCGTTAAATGGAGAATTTGCTTCCACAACAATGAACCATTGCTTCTGTTAAATGGAGAATTTGCTTCCATGGTGATCATGAAGCACTAGAAGAAAAGATGCAACTGGTAACTATTCCTATTTTTTTACAATTATTGAGCAATGAAAATTAATGAATCGCAACAACATTATTTTCACATCCTTCTATCTAGCATCAGAAACACGCATCACATGCACCGTGAGCTCGCCGTCATCAATAAGACAATCACATCTTGTTGGTAGCATACTCCGGCATCTTTACAACACATAGAGAAATCTGCATAGTAAAAGCATCAATGTGAAATAATGAAGTGCGCCCACTGGCAATGGCTGAGACAAAAATTCACTCCGGGAAGCAACACCAGCAGCAAATAAAACACATGCATGCGGGCAGTGGGTGAAGCAAAACATATGCGAGAAATAAAAAAAGTAGTTAGCATGGCTAACACGAAGCAATGATTTGCCGCTATCATACACTAGAAGCATATACATTTGATTTGAGAAATCTGCATGCTTGCTGGATGGTTGCAACCGTCTAATGTCCGTGAAACACTATTGTGGTGTCACACTAAATCTCTACAGTAGAAGCATATGGTAGAAATCATGGAAGCATTGTTAACGAGAAGCGCTAATTTGGTGCTAATATAACATATACGAGACGCGCATCCGAAGCATACATATTGAATTCACAAAACATAATTTGCCACTCAACATATCTACATCAGATGTAGTACAACCGATTATAGATGCATACGTGAACAAAGCATAAAACTAGAAGCAAAAAGAATTCCAAAGATTAATCAATACAAATGAGAGAACATCACCCTTGTAGAGGAGGCTTCAATTCGAGATCCGTGCTTGACCTTGTCACTTTCATTGTTTCTTTTTCTTGTTTTTTCCCAGCCATTCTCCCGGTGGACATGTAGTACAACTGTAGCAACAACATCATCAGGCCCGTCTCTTCTGAACATCTCCCGTAGTATACTACCTACTAATTGGATCAGCGCCTAGTAGCAAGGCACCCCACGCAACAACATGGCTATTGCATGCGTCAGCCTGGGAGAGCATGTTTGGGTTGTCCATGCAGGAGAGAAAATTATGGGGCGGAGCAGAGGTCACCAGCACGGGATAGGAACAGGACGGCGAGGTGGGTTATGAGCTTGTTTCGTGGATAATGGCAGGCGCACCCATTGGATGGACGACGCATTGGCGTCGTGAATCTCATGGCTGCAGTGGGAATGGAAGGGCACTGGCAGAGACAGCGGGGTCGGCGAGGGGCGCGGCTAGCACGGCGATGGAGCTGTGGACCTGTGGTGGTGACAGGCGAGATGGGGTCGACAATTGGGTGGGTCGGTGATGAGATTTATTGCGAGATTTAGTGACAGGCAAGATTTATGTGTGTGTGTGTGTGTGTGGGGGGGGGGGGGGGGGGGGAGGAGGAAATCAGGCTCGTCTGGAAACTGAAAGCTGAATTTTGTAAACAAATCAGCCGTGAGATTGAAAACACATCGACGTCCCTCGCCTGGTCTGGCAAATGCCTCCTATCAGACGTATGATAAGAAGTGTTTCCCTTCTTTACAATGTTTTAGCTAGCAATTAGACTCGGTATTATTATTTAAGGATTTATATGCTGTAGATCTAGTCTAAATATATAGGATGACCATTAATTCACATAATATTAATGTAACTTCTCCTGTGATAGTCTGATAGTGTGACTTCTTCCTATGTCAATCTACTTGCAGAGCAATACAATCCCAATCATAAAGGAGGTTGCACCAAATTTTGCGGGAACACAAGTATGCACTTCCCTTTTGGGCTTGAAAAAGGTTGCTACGCTGCTGAAAAGTTTCGACTTAACTGTACATCAGAAAACATCACAATTCTTGATCGAGGGGGTAACAATATTAATGAAGGCGCCAAATTAATTGTGGACAACATTTCAGTGAATGAAGGATATCTTACTGTTAGAGAAACAAAGAATAACTCAAGGTATGGTAATGAAGAGCTCGCGGTAATAGGGTATAGAAGCAATGGGGAACCCGAAGTAGAAGACATCTCTTTAGATGGTTTTCATTTATCTGAAGAATACGGTATGAAGTTGTTGTGGTCTATCGATAATTTGACCTGTTCGAAGGCTATGAGCAATCAAAGAAGTGCTAAGTACGCATGTCGTAGCAGCAATAGCACTTGCATTATTGTCAACCAACCAGGCTACAAGAATGTGACAATGCAGCTCGGCTATCGTTGCCAGTGCTCTCAAGGTTTTGTTGGAAATCCATACATACCAAACGGATGCCACGGTAAACACATTATAACTGCCAGTACAAATTATCTTCCAACTACATGGGCGGTTTTCCAAGTACATGAAATGATTGACTAAAACATTGCAATGATAAATCTGGCAGGATTCATGTGATGCAATCTGTCGGTCACTTTGATCCAAAGAATTTATTTCCTTTTTAGAGGATTTAGGCTAGACATGCTACTCAAATCATACAACTCATTAACATGTCTCATTTTGGTTAAGTGCATCACATGATGTAGAGACTACAAGAATTGTACATTATGGTACATTATGCTAAATTACCCTAGCCATGCACCAGTACTAGTTTTTTGCCAAATCATGAAAATGGCAACAATGGGATTGATCTTTGTTTGAGCTAACACTGAATATCACCATCATGTATACGACTAATCTTATACATCATTTTTTTTGTCCTTTATAATGTGCGCATACAAACTTCCAGAATATAGTGGCATTTCCATACACATAAACAAGTAAATTCATCTCATGGAAATAATATGTTATTAACATATATGAAATCAAACATATGTGTATAAAGTTAGGTTTTTACATAGTTTGGTTGTTTACAAACATGTGCCAAGAAACAGTAATGGTCAATGGTGTATTTTGAAGATTGCATTGCAGTATAGAGGTAGTTTTAATGTCTCTAGGATGAGTGCTAGGCCAAGGGAAGCCTAGCTATGGTTCTGCCATTTCTACAAAATATTTTCAGGCATTATTTGTTTCTCACATATGTACCATTTACAGATGTCAATGAGTGTTTGTTGATGAATATTTGCAACGGCCCTTGCCTAAATTATCCTGGAGGCTATAATTGCAGTGAGTGCACACATGGAAAAGAGTTTGATTCAATAGAACTCAAATGTGTCATGTCAACAAAGAGACACAATCTTCTCTTAGGTAAATCATACCGAATTTACTCACCTCGGTACAAATTGCAACTTGCAAAGTGAGATTTTTTTCATAACAACAACTATTTGATTTATAGGTGCCACAGTACTCATCAACAAGTGGAAGAGAGGCATACAGAAGAGAATTCGAAGGACATACTTCAAGAAAAATCAAGGCCTACTCTTGGAACAACTAATATTAGATGAAAGTGCCACAGATAAAACTAAGATATTCTCTTTGGAGGAATTAGATAAAGCAACCAACAACTTTGATGTCAGTCGTATTCTTGGCCGCGGAGGACATGGCACAGTTTACAAAGGGATTCTATCCGACCAACGTGTAGTGGCCATAAAAAGGTCTAAGCTGGTGGAGCAAACTGAGATTGACCAGTTCATCAACGAGGTTGCCATCCTGTCACAAATCATTCATCGGAATGTGGTCAAACTTTTTGGTTGTTGTCTCGAAACAGAAGTGCCTTTGCTAGTTTATGAGTTCATATCCAATGGCACCCTATATGATCTTCTTCACATTGATGTAAGTGTTAAATGTTTACTTTTATGGGGCGATCGCATTAGGATTGCAGTAGAAGCTGCAGGTGCTCTTGCTTATCTCCACTCAGCTGCTGCAATACCAATTTTCCATAGAGATGTCAAATCTTCCAATATACTCCTAGATAACAACTTTACTACCAAGGTTTCTGACTTTGGTGCTTCGAGGTCTTTATCACTTGATCAGACTCATGTAGTGACAATTGTACAAGGAACTTTTGGTTACTTAGACCCCGAGTACTACCACACCGGGGAGCTAAGTGAGAAGAGCGATGTTTATAGCTTTGGTATTATACTGGTGGAGCTTCTGATGAGAAAGAAGCCGATTTTTATTAATGAACAAGGTATGAAACAAAGCTTGGCTCAGTACTTTGTTGAAGGACTTCAGCAGGGAGTTCTCATGGAAATCATGGATCCCCAAGTTGTAGAAGAAGCGAACCAGAATGAAATTGATGAAATTGCCTTAGTTGCGGAAGCATGCTTGAAAACCAAAGGAAGAGAAAGACCTACAATGAAAGAGGTGGAAATGAAGTTGCAACTCCTAAAAACTAGAAGATTAAGGAGTCAACTTCCTCCCATAAATGATGGAGAGATCGAGTCATTTGGGTGCTTAAATGGCGCTAGCTCTCATGCACAGAGCAACGACATTGTCAGTAATGTTGGCTTAACACCTACATGCAGCTCCGGAAAGTACAGTCTGGAGCAAGAGTTTTTGAACTCGGCCAGCTTGCCACGCTAGCGGAGCACACAATGGGATGATCATCTGCTTACTAAGCTTCTAAGGTGCATGTTAGTTACCCTAGATGTACTTATATAGAAAAACTATGTAATGTACGTAGTTCCTTTTAGTGGGAGTATACCATGTAAATTCCTGAATTGCGTTCGTAGCTTATCTTATGTGTGTAATTTCTTTAGACGACAACTCGTTGCAATTAAGCTACGGTGGTGAATAAAGGTATTTCACCGTGTGTGCTTTTTGAAAAAAAAATTGTACACATTTCTCACGCTCATATTTTTTTTGTTTTGGGGAAAAAGAATATGCATTTTTTTTCTGTGAAATCTTTTCCCTTTCCCTTCCGAGCTGCCGTGAGTGGTGGCTTCAACTGCGAAGGGTGATGCTTGTCGTCGCCGGCCTGTAGAGTGCTCTACCTGGGCAGTTTGTTTGGAGTCAGGTTGGGGATCTCCGCCATCGAGCAGCAGCAGCCCCCCCACCCCCCCCCCCCCCCCCCCCCCGGGCGGTTGGAAACAGGGGACATAGGGGTTAGTGGCAGGGCTGTGGCTGCAGCTGCTCCGATTGGCGTGCGTGCCCGCCGCACCGAGGTGCCCGTCGCTGTACTGGGGCTGCGCTTCATCTCAGGCGGCAACTCCTAGGACACCGTATTCCCCTCCGACCCACTAGCCACTGCTCTTCATACTGAAATGCGCTTAGCGTTTTTTAACCCTATCATCGATGTAGAACGTACTCCCTCCATTCCTAAATATAAGACTTTTTTGAGATTTTGACACATACTGTGAGAAATGAGATGCACAAGTCAGGTTGAGATCAGCTTATAAAGGAGCATAGGGAAGAAAAGGAGGGCCGAGCTATCTCAACTCCTAGAGCAGCAAAGTCAGACATGCCAATGCTACCATGCTCACGGCGTACCGAATGCGCGAAAAGGCTCCCGACAATGGCTCAATGATAAATTGAATCTTGTTATCCTCCGCGATCACTTGCAGCTGCGCCTCCGGGACGGCCGCTTCTTGGCGAGCGGCGGCTTGATCACAAACGGCCTCGCAGATCGCACGCTGCTCCGCGTCGAAGTTGGGGTTTCCTGCGGTCATGGCCACCACGGCCTCCTCGCTCGCGCGTTGGACGTTTTAGCTGCGTATGTGCAGCAATTTTAGAAGTCAACCCAAAAACTAAGCTTGATTTTCAGCTCAAGAACCCACAACGTGCATGCACGTTCGCCATAGATCTTGATAAATAGTCAAACTTTGTGCTGGCATATACTCCATCATGGACAGCTATTAGCATCAAAGCCGTATGGATTTATTTATTTTCTAAACTTTAATCCATGACGTGGGTTGCTGGAGGAAGGGCCTCACATGCATGCTTGGTCCAAGCAGCTTAACTAGGGGTCATAGTAGAATTAACTACTATGCAAATCTTGATTAGTGGCCTGGCAAATCTTGATTAACAATTGGTTGAAGTTGTGAATCATCGAGGCCGCGCATGAACTTCCATTATCTACCAAAACATGGCATTAGAAAATGGATATACGAGTACAACGGTACAACAAAAGGGATATACGTGACAGTGCATACACATCTCAACAATTAGAGCCCTGAGACCTGCGTTTTCAGATCTCATCCACACACAAACGCTCACAGGGAGAGGTAGGGAGAGAGAAGCTCAATCGACACCGATGGAGTCCACGGCGGTGAGCATCGGCAAGTCTGTGCTGAAAGGAGCGCTTGGGTGCGCCAAATCCGCCGTCGTGGAGGAGGTGGCCATGGAGCTCGGAGTCCAGCACGACAAGGCCTTCATCACGGACGAGCTGGAGAGGATGCAATCTTTCCTGATGGTGGCACACGACGATGAGCAAGATGACCACGTCAACAAGGTGGTCACGACCTGGGCGAACCAGGTCCGCGACGTCGCCTACGACGTCGAGGATGGTCTCCAGGACGTCGTCCTCCGCGTCCACGGGCAATCCTGGTGGGGCATCCCTCGCACGCTCCTCGACCGGCGCCATGTTGTCGAGCAGATGAAGGAGCTGAGTGCCAAAGTGGAGAACGTGAGCAAGAGGAATGCACGCTACCGCCTCATCGACGGTGCGTCCAAAGCTCCTGACCTCTCCATCAACACCGGCGCTGCTGATGCCATGCTCGGCGTTGATGAAGCAACAAGACATGCCATGAATCAACATGAATCAAGACCAGGGATAGATCTCGCCCAGCTGATCCTCAGGGATGGCCCGGGCTTGGGCTCGGGGCAAATTGGAGTGATCGGAGTGTGGGGAACAAGTGGCACCGCTGGGCATACCTCCATCATCCTGGAGGCCTATGACAATCCAACCATAAAAGTGAAATTTCCATGCCGCGCGTGGGTCAGAGTGACGCAGCCTTTCCAACCCCAAGAGTTTGTCCAAAGTATGGTGGAACAGTTTCAAGAAACTTTTGTAGAGGTGGCTGATTCTCCTTTGGAGCTGGAGCTGGAGGAGGCAAAGCCGGGTCGAGAGTTGGCGCGCCAAGACGGCGCGTACGTCAACAAGAAGAGGTACCTCATTGTGCTTACGGACCTATCCACCATGGAAGTGTGGCACCAGATCAAGGCTTGCTTCCCCGAAAACAAAATGGGGAGCCAAATCGTAGTGTCCGCGGAGCGAGTTGAAGTTGCAAGCTTGTGTCCAGGCCAGAAAAGTATGGTTTCCAAGCTGAAGAAATTGTCTGCTGAGCAGACCATCTATGCTTTCCACCAGCAGGTACTAGCTAGTTCAATTTCGGAAATAGCCTTTTGTTACGCTTTCATCTTGCTCCAAATCTTGGTTATCAAAAGCCGTTAGGATATGTCAACTTTAATACTCTCATTTATTTGTTTTGCAGTCACACTAGCATTAGTATCCTACTATTATATGGATTAGATGCATCTCTAGATATTAGCTAATGTTTTTTTTTCTCTTTTAGACATATCACCGAAAATATGGATCATTAAACACCTGCACAAAGCTAAATTATCTTGACGCGTTGTGGTCTTGTGGGACATCCCACGCAGATTAATTTGTGTGTTGGACAAGGTTAGCCAAGGTCGCCAACTGGGACCGTTGTGGGACTTCTCTTGATGACCCCGGTAACAGCCCCCTCACTAGAGACATATGCAACCTCCAAGATTAGTCACCAACCTTGTATATCTTGTTGATGCCGCTGCACCGTTCCCTTCGAGAGGTTGCCGTGTTGGCATGGGGATGCTACCATCTAGTGTACTCCTTCCGGTTCTTTTTACTTCACGTATTAGATTTGTGTCAAGTCAAACTTTGTAAAGTTTGACCAAATTTATATTAAAAAACATCAACATCTACAATATCAAATATGTATACTATGAAACTACATTTCATGGTGAATCTAATAATATTGACTTGGCATTGTGAATGTTGATACTTTTTCTATAAATTTGGTCAAAGTAGATATACATTCAGTTCGAACAAAACTTATATGCAGACTAAAAAGGACCGGATGGAGTACATGGATAATGTTGCGATAGTTTTATAAATTTGAAATTGCAAGAACATTTTTTGCATACTATTGCTAATGTGTAAATGAATTTCATGTTCTATTTGGTCATGTGAGTGCACTGTTTTTTCACTAACTTTATATTCTGTTGTAGTACTGCTCAACTTTTGACATGATTCAAGAATAATTTAGGTTCATGGACGTGTATGTTTCTTTTACTAATTCCTCACCAGCATTCAGAATTTACTGGAAAAATCATACATGATGTGAGCAAAACTGACTTGTATACATGGCATTTGATCTTGATTTATGGTTCATTTGTGACATCAATATTGTTTTCTATCTTAGGACATATATGTGTTGAGCTGATGCATATTATTATTTTGAGTAATTTATAGTTGAAAATGTGTCTTTTGTTTGTGTCCAGAGTTTTCAAGACACAACATATTCATCAAAGGCAGCGTCAAGCTTAGTGTTACCCCACACCATTGAGAATGAGATACAAGAAGGCCAATCTTATTCTGAAGATGATGAAATGACAATGATCCAAGAGAGCCTCACGCACACCAGTAATGTGCAAGGTCCTCTAGAGGGATTTCATCTTATTGGGAGGGAGAAAGAAATATCTAATATCATTGCATTGATTCAAGAACACTCTAGCACCCAACAAATTCAAGCCATTGCAGTGTGGGGAAAGGGTGGTGTTGGGAAAAGCACTCTGATTAGTGATATTTATCATAGCCAAGAGGTCAATCAAATGTTTGAAAAACATGCCTATGTCACGGTCTTGCAACCTTTCAAACTTGAGAAGCTCCTTAGCAGCTTAGCATTTCAACTAGATGCAAGGAAAGTTGCTTCGACGGAAGTTGCAGACTTTACTGGATTGTTGGACAGGTGTTTACAAGAAAAGAGTTGCTTGATTGTTCTTGATGACCTCTCGTCTACCACGGAATGGGATATAATATTGCCATATTTGCTTGCAATGAATAGTCCAAGCTTGGTTATTCTGATCACCACAAGGCATGAGGATATTGCTAAACACTGTTGCAAAAACCCAAAGTGCATATGCTTGCTCAATGGTCTAGAAGAAAAGGGTGCATGTGACCTCTTCACAGAAAAGGTACTGAAAGAACACTACCCATATTATTCACTTTCTCAATTGCAAAAATATATAGTTCCCTCTATCTAGATCTTCGAAGGGTCATATTTCAGATTAGCATACTGTAAGCACAACACAACCATCCCCCTTTACAAGAGATAATTCAGAGTGGGTTGCAAGAATGTAAATTTGGCTATCATGTTGTAGGGCAATATTTAGGAATCATATACATTCGACATGCTAGCTATGAAACCAAAATACTGATTACATGAACCCATTTCCCGAGTTAGGCCAGGTTAGCATTAGCATCAAGCTGGCAAAATTCCATGACTTCACCACTTCCCTTACCAAATTATATGGGAACAATGTTTTGAAAGAATCATGTAACTATAATGAATACAATTTAATCATTTTTTCCATATTTTTGAAACTACATGCTCTCCAAACAGGTTGGTATGTACATGGTGCTAGAAAAGTACTTCTCCTTTTCCCCTTTTGTACAAGCTGAGCGAAATAACCTAATCATCTTTCCAAGAATTACTAAAAATATGTATACATATAGAGAATGGATGGAAACATGTGTTGATGTTAAATTTGGTACAAAGTATGTTTGGGTGATGAACATGATAAGTTATAACCCAACTTGTATTATAATAACGTATAGTGTTTCATATTTCAGTTTTAGAATTCGTACATACAAAACTATGTCCTAGTGACTCCAATTAAAAAAATAGATAATGAAAGAAATATTTCTAATTGCATTCCTGATGTTTATTACCAGGTCAATAGAAAACATAGCCTATTGCGTACTAGCCACCCAAACATGCACATGATAGTCAAAAAAATAAACTCTGTACAGTTGTTTCCATACACCTGACTCATCTTAATTACATAGTGGTCAAAACTAATTATATGCTAACCAATTGCAGGTATTTAAGGATAAAGCCACAGATTTGAGTAAGCTTTATCCTGAATTGGTTGAACCCACAAATCTGATCCTAAAGAAGTGCAATGGACTTCCCCTTGCGATACTCACCATAGGTGGATTTTTGGCGGAACAACCAACAAAAAATCTCGGGGAGTGGAGGAAACTGGATCGATGTATCAGTCTGGAGATGGAGATGAATCCAAAGTTTGAGGGCGTAAAAACAGTCCTTATGAAAAGTTATGATGGCCTACCCTATTACCTCTAGTCTTGCATCTTGTACTTATCCATCTTCCTTGAAGATCACACAGTTAGCCGGAGACGTTTGGTGTGCCGATGGGTTGCGGAAGGTTACTCAGAAGATACATCCACGGCCACAAGATACTTCATGGAACTTCTAGGGAGAAGCATGATATTACCAACTCAGATTTCACTTTGCAGCATACAAGGAACTGACTCAAGTCAAGTACATGATCTGATCCGTGATATCATCATAGAAAAGTCAATGGAGGAAAATCTTGTTTTCAGGCTGGAGGAAGGATGCAACTCAAACAACCAAGGCACATTCCGTCACCTTGCCATAAGCAGTAATTGGGATGGAGACGAAGGTCAATTTGAGGCCACCATGAAGTTGTCATGTATACGATCATTGACGGTGTTTGGCAAGTGGAGGCCATTTTATATTTCTGACAAGATGAGATTTCTTCGTGTGCTGGACCTCGAAGGAACTAATGATCTAGCCGGTCATCACCTTGAGCACATTGGGAATCATCTTCATCTGAGATACCTTTCTCTGAGAGGGTGTGAAGGAATATATTACCTGCCAGATTCAGTGGGTAACCTGCGACAACTTGAGACACTAGACATCAAATATACAAGAATAACGAGGCTGCCAAGAACCATCGCCAAGCTTAGCAAGCTATGTCAACTGAAAGCTGGCAATGAATTCTATATCGGAGAAGAATGGCCATCACTAGCATGTTATGTACCTTTCGCTTCTTGTTGCGCGATGGTCATACAAGCTTATGCTGTTAAGGTGCCAGTAGGGATCCGGGAACTGAAATCCCTGAACACACTGCGATGCGTGCACCTTGAATGGGAAAATGCCATCATACAAGAGATAGAAGGTCTCACCAACCTCCGCAAGTTAGGAGTGTTTGGCATTGACAGGGGTAATGGCCCGGAGTTTTGCTCAGCCATTTCAGGTCTCGACCGCCTTAAATCTTTGTCAGTGCGGTCAGAGGTATGGGATTTATGTGACATCTTGAATGGCATGTCCTCGCCTCCAGAAAATCTCCGGAGCCTCAAGCTTCTCGGTTGGATGGATGAACTGCCGCAATGGATCAAGGTGCTCCAGAATTTGGTGAAGATTAAGCTAGAATCCACCGAGGTGTCTATAAACGATGAAGAATTGCGAATCCTTGGGAACCTACCAAACCTATCCATTCTGTCTATCAAGGAGAAATCGTTCCAGAGTGCACTACCTATCACTTTCCATAGTGGCCTTTTCAGAAGCCTCGTGACGCTCGAGCTTGTTTACATGGACGTGGAGGTCGGGTCGTTGGAGTTCGAGGCATCATCGATGCCCAAACTCGAGGTGCTGAACCTGCGACTTATCGATTGTAAAATTGGCTTTTCTGGACTGGAATTTCTCCCAAGCATCAAGGAAGTGCGGCTCTTGGTCGTCGTTACCCCAACACTCATCGCACGAAAGGAAAACATGACCGAAGAAGAAGCAGAAGAGGAGGCAAGACACAGGGAAGACAGAGTCAAGGCGGACATGAGGAAGCAGCTCGCCAACAATGAAAACTGCCCCATTCTGAACCTACTATTGCTGCAGAGGAGATTCGACCCGCGGGCTTATGTCGGCGAGGGGTCTCGACTTGTTGGCCTACATTCCAGTGTGTTTCTTTATGTTCCAGTTTGGGCGGTGGTTTTGTCTTATGTTGTGTAGTTTCTGAGTTTTAAGTTCATGTGTAATTGTTCATTTCATTTTCCTTGAACTGGCCTTGGGCAATAACTTTGTAACTGGACATCACTTCTACTTTGGCTTGCCATTACCTCTGTGTAGTTCTTCTTCGACCATATTTTTCGACAAATGTAATTCATGAACCTCATCAACTTGTTACCATTTGTTCAGAAGAATGCTTCATTATAGATGGTTCTGCCTAGATGATTCCTGAACCTCATCAACTTGGTAGACCATGTAATGGCACTCATGTACTACTAACGCCATTAATTTGACATTACAAAAGTTCAGTATGGTAATTGCCACTCAGATACTACTGAAACACCATTAAAGGTACACATTGTCCTAAGCTGGTTCTGCCTAGATGTTCATTGTCAATCAACATTTATACATGTGTGACATGCATCTGGAATGATTCAGCTTAATTAGCTACCATACACAGATTTCCAGATTGAAAGGAGAATCGACAGAGCATGACTGACTGACCGAACTTGCTGCTCCCGGCTAATTAACTACGCGGAGGTGGTTCTCTCCATGCTGTTGGTCCTCGCGTTCTCCCGCATCTTCTCAACGATGTGCCGGCCCTTCTCCTCCACCTGCCGCCGCTTCTCCTCCAGCTTGTCCCCCATCTTCTTCCCCAGGTCCATCATCCGGCTCTGCCTCCCGCTCTTCCGCTTTGCATCATCTCCAACGGAGGCTGCTGCTGCCGACAACACCTGCTGCTGCTCCCCTGCAGGTATGGCAGCCCTCAGGGACGTGTACAGCGGGGAGCCAGCCCTGCTCTCTGAAGTGGCGCCCTCCTGGAGCTTCTCCGTGGCCAGCAGCGGTTTCCTTGGCTCATCGGTAGCGTCCAGGTGAGGAGGAGAGGCGGTCTCAGCCAGGCGAGACTGCTCATGAGATGCTTCTGTGGGACTGGGAGGGTCCTCGGTTGACTCATTGATGGATTTCAGCGACTCATCACTCCCGGCTGAGGAAGCAGGCAGACTCGGTGCTGTGCTTTTGCTGATGGCGTCCTCCTTGGGACCAGCTTCCTCAGGATGGGTTGGTGCGGCGTCTACGACATGGCTTCTGGCCTTGGTGGGTTCGTGGTTGAGCCAGATATAAGGTCCATCCTTGCGGGGCACCCAGTCGTCCTTCTCTGCCATGGCATGGAAATGCTTTCACAGTTTGGAAGCACCAGGCTATCATGGAGCAAAACCTGACACGGCATGGAGTGTTTTGCTGTTAGACATGATCTTTTTATCGCCAGAGAAAGTGGAACCTGGAAGAATTTTTATTGGCATGGACATCGACGGCGGTGATTTCGGACAGCCCGGCCATGTGTATGAGGTCACCGATCGCTACAATTTGCTTTAGTTTTTTTAGATTTTAATTAGACAACCGAAATATCGTCCGATTTATGTAAAATATATTGAACTTGTGTCCGTTTGAATGAATTCCGTCGTCTTCACATGAATTATGTTGAAATTTGTTTGTATTGGGGGTTCGAAGTTTGGGGCAACTGTTGGATGGGCATCCCCTATCATTGTCCGCGGGCGTGACTAGACAAATACTATGTCCGGTTTAAGAGTCGGCGTTTTCTACTTTGAATAAAGTACAATGGATAACTAGAGGTAGAACGATAAAAAAAATAAGATTACATTGAAAACATACTAGTCTTGTTCTTCCTCTGATTGTAGGCCGCCAGTCGGAGATTGAAAATTATATCAAACCAAAAGTAAAGGAAAGCGACACTTGTAAACACCCTCACCATATCAGGATTTGAAAACCGTAATAACCACTCGCCCCATGCGACGACATCTATAAAATGGTTGAAGCGACATTGGCTGGAGCATCACTCCACGTAAAAACGGTAGAATGGACGTTCAAATCACCACCATTTCAGAGGGTTGGAGAAACCTAGCCAAGCCATAGAACAACAGAAAGAAGACGTTGAAGTCGCTACACCAATAGCTCTCCTTGGAAGACACATGCACTTTCAAGATTTCAAGGGAACCAATAGATGCGGGGAGACAAAACACTCACATGGACGCCGGATGTTACTGAGGTAGAGAAAGACCAAAAAGACCTTGTTCCAACCCATCATCGCCATCACCACCTTGCCAATGAAAACGAGACAGGCGGGTCTCTACTCCTCATGTCGCCGAGGCCGCAGGACGGGAAGAGTGGTTTGCGGCGTTGGAGATGCGCGCAACACAGGCTTGGCCCTTCGCCCAAAATCATTTCCACACCAGAAATCTACGAGAGAGAGGATGGCGGCGCAGCGCCATGGATTGGATTGGATCTGATTTGTCGCTGGATCCAAGGATTCAAAGCTACCCGGGCGACATCCTTGCCCCACTAGGTTGGATCATCCCGGAACAGCCTCTCCATCGAGCTGCCACAGGGTAGACGGTAGTGCTCTGCCGCGTGCCGCCTCTGCATGGGCGACGTCTCCGAAGGCAGGCCACAATGCCCCACCGTAGGGTCAGCAAACCGAGCTGGTGGAGTATGCGGCTCAAATCCAGGAGGGACGGTTGGTGGCGGGGGTTGTGGCTGCTTCGATCGGGGCGTGCTCGCGCTGCGCCCAGGTGCCCATCGGCGTTCTGGGGCCGCGCTTCCCCTCCGGAGTTGAAGTCTTCTTCGTGATCTCCATCATCTTCCCATCCGGCCTAGCTACCGAAATACGCCAGGTACAAAAAAGTAACAATTAATCATATCTATTCCCTCCATTTACTTATACATGTCATTAAGAAATATACATTTTGCATCTATAGAAGGCCGCCAACTGTAATCGAGGCAAAATTAATGCTATTTTCTCGTACTAGCAACTAGTTTAGAGGGTGTTTGGATCACTAGAGACTAGAGACTAGAGACTAGTAGTAGTCGCCTTTAGTTAGTAAACCTCCAAACACCCCTGACTAGTGGGTGACTAAAACTAGTTTAGTCCCTAGTCGCCCCACCCCCAACTTTTACTGACTAGAGACTAGTAGTAGTCACCATTAGTCAGTAAACCTCCAAACACCCCTGACTTTTACTGACTAAAGTCCCCCTCTCTCTCCTGTAATTGGTGTTGCACAGGGGACATTTAATACTAAGACATTTAATGCTGACTAGTAGTACTCACCTTCCAAACAGGGCCTGACTAAAAACTTCTAGTCTGACTACTACTAGTCACATGATTAGAGAGTATCCAAACACCCTCTTAATACTTACATGCATGCAGTCATAATAACAGTCAGCTGCTTTCCCCACTCAGTTTCCTTGCATGTATGCGGCGTGTTGAGTATAATGTTTATTAGGAAAGACGAGATAGACTAGGATTTGTTCTGACTTGTCTTGTACTCCAAGTAGATCATTGTACTCCTATATATATGCCCACAAGGCTCAAGCAATACAACAACTATTCCACCAGAGCCCTCTCTCCCTTCTAACATGGTATCTATCGCAAGTCGATCCTAAACACTAGCCGCCGCCGCTTCCGCACCCGCGCGCCGCCCCCGGGGCGGTCGGCCTCCATGACCGCCGCCGGGGGCCGCGCCGCCCGTACCTAGGGTTTGTCCGCCGGCCGTGTTGGCCGGCTGCCCTAGAGAGTATTTTTCCCGATCCTTTGATCTGGGTTTTCTCTCTCTCGCCGGTCGCTTTGATCGGCGTCTACTTTTTGGTTTTCCGGTCTATGTGATCCGGTTTGCGTCGCCCACCGCCGCCGTCGACCCCGTGCGCCTCTACTCCAACACCGGCGCGATTGGTCGGCTTCTTGACCGACCCGGCGGCCTCGCGCGTCTTCCACGCGTCTGCCCGTCGGTCGCCCCGACCCGGCGGCCTCGCGCCATGCGGCGGCCCTTCACCACTGCCGTTCGCGCGACGTCTACGCCGGCCATCACCGCCCTGCTCCGACCGGGACTCCTGCATCACCCCGACCCGCCGGCCTCGCGCCATGCGGCGGCCAATCATAGCCGCCCTGCCGCCCGCCGCCGTCGGCTTCATCTCGGACTCCATCGCCACCACGCCTCCACCGAGCGGCGTCCCCGACCTCGCGCGCGATCGGCTTGATCACCCGCTCGCCGCCGCGATCCGCCTCATCTACGCCGCGCGACCGACCTGGCCCGTCGGTTGCACGCGCCTCCGCAGGTCCTGTGAAGATCGTTCCCGAGTTCAGCGCGCCTCTCCACCGATCGAGCATCGGGCTGCCGCTGCGTCTCCCCGTCGGGCCGCAGCACCGCCGCCCCGTGGTTCTTCTCCCGGCTGGACCGACCCGCGTCACCGCTGCGTCGCCCCTTCGGGCCGTAGTGCTGCGGCCCGCGGTCCACCGCCGCTCCGGGGCCGTCCGCTCCAGGCCGTCCCCGTGGCTGCACCGACCCTCGCGCCGCCGCTGCGTCGCCCCGTCGGGCCGTCGCGAGCGTGGCACGCGGTCCACGCCGCCGTCCCGAGGCCGTCCCCGCGGTTGCACCGACTCGCGAACCGACGTTGCGTCGCCCCTTCGGGCCGCAGTGTCGCGGCCCGCGGTCCCCGCCGCCGCCCCGAGGTCTTCCGCCGTCGCCCCGACCCGCCTACCGCCGCTGCGTCGCCCCTTCGGGACGTAGCGCCGCGGCCCGCGGCCCGCTCCACCGTCACCCCGCGTCGACCTCACGTGGTATGCGCTGTGCCGTCTTCCTTGGTGCGGGAACGCCACCGTCCGCACCGGTCTTCGTCACGCTGTCAGGGTTCTTCGCCTACTTCGAACACCGCGGCCGCACTCCTAACCTAGCCACCGCCGCCGCCGTCAGGCCGCCGCTGCCGCTCTTCTTTGGCCGACGCCGCCGCTACCTTTGTAGCCGCCGCCGCCGCCCGTCCACCCCCTTCGTCTTCGTCTAGCACCAGCTCGTCGCCAGCGTCGCCGTCATCTACCCCGACCGCTTCATCTACTCCGACAACCGCGGGTGACATTGGCCCCTCGCCGATTGGCGCCGCAACCGTCGTCGAGTCCTTCTCTGCTGGCCTCTCCGACTTCTCCGACATGGCGTACAGCTCGTGCAGGTCCCTCGTCTACGCATGTCTGGTGCTGGCAACACCGATGCGTGCCTTCATCCACGACGTGTCCCCGGGCCTGGCAAGCCTGGTGTGGCGCTTTGTCAACTTCGTCTTCGTCCATCTACGCATGCCCGGTGCTGGCAACACCGGTGCGTGCCTTCGTCTACGATGTGTCCCCGGGCTTGGCAAACCCGCTGCAACGCGTCGTCAACAACATCTTCTTTCCGGCGCACCACTACTTCGACACCAATGCGCCCATGCTAACTCGGCGCCTCCTTGCGCCTGCGGCTCCACGGCGACTTCCTCGACACCGGCCACCCTGACTCGACATCGACCACGAGATTCTTCGCACGGCTACCTCGACCACGGCTCCACCACCCACGCTCTCGGCTACCTCGACAAACGGCACAAAGGGCTACCGCCTTGTTTGAGCAACCTCGTTGGTTGCCACTCCAGCCACGACTCCGCGATGCATCGATCGTTACGACTGTGAGGGGGTGTCCGTCGGCTTGCCTTCGGATTCTTCTCCAGTCTCATCGTCTGCATCGCTACCGTTGTGACTGCGGGGGGATGTTGAGTATAATGTTTATTAGGAAAGACGAGATAGACTAGGATTTGTTCTGGTTTGTCTTGTACTCCAAGTAGATCATTGTACTCCTATATATATGCCCACGAGGCTCAAGCAATACAACAACTATTCCACCAGAGCCCTCTCTCCCTTCTAACACGGCGTATTAATGATACCAGTAAACGAAAAGAAAATCTAACTTGCAAAGCAAAGATTAAATTTTACATAGGTATCTTAAATCTGAGTTTGTGGCCTTGTATATAAAAATGGAGGGAGTACCATCGCGGTAAAATCCTAGGCTAGCGATGATTTCACTGCTAATTGTACTAATTCTCAATGAAATTGATGTAAAAAAAAAGAGTAACACTACTATAATCCTTGGCAATATCAACTTCTCGTAAGGGCATATAAGTATATTCTGTTCAGTATCGCAGCCGGTAGACATCAATAGCATTTCTAGTGAACTTGGATTTTAAGCCGTAATTCGGGGTTGTTGGATGAAGCACGTCACATGATAGCATATAGAAATGCAAATTAACTGTTGATCCTTATACTACGTGAGTGTGTTTAGGCATATCGCTGTCCATCCTTTTAATTGAGAACCTGGCCAGAATAAGCTAACGAGTCCCATCGTAAAACCAATTAATGAGCGATGCGATCGAGGCCTGGTTAGGAGTTGAAAAACCCGACGAACACAGGCAAATCCGCGCTGAATGGAGCTCATGGGTGTTGGAATTAACCACGATTGGTTGTCTACTAGCCATACCTGCGCGGCGACACGCCGCGCCCCGGCGGTACGTCATGTTTTATTTTATCTACTGAATTTTAGTTGAAAATAGGAAAACTGTGGATAAGCTTGTAATTACGAAAAGGGAAGTCTGTGCATAGAAGCAAATCGAAAAAATTCACCTTAGAAGATAGAAAGTACCAAAAACAAGGGTGATGCCAACACTTAGATCTTTGTTGATGCTGGCGTTGAAAACGTTTTCTATTGAATTGGCTAGAAATAGGGAAATTTTCATTGTTGAAGAACTGAACTAATACTTGCTTAAAGCTCCAGCTACAGTTTGTATATTAGATGAGATTAGAATTTTCTACTTTGTACTGGATTGAAACCATTATTACCTCTCAGTCTCTAAATGGTACTGGCCTAGGGTGGTGAAGTAATCGATATACACAGTGTAAGCCTTCCTCTGATGTGACTCATGAAAACAAACAACTCATGAAAACTTTTGATGCAAGTCTGAACGGCACAAAGCAACTAAGGATTGCAAAAGAATTGTGCTATCTTTAAATTTCGTAATAAACAAACTGTATGGCATGTACATTGACACAAACAGATAACAAAAAATGCTTTTATATCAGCAGCAGGTTATATTTCAAACACTCAAGGTCTGATCTTCTTGTAAATAAAAAATAACCAGGCATAAAATTACTGTTGCCAAGCAGTATAACAAAAAATCTGAAGAAACAGTATTGGTATACCCGAAAATTTGAACAAAAACTAATGTTGTTCCCAACATTTGTCTCAGTTTCTGGAGCGAATTATGCAATCTCTCAGTCCTGCTATCATCTTGGCAGTTGACTGCTGCCGTTTATGAAACATCTGCACCTGAATCTGGGAAATGGACAGTTCCTCGACTTGTGTACTAATTAGTCAAATACTCCCTTTGTAAACTAACATAATATTGCTTAAATCACTACTTATATTAGTTTACAGAGGGAGTACTTATTAATTCTCACGTGTTCCTTTTGCGATAATTTGTCCACTGCAACTCTTCCAATTATTGTAGTACTCTACACATCTTTGAATAACGAAACACTGTCCAAGTAAATAGCAGATGCTACAACACAGCAGCACAACACAACAATTAATAAGCTCCCCTTGTCATATACCATAACTGACTATCATGGAGCTCCTGAAAGGAACAATGAGTGCATTTTTTTGTTGCAGTTGTGGTCCATAATTACAGAAAGCAGATGAGCACCTCTACAGATGGGTAGCAAAACATACATAATTAGTTGTGAAGCTAGGTACCTGAGCTAATAAATTGTTCTCCATGTATGGCATCTAAACAACATCTCTCTTGACTGTTTGAACTGAATTGCATCTTTCATAGATATGTATTCCTTTTCTAAAAGCATAATCGGAAGGTAGTGGTGTGGACTATCTTGAAATCAAACCCAACGTAACTATCAAACCATAAATCTTTCAAGTATCTAATTAGGATAGAATCATCAATTAGTAAACCAATTGGAAAGCCTATGGAGGTCCTCTACCTTTTCTTGTAGATCTATCATTGCAATGCATGCTCAAAACTTTCAGATATGTTTTATTTTTCACATGAGACAACAGTAGGAGGTGATAGAAATAGAGTTTGACTGAAACTGTAGTTGTGTCTTCCTTAGTGTTCAGGCAATGACCAAGTCACAAGATAACTGAACATGACAGAAATAATGTACAGACTGACAGGAGGTGAATGTCTAGGACCCACGGGACTGTGGTAAGTGCTGCACTTAAAATCGAGGAGGCAGCCCCAAGGTTTTGTTCTAAATGAACAACACGTTTACACAGTTGAGCACTTTTCAGGTACTCCCTCCGTTCCCAAATACTTGTCTTTCTAGGCATTTCAAATGGACTCAACATACGGATGTATGTAGACATATTTTAAAGTGTAGATTCACTCATTTTGCGTCGTATGTAGTCACTTGTTGAAATCTCTAGAAAGACAAGTATTTAGGAACGGAGGGAGTAGTTTATAACATGCTAACATTCTAGATGAAAACATCCCATTTTCATTATCAGCACTTATTCCAAAATAATTAGACTTTACAGCAAGATCCTCCTCCTTGGCCCTAGTCACTCGTACTTGGATGACCCGCTGCAAATGTTTGAGGTGGAACTGAATGTTGTAGACATCATCTAATAGATTTGAATAGGGAGAAAAGTTAATCATTCTAGTCACAGGCTGCACCAATGTCGTTTCTAAGAATTTCTAATTGCCAGAGTGAGTCAGAGGATAAATGTACTGTACTCACCATCATTTCTTCCCTTATTACTGTTACCATATGAGGAATCATATAGTATCACCAAACAGTTCTGCATGAAGAAACAAATCCATCAACATGCATGGATTGCCCCTGCTTAAATGCTCATCACATTGACCACTGATCAAAGTCAAACACCCTAAAATTAGAAGGAAATTCTCTTCTGTTATGAGATACAAGGTAGACTAACTATATTACTTACTAAATAACCTGAACGGAACACATATGAAAAATTATTGGAATTTCAATAAATAAAAACATATATACAATTAAATTTGTAAAATCTCACCACCCAAACCACCAAAAAACTGTGCTGCAAGAATTGACAACAAAAAGCCATGATTTATGCCCTGATACATAAGAATTGACAACACTATGTATGCTCAGTACTTCACACCGATCAATATGCTGATTCCGAATTTTTATTGAGGCCGATGTGCACAAGATGGATCTGAAAAAGAATAAAAAGAGATGCATACCTTTGTGCCGCAGCTCCTGCCGCCTGGGAAGTGGCGACCATCCGATGAACTGCTCCACCGTGGACCTTTGTTGGATTGCGTCCGTGCCCATCGCTGCTCACGCATTACCTGATCACTTGGTACTCTCCATTGATGCAATGACTCGGAAGAAAACTGACCAAACGAAAGTCTTCAGAACTGATCTAGTCTGAAAAGAGTTCATAACCAGTAAGAATACAAACTACCATATATAGGTGGTAAAAACATATTATTACGATCTTCAGGACTCCTACATTAAAATGTTGCTAGTTTTTTTTGCATGAGATGAGAACACGTCAAATACAAAGCAGAAGGTTAGAGCAACATCCCACGAAGTCAGCCAGCGGAATCCGATAGCAGAGACCGGCTGGGGAGCCAGAGAGCGAGGAAGGCGCGCTCTCGGCTGAGGCCTTCGTCCAGCGTAGCTCGAGGGAGAGAACAGAGAAGTAAATGAAGAGTGAAGGTGCAGCAAGTGGCGCATCGAAAATCCCTCCATGGATGCCTGCTTCTGCTCGCTGGGCCGTGGATCCATGGACGATGGTGAGGAACCTTGAAGTCGTCCCTCGCTCCTTGGGTGGCCACCCTCAGGCCATGGGGGGAGACGACGCATGGGGAGCCAGGTCGGGGCGTGCTAGCTTTGCGCCCTAGCAATCGATGTTGTAGATCCTCGAGGAGAGGTCGACGGATCCATAGGCGGCGATGGCGGAGGATGCAAAGGACAGCGGCGTGAAGATGGCCGTGGCGGCGGAGCCCGCTTAACGTCGGCAGTGTCGGGGTTGGGCCGTAGCTAGAGGATGGCGAGGGGATCGGGGAAGCTGGAGGAGAGGAGGCGCTCGGAGGCCGTTGGACTGTAGCTGGAGGATGGCGAGGGGATCAGGTCGGTTGGAGGAGAGGAGGCGCTCGGCGGCGAGGTGGACACAACTCCACCCCGGAACGGCCCATGGTGGCTGCTCGGCGGAACCACACCTCCGTGGCCGCGACTCTTGTGCCCTGCGGATATGCGAGGCAGGAGACCCTTCTTAGACGAAGCTGGGGCGGTGGAAGAGCGGTAGGCGGAGGGGATAAGCAGTGGGGCGGTAGACGGCGCGTGGCTGGAGTCTTCGAGAGAGAGGAAGATAAGTCGAGCCAAATGCTTATAAAAAAATAAGAAAAGAAAAACAGTTAGCGACCGCCCGACAGAATAGCCGGGTTGACCAGGAAAGCAAATCGCTATGGAAAATGCAAGATCCACCCGAATCGTACGCAAAGATAAGAACCACGTTAAGAAAATTTTGATCGACAGTTTATAGCCACACGCGATTTTTACCCCGTAGCCTACCAAACTAATGCACGTGTCTGCACTTGATAGGCACCCCAGTCCCCATCGGCCAAGTGGCGAGACGTGGGGGCGAAAACCTCCCCTGGAATAGAGGCTTGGTTATGTCCGGCTCGGACTAGAGTCAGTCACCGTATAGGATTCTTAGTTAGCTAGGTTAGCTGCTACGTATACCTATATATACCTGTGTATCCCTTTGTAAGACAAAACTCAGATCAAAGCAATAAGATAACCAGGAACGACACGTTCCTGTTGCAATCAATCCAGCATCCAGTGTTCTCGCGTGCGTGCGTTTCGTCGGCGTCGTGTACGTACGTGCATGCATGTACTAGTTACTAGCTAGCTACGTACGGAAGAATCGATCCAGCTGTGTGTGCGCCTGCTTATTGTCTACGTGTGTATCTCCAAGAAAAAGCCAGCTTGTGCGTACGTGTGAGCGACGGCCGAAAGTATAGGTCGCCGAATCGCGTTGTACAAAGTACGCCGGAAAGCACTCGGCGTACGGGACTGTGCCAACAATTGATATCAGAGCCCAGGTGCCCGGAATGAATCTCGGTAGACTCACGGGTGGTCGGTCATGGTTGGTGGGCTGGAAACGCTGGTGTTAGCGGGCCCATGGACCGATGTGTGAGGGGGAGATTGTTGGGTTTAGTCCCGCATCGGTTGTGGGCGGAGACATAACACGATTTATAAGTGCGCGGGTGTCCCCTCCTAACAGGCTAGTCTTTTGGGGGGAGAGGGCCCAAGGCCTGTCATAAGTCGGTGTTGCTCTCCGGTTGGGCCTGGTTGACGCATGTGGGTCGGAAACGCTGGTGATAGCGGACCCGGGATTGCGTAACAATGGGTGCACGCCAAATCAACTTCCACAGACGAGGTGACTCTTTGGTCGTGTCTCTCTAGGAAGCCCCAGCAAATGTTAGTTAAACTTTGGGTTAACATCTGTATTTTGTTTGATATCGCAGCGGCAGACATAAATCTTGTAGTCATCATCACATAATTTTGTCTAAAAGTGTGTGTGTGTGTGTGTGTGTGTGTGTGTGTGTGTGTGTGTGTGTGTGTGTGTGTGTGTGTGTGTGTGTGTGTGTTATATAAATAGTTGACACATATAAGAAATGTGAGTCCGTAAATCACATGGCAAGCTTACATAAGGCTGACTGCTGAATAAGAGCATTTGATTATATAGCCCAGGCCGGCCGCTAATTACTAATTCCCTTAAACGGCAGCTTCTAGTTAGTATCAAATTCATTGTAGACCAATCACTCATTTGTGAACCACACAACAAGGTAATCAATCAAGAGAGTGAGATCTAGCCTTCCTCGTAGCCATCAGGCATGGACCTCGCAACGGGGGCCATGGCCTCCCTCCTCCTGAAACTGGTCGAGGTCCTAAAGGATGAGTACAATCTGCAAAAAGGCGTGAAAAAAGATGTCGAGTTTCTTGAGAGAGAGTTAAGGAGCATGCATGCTGCCCTCCTCAAGGTGTCGGAGGTGCCGCGAGACCAGCTCGACAAGCTGGTTAAGATCTGGGCGACGAAGTCAGGGAGCTGTCCTACGACATGGAGGATGTCGTCGACAGCTTCCTTGTGCGTGATGAGGACTCCGAGCCCACCGCCGACCTGCACAAGCTCACACGGTTCGTGAAGAAGATGGGTAACTTATTCAAGAAGGGTAGATCTCGCCATCAGATCGCGGACGCAATCAAAGATCTCAAGGACCAGGTCCAGGAGGTCACCGACCGGCGCGATAGATACAAGATCAACGACCTTGTTCCCAGTCCAGCTGCCACGACCACCGTTGACCCTCGCATGCTGGCTATGTACAAAGATCATAAAGAGATCGTCGGCATCGATGTCACAAGAGATGAGGTTATCAAGAAACTTACATGCGGGGAATCCAAGAAACAACTCATGTCAATCTCCATTTTTGGATTTGGAGGATTGGGTAAGACAACTCTTGCGAAAACAGTATATGATACTATAAAAAAGCAATTTGATTTGGGGGCTTTTGTTACGGTGGGTCAGAATCCTGACGTGAAGGAGGTTTTCAAGGACATCCTCTTTCAACTTGACAAGAAAAAGTATACGGAATTCAGTGGAGCATTAACATTGAGTGAAATGCAACTCATCGACTTGCTCCGAGGACTGCTTAATAACAAGAAGTAAGCACCGCCCATCCTAATTTCAACTTCGAGTACTCAAAATAATTGGAAATTTTAGCTCATGTGGCCATCGTACATGGAAGCATAAATTGGAAAAAGCATGTGTCACGGCGTCACAATCTATTGGCATGCATGAACTAATTTTTATGATTTATATATATCATATATTTTGACTTTTATCAAGTATTTGGTCCATCTGTGTCAGACTTAGCATCAAAACCTAATGGGAAAAAGGAAAAACAAGTTAGAGGTCGGTAGCTTGGTTTTTTTCCCCTGATGTTTTACACTAGGATTTTGGTGCCATATATGCAGGTTCTTGTGTATTTTTGAACTAAGGTAAATTTTACAGCATGTGACGTCCTGCACTCCTGCTCATCGGGGCCTTGAGCGAGTAATTTTTTTAGAAACTCACAATAGTTTATGCTTTAGTTTTAGCTTCATGTAACCACAACTTTTATGGAATTGAGTTTGGAAACTGGACTTCTGAAATTACTGTTTCTCTAGTAGCCCCCCCCCCCCCCCCCCCCCCCATCTTTATATAAATGTATCTATTAGAAATATTTTCTGCTGCACAACCTTGTTCGAGATTCAATAATCAATATTGAAATTTGATCATTTTGAAATTACTAATATGGTTGACATGCTTAATGTGTTTCCGAAAACATTGTAATCTGTGTTACTGATAATAGTTCTTGCGCTGTCATGTGGATAGGTACATCATCGTTATTGATGATATATGGGACATAAAAGCATGGGAAATGATAAAATGTACTTTGATGGATAGCGAGTGCGGAAGTAGAATAATAACAACTACTTGGATTTTCGAAGTCGCCACAAGGGCCGGTGATCTATACAAGTTAGAGCCACTTTCTCAAGATAGATCAGAAGAATTATTCTATAAAAGATTATTTGGTGGAAAACAAAAATGCCCTTATGATCAGCCGGCGGAGGTAACAAAAAGAATTCTACATAAATGTGGTGGTGTACCATTGGCTATCATTACAATAGCCAGCTTGTTGGTTAGTAAACCAGTGGAGGAGTGGTGTAGGGTGTACAACTCTATTGGATTTGGGTATGAAGATAATGAGCATGTCGAGAATACAAGAAAGATATTGCTATTTAGCTACTATGATCTGCCATGCCATCTAAGGACTTGTTTATTGCATCTGAGCATATTTCCCGAAGATGCTACGATCATGAAAGACACTTTAATATGGAAGTGGATCGCCGAAGGTTTTGTCATGGAGAAACCAGAGATTGGTTTATTTGAGCTCGGAGAGAGATATTTCAATGAGCTAATAAATAGAAGCATGATACAATCGCTCGGGGCGGATGCGCCATATATGCTTGTCAAGTGCATGATTTGGTGCTTGATATGATCTATTCATTGGCAGAGGAAGAGAACTTTGCTACTGTATTGACTAGTAATAAGCAACACACGTCTTCACAAAGAAAACCCCGTAGTTTAGCCATCCAAAAGAGAGTAATTGACAAGAATGACCCTATCGGTAACATAAGCATGCCACAAGGGAGATCATTTAATGCCATCATGTGTCATTTCAGTGTGATGTCATTGTTTGCAGGCTTCAAAGTTTTGCGTGTCCTAGCTATAGATGGGTGCGCTGCATTTCATCTGGAGCATCTCGTTAGATTAGTTCACTTGAGGTACCTCGAAATCTCGAGAATGGATGTTACTATTCTTCCTGGGGGGATAGAGAATCTCAAATTCTTGCAGACACTGATCTTGAGAAGAACGAAGATACGAGTATTGCCACAAAGTGTTGGTCTGCTAAAGCAACTGAAGTGCCTGCAGATCGACGATAGATTGATAACAGTGCCGGGCTGGATTGGGAACCTCACGTCCTTAGAAGTGCTATCATGGGATCATGTCTCCCCACAATTTGCGAAAGAGCTGCGAAAGCTGACTGAGCTAAGAGAGCTACGGTTTGAGATTGAAAGAGAGGATGGTTGTTTGATCAAAGATTTAATGGAATCTCTAGGCTATCTGAAGAAACTCCAAATTTTAGAAATTTCCGTTCACTGGAGGTACCATCAAGATATGTCGGGCTGGGTCAATTGCAATGGCTATGTGCCCTCTCGGCAACTTCGTCATCTGAAACTAGATCTTACTTTACGTAACCTGCCATGGTGGATCAATCCCACGGTTCTTCCGAACCTCTCCACATTAAGCATGTCATCATGTAGCCTGGAGATGCATGACCAGGAGACCCTTGGGAGGTTCCCTGAGCTCACTAATCTTGGATTGATGAACACCGGTCCATATATCATGGGCGGTAGTGCATTCCCCAAGTTGAGATCCTTAGCGATCGAATATTCAGTGCCTACGTTTCTACGTGGAGCTATGGCCAGCCTTGAAGCTCTTGGTTTACGCATATCGGTGGTGCAATGGAAGAAGTATGGGATTGACTTTGACTTCAATAGCTCTTCAGAGGGTGTTTGTTTTTATCATCACCCATGGTGCCAGAGTTAAGCACATCAGTGAGCTAATGGTAACGCTGAGGCACGCTGTGAACATTCATCCCAACCGTCCCATACTTGGGGTACTATACTACTACCTCATTATATATACGCACATATAATTTCTCTATGTAGATATTTTATTTTGTCATTTCACTTAATCAATACCTTTCTCTTTCTCTATTTCACAGACTATCTCCATGGATGGCAGCTTGACAGTCGAAGAATACGACCAGTCTGACCGAGACGAAGAAGTAATATGACCAGACTTTTAGTATTTGATCTATGTGCAGTATTTGTTACTCCCTCCGTCTAAAAATAAGTGTCTTGAGCTTAGTACAAATTTGTACTAGAGCTAATACAAAGTTGAGACACTTATTTTGGGACGGAGGGAGTATTAGCTAGCTACGCCCTCCGTTCCAGATTAACTGAAGTTCTAACTTTGTCCTAGTTCAATTTATTTAAATTTGACCTAGTATATAGAAAGTTATAAATATTTACAACGCCAAATTACTTCCAACAGATCCACCAAAATATATTTTTTGTGAGATCCTAGTATATATATTTCATGTCGTAAATATTAGCAATTTTGCAGAAGTGGTCAAATATAAAGAAGGTTGACTTGGAGAGATAGAACTCCAATTAATTTAAAATGGAGGGAGTAGTACCGATTTATTGCTTTACAGAGTTGCTACGAGGAGACAGAAGAACAAAAAGCAGACTATGAGAAATTCAATGAACGTTTTCCTCGACTGACAAGACGTGCTAGCTTTGCGACCAACGAAGAGGACGGAAAGGAACATTATGCTCGTCCAAGAAGCCTAGCCAGGCGTGCTAGCTGCATGTTCTAGAATGATGATGGTTCTGGATATGGTATGGTGGCTTGGACTATCTCTCTGTTTTCCTGAAGCAGAGTACGAAGAATGGGACATAGTGCAGCTAGCTGAATGAAGATTAATTTCAGCGGCATGGTGGCCAGAGGTACATTCCTTACCAGAAATTGATATTTTGTAGCACTTCGTCTTCGGTACAACCCCGGACACATCAACGGCCCAGATTAGAAGATACCCCTTCGTGAGGATAAGTGAAGAGGGGTAGGATGGGAAATTCAGGTGGGCGCAGCGTACCGCGGTGTAGAGAGGCGCGTGGCCATATGGCCCGCTGTACGCCCGTACGTGAGCGGTGTACGCCGCGTGAGGAGGAGTGCGGGCCCACGCATACTTGCACTACTAGGGAAAAACTTATACACAGAGGTATAGCAGTACCGCTGGTTAAAACAAGGCGCTACTGCTACTTTGTAGTAGCGCGTTCAGGAAAAGCGCGCTATAGCTACAACTATAGCAATAGCGCGTGTGCAGCAAAAAGCGCTACCACTATAATTTCCACCATGTTGGCGGTAGGCTAGGAATAGTAGTAGCGATTCCGCGCAAAGCGCGCTACCACTATAGTCGTTGTTGCAGCGCGTTTTCTACGTAGAGCGCTACTGCTAAGAAAGAAAAGAAAAATGAAAAATAATAGAAAAGTAAATGAAAATGAAAGAAGTAGGAAATAGAGAAATGAAAAAGAAAGAAAATGTAAGGATAAACAAAAGAAATAACTGCTTCCTATAACAGTAGCGTGTATTGCTAAAATGCGCTATAGCTAACTTAGCTATAGCGCATTTCCTAAACAGCGCTACTGCTAGTTCGACTTAACTAAGTCCTCCTTCCTTCCCTCCCCCCTGTTCCCCCAACTCCTCTGTCGCCACCGCCCGAGCTCGAGCCTGCCCTCATCGCCGCCGCTCGAGGCCGCCGTCAACCTCACCGCTACCACCCGCCGCCGCTGTCGACCTCACCGTCGCCGCCCCTCGACCTCATCGCCGCCGCCCTCGACCTCACTGCCGTCGCCCGAGCCCGCCCAGCCCGCCCAGGACCGCCGCCTCCCGATCCCGAGCCCGCCCAGCCCGCCCAGGACCGCCGCCTCCCGATCCCGAGCCCGCCCTCGCCGCCCCTACCTCCGTCGCCGAGCACCTCCCCGCCACCGTCTCTCCCCTTGCTATAAGCCCCCCTCCCCCCACCCCCTCTCTCTCTGATTTTTCTTCCTCTGCCATGTTGATTAGCAGTAGTGGTAGATGTTAATTAGTACCAGGGTTCATAGATAATGATTTTTAGTAGTAGTAGATGTTAATTAGTAGTAGTGATGGTACTAGTTAACTAGGGCAGTATGGTTAATAGTAGATGTCTTTTAGTTAGGGTAATAATAGATATTAAGTAGTAGATAATGTAGATGTTAATTAGTTCAGTAGAATTTAGTTTTATGAATTGAGTTTGTCTAACTAGATGTTAATTAGGGCAGTAGGGTTTAGTTTAGAGTAAAGCTTAGTTCAGTAGTTAACTAAATATAATCTATATTTGGTTTTTGAATTGTGTTTGAGAGAGCATGAGATTTGTGTAGATTTTCTTGAAGTGTCAAACACTAGCAAATGCAAATTTGAAGTGGTCACGATATATGCAAATTCCTCAATTGTGTTTGCACATGTTTCGGTTGTGCCCAAGTGGCTTTGTTGTTTCCAGGGAATGAAGCCGAGTGGCCTATGTTTTGCCGGAATGTTGATTCATTTCCGTTCCGGTAAATTTCAGGTTCTCGATTTGTTCACTTTTTAGCAAAAGTCATGCCGAAATTTTCTGTGAATTTCGGCATGACTTGTGCTACAAACTAGGACATATCGAATGCCCGGGATTTGCCGCACCGGGAAGGAGTCAACGTTCCTGCAAAGCATAGGCATTTTTTATGTCATTATTCATTTATTAGGTCTAGAATTAATTGACTAGATTTAATCGTAGGAAACATGGCTAGCAACGATGAAGGACAGGGTTCTGGTGACTGCGACAACGTCTACCTGGTGGCAGAAGAATTTTGAGGGAAGCCGGCGATCAAGAGTTGATATTGCTAGGTCCACCTGTCACATCGGAGATTGAGACCGACATCGAGACTGGCGCTGAGACTGAGACCGACATCGAGACTGGCGCTGAGACTGAGACCGGCGCCGAGACTAGCAGAGCTGGTATAGAACCGAAAGCAAAGAGGCAACGGCTTCCTAACAAGCTCAGGACTGCTAGACTGGTGGTCACGGAGGTGGACGACGGCAATTTTGAGCCAAACGCGTCCGAGGAAGCGCGCGCGTGCTACGGCAATCAAATAGGCTGCATCATACGGACAACTGCCACCATTAATGATGAGAAACTAAATAAGATAGATAATATGAGGCCCTCCCTCCTAAAGAAGCTGCACCAGATATTCTTGTTCCCGGGCCGGAATGAAAAGGATTATAAAAATCCAGATAAGGACCCGACAATGAAGAAGATAAACAAACACGCCATGACCAAGTTTAGCGACGCGTTGGCCGCCTGAATATCAAGGGTGAAATATCGGATCGTCAACAAAAAGGAACCCTACTCCGAGATTGTAAAGGATAATCCAACAATCACGGAGAGCACTTTCAAATATTCAAGGCGGCTTGCGGGGCAGAAGCTGCCAAAAAAAAGTCAAAGTACATGAAGGGGCTTCAACAGAGGAACATTGGGTGCCACCACCTCGGAAGCCATGGTTACAGCGGGAAGAGGTCCATATGGGCCAAGGAGTACGCAGAAGCCGCGAGTCTGGGCATCCCAGACCCCTTGGCGGAGTTCACCGTCCCACAGGAGTGTGACGTCCTCAGTGTCCAGCACCATTGGGACCCAGTGAAGAGGGAGTAGGCCGGGATGGAGGGAGGCAGGAGGGAGGGAAGGAGGGAGGAGGCCAGGATGGACGGGGGGAGGGAGGAGGGAGGGAAGGAAGGAGGGAGGAGGCCGGGATGGAGGGAGGGAGCGATGAGAGAGAAGGAAGAGGCTTGGATGGAGGAAGGCAGGCCACGGAGGGAGGAGAGGGAGGCAGGAGGGCGACGAGCGGAGGGAGGGAGATACCTCGGGGGCGGCGACGACGGGTGGCGGCAAGAGCGAGCGAGAGAGTGTGAGGGAGAGTGACGGAGTGGTGGTGGAAGGGGTCGCGGAGGAAAAGGATAAGCCTGGTTTAGCACTACCGCGGGCCAAAGGCAGGCACTACTACTAAGACTATTGGATGTAGCGCAGGATCGGGGCACATGCTGCTGCTGAGTGGGGTCGGGAGCTGGGCTTGAGTTGGCAACAGTAGCAGCGTTTGTTACTCACTTGCGCTGCTGCGCGCGGGTCGCAGACGCACGCTGCTAGTGCTGCCAGCTGGTGGGGGTACTGTGGAGCCAACTTACTAGCAACGCCTTGTTTGTCGGCCCGCGCTACTACTAATGTCGACCTGCATCGACAGTGTTTTGCCCGCGCTACTGCTAATTAGCAGCAGCGTGGCCTTTCTGCCCAGCACTACTGTTACCTGTGTACCTATAGGGTTTTTCCTAGTAGTGCTTCTTCCTCGCGACCTTCACGCCCGCACCGGCCAGGTCGGTGGATGGGGTCTTCTTCCTCCCGCTCGCGGCCTTGACCGATGGAACCGGAGCGGGCCGAATGAGGGAGGTGCTACGCCGGCTGCGCCTGCTTGGAAGAGGTTGCTCCCCTACCGCTTCCTCTTGATAGCGGCGGCGGAAGGAGTTGGGGCGGCACCGTCATGATCCACCGTGGGAGGTGTGGGCGGACGGATTGGCGGCGGCGATACATGATATGTGGCACCCGGGGCGCGGGTACTCCTTCGAGTCGAAATTCGGCGCCGCAAGGCCGGACGGCTAGGTCGAGGCGGGATTGCAGGCGACGGCGGCCCAGGAGGCGAAACAATGAACCACCCGAAAGTTGCTTTGCATCAAGGAGAAAGGGAAGCCAAAAAAAATCGCGAATAGGAAATGCGCTCATGGATCCGGGATCCCATGAAAATAATTCCTTGATGGTTCAGGGCGACCAAACACCTACCGTCCCGCAAACAGGCTATTATTTTGCCGGATAGCCCTGTTCTGTTTGTATGATCTGGTTGAGATGCTCTAAAGCCTAAAGCTCAGTTACTATAGCTCTTTGTTTTTTCTTTTACGTTTTGGGGAAAAAGAATATGCTTATCTGCGAAATATTTTCCCCTTCCCCCTTCCGAGCGGCCGCGAATGGTGGTGCTTCTCCTCGTTGCCAGGCGGCTGCTAGAGCGCTCTACCTAGGCGTTGTCTCCGGAGCCCCGCCGTCCAGCATAAGCGTCCCCTGACGGAGGCATGCGGCTGGAAGCAGGGGAGGGAGGGATCTGTGGCGGGGGATGTGGCTGCAGCTGCTTCGACCGGCGTGCGCGCTGGCCGCACCAAGGTGCCCGTCGGCGTTCTGTGTCCGCGCTTCCTCACCGGCGGCGTCTCCTAAGATCTCCAACGTAAGGATCGACCTCTCCTCCCCACCATCTTCCCCTCCGACCCACTAGCCACTGCTTTGTACAGATTAACATTTTTTAACGCTATCATCGATGTAAAGACTAGCAGTTAGCAGTGGCGGAGCTTGACCAAGTCCTTTGGGGGGGCCAAATAGAATATTTGAACTAGTGGGCGGGCCAAACACACAAAATTTCATAACCTAAGCTCTCTCTCTGGAAAATATATGCTTGCATGTGCCAATCATGGGGGGGCCACAGCCCCCCAGCAACACACTAAGCTCCGCCGTTGGCAGTTAGTGATGAGCCACACTGTTAATTAAACAAATTCGCGACGATTACACCCCAAACCCTTGCTGAATGGAGCTGCCTGGTGCACCAAACGCCACATTGCTCTTCGTCGGTCGTTCATTGATGCAGGGTTGGGTTGGTTCGGTCAGACGAATTATAGGTGGTGGGTGAGTTTGCTCTTGAGTGCGTTGGTTTATATATACATGTGGATGTGGGGGCCGGGTGAGTACAGCTACCATCTATAGATACAAATTAGCATTGCATACTTAAGGGCCGTTCGGAATCCCACCAGCTCCAGAGAGCTGCGGAGCCAGTAAACTGGCGCTCCGCAAATTTCAACTATAACTTCACCAGCTCCGGGAGTGGAGCTGTGGAGCGGAGTACCTCCGAACAGGGCCTTATATGAGTGCAGTGGAGGCTTCGCTGTAAAGCCTTGCTAATGACGACTCCCTTGATTAAATACGCTTAGTAGTACAGATTAACAATTGTTAACCCTATTCAATGTAGAACCTAGAAGTAAGTGATGAGTCACACTGTCAGTTAAACAAATGGGCGGCAAATACACGCCAAATCCTTGCTGAATGGTGCTGCTGGGTACGCCAAATCTGCCTCACGCAGCAGGCCAGAACAACCCACAATAATAGATCGATAAATGGTTAAACTTTGCGTTAGCCGCTGGACAGCCATATGCATTTTCCCTAAATTTCAATGCCTGATGATGCAGGCTTGGTTCAGGCAGCGTTTGTATATGCGTGTGGTTGGTGAGTACAGCTACCGTCCATAGAAATACAAATTAACAATGCATACTTATATGAAGTGCGGTGAGATGTCGCTGTAAAGCCTAACTAACGACGAGTCCCTAGATTAGAAAGCGCTAATGATGAGTGTCACACTGTTAAACCAATATGCGATGCGCTGGAGGCCTGACAAGCCTTGATCAAAGTAGAGTAACTTCCATTATCTGCCTATAAGCGGGACCTAAGACTAAGAGCCTAAAACCTGCATTCAGATCCATCTCAAGTGATACTTGTAAATAGCTGAACTTTGTGTTAGCATATAGGAGCACATTTGGTTCAGAATCGCAGCCAGCTTCAACAGCTATTATCATCAAAGCCGTATGTATTTTCACTAAATTATAAGCCATGCTGTGGGTATGTTGGAGGAAGGACGTCACATGCAGGCTTGGTGCAGGTAGCTTGATTAGGTGAGTCAGTACAGCTAGAGTCTGTAGGAATATAAATTAACAATTGATCCATATGTAAGAGTGTGTTGAGGCATCACTGTTTGGTAATGAGAGCCGGCCTGATGCAGAATTAACTAATGAGTCCTGCTGTTAAAAACTAATGTGCAGGGACTTGAGGGCCGGCAAAGTACTGATTAAAAGATGGTTGTGACTTGTCAGTGAGCAGGTCTCAAATCAGCATCAATCAGAGAAGTCATTACCTAAACATGGCCTGAGAGCCTGAGGTCTGCATCTCAGATCCATCCACACCACACGCAAACGCCAGGGGAGGAGAGAGAAGCTCGACCGGTGCTGATGGAGGCCACGGCGGTGAGCATTGGCAAATCCGTGCTGAATGGAGCTATCTGGTATGCCAAATCGGCCGTCGTGGAGGAGGTGGCTCTGCAGTTCGGAGTCCAGCGTGACAAGGTCTTCATCACGGACGAGCTGGAGATGATGCAGTCTTTTCTGATGGTGGCGCACGATGAGCGAGGCGAGCACAACAAGGTGGTCAGGACCTGGGTGAAACAGGTCCGTGATGTTGCCTATGATGTGGAGGATTCCCTCCATGATTTTGCGCTCTGTGTGCACAAGCAGCGTTGGACTTGGTGGCGCATCCCGCGCACGCTCCTCGACCGGCGCCATGTGGCCAGTCAGATGAAGGAGCTGAGGGCCAAGGTGGAGGACGTGAGTCTGAGAAATGTACGCTACAGCCTCCTCAAGGGATCTAGCTCTGCTGAGCCTGCTGCTGGGCAGTATACCACTGCTACCATGTTTGGCGTTGATGAAGCAAGGAATGCCGCCAAGCAAAACCAATCAAGATCGGATCTTGCCAAGCTGATCAACAAGGAAGGTGACAATTTTGGACTTGGAGTGATTGGTGTCTGGGGAACAAGTGGCAGCGTCGGGCACACTTCCATCATCTGGGAGGCCTATGAGAATCCAGTCATCAAGCTTAACTTTCCATGCCGAGCATGGGTCAGGGTGACACGCCCTTTTCACCCAAAAGAATTTGTGCATAGCATGGTGAAGCAATTCCATGGGGCGGTAGGGGTTGGTGTTCTGCTGGAGGGCGAAAGGACAGGGGAAGAGTTGGCTCAGGATTTCAGTGGACATGTCAACGAGAAAAGGTACTTGATCGTGCTTACCGACCTGTCGACAATTGAAGAATGGCACCAGATCAAGACTTGCTTCCCGGAAAACAAACTACGGAGCCGTGTCATAGTGTCCACAGAGCAAGTTGAAGTAGCAAGTTTATGTGCAGGCCAAGCTAGTGTAGTGTCTGAGCTCAAGCAGTTGTCTTCTGATCAGACAATCTATGCTTTCTACCAGCAGGTATGATTTCAGTATCATGCACACCTCTGTTTTGTTTGTCTAGCTAAAAATCTTGACTACCAAAAAGCAACTTCTAATATATTTTTGTGACGACCAAATATGGATAATCTCTGTTATGTTTCATAAAATGTGAATAGAGATCAGGCAGAGGTTTTACCCTAAGGTAGTGACCAAGGGTGATTCTGGGCACTGATCCACTCCCGCTTAGATCAGTTTGTGTGTTTGGACAAAACTGGGAAGGTGATATTCCCTGCGGTTACGGAGAGAAGAGACAAGTCGGTTGAGTTTGTATTACGACTCCCATGTGTAATGCCTTTTAAAATACCCCATCCCTCTCACAACTCTCAAAATCATCCATATTATTACCCTCCTCCAGTTTTCACCTATTGTGTCATATGCTTGACTTAGTAACTTATGTTCGTTTCTTGTAATACTTCTCGCAAAAATATTGAAGTCTGAAATTTCTGTTAAAAAAATTGAGGCGGTCAAAAGGTGATTTTTCTTAAAACGTTTTGTGCAAATCTCAGTGGGTCCACTCAAGTCTACCAGATTTCTTGTAAGGTCTCGCACATCTGGGTTGAAATTTAGAAAATACACTTAAGTGATTTAGTTTTTTATTTTAGTATATTTTTCAATTTTCTAAACTTAGAAGGTAACATGGCGTTGATAACAAAACCTGTTGAAATTGGAGGGTTGTAATCCCATGAAGCCTCGCGTCCAAGCGAGGTTCTGAGTTACAAACCTGTTTCACTTGACTCAGTGATGGCACCTTCACAGTATGCCAATACCAGATTTGTCTTTGTCCAGATCCCTAAGAGGGGTCACTGCCATCATAGAGTTGAGATAGGGCCGCAGTTGTGCAGTGGAAAAGGTACATGCTGTTGTCCGGTGAAGACCTGGCACAGGGGGTATCAGAGATTTGCCACTGGGGGATCACAGATTTACCACTGGTTCTCTCCATGCTCTATTGGATTGGGACCGAAGGAGAGGAAGCCAAGGGCTGATGACATCACTCCTATCGCAGTTTAGCCCTATCAAAGGTGGTGTGCTGGGTTGCTGCCTACACGATGTTGACATATAAATGTATTGCCTAGTCTCTTTCATCAGATCGATCTTTTGATTGCACTGGCTAGAGCATGCACTTCTACATGGTATCGGAGCCATGAGGCCTTGAGACCCGGCTGGCGCAATTAAATTGCAGCCCACTTCTGGTCCATGTTTAGACCTGAGGGAGCCACACGTAATATGTTATAATGCTTTGTTTAAGGTGTAATTGATAGGATTTGTTGCATACCAGCCATACCTGTTGCTAATGTGTAAATGAATCTCATGTTGTAGGTGGTTATGCAATATTGAGTGCTAAGATTCTTAATAACTTCATGTTCTCATGCACTTCTAGTAAACTTTTTATGTGATTCTTGGATAACTTGTGTTGGCTTTCTTTCCTTTTTTCTTGAATTTCCGGAGGGCTTTCAAGATTTTCTACCAAGGTGGAGCGACCAGGCCATCTGAGAAAAAATTGACCTGTATACATGCCATTCAAGCTTGATTTATTGATGTTTCATTATGTCATTAGTTAATATTGCCCTGTAGCTGTAGGACATATGCGCTGAGTTGGTTCCTACATACTTCTCTTTAGGTTTCATCATTGAAAACCTCTTTAACACCCTAACTATAGTTTGCTTCTGTTCAGAGTTCTCATGACGTAATATATTCATCGAAGCTAGCGTCTGGCGCAAAGTTACCCAACAACCCTGAAAATGACAAACAAGAAGACCAATCTCATAGGGATTTTGATGAAAATATAGTGGTGCAAGATAGGCTCACACGCACCAACACAATGTCATGTATTCTAGAGGAATTTCAGCTTATTGGGCGAGACAAGGAAAAATCTGATATTATTGAACTAATTCTAGAACAAGCTAGCACCCAACTATTTGAGGTGATTGCTCTGTGGGGAATGGGTGGTCTTGGAAAAACCACTCTGATCAGAGATATTTATCAGAGAGAAGAGATTAATGGCATTTTTGGGAAACATGCTTTCGTCACGGTCTTGCGACCTTTCAAGCTTGAGGAGCTCCTCAGGAGCTTGGCATTGCAGCTAGATGTAAGGAAGGGACCCATGGACTTTGTAGGGGACACCCAAAAAAATATTGCTTCAATGGGAATTGCAGACTTAACTGAAGTGTTGGGAAGGCGTTCACAAGGAAAGCCTTGCTTGATTGTTCTTGATGACATCTCATCTACCACAGAATGGGAAACAATATTGCCATGTTTACTTGGCATGAAAAGTTCAAGCTTGGTCATTGTGATCACCACAAGGCGAGATGATATTGCTAAGCATTGTTGCAACAAACCAAAGTGCATACGCTTGCTCAATGGTCTAGAAGAAAAGGATGCATGTAACCTCTTCACAAAGAAGGTACTGAAGAATAATACTCATATTATCATCTTATCTCAGTTCAATTAGGCTGCTTAACTTGTATTATAGTCCATTTTATAGTAGTAGATAGTGTGATTTCATATTTCGTAAATAGAGAATTAATACATATGAAACTATGTCCTAGTCACTCTAACAAGAAAATAAATAGTGAAAGAGATATTTCTCCCAGTCTAAGTTTATTGCCATGTCACTAGCTACAAGATATAGTAGCATAAAAAGGACATTGTTACATTGCCTATTGTGTACTCTCCTAGTGGCCACCCAAACTGGGACAAATTGTTAATAAATAAATGGAAGACTGGTTTGCATGCACCTGGTTTATTTTAATTGAAAATGGTAAAAAAAATACTAATTGTATTTGCACTTTGTAGGTATTTAAGAATAATACCACAGATTTGGCGAAGCACTATCCTAAGTTGGTTGAACCAGCAAAATTAATCCTAAAGAAGTGTAATGGACTTCCCCTTGCAATAGTCACCATAGGTGGTTTCTTAGCAGACCAACCAACAAAAACTGCTGCGGAGTGGAGGAAACTGAATGAGCATATCAATGTTGAGCTAGAGATGAATCCAATGTTTGAGGCCATTAAGACAGTCCTTATGAAAAGTTATGATGGTCTGCCTTATTACCTCAAATCTTGTTTCCTATACCTATCCATCTTTCCTGGCGACCGCAATGTTAGCCGGAGACGTTTGGTACGCCGATGGATTGCAGAAGGTTATTCGCGGGACAAATCCATAGCATACAAGTATTTCATGGAACTTGTGGAGAGAAGCATGATATTACCGACTCAGAAATTAGTTTTCAGCATAAAAGGATTTGACTCCTATCAGCTACATGATCTGATCCGTGATATAAGCATTGCAAAGTCAACAGAGGAAAATCTTGTCTTCAGGTTGGAGGCAGGGTGCAGCTCAAACAACCATGGCGCAGTGCGTCACCTTGCCATTAGCAGCAACTGGGAAGGAGATGAGCGTGAGTTCGAGAGGACTGTCGAGCTGTCCCGTATACGGTCATTGACAGTGTTTGGCGAGTGGAGGCCATTCTACATTTCCGACAAGATGAGGTTTCTCCGGGTGCTGGACCTGGAAGGAACAGAAGGGTTAAAAAATCATCACCTTCAGCACATCGGGAAGCATCTTCATTTGAGGTACCTTTCTCTAAGAGGGTGCGACAACATCTTTTACCTCCCAGATTCGGTGGGTGGCCTAAGCCAACTTGATACACTAGACATCAAAGGTACACGAGTAAGGATCCTGCCCAAAACTATCACCAAGCTCAGCAAACTACGTTATCTGCATGTTGGTTCGAGATATATTGTTAAGGTGCCAAGAGGGACCAGGAAATTGAAAACCCTGCACACGCTGCGGCATGTGAGCCTTGGAAGTGGGAAGGCCGTGGTGCATGAGATAAAAGATCTCACCAGCCTGCGTAAGCTAGGAGTGTGTGGCATCAACAAGAAGAATGGTCCGGAGTTCTGTTTAGCCATTTCATCCACTCTCAACCGCCTTGAGTCCTTGTCTTCAGTGGGATCAGACGGAGTAGATTTATATGACTGCTTGCACGCCATTTCCTCGCCTCTGGAAAATCTCCAGAGCCTCAAGCTGTGTGGTAAGATGGAGAAATTGCCGGAATGGATCCAGGGGCTCCAGAATGTCGTGAAGCTAAAGTTAGAAGGTACCAAGCTATCAGGGGTCAGTGGAACCATGCAAGTCCTTGGGAACCTACCTAACCTATCAATTTTGCGTTTGGCGGAAAAACAATCAATTCATATTGAAGGACCTATCACTTTTCAGAGTGGGCTCTTCAGAAGCCTCATGGTACTCGAGCTTTTTTACATGGACATCGAAATCGAATCATTGGAGTTTGAGCCAACATCCATGCCGAAACTTGAGGTGCTGAATCTGCGACTTGGTGATTCTACAACTGGCTTTTCTGGGCTGGAATTTCTCCCAAGCATCATGGAAGTATGGATGTGTGTCACTTTCTCCCCATATTTGGTCATGATACATCAAAATGTGACTGAAGAAGAAGCAGAGAAGGAAGCAAAATCCAGGGAAGACAAAATCAAAGAGGACATTAGGAAGCAGCTTGCTGGCAATCAAAATAAACCCATTTTGAAGATGCAATGAATGAGGTAGGTCGACGTAATGCTTGCTTGGCTGTTTCTGAACCTATTATGTAGCTACAGGAGAATCCGGGGGCATCTGTTAGCGGGGAGTCTGAGGCTTGTGGGCCTATTCGTCGTAGGCTATGTATTTTTCTTGTTTTTGAGCTCATCATGTGTAGGTGTTACTTTTTTCTTTGTCTTGACCTTGGGAAATCATTCTGTAATAACTGTTACTTCTGTTCATGGTGATCTAGCTTGTTATGACTATCTAACAATAAAATTAGCTGAGAAAGCTATTCTCTGTCTCCCAAGTCATGTTAGTGCTACTGTACGACCAGTTGCGCCAAAATGTAAAGCACTACCCAGTTCATTGCAAAGCATTCTATCATGCACTGTTCATTCTTTGATGATTCACTGAGATTTTCATTGTGGTTCTCTTTTATAGGTTGGATGTTTCTCAAGATTCAAAAATCTGATAAAAAGGACGGCACCATACATCCCAAGGAACCTGAAGTTATGGGTGCTGTTTTGGCAGCCCAAGTAAGATTACCTTTACCTCCTGTTTGGCAAGCTGGTGTCTGTCAATTAATGGCGGTATCAGTTGGTGGTTCCTGAAAGCTGTGGTTGACCAAAAGCCTGTAACAGTCCGGTAGTGGAATCATGTTGCATTTTTGTGAAATGACGCACATTTTGTTGAGTGCTTTAATATTTTCGAGTCCCGCGGTGTTTTCGGGCATGCACAGCAACAACATGTTTAAATGCTTGATTTTGGGGATCTTTTTCCTGATTTTTCCAAGCACTGTGTGTTTGGACTGTATAGCAACAAAAATGCAATGTTCCAGGCTTTCCTGCAAATTTAACAGTCTGTTCATGGATATATCTATGGTTGATTTTCTACCTAAATCTGGGCAGTTCTTCGGCCATTGACTTAGTTTCAGGCCAAAAATGGATGGGCAGCCTCACCGCCGCCTGCGCCCAAGCGTAGCTTAGGCGGGGTGAGTTGGCCTGTCGTGCACGGGCCTGTCGTTCTGCACGGCAGCTCAGCTAAGATGGCCCGGATGCATCGACAGGCAAGACCCACGTGAATTCATTGCAATTCCTGTGGCGGAGTGTACATAACTGAGAGGTTCAGCAAAAGAAAAGGGGTCCGGTGCTGCATCCAGCAGCCTGGCTGTACAAACCTTACAGGACTGCTCCCTTGGCTCCATAAGGAGGCCTAGATCATCTCATCAGCAAGCAAACTCCTTCAGCTGATTTCTGCTCATTCCTGAAGATACACCCATTTCGCAACTCCATCCAACCATAGATTTGTCCACAAGAAGCTCATGAGCTGTCCCCGATGGAGATTCTTGTGCAAGATTTGAAGAGTTGCATGTCAGAACTATCACATGGAGTCGGCCGGCGTCCCTCTCCATGGTCTATCGTTGTTATCCCATTCAAATCAAGCTAGCCCATCTATCTCAGTCATAGTACCCTGCTGAAAGCGGCAAGGTCTTTGATGCCAAGTCCACCGACAGACCTTGGCGCACAAATGCGTCTCCGGTTTACCAAGCACTTCCCACCATGTGCCTCCTCGTCGGCATTCCACATGAATTTTCTGCTCATCTTATCAAGCTTTTTGACAAACCACTTGTACGGCGCAAAAATCGTCAAGAATAGGTAACCATATTAGTAAGGACAGAATTGTTCAGCCATAAACGACCAGTCCGCGGCAGCAGCTTTCCCTTCCGTGCCCTCGGTCTGGCAACCCCTTTGTCCAACAAAGGTTGCAACTCCATGCGTCTTAGCTTTCTAATAGAGAGTGGTAACCTCAGGTAATTGCAAGGGAAAAGTCCATTCAGCCCTCCAAATCCTTGCGCTAGTCCCTGAACATCCAAATGGTGAAACTGAATTAGATATATGGCACTTTTTGCTTTGTTCACTTTCAGCCCCGAGAATTTCCCAAAACATGTCAAATTATGCCTCAGGGTCCCCCATTTCATAAGACACGGGTTCACAAACAGAGCGGCATCATCCACGTAAAAGCGTGTTCTCAGCCGGGCAGCACGCAAGGGAATAGGTGACCATATGTTAGCCTCCATGGCCTTCTGAAGTAGCCGATGTAGGGGGTCAATCACAAGGATGAATGCATGGGGAACAAAGGGTCCCCCTGCCTGAGTCCACGCCTATGCATGAAAGGAGATCCAGGTGTTCCATTGAGCATGACCCTTGACGAAGAAGACGCAAGCAGGTTGCACACAATGTCCCTCCACCGTTGAAAAAACCCAAAAGCGTGAGGACCTCAACCATGTATATGGCCAGCTCATAGAATTGAATGCCTTGGTTATATCCGGTTTTAGGAGCAAGAGGGGATTTTTCTTCTTGTGGGCTTCCTTGATCACATTCTGGACGTACAGGAAGTTATCCTAGATGGACCGGCCTTGGATGAAAGTGCTCTAACTATGGGAGATAAAATTGTGGAGCTCACGCCCCAAACGGTTGGCAAGGATCTTGCATGCGATTTTTGCAACATTGTGCATTAAACTAACAGGCCGGAAATCACCCAAGGAGCATCATCTTTCTTGGGCAGCAAACCAATGAGGGAAGAATTAAGCAATTTCCATTGGTGGGCACACAAGTGATATAATTCGTTAAGAGCCTTGAACAAATCCTCCTCAATGATATGCCAAAACTTCCTGAAGAGGCCCCCAATAAAACTGTCAGGTCCCCGCGCTTTTTCACCATGCATACCATACACAGCAGGCTTGATTTCCTCTCCGTTAAACTGCTTATCGAGGTGCTGTAAATTAGCTGGTGGGATTCCCAAAGATTAAAGCAACTCCAACGCGCTTTTCGTCCGTTTGGATCGGCCAGGCGGACGTGCGCGTTCGCTTTTTGATTTGGATCGGCTGGTGCGCCCAACGGGAGGCATACCCATCTTTGCCCACGTGGCCGAAACAAACTTAATAAAGCATAATCATACATAAATGGCCCATCAACCGCCAGCCAAAGTTCACTTAAACATTAATTAAACATTAAAAAAACCTAGGCGCCCCCACGCTGCCCTACTCTGTTATAATTGTGTCGAATATTATTGTACAAGGTAGGTTACAGTTGGACTTGGTTTGGACTGTGTGTAGACAGGGTAGTAGTTGTGTCCTAATAGGACACTTTTATCCTAGGCCTCTCATATATATCGAAGGTAGACACACGATGTATCCTATGCCAACATAATAGCACAGGCACGCGGGGGAGCTAGCGGTGTGTGCCGGCGCCCGGGCGGCCGGAGGTGCGGTATTGTAGCGGTGTCATGGGGAGGAGCGCCCGTAGTCATGCCCCGGGGATGTAGCGATGACGGTGAACCTCGTTAACAAATCTCGGTGTCGTACTTGTGTGATTGCTTGGTTCTCGATAGATTAACTGAGCGCCTCGAATTTATTCTAACAAGTGGTATCATGAGCAAGGTCCGGGAGGCGAGGGAATTGATCTGGAGGAAGAAGAACAGGTGTTGTGGTCGATGGTGTTTGCGTGGTAAGTCGTCGAGACGGCGTGTGCAGACGAGCAATCGACCGGGATACATCAATACTGGGGAAGCAATTGAATCAAGCGAGACAGCGTATGTAGCAGCAGGCAGCATCATGCGAGATCGAGCTTCAGATCGAAGGCGGTGGCGAACTCGTGTATGGCAGGCAGCGTCCTTGGGTTGACATCTCGGCGAGTTTGGAAGCAGGCGAAGTTCTCAGCGGCGGCGCGGTGTACAGCGCAAGCAGCAGGTCAAATCAGATCGATCGATCCGATCGAAATCAGGGCAGCGTGCGAGAGAAGTCCAAGGCCATGGTGTGATGCGGGCTGCAGTCCCAGTAGCGGCCGAGGCAGCAACAGCGTAAGCGGATTGGTCGAAGCGGCGGCGGCGCGATCGATCGAGCGAGCCATGCAGCGCGTGTCCAGGCGCGAGGCTTTGGCCGGTAGGAAGTGTCAGGCGGGCCGTTGGGCCTAGCCAACCTAGCGGTCGTGCGGGAGTTTTTTGGGCATTTCCTATTTAGCGCTGCAGGCGCCCGTTTGTATGCATTTTCGCAAACTGGCGCCTGCAGCGCCTCGTGCTGGGCCGGCCCATGTATGGGTTGCCCCAGATTTTTCTTCTACTATGTTTTTATAAGGCAAAAAAGTGACATAGCAGGTTTCGAACCTGAGACCTCACTCCAGTTTCTGATAAATCACAACAACCATTCTTTTCTTTCATTCCCTCTTTTTTCTCCATTTTCTTTTTTTGTTTTTTCTTTTCTGTTTTTTTTTCTTTTTGTACGAACAGGTTCCCCTTGCATCCTTTTGAATTTGATGAACTTTTTTCAAATTCGATGAACTATTTTGAAATTCTATGAACTTTTTCAAATTCAGTGAACCTATTTTCAATTTCGATGAACTTTTTTCAATTTTCGATGAACTTTTTTCAATTTCAATGAACTTATTTCAATTTTTGATGAACTTTTTTCAATTTCCGATGAAACTTTTTCTAAGTGAATGAACTTTTTTCAAAATTAGTGAACTTTTTTCAAATCAGGGAACTGTTTTTTCAAATTTGATGAACTTTTTTATTCAACATCGATGAACTTTTTGTTCAAAATCGGTGAACTATTTTCAAAATCGATGAACTTTATCCAAATTTGTGAACTGTTTTCGAAATTTCATGAACTTCTCCTAAATTTTGCAAACTTATTTCAAATTCGGGAAGATTTCTCAAATTCATGTTTTTTTCCAGTTTGTACGAACCTTTCAATTTTATGAACTTTCTTTAAATTCACATTTTTTATATAGTGCATTCATTTTCCTTTTCATTTCATCATAAAATAATACAGGTTGCTATATAGTAAGGACTATTTGTCCTCAGAATGAACAGTGTGGATAGTCCGTCCTAGTGGCTGTGTTCGAATTTGACCGCACAGGAAGTCAGGGTTTGAATCCTGGCTTTACCACATTTCCCAGACATTTTTTTCGATCCAACAACATCGCTGTGCCTCGCTCCCTTTCCAGGGCCGGCCCAGTTCGCGTCCCTGCAGGCGCCAGCGGCGCGAATCGGCGCTCGCAGCGCTGCATAGGAGCTCCCAGTTTTTCGGCTGGAGCTGTACCGAAGCTGCTAGGCGTATATGCAAAGGCCAAGGCCCAGATGCAGGTGGCGCGAGGACATAAGGCTGAGGTGCTATGCAAATTCGATGGAAACCTAAAGGCAAGACTGCATGCGTGAGAGATTTGCTAAGGAAAAATTGGTTCTGGAAGGTATTGCAGCGTGTTGGAACATGGAATCTGCTGGTTACTAGCATGTTCATCTTGTGCGTGGAAAAGAATATAACAAGAAAGTTAGTCAAGAAGTCACATGGTGCTACAGGTGTGGATGAATGAGTTGGTTGCACATGTACACAAGAGACTACAAGGACTACTTTTGGGTTCTTTGCTTGGCACGCTAAGGAGAAGGCGGGTATGACAGCAGTGGTGTTGTTCGACTAGCAGTCAAACGGGAACCGAGGATGGCGATGTGGCTATAAGGCTTGAGGAGTCTGGAGCACGTCATGACAGGATCATGCAAACACAGGGCGTCAAGTAGTGCACGGAGAAGTGCAGGGCGGACACGACGCAGTGTGGAGCATGATTGCAGTCGGATAATTTCGGCTGGGTTGGACTAGATTGTCTGATGGACTGACGTGGATGTTGGTCAAAGCAAAAGATGCTGGTGATTTCAGCGACGTAGAAATATGAGCGTGATGCTGATGGTGGCCAACTTCTGGGGCGTGGAAACACGTGGCGCAAGCCCAAGGGCTTGTGCGGCTTCGATAGACTATGGCGCAGGGTTGATTCAAGACGGTGCACACAAGAGAGCTTGAAGTCGACAGGGCGCGAGGGTAGCATGGCCAGCTACATGGAGTCATGTTGAAGGTGGAGCTGGAGTCTGATGGACGACTGCACTCTGTGCTGATGGAGGGGCTACGACGTAAGGATCCGGAGAATCGTAGCCTATTTCAGCGGGAAGGTGAGAGACACGTGGTTCAGACTGGGTACCAGTGGTCTGAAGGAGACGTGATACTCGGCATCGGTCGGTGATGATCGGTGGTTCTCTATAGTGGGGGTTGAGGCAGTGGGGGCTAGCTACCCGGGAGACTCGACCAGGACAGCAGAGGCTCGACGCGGTGATAGCGGCGAGGCGTGCGGTAAGCACGGGACACAGCAACAGGCCAAGGCACTAGTGGTCAGACATGTGATCAGACAAATTGTGCATGGGGTGTTGAAGCAGTGTTGACGAGTACCGGATTCAAGTTGGTGCACTACTAGGGAAAAGCCTAGCAGCAGCGCGGGTTTTGGGCCTATCAGTAGCGCGGGCAGAAGCGCTACTGATAAGGCGCTACAGCTAATGCTTAGCAATAGCGCGGCTTGACCCACGCTACTGCTAAATTGACTTAGTAGCAGCGGTTCTTTAGAACATCGCTACTGTTAATTAGTAGTAGCGCTTCTCCTAACCCGCGCTACTACTACTATTTAGTATTTTATTTCTTTTCTATTTCATGTTGTATTCATACACCTTTACACAAGTTTTCATACAACAGGAATTTAGAGATTGTTTTTACATCATAATGAGTTATTACATCATGGGGTGAAAGAACCGTGGACTAGTTTCAAGTGGATGTCCATCCACTTGAAACTAATCCGCGGTTCTTTCACCCAATGATATAATAATATCATCATCATCATCATATCATTAACAACTTAGCATCATAATACATCATTGTCATATAACACCTCCTCAATATCATCGTTTTCATCATTGACATCACATAACACCTCCTCAAGATCATCATTATCAACTCTAACACATTACCACATAATAAACATATTGTACCTCATAGGACCTATTACATTCGATTAAGACCTACTACATTTTCTAAGGTAAAATAACAAAAAACAAGATAGCCCCTGACTCTCCATTATGGAGAATGGAGATTAGCCTGTCTCCCATTCTTGCCTTTCGCTGAATGTTACTTCCAAGAACCTCCTTGCGAATGTCCATACATTTCTTCCATTCTCTGATGATCATGTGTTCACGGGTTTTAGAAATCCGATATGCACAGGTGAGCTCCCTAGATTTACCTGGCAGTATGTTCAGAACTGAGAGGCGACCATACAGAGACATCAGATGAGGCACACAATCCATCGGGAGTTTCTGTTGAAAAACATAATAATAACTTTGTAGTTAGCAATGATGTACTAGTTTTAGAAGTATGCAAAAAATGCACGAATGTCGTAATAGTAAAAAATCTTACCAGGGTATCTCCAGAGAAGTTATCGTTGTTCAACACATGCACTAGTGGCACGTATTCACCATAATTTGGCGGAGTTCGATAATAGGCATTGTAATTCTCAAGAAGAGTACAAAATGCGATCAGATGATTTTTCTCCTTATATGTTAATTGGGTGCCTTCGGTGTAGTGGGTTTTATCTACCATCTTCCGCACAGTCTTTGAAGAATCAAAATAAGCTGTCAATGGAAATAAGCTATCAACTATTTTGAAATAAAGAATATAAATTAGTTAATAACTATGTTTGAGAAACTCACATAACGGTACAATCGGCAGCGTATCAACAAGGACCCAAATGTCCATATTGTCTTCCTCGCTGTCAGGATCATCAAGATCCATGGTGATAATCATACCCTCATCAAAACCATACATTTTGCAAAGTGCTTCCCAATTTTGGCAACCAAAATGGGTTACGCTCTGAGCATTGTACAGATTTACTTCAAAATCCATATCATGATGGGTCCTTAGGTGTATTTTCTTTGTTTCAAAATTTTCATGGTCTTCAAAACCCATCCTCTCCAAGACATAGCGTCTTGCATGGCATGGGATAAGCTAGTCGAATTGTAAAATATGAAAATTAGACGTTGAAATAGTTGAAGTCATGCTTAATGGAGAAAAAAACTATTGTCATCGTTGCGTACCGTATGAACATCGAAGGTCTCCTCGAGCTTAATGCTGAAGCGGCGATCGTCGTCCAGCCGAACGAACCTGTCGCACATACCTCGATCGTCGTGGCACCAGCTACATTCCCCCGGGAGACCGTCGTCGTCCGAGTACGACATTTCCTACAATCATAATTCAAAGATTAAACTTGTACATATTCTAGCACAAGTCATGTCAGAATTCACGACAAAATCCGGCATGACCTTTGCTAAAAAAGGACATATCGAGCGCCTGAAATTTGCCGGAACGAAAATTAATCAACACTCCGACAAAACATAGGCCACTCGGAGATGTAAACTGAACATGAACGGCCACTTGGGCAACCACATATCCTATTTGAGCAACAACACAAAATATACAAGGATATTTGGCTGGTCTCACCTCGATGTCGGAGGGGGTACGTCGGTGACTGGGATGACGGCGGGGATGTCGGAGGGGGTCGGTGACGGGGACGATGGAGGTCACCTGAAACCATATAAGTTATCACTAGCAACAAAACATGTTCAACTAGTTTTATTAATTCAACTAGTTCTTACTAAATATAAACTTACTATAAATAGAAAAAAACTAGTTCTTTCTAAAAATAAAGTAGTTCAACTAGTTATATTAATTATCTTACTAAAAATAGATTAGTTCTGTTAATTCAACTAGTTCAACTAGTTTATTAATTTACTTACTAAACTAGTTCAACTACAACTAAAGTAGTTCAACTACCACTACTACTACTAAAAATCTAGTACTAACTAAGCTAAATTAACATCTACTACTACTAAATTAACATCTAGTACTAGCTAACCCTAAATTAACATCTACTACTACTAAATTAACATCTAGTACTAACTAGTGGCAGGGGTGGGGGCGACGGAGAGGTAGCTAGGGGCGGCGAGGTCGAGGGCGGTGGGAGGAGGGCTGCCAGCGGAGGAGGGAGGAGGGGCGGCCGCAGGCGGAGGGAGGAGGGCGGCGGCGGAGGAGGGAGGGGCGACCGCAGGCGGAGGGGAGGATGTGCGAGGAGGGTGGAGGAGGGACGGAAGGAGGGGAGTACCTCGGCGGCGGACGAACGAAGGCGGCGGTGGCGGCGGCGACAGACGACGACGGTTGACGCGGGCGAGAGTGAGAGAGTGAGAAGGGTCGGTCCTCCCGTGGGGATAAGGTAGGGATAGTTGTAGCGCGTTTGACAAAAAGCGCTACAGCTAACGTATGTAGCAGTAGCGCTCTACAGTATAGAGCGCTACTGCTATAGCTAGCGGGGGGCCAAGGTCATGGCAACTATAGCAGTAGCGCTGTAGGCCACAAACGCGCTACTGCTACTTCCAAGTCAGTAGCGCGTTTGGCAGACACGCGCTGCTGCTAAGTAGCAGCAGCGTGGTATTTTGAAGCGCGCTGCAGGTAAGATTCTGTGTATAGGCTTTTCCCTAGTAGTGGTGACTGGGTCTATCGGTGCCAGTTGATGGACATGAGTTGACCATGGAGAATCTGAGAAAGTGGCAGAGAGTCTGAAATTGTCAAAAGCTGAGAGAGTACATGACCATATATTCTGTGGTGTTCGGTGCACATGGCAAAGTGCGAATGACAAGTACAGAAGGAGCGGAGTGCTATAGCTGTGGGACATGCTACAAACTATCCGAGGTAAAAGGGTGAGACAACTGCGAATTTGACTCAGGGTGACACAAGGCAACGGTGAAATTCCTTCAAGTTTCAGACAGACGGTCAAGAAAGAGCGGTGATGTTGAGTTCAGGTAACTCTTATATGTGGCGTCCAATACGTGAGTTGTTCACTTTCACGCAGACAGTGGTCGGTGTGTGATGGCGTTGAACGGATTCTCTGGAAGTTTGGAGCACGAACAAGAGTAACAAGGAACTTAATTTTGCTCGAGTGTTGACTGTGGTCAAGAAAATGAGGGACCACAAGTTGCAGGTGGAGTCACATGGAGTGGGAGTAGCAGCGGTACTCATGGCGTATTTCAAGTCCAATGTACATGGAGGTTCGACGCATGAATGAATCCAAGGTGGTGGAAAATATTCGCCAAGGTGGAGTTTGTTATAATTGTGTCGAACATTATTGTACAAGGTAGGTTACAGTTGGACTTGGTTTGGACTGTATGTAGACATGGTAGGAGTTGTGTCCTAATAGGACACTTTTATCCTAGGCCTCTCATATATATCGGAGGTAGACACACGATGTATCCTATGCCAACATAATAGCACAGGCACGCGGGGGAGCTGGCGGTGTGTGCCGGCGCCCAGGCGGCCGGAGGTGCGGTATTGTAGCGGTGTCATGGGGAGGAGCGCCCGTAGTCATGCCCTGGGGATGTAGCCATGACGGTGAACCTCGTTAACAAATCTCGGTGTCATGCTTATGTGATTGATTGGTCCTCGATAGATTAACTGAGCACTTCGAATTTATTCTAACATACTCGTTCTCCTTGCCCTTGTCGTCGTCGTCAGCGCCGGTGAGGCCAATGAAGACGGGAGGTGGCCCAGCCCAACCGAACATGGCTTGATACGCCGCCAGGGCAACCTCCTCCGGCGTGTGCGGCGACGGCGGCATTGTGGCGAAGCGGGCGTGCTCCTTCTCCTCCTCAAGGCGCAGTTCCTTCTCATCGCAGCGCAGCTGTTGTTCCTTGCGCATCTGGGGCTGCTCGGCGTCGGCCCCCTCCTCGGCGAGCCAATACGCCTTCCAGCGCTCAAGGTGGGCCGCCTCCTCTTTCGGTGTCGAGGCGTAGTAGCAGGGAGCTGCACTGACCCATTCGCGGAGCTCGTCGGTCCACGAATAGGACTCCTCGGGCCAAGTAGGGGGCGGCGGCGACCGCTTCCGCGTGGGCGTGGGCTTGCGTTTTTCTCCTGCTCGGCCTTGGGCTCGACAACGGGCGGCGGCGGCAGTGGTGACGGGATGAACGGCATCATGCGGACGGAGTCCCCCACCGCCGACAAGGCAATGGCATGCTTAAGCCCATCCCAACGGGCGTCCTCCTCGAGCCGGCTTGCCTCCAGTGCATGCTCTAGGGCCTCCTCGAGGGTGGCTTGGTACACCGCCTCTGCCTCCTCATCCTCTCGCAATACCTGTTGGGACAGTGGGGGAATGTCGTGGTCGATGTGGACGTCGCGGTGGTGCTCCTCGTGCTCTAACGCAAACCAGCGCTCCCAGTTGGGGGAGTCTGGCGCGTAGGCACGCATAGCGCGCTGCTCTGGTGTAAGGAGCTCGCACCGCCGGCGAACCTCCTCGGTGTGCGCCTAGGCCTAGCGTGGCCCTGGCTGAATGGGGATGCGTTGCGGGTCCAGATGCCAGCCGTGCGGCAGGTTGACATCCGGATACTGCAGGGGTTGGCGGTACTCCCAGTGCCACCGCACCTAGTGGACTGGTATGTACAGTCTGTAGGGTAACGTAGTAATTTCAAAAAATTTCCTACGCACACGCAAGATCATGGTGATGTATAGCAACGAGAGGGGAGAGTGTTGTCTACGTACCCTCGTAGACCGAAGCGGAAGCGCTGACGCAACGTAGAGGAAGTAGTCGTACGTCCTCCCTGTCCAACCGATCCAAGCACCGTTACTCCGGCACCTCCGAGTTCTTGACACACGTACAGCTCGATGACGCACCCCCAATCTCCGATCCAGCAGAGGCGCAGGGGGGAGTTTCGTCAGCACGACGGCGTGGTGACGATCTTGATGTTCTCCTGTCGCAGGGCTTCGCCTAAGCACCGCTACAATATGACCGAGGTGTAATATCGTGGAGGGGGCACCGCACACGGCTAAGGAACGATCTCAATGATCAACTTGTGTGTCTAGGGTGCCCCCTTGCCCCCGTATATAAAGGAGGGAGGGAGGAGGAGGCCGGCCTAGGGAGGAGGCGCGCCATAGGGGAGTCCTACTCCCACCGGGAGTAGGATTCCCCCTTTCCTAGTCCAACTAGGGATCCTTTCATGTAGTAGGAGTAGGAGACTAGGAAGGGGAAGAGAGAAGGGAAGGAAGGAGGGGGTGCGGCCCCTCCCCCTAGTCCAATTCGGACTAGGCCTTGGGGGGCGCGCGGCCTGCCCTAGGCAGCCCCTCTCTCTTTCCCGTAGGGCCCAATAAGGCCCAATACTTCTCCCCGGCGAATTCCCGTAACTCTCCGGTACTCCGATAAATACCCGAATGACTCGGAACCTTTCCGAACTCCGAATATAGTCGTCCAATATATCGATCTTTACGCCTCGACCATTTCGAGACTCCTCGTCATGTCCCCGATCTCATCCGGGACTCCGAACTCCTTCGGTACATCAAAACTCATAAACTCATAATATAACTGTCATCGAAACCTTAAGCGTGCGGACCCTACGGTTCGAGAACAATGTAGACATGACCGAGACACGTCTCCGGTCAATAACCAATAGCGGGACCTGGATGCCCATATTGGTTCCTACATATTCTACGAAGATCTTTATCGGTCAAACCGCACAACAATATACGTTGTTCCCTTTGTCATCGGTATGTTACTTGCCCGAGATTTGATCGTCGGTATCCAATACCTAGTTCAATCTCGTTACCGGAAAGTCTCTTTACTCGTTTCGTAATACATCATCTCATAACTAACTCATTAGTTACATGCTTGCAAGGCTTAGGTGATGAGTATTACCGAGAGGGCCCAGAGATACCTCTCCGACAATCGGAGTGACAAAACCTAATCTCGAAATACGCCAACCCAACATGTACCTTCGGAGACACCTGTAGAGCACCTTTATAATCACCCAGTTACGTTGTGACGTTTGGTAGCACACAAAGTGTTCCTCCGGTAAACGGGAGTTGCATAATCTCATAGTTGTAGGAACATTGTATAAGTCATGAAGAAAGCAATAGCAACATACTAAACGATCAAGTGCTAGGCTAACGGAATGGGTCATGTCAATCACATCATTCTCCTAATGATGTGATCCCGTTAATCAAATGACAACTCTTTTGTCCATGGCTAGGAAACATAACCATCTTTGATAAACAAGCTAGTCAAGTAGAGGCATACTAGTGACACTATGTTTGTCTATGTATTCACACATGTATTATGTTTCCAGTTAATACAATTCTAGCATGAATAATAAACATTTATCATGAAATAAGGAAATAAATAATAACTTTATTATTGCCTCTAGGGCATATTTCCTTCAGTCTCCCACTTGCACTAGAGTCAATAATCTAGTTCACATCGCCATGTGATTTAACACCAATAATCATATCTGTATATGATTAACACCCATAGTTCACATCGTTATGTGACCAACACCCAAAGGGTTTACTAGAGTTAATAATCTAGTTCACATCGCTATGTGATTAACACCCAAAGAGTACTAAGGTGTGATCATGTTTTGCTCGTGAGAGAAGCTTAGTCAACGGGTCTGTCACATTCAGAGCCGTATGTATTTTGCAAATATTTTATGTCCACAATGCTCTGCACAGAGCTACTCTAGCTAATTGCTCCCACTTTCAATATGTATCCAGGTTGAGACTTAGAGTCATCTGGATCAGTGTAAAAGTTTGCACTGATGTAACTTTTACAACAAACTCTTTTATCACCTCCATAATCGAGAAACATCTCCTTAGTCCTTGCTAAGGATATTCTTGACCAACGTCCAGTGATCTACTCCTAGATCACTATTGTACTCCCTTGCCAAATACAGAGCAAGGTATACAATAGGTCTGGTACATAGCATAGCATACTTTATATAACCTATGACTGAGGCATAGGGAATGACTTTTCATTCTCTTTCTATTTTCTGCTGTGGTCGGGATTTGAGTCTTACTCAATTTCATACCTTTGCAACACAGGCAAGAACTCTTTCTTTGACTATTCCATTTTGAACTATTTCAAAATCTTGCCAAGGTATGTACTCATTGAAAATCTTATCAAGCGTCTTGATCTATCTCAATAGATCTTGATGCTCAATATGTAAGTAGCTTTTACTGAGGTCTTTTCTTTTTAAAGAACTCCTTTAAAACACTCCTTTATGCTTTGCAGAAAAATTCTACATCATTTCTGATCAACAATATGTCACTCACATATACTAATCAGAAAGGCTGTAGTGCTCCCACTCACTTTATTGTAAATACAGGCTTCATCGTAAGTCCATATAAAACTATATGCTTTGATCAACTTATCAAAGCGTATATTCCAACTCCGAGATGCTTGCACCAGTCCATAGATGGATTGATGGAGCTTGCACACTTTGTTAGTATCTTTAGGATTGACAAAACCTTCTGGTTGCATCATATACAATTCTTCTTTAATAAATCCATTAAGCAATGCAGTTTTGACATCCATTTGCCAGATTTCATAAAATGTGGCAATTGCTAACATGATTCGGATAGACTTTTAAGCATCGATACGAGTGAGAAAGTCTCATTGTATTCAACACCTTCAACTTCGTCAAAAACCTTTTTCGACAAGTCTAGCTTTGTAGATAGTAACACTACTATCAGCGTCCGTCTTCCTCTTGAAGATCCATTTATTTTCTATGGCTTGCCGATCATCGGGCAAGTCCACCAAAGTCCACACTTTGTTCTCATACATGGATCCCATCTCAGATTTCATGGCCTCAAACCATTTTGCGGAATCTGGGCTCATCATCGCTTCCTCATAGTTCGTAGGTTTATCATGGTCTAGTAACATGACTTTCAGAACAGGATTGCCATACCACTCTGGTGCGGACCGTACTCTGAAAAACCTACGAGGTTCTGTAGTAACTTGATTTGAAGTTTCATGATCATCATCATTAGCTTCCTCACTAATTGGTGTAGGAATCACTGGAACTGATTTCTGTGATGAACTACTTTCCAATTCGGGAGAAGGTACACATTACCTTATCAAGCTCTACTTTCCTCCCACTCACTTCTTTCGAGAGAAGCTCCTTCTCTAGAAAGGATCCATTTTTAGCAACGAATGTTTTGCCTTCGGATCTGTGATAGAAGGATTACCCAACAATTTCCTTTGGGTATTCTATGAAGACGCACTCCTCCGATTTGGGTTCGAGCTTCCAGGTTGAAAAACTTTTTCATATAAGCATCGCAACTCCAAACTTTAAGAAACGACAACTTAGGTTTACTGCTAAACCACGGTGTCGTCTCAACGGATTTAGATGGTGCCCTTTTAACGTGAATGTAGCTGTCTCTAATGCATAACCCCAAAACAATATTGGTAAATCAGTAAGAGACATCATAGATCGCACCATATCCAATAAAGTGCGGTTACGACGTTCGGACACACCATAACGTTGTGGTGTTCCAGGTGGCGTGAGTTGTGAAACTATTCCACATTGTTTTAATTGAAGACCAAACTCGTAACTCAAATATTCGTCTCCACGATCAGATCGTAGAAACTTTAGTTTCTTGTTACGATGATTTTCCACTTCACTCTAAAATTCTTTGAACCTTTCAACTATTTCAGACTTATGTTTCATTAAGTAGATATACCCATATCTGCTCAAATCATCTTGTGAAGGTCAGAAAATAATGATACTTGCCACGAGCCTTCATACTCATTGGTCTGCATACATCAGTATGTATTATTTTCAATGAGTCAGTAGCTCGTTCCATTGTTCCGAAGAACGGAGTTTTAGTCATCTTGCCCAAAAGGCACAGTTCGCAAGCATCAAATGATTCATAACCAAGTGATTCCGAAAATCCATCTTTATGGAGTTTCTTCATGCGCTTTACACCGATATGACCTAAACGGCAGTGTCACAAATAAGCTGCACTATCATTATTAACTTTGCATCTTTTGGCTTCAATATTACGAATATGTGTATCACACGATCGAGATCCAACAAACCATTTTCATTGGGTGTATGACCATAGAAGGTTTTATTCATGTAAACAGAACAACAATTATTCTCTAACTTTACATGAATAACCGTATTGCAATAAACAAGATCAAATCATATTCATGCTCAACGCAAACACCAAATAACACTTATTTAGGTTTAACACTAATCCCGAAAGTATAGGGAGTGTGCGATGATGATCATATCAATCCTGGAACTATTTCCAACACACATCGTCACTTCACCCTTTAACTAGTCTCTGTTTATTCTGCAATTCCCGTTTCGAGTTACTAATCTTAGCAACTGAACTAGTATCAAATACTGAGGGGTTGCTATAAACACTAGTAAAGTACACATCAATAACATGTATATCAAATATACTTATGTTCACTTTGCCATCCTTCTTATCCGCCAATCACTTGGGGTAGTACCTCTTCCAGTGACCAGTCTCTTTGCAGCAGAAGCACTTAGTCTCAGGCTTAGGACCAGACTTGGGTTTCTTCACTTGAGCAGCAACTTGCTTGCCGTTCTTCTTGAAGTTCCCCTTCTTTTCCCTTTGCCCTTTTTCTTGAAACTAGTGATCTTGTTAACCATCAACACTTGATGCTCTTTTCTTGATTTCTACCTTCGTTGATTTCAACATCACGAAGAGCTCGGGAATCGTTTTTGTCATCCCTTGCATACTATAGTTCATCACGAAGTTCTAGTAACTTAGTGATGATGACTAGAGAATTCTGTCAATCACTATCTTATCTGGAAGATTAACTCCCACTTGATTCAAGCGATTGAAGTACCCAGACAATCTGAGCACATGCTCACTAGTTGAGCGATTCTCCTCCATCTTTTAGCTATAGAACTTGTTGGAGACTTCATATCTCTCAACTCGGGTATTTGCTGGAAATATTAACTTCAACTGCTGGAACATCTCATATGGTCCATGACGTTCAAAACGTCTTTGAAGTCCGATTCTAAGCCATAAAGCATGGTGCACAATACTATCAAGTAGTCATCATATTGAGCTAGCCAAACGTTCATAACGTCTGCATCTGCTCCTGCAATAGGTCTGTCACCTAGCGGTGCATTAAGGACATAATTCTTCTGTGCAGCAATGAGGATAAACCTCAGATCACGGATCCAATCCGCGTCATTGCTACTAACATTTTTCAACACAATTTTCTCTAGGAACATATCAAAATAAACATATGAAAGCAACAACGCAAGCTATTGATCTACAACATAATTTGCAAAATACTACCAGGACTAAGTTCATGATAAATTTAAGTTCAATTAATCATATTACTAAAGAACTCCCACTTAGACAGACATCTCTCTAGTCATCTAAGTGATCACGTGATCCAAATCAACTAAACCATGTCCGATCATCACGTGAGATGGAGTAGTTTCAATGGTGATCATCTCTATGTTGATCATATCTACTATATGATTCGCGCTCGACCTTTCGGTCTCCGTGTTCCGAGGCCATATCTGTATATGCTAGGCTCGTCAAGTATAACCTGAGTATTCCGCGTGTGCAACTGTTTTGCACCCGTTGTATTTGAACGTAGAGCCTATCACACCCGATCATCACGTGGTGTCTCAGCACGAAGAACTTTCGCAACGGTGCATACTCAGGGAGAACACTTCTTGATAATTAGTGAGAGATCATCTTAAAATGCTACCGTCAATCAAAGCAAGATAAGATGCATAAAGGATAAACATCACATGCAAACAATATAAGTGATATGATATGGCCATCATCATCTTGTGCTTGTGATCTCCATCTCCGAAGCACCGTCGTGATCACCATCGTCACCGGCGCGACACCTTGATCTCCATCGTAGCATCGTTGTCGTTTACGCCATCTATTGCTTCTACGACTATCGCTACCGCTTAGTGATAAAGTAAAGCAATTACAGGGCGTTTGCATTTCATACAATAAAGCGACAACCATATGGCTCCTGCCAGTTGCCGATAACTTCGGTTACAAAACATGATCATCTCATACAATAAAATATAGCATCACGTCTTGACCATATCACATCACAACATGCCCTGCAAAAACAAGTTAGACGTCCTCTACTTTGTTGTTGCAAATTTTACGTGGCTGCTACGGGCTTAGCAAGAACCGTTCTTACCTACGCATCAAAACCACAACGATAGTTTGTCAAATAGACTCCGTTTTAACCTTCACAAGGACCGGGCGTAGCCACACTCGGTTCAACTAAAGTGAGAGAGACAGACACCCGCCAGCCACCTTTAAGCACGAGTGCTCATAACGGTGAAACCAGTCTCGCGTAAGCGTACGCGTAATGTCGGTCCGGGCCGCTTCATCTCACAATACCGCTGAACCAAAGTATGACATGCTGGTAGGCAGTATATGACTTATATCGTCCACAACTCACTTGTGTTCTACTCGTGCATATAACATCAACACATAAAACCTAGGCTCGGATGCCACTGTAGGGTAAGGTAGTAATTTCAAAAAATTTCCTACGCACACGCAAGATCATGGTGATGTATAGCAACGAGAGGGGAGAGTGTTGTCTACGTACCCTCGTAGACCGAAGCGGAAGCGTTGACGCAACATAGAGGAAGTAGTCGTACGTCCTCCCGGTCCAACCGATCCAAGCACCGTTACTCCGGCACCTCCAAGTTCTTGACACACGTACAGCTTGATGACACACCCCCGATCTCCGATCCAGCAGAGGCGCAGGAGGAAGTTTCGTCAGCACGACGGCGTGGTGACGATCTTGATGTTCTCCTGTCGCAGGGCTTCGCCTAAGCACCGCTACAATATGACCGAGGTGTAATATCGTGGAGGGGGGCACCGCACACGGCTACGGAACGATCTCAATGATCAACTTGTGTGTCTAGGGTGCCCCCTTGCCCCCGTATATAAAGGAGGGAGGGAGGAGGAGGCTGGCCTAGGGAGGAGGTGCGCCATAGGGGAGTCCTACTCCCACCGGGAGTAGGATTCCCCCTTTCCTAGTCCAACTAGGGATCCTTCCATGTAGTAGGAGTAGGAGACTAGGAAGGGGAAGAGAGAAGGGAAGGAAGGAGGGGGTGCGGCCCCTCTCCCTAGTCCAATTCGGACTAGGCCTTGGGGGGGGGGGGGGCGCGGCCTGCCCTAGGCAGCCCCTCTCTCTTTCCCGCAGGGCCCAATAAGGCCCAATACTTCTCCCCGGCGAATTCCCGTAACTCTCCGGTACTCCGATAAATACCCGAATGACTCGGAACCTTTCCGAACACCGAATATAGTCGTCCAATATATCGATCTTTACGTCTCGACCATTTCGAGACTCCTCGTCATGTCCCCGATCTCATCCGGGACTCCGAACTCCTTCGGTACATCAAAACTCATAAACTCATAATATAACTGTCATCGAAACCTTAAGCGTGCGGACCCTACGGTTCGAGAACAATGTAGACATGACCGAGACACGTCTCCGGTCAATAACCAATAGCGGGACCTGGATGCCCATATTGGTTCCTACATATTCTACGAAGATCTTTATCGGTCAAACCGCACAACAACATACGTTGTTCCCTTTGTCATCGGTATGTTACTTGCCCGAGATTTGATCGTCGGTATCCAATACCTAGTTCAATCTCGTTACCGGCAAGTCTCTTTACTCGTTTCGTAATACATCATCTCATAACTAACTCATTAGTTACATGCTTGCAAGGCTTAGGTGATGAGTATTACCGAGAGGGCCCAGAGATACCTCTCCGACAATCGGAGTGACAAAACCTAATCTCGAAATACGCCAACCCAACATGTACCTTCGGAGACACCTGTAGAGCACCTTTATAATCACCCAGTTACGTTGTGACGTTTGGTAGCACACAAAGTGTTCCTCCGGTAAACGGGAGTTGCATAATCTCATAGTTGTAGGAACATTGTATAAGTCATGAAGAAAGCAATAGCAACATACTAAACGATCAAGTGCTAGGCTAACGGAATGGGTCATGTCAATCACATCATTCTCCTAATGATGTGATCCCGTTAATCAAATGACAACTCTTTTGTCCATGGCTAGGAAACATAACCATCTTTGATAAACAAGCTAGTCAAGTAGAGGCATACTAGTGACACTATGTTTGTCTATATATTCACACATGTATTATGTTTCCGGTTAATACAATTCTAGCATGAATAATAAACATTTATCATGAAATAAGGAAATAAATAATAACTTTATTATTGCCTCTAGGGCATATTTCCTTCACAGTCACACTCACTCCCGCATTGGCGAGCTGTGTCTAGCCGGCAACGACGGAGAAGGGAGCCCATGGGACGAGCTCGCGCCGGCGCTGAACCTCCCCTTTCCCTTTCCCCTTCCCGTTGAAGAAGCCCATGGCTAGCCAGGGTTTCGGGCTGGCTAGGGTTTTATGGTCGCCGGCGAGGGAGCAAAGGTGGCCAGATGTGGACGGAAACTGAATGAGGCCAGCCCCGCCGCACACTTCCATTAAGAAGGACGGGCACGCGGCCCTTCCACACACTGCCAGGCGGGCCCTTGGTAGGTTGCCGTGTTAAATACGACTGCGTGCGGTGGTTGGCCGACAAACATGTGGGTCCATGCGGACACGGAGGGGACGCGCGGCGCTTCTACTTCATGTCCGCACCGACGCATTTCAGGCCCAAATTGCGGACGCATTTTGGGTTTGGGTCGCCGCGTTAGGCCGTTTTTTTTGTCCGCCGCGGCCCAAACGGACATGATTGGACGAAATGGGTCGCCCAGTTGGAGTTGCTCTTAGCACGCTTGGTTTCCTCTCTGTTAAACTTCTCAAAACTACTCATGATGGACAGCTATTAGCACCAAAGACGGGTGGATTGTTTTTTCTTAATAAACTATTAGTCCATAACGTGAGTTATTTTGAGGAAGGGCCTCACATGCATGCTTGGTCCAACCAGCTTAATTAGCCTGAAGCTTCGTTGCCATGCATGTAGCATGTACCTCTTCAAGATGTATGCTAACATGCTAGTAACTGTCAAGCTTGACGGATGGAAAGACTAGGAAAAATGAAGGGGTTTAAGTCCATGCATGTTAACTCGAAGTTACTCCCTCCGTTCCTAAATACTCCATCTGTTCCAGAATAGATGATCCAACTTTGTACTAACTTTAGTACAAAGTTGGGCCATCTATTTTGAAACGGAGGGAGTATAAGTCTTTGTAGCGATTCCATTAGATGGACTATATACGGAGCAAAATGAATGAATCTAAACTTAAATGCATCTATATGCATCCGTATGTGGTTCATAGTGGAATCTCTGCAAAGACTTACATTTAGGAACGGAGGGAGTACATGTTAGTGCTGTAAGCAACCTTGATAGTTGACATAAGTGGTGAATTGCACAACTGGTACTGTCTGAAACCTGTAAGTTGATCTCTATCAGTATGTTACTGTGTTGCTAGTTGACAAAATGATGTTACAGTCCACTTATGAAATTTGTGTTGCATTCTCTTGGATCTGATGCATGCATATTGGTTTGATTATTTTCAATTTTTTATGGCCGGCGGTGTATGAGTGCGTTCAAATTTTAGTAGTCCACCAAAAAACAATATCATTTTCGGAAGGTTTTCAGATTTTTCCTAGCACTTCCTGTTTTTCGAGTCCGACTGCATGTTCAGCGCCTTCAGGGTGTACATTAAAAAAATGCATTTTTCTAGCTGAATCTTTCTTGGGGAGTTCTTTTTAATTTTTGGAATCCAATAGAATGTATGGTGTGTACAGCAACAGATGGACGTTTCTAGCTGCGTATGTGCAGCAATTTTAGCAGTCAACTCAAGAAACTAAGCTTGATTTTCAGCTCAAGAACCCACAACGTGCATGCACGTTCGCCATAGGTCTTGATAAATAGTCAAACTTTGTGCTGGCATATACTCCATCATGGACAGCTATTAGCATCAAAGCCGTATGGATTTTTTTTTCTTCTAAACTTTAATCCATGACGTGGGTTGCAGGAGGAAGGGCCTCACATGCATGCTTGGTCCAAGCAGCTTAACTAGCACTAGTAGAAAACGGAGTTTTAGCGCCGGTTCATAAGGGCCTTTAGTGCCGGTTACATAACCGGCACTAATTTGTCGTCACTAAAGGCCCCCCTCCTTTAGTACCGGTTCGGCACGAACCGGCGCTAAAGTGCCACCACGTGGCGTGAGCTCGCGCCCCGGTATGAGGGACCTTTAGTACCGGTTCGTGTTACCAACCGGCACTAAAGGTTTTTTTTTGAATTTTTTTTTGAAAATTTGGAAAAAAAATTTGATTTTTTTTTTATTTTTAATTTTTCTGAATTATTTGATGATTTAGTCTCTAATCACCTCTCTTAATTGCTCAAGTGTGGATCACTCATTCCAAATCATCTAACTTCCTGACCGGTCACCCATCCCTCTCACTACTCTAGCCCGAGCACGCTTAACTTTTGGGTTCTATTCTCCTTCGTTTCCGAGTTTGCACTTGTTGTTTTCCTGACAATAGTAAGATGTTAATCCTATTAACCCTCAGGAGTTTAGCTTGAGCATTAAGTCACACATTTCACCGTTTGAGTTTGAAACTATTATTCTAAAAAACAGTAATTATTTAGTAACGCTAATATTTCTTGAATAAGTTTGACCATAGCTTGACCACAGTTTGACCATAGTTTGACCAGATTTGACCAAAATTCAAAAAATTGAAATAATTATTTAGTAACACTAATATTCTTGAATAATTATGTAGTAACATTAATACTTCTTGAATAAGTAGTTTGACCAGATTTAACCAATTTTTTTTAAAAAAAACTGAAATTATTTAACCATATCTTTTTTCCTTTTGGAATTTGAGGATTCTAAATAATTCCAAATCGGCCGTAGGCTGTCTCCATCGGATGCGGATTTTCGTGCTGAATTTTTTGATATTATACGTTTTTTTTCGACATCGTATGCAAAAGTTATAGCCGTTTTACATTTTCCCATCGGATGCGAAAATTGCCCTATAGTGCCGGTTTGTGGCACGAACCGGCACTATAGGTCAGACCCCTTTAGTACCGGTTCGTGGCACGAACCGGTACTAAAGGTCTAACCTTTAGTACCGGTTCGTGCAATGAACCGGTACTAAAGGTTCAACACGAACCGGCATTAATGCAAATCCGTTCGAACCGGCACTAATGTGCTGCACGTTTGACCCTTTTTCTACTAGTGTAGGGGTCATGGTAGAATTAACTACTATGCAAATCTTGATTAGTGGCCTGGCAAATCTTGATTAACAATTGGTTGAAGTTGTGAATCATCGAGGCCGCGCATGAACTTCCATTATCTACCAAAACATGGCATTAGAAAATGGATATACGAATACAACGGTACACCAAAAGGGATATACGTGACAATACAAACACATCTCAATAATTAGAGCCCTGAGACCTGCGTTTTCAGATCTCATCCACACACAAACGCTCACAGGGAGAGGTAGGGAGAGAGAAGCTCAATCGACACCGATGGAGTCCACGGCGGTGAGCATCGGCAAGTCTGTGCTGAAAGGAGCGCTTGGGTGCGCCAAATCCGCCGTCATGGAGGAGGTGGCCATGGAGCTCGGAGTCCAGCACGACAAGGCCTTCATCACGGACGAGCTGGAGAGGATGCAATCTTTCCTGATGGTGGCACACGACGATGAGCAAGATGACCATGTCAACAAGGTGGGCACGACCTGGGCGAACCAGGTCCGCGACGTCGCCTACGACGTCGAGGATGGCCTTGAGGACATCGTCCTCTGCGTCCATGGGAAATCCTGGTGGGGCATCCCTCGCACGCTCCTCGACCGGCGCCATGTCGGCGAGCAGATGAAGGAGCTGCGTGCCAAGGTGGAGGACGTGAGCCAGAGAATGCACGCTACCGCCTCATCGACGGTGCGTCCAAAGCTCCCGACCTCTCCATCAACACCGCCGCTGATGATGCCATGCTCGGCGTTGATGAAGCAACAAGACATGCCATGAATCAGCATGAATCAGGACCAAGGATAGATCTCGCCCAGCTGATCGTCAGGGATGACCCGGGCTCCGGCTCGGGCTTGGACCAAATTGGAGTGACCGGAGTGTGGGGAACAAGTGGCACCGCTGGGCATACATCCATCATCCTGGAGGCCTATGACAATCCAACCATAAAAGTGAAATTTCCATGCCGCGCGTGGGTCAGAGTGACGCGGCCTTTCCAACCCGAAGACTTTGTCCAAAGTATGGTGGAACAGTTTCAAGAAACTTTTGTAGAGGTGGCTGATTCTCCTTTGGAGCTGGAGCTAGAGGAGGCAAAGCCGGGTCGAGAGTTGGCGCGCCAAGACGGCACGCAAATCAACAAGAAGAGGTACCTCATTGTGCTTACGGACCTATCCACCATGGAAGAGTGGCACCAGATCAAGGCTTGCTTCCCCGAAAACAAAATGGGGAGCCAAATCGTAGTGTCCGCGGAGCGAGTTGAAGTTGCAAGCTTGTGTCCAGGCCAGAAAAGTATGGTTTCCAAGCTGAAGAAATTGTCTGCTGAGCAGACCATCTATGCTTTCCACCAGCAGGTACTAGCTAGTTCAAGTTTGGAAATAGCCTTTTGTTACTCTTTCATCTTGCTCCAAATCTTGGTTATCAAAAGCCGTTAGGATATGTCACCTTTAATACCCTCATTTATTTGTTTTGCAGTCACTCTAGCATTAGTATCCTACTATTATCTATATTAGATGCGTCTCTAGATATTAGCTGGAGTTTTTTTTTCTCTTTTAGACATATCGCCAAAAATATGGGCCATTAAACACATGCGCAAAGCTAAATTATCTTGACGCGTCGTGGTCTTGTGGAACATCCCACGCAGATTAATTTGTGTATTGGACAAGGTTAGACGAGGTCGCCAACTGGGACCGTTGTGGAACTTCTCTTGATGACCCCGGTAACAGCCCCCTCACCAGAGACATATGCAACCTCCAAGATCAGTCACCAACCATGTATTTCTTGTTGATGTTGCTGCACCGTTCCATTGGAGAGGTTGCCGTGTTGGGATGGGGATGCTGCCATCTAGTTACATGGATAATGTTGTGATGGTTTGATAAATTTGAAATTGCAAGAACACTTTTTGCATACCTATTGCTAATGTGCACATGAATTTCATGTTCTATTTGGTCATGTGAGTGCGATGTTTTTCACTAACTTTATATTTTGTTGTAGTACTGCTCAACTTTTGGCATGATTCAAGAATAATTTGTGTTCATGGTCATGTATGGTTTTTTCTTTACTAATTCCTCACCTGCTTTCAGAATTTCTTGGCAAAATCAAACATGATGTGATAAAAACTTATTTGTATACACACCATTTGAGCTTGATTTACGGTTCATTTTGACATTGATATTGTTGTCTAGCTTAGGACTTATATATGTGATGACATGACGCATATTATTATGATGGGTGACTTATCATTGGGAATGTGTCTAACTATTGTTTGTTTGTGTTCAGAGTTTTCAAGACACAACATATTCATCAAAGGCAGCGTCAAGCTTAGTGTTACCCCACACTGTTGAGAATGAGATACAAGAAGGCCAATCTTATTCTGAAGATGATGAAATGACAATGATCCAAGAGAGCCTCACACACACCAGTAATGTGCAAGGTCCTCTAGAGGAATTTCAGCTTATTGGGAGGGAGAAAGAAATATCTTATATTATTGAATTGATTCAAGAACACTCTAGCACCCAACAATTTCAGGTCATTGCAGTGTGGGGAAAGGGTGGTGTTGGGAAAAGCACTCTGATCAGTGATATTTACCATAGCCAAGAGGTCAATCAAATGTTTGAAAAACATGCCTATGTCACGGTCTTGCAACCTTTCAAGATTGAGAAGCTCCTTAGCAGCTTAGCATTTCAACTAGATGCAAGGAATGTTGCTTCAACGAAAGTTGAAGACTTTACTGGACTGTTGGACCGGTGTTTACAACAAAAGAGTTGCTTTATTGTTCTTGATGACCTCTCGTCTACCATGGAATGGGATATAATATTGCCATGTTTGCTTGCAATGAATAGTCCAAGCTTGGTTATTCTGATCACCACAAGGCATGAGGATATTGCTAAGCATTGTTGCAAAAACCCAAAATGCATATGCTTGCTCAATGGTCTAGACGAAAAGGGTGCTTGTGACCTCTTCACAGAAAAGGTACTGAAAGAACACTACCCACATTATTCACTTTCTCAATTGCAAAAATATATAGTTCCCTTTATCTAGATCTTCGAAGGGTCATATTTCAGATTAGCATACTGTAAGCACAACACAACCATCCCCCTTTATAAGAGATAATTCAGAGTGGGTTGCAAGAACGTAAATTCGGCTATCGTGTTGTAGGGCAATATTTAGGAATCATATACATTCGACATGCTAGCTATGAAACCAAAATACTGACTACATGAACCCAGTTCCTGAGTTAGGCCAGGTTAGCATTAGCATCAAGCTGGCAAAATTCCATGACTTCACTACTTCTCTTACCAAATTATATGGGAACAATGTTTTGAACGAATCATGTAACTATAATGAATAGAATTTAATCATTATTTCCATATTTTTGAAACTATGTGTTGGTATGTACACGGTGCTAGAAAAGTATTTCTCGTGTTCCCGTTTTGTACAAAGTGAGCCAAATAACATAATCATCTTTCCAAGAATTACTAAAAAAATATACATATAGAGAATGGATGGAAACATGTGTTGATGTTAAATTTGGTACAAAGTATGTTTGGGTGATTAACATGATAAGTTATAACTCAACTTGTATTATAATAACAGATAGTATTTCATATTTCAGTTTAGAATCCGTACATGCAGAACTATGTCCTAGTCACTCCAATTAAAAAATTAGATAATGAAAGAAATATTTCTAATTGCATTCCTGATGTTTATTACCAAGTCAATAGAAAACATAGCCTATTGCGTACTAGCCACCCAAACATGCACATGATAGTCACAAAAATAAACTATGTACACTAGTTTCCATACACCTGACTCATCTTAATTACATAGTGGTCAAAACTAATTATATGTTAACCAATTGCAGGTATTTAAGGATAAAGCCACAGATTTGACTAAGCATTATCCTGAATTGGTTGAACCCGCAAATCTGATCCTAAAGAAGTGCAATGGACTTCCCCTTGCGATACTCACCATAGGTGGATTTTTGGCGGAACAACCAACAAAAACTGTCGGGGAGTGGATGAAACTGGATCGATGTATCAGCCTGGAGATGGAGATGAATCCAAAGTTTGAGGCCATAAAAATAGTCCTTATGAAAAGTTATGATGGCCTACCCTATTACCTCAAGTCCTGCATCTTGTACTTATCCATCTTCCTTGAAGATCGCACAGTTAGCCAGAGACGTTTGGTGTGCCGATGGGTTGCGGAAGGTTACTCAGAGGATACATCCACAGCCAAAAGATACTTCATGGAACTTCTAGAGAGAAGCATGATATTACCAACTCAGATTTCACTTTGCAGCATACAAGGAACTGACTCATATCAAGTACATGATCCAATCCGTGATATCATCATAGAAGAGTCAATGGAGGAAAATCTTGTTTTCAGGCTGCAGGAAGGATGCCACTCAAACAACCAAGGCACATTCCGTCACCTTGCCATAAGCAGTAATTGGGATGGAGACGAAGGTCAGTTTGAGGCCACCATGAAGTTGTCATGTATACGGTCATTGACGGTGTTTGGCAAGTGGAGGCCATTTTATATTTCTGACAAGATGAGATTTCTTCGTGTGTTGGACCTCGAAGGAACTGAAGATCTAGCCGGTCATCACCTTGAGCACATTGGGAATCATCTTCATCTGAGATACCTTTCTCTAAGAGGGTGTGAAGGGATATATTACCTGCCAGATTCAGTGGGTAACCTGCGACAACTTGAGACACTAGACATCGAAAATACAAGAATAACTAGGTTGCCAAGAACCATCGCCAAGCTTAGCAAGCTATGTCAACTGAAAGCTGGCAATGAATTCTATATCGGAGAAGAACGGCCATCACTAGCATGTTGTGTACCTTTCGCTTCTTGTTGCGCGATGGTCATACAAGCTTATGCTGTTAAGGTGCCAGTAGGGATCGGGGAACTGAAATCCCTGAACACACTGCGATGTGTGCACCTTGAATGGGAAAATGCCATCATACAAGAGATAGAAGGTCTCACCAACCTCCGCAAGTTAGGAGTGTTTGGCATTGACAGGGGTAATGGCCCGGAGTTTTGTTCCGCCATTTCAGGTCTCGACCGCCTTGAATCTTTGTCAGTGCGGTCAGAGGTATGGGATTTATGTGACATCTTGAATGGCATGTCCTCGCCTCCAGAAAATCTCCGGAGCCTCAAGCTTCTCGGTTGGATGGATGAACTGCCGCAATGGATCAAGGTGCTCCAGAATTTGGTGAAGATTAAGCTAGAATCCACCGAGGTGTCTATTAACGATGAAGACATGCGAATCCTTGGGAACCTACCAAACCTATCCATTCTGTCTATCAAGGAGAAATCGTTCCAGAGTGCACTACCTATCACTTTCCATAGTGGCCTTTTCAGAAGCCTCGTGACGCTCGAGCTTGTTTACATGGACGTGGAGGTCGGATCGTTGGAGTTCGAGGCACCATCGATGCCCAAACTCGAGTTGCTGAACCTGCGACTTATCGATTGTAAAATTGGCTTTTCTGGACTGGAATTTCTCCCAAGCATCAAGGAAGTGCGGCTCTTGGTCGTCGTTACCCCAACACTCATCGCACGAAAGGAAAACATGACCGAAGAAGAAGCAGAAGAGGAGGCAAGACACAGGTAAGACAAAGTCAAGGCGGACATGAGGAAGCAGCTCGCCAACAATGAAAACTGCCCCATTATGAACGAGCTAGGTCCACAAATTGTTTTCTGAACCTACTATGCTGCATAGTAGATTCGACCCGCGGGCTTATGTCGGCGAGGGGTCTCGACTTGTTGGCCTACTTGCACAAGTGTGTTTCTTTATGTTCCAGTTTGGGCGGCGGTTTCATCTTATGATGTGTAGTTTCTGAGTTTTAAGTTCATGTGTAATTGTTCATTTCATTTTCCTTGTTCTGGCCTTGGGCAATAACTTTGTAACTGGACATCACTTCTACTTTGGCTTGCCATTACCTCTGTGTAGTTCTTCTTCGACCATATTTTTCGACAAATGTAATTCATGAACCTCATCAACTTGTTACCATTTGTTCAGAAGAATGCTTCATTATAGATGGTTCTGCCTAGATGATTCTGCCTGGATGATTCCTGAACCTTATCAACTTGGTAGACCATGTAATGGCACTCATGTACTCCCTCCGTTCCCAAATAATTGTCTTTCTAGCCATCTCAAATGAACTACAACAAATGAACTACAACATACGGATGTATGTAGACATGTTTTAGAGTGTAGATTCACTCATTTTGCTCCGTATGTAGTCACTTGTTGAAATCTCTAGAAAGACTATTATTTAGGAACGGAGGGAGTACTACTGAAGCGCCATTAATTTGACATTACAGAAGTTCAGTATGGTAATTGCCACTCAGGTACTACTGAAACACCATTAAGCTAAGGGTACACATTGTCCTAGCTGGTTCTGCCTAGATGTTCATTGTCAATCAACATTTATACATGTGTGACATGAATCTGGAATGATTCAGCTTAGCTACCATACACAAATTTCCCGATCGAAAAGAGAATCGACAGAGCACGACTGACCGAACTTGCTGCTCCCGGCTAATTAACTACGCGGAGGTGGTTCTCTCCATGCTGTTGGTCCTCGCGTTCTCCCGCATCTTCTCAACGATGTGCCAGCCCTTCTCCTCCACCTGCCGCCGCTTCTCCTCCAGCTTGTCCCCCATCTTCTTCCCCAGGTCCATCATCCGGCTCCGCCTCCCGCTCTTCCGCTTCGCGTCATCTCCAACAGAGCCCGCTGCTGCCACCACCGCCTGCTGCTGCTGCTGCTGTTCCCCAGCGGGTATGATGGCCCTCAGGGAGGTGTACGGTGGGGATCCTGCCCTGCTCTCCGATGAGTCTGCCTGGAGCTTCTCCGTGGCCAGCAGCGGTTTCCTCGGCTCGTCGGTAGCGTCCAGGTGAGGAGGGGAGGCGGTCTCAGCCAGGAGAGACTGCGCATGAGATGCTTCTGCAGGAGGGTCTTCGGCTGACTCGTCGATGGATTTCAGGGACTCCTCGCTCCCGGCTGAGGAAGCAGGCAGACTTGGTGCTCTGCTTTTGCTGATGGCATCCTCCTTGGGACCAGCTTCCTCAGAATGGGTTGGTGTGGCGGCTGCGACATGGCTTTTGGCCTCGGTGGGTTCGTGGTTGAGCCAGATATAAGGTCCATCCTTGCGGGGGACCCAGTCATCCTTTTCTGCCAACATCCCTGGAATGGAAATGCTTTCACAGTTTGGAAGCACCAAGCTATCACGGAGCGAAACCTGACACAGCATGGTGTGTTTCGCTGTTAGACATGTACAAGTCAGAAAAGGAACAATATGTTCAGAGGAAGGTTGTGTTGTTTACCTTGATTCTGTTACCAATAAGTGATGCGATACGACTGTTGGTAATTTTCCTATCACCAACGGAGGATTCCAAGTCCCACTCCAGGTCAGGCATAGATGTGAATCCATACCAGAGTTGATCCGACGGAGGGGGCTTCAGATGTATGCGCAAGGTACCTCTAACAGATGTGATTTTTATCGCCAGAGAAAGTGGAACCTGCAAGAAGATGGCACATTTGATCTTAAGCTTTTGACATTTCTCTATGCTTAACACATCCATAAGAATACATAGGTGTGCTGCATGGAGTTTATGGAAGGAGAGAAATAATAATTTTTTCAGAGGGATCAAGCCCACAATTGCAGCCTGGAGACACAGGTTTAAAACTGATTTTGGGGCCCTGATCCATAGGGCCGCTGAGGAAAAACAGCAGTTTATTACTGCCTTTGTAAACTCTCTAGTTTAGACTCTTACAAGACACTTGTTGTTTAAACCCCACCCCATAGAAATATATATGCACTAGGAGCCTTTCCTACTGTTTACTTGGTCAAAAAAAAAAAAATACATAGGTAAAACACATGAATGGCGAGTCAGGAGACAACGAGGAGAAGAGCAAACCTGTGAGACATGATCGGCTATTGAGTGCAACATATTTTTCAACCTTGATATATAAGTTGATGTCCATCCAGTGCTCTTCGACTGACTAGCATCTGATACAAAAGACCATAATGTCTTGATCACCATATAATGTACATACAATCAATGTCGATGGATCATAATTTGAGCCCTTTTTATTAATATGATGTTTTGTTAGAATCATCAAGACATAATAAATGCAGATACATGAAACCAGTATTCCCACATTGCATAGGAATACTTCTCTAATACAAAACTATTAACCTTAGTTCTGATGCAAGCCTGACATCATAAATCCTAGCAATGTCTATCTGATGTCTGCTACAGGTATATACAAAACCAACATAGGGAACTAACATGTCAAAGACTCTGAATATAGGGGTTGATCAGGATATTTTGCAGAAAGACAATGGCTCTCTTATCCTCTTAAGAATCATTTGGTCATTCGGTAGAACTAGCATAGACAAAGAATTCCAAGCAAGAATATAAAGTTTAAACAAACCTGCTTCGTCTTTTCCTTCCACTGAAGAAACTGAATTCTGTGAACCTCTAAACTGGTTACCATACTGCTCAATACTCTCAAGAAGCTCTGAGTCAACCTCCCCATTAGAGTCTGTTCCGAAATTGGTTTTCATGAGGTCCTTTTGTAACTCTGGTTCCTCAACCTCAAGCCTTGTTTCAATGTCCAACAATATTCCGCCTGAATATTCAAAATCAACTTCAAAGGCCCACAGCTCATTTAAATCCAGTGGAAGAACTCTCATCGCATGCACATAAGGTGGAAGTTTTCCAAGGCTGAACTCTGTAAGTGTAATTTCACCCACATAAGCTGGGGTCCTCATGCTTGATAATGTTCGCTGTAAAAATGGGAATCATGAATAAACAAAAAGGAAAGAACACACCGACAGATTTCTTGAACATTAGCAGTATAATCTAACCTGAATACGTGCTTTGATGGCCTTGTTTATCTCATCACTCATTTGAGCATCGAAAAAGAGCCGTGAGGATAGAAGGTTCCAACAGAGTGTACCTTCATCCACAACTTTATCATCAGCATTTACATCAGGAAAAGCTGGAAGCTGTCCAGTGTGACTCGATGGAGCAGTTGGGACACTGGGTTTTGCTGTATCTTGTGATGAGCTGCTACTGAACTTGTCCTCTTGTGGGCCTAGGAAGGATTCAATAAACGGTGCACCCTGATAGCTGCGTAATTTATCTAACATCTTCCTTTCACCTTGTGTGGATGACGCAGCACTTGTTTTACCCTCCACGGAAACCTTTGTAGATGCCTTCTTTGCTAGCTTTTTGAGGAAAAGACGAACTTTGGAAGACCCGTCCGTCTTTGTTTCACTGTCCATAACCTCATGATCCTCAGCTGACATTGCTGTAGGCTTTAGGAAACACGGGTATTCAGAATTCAATGATGATATATAATTACCGAACTCTTTGCTCAACTTAGCATGCCAATTCAACTTCTCCTTGTCAGCAGTAGCTGCAAGACGAAGTGCTTTACACCATGATTCCTTCTCCCATGAAGTCTCGGCATAAAGAAAGCACACCTTGCTTCCATTATAGATCTCAGATTCCTGGCTTTCCACTTTTATCGGATACCTCTTAGTCCTGAAAGTAAGCAACAGTAGCACAATCACATATAGGTTAAGCATAAGAGTCTACCAGCTGTAGCCAAACAGCTTGATGAAAGGCACATAAAGTTGCTTGTCAAATACTTCTACTTGTCCTCCAAAATAGATTTTGTTCTTACAGGAGTCCCTTCATCAAAAAAACTTATGTACTTAATCTTTAGCTGATTGTAACATGTATGATTTACCTTCGAACCAAGACATTCAATGCAATTCATCAAATATACTTCTCAGATTTGTTTGGTACTTAATATGGCAAGCTCAAACTTAAATAACTATTGTCTCAAAAAATATTAACTAGCTTCACATTCATTTACACCTAGAAAAAGATGACTGATAATTTATTGATCAAAGGTAAGCATTTTCATTTGTCTGTAGCACTGACCATTTGCGCGATGACATACTTGATGCAGAAACAGCAACGACCGTGCAATTCAAAAGCTCAATTGTAGTTTCAGGGCCATCAGGACCAGACAAACTAAGTGAGTGCCCCTTGATTTTAGCTGATTTCTTTGCAGGAAAAACCTCGACAATACTCTTTTTCTCCTTTGTCTCTTTGGGACCTCCACTTGATAAGCGCTCATTACTAACTTTTGGTAGCTTTTCTGGCTCTAGTATCCACAGAGAGCCCTGTCAATATATATGGCAGTAATGTGAGTAGGCTTCATCAATGATCATTAGCGATAAAACACACAATAGCTAAATGCAAAGCAATTGCATATCCTTCAAGCCAAAGCAATTCGATGAGAACTGAATGCAAAGTTTAAAAAGCCCTTCACTGAAACATAGAATAGCTAAATGCAAAGCAATTGCATATCCTTCAAGCCAAAGCAATTTGATGATAACTGAATGCAAAGTTTAAAAAGCCCTTCACAGGCCAAATTCATGTTGCATATTTTTTTTCTTCAACCATCCTATTCACAATATAAGTTGGATAGTGCACATTCGCAAATACAATCCTTGCCTGGACAACAGAAACTAATTAACAGCGCTTATAAAGACAAAGGAATATCATGATGTAAACAGAGTGATAGGCAAGATGTAGTGTTATAGCTTCTGACTATGGTCGATACATATGGTCAACAGTGACAGACTGACAGTGAGGCTTTACAAGTTCTCATAACCAGAGGCAAGTTGCTTATACTCAAGGTCAAGGCTCTTAAGCAGGCATCATACTCGTAGACTCCTTGATATAATAAGCAAAGGACTTATGCACTATGACATGTGCATCCCAAAATTGTCTAATGTGAGTCATCCCATATTTCAGATTACAATTAGTGACAAGAGCATCTAGGAGACGCCATCGAACAGAGACATAAAATGTATCCTTCAGTGTATTGCTTCTGAGTTCTGACATTACTAGAACTAACAGCTAGGCATGCTAAAGGATAGCATCACAGATCAAAGGTGCATGTCGCTGTCAGAAGCGATTAAAAACCCTGGGAACCTGACTAGTATGCAAATATGATATGTACAAACACGGAGTAGCAATTCCCACTCATGGACTACATGATTTTTCTAGTTACCAACTGGGACTACATATACCGGTGCCAAAAAGGAACAGCAATTTAACTTGAGAAGGCGACACTCAATTTCAATATGCTAAATATATCACAAGGATTGCGGTCTGTCATCAGAGGCAGCTCAGCACCCACTGCCTGGGAAACATTCGACATTCCGAAATAAACAGGTGGAATACATAAGTAGCAAACTGCAACCCCAGCGTCGTAAACTACATTGGCACCCTGGATCCAAAAGCAGAACCCTGAACACAAACCCCTGCCTGATTCCCCAGCTTAGCCACTAAAATCGTGGTGGGGGGTTTGGGGCGGTTAGCACAAATGCGCAGTGCAGTTGGTCCTCCCAGTCGACATTGAACAGCAACCAATTTCAGCCACCGAAATTGGGGGAAGGAAGAACTGGCACGAATGCGCACTGTTGCTGCCCCCAATCAGCAGCAATCCAACCACCCTAAGCAAAGCTACTACCACCAACTACCAACTACGCACGGTTCCGAGCTCGCAAACCGAACGAACTCCTAGGAGAGCGCGGGGGAAACCGGCAGCCGACCCCTAGCCCCCGCCGCATCTGCGCGAAGCTCCGGAGCAGTTGCTGCCGCCGAATCGAGAAGCGAACTAAGATACGGCAGGTAGTGGGGCGTGTAGCGTACTCCTTACCTTCTTCTCGCAGGGGAACGGCTGCTCGCCGGGGAGCTCCTGGTCGCCGTCGGGCGGGGCCGAGTTCGCGGCGGCCTCCTGGCGGCGGAGGAGGCGGCGCGCGACCCAGAGCAGCGCGGCCGCCTCGGCCGCCGCGAGCGCGAGCAGGCCGAGGAGGAAGCCCGCGAGGAACCCCGCCGAGGCCATCCTCCTCCCGGCGGCGGCGGGGGCGTCGCCGGCGGGGAGGCGGCGGGGATGGAGGGACTGGAGTGCGAAAAGGGGAAAGCAGCGGGTGCTCGCCGCGTGAGGAGGAGAAAACGGACGGAACGCGTGGCGTGGGGAGGAGCTGAGCACGAGACGCCCTTTTTCTTTTGCTTCCGGCTTCATTCACACCGCGTGGAGGTGGCAGGTGGTTGGACAGGAGAGGATGACGTGTAGGCCCGGGGGATGACGGGGCCCGCAGGTCGGTGGTTGGGTGGGTTGGGGGCGGGTGTGCGCGGGGTGGCTCGGTTGCTTCGCCCCGTCGGCTTTGGAATTGGAATGGAATTCCACGGTGGCTACGCGTTTTGTACGTGGGCATGTGTGTATGTATGTACGGATTGTGTACGTGTGTACGAGATGAGCTATCTGAGATACGAGCTTTGTACATGGACATCGAATCTTTAAAGACGAGTTTGGCTGCTCACATACACCCTAGCCAGGTCCGTGCACAAACAGTTTGATTCGTTCAGTTGGGTGGGTCGAATTAAAATGTTGGCTCGCACGCTAGACCCGAGCGATGCAACACGAGGCACGTGGGCGGCGGCGGCTGCACGCGAGGAGGCGGTCTCGAGGCATCTCGCTGTTTTTATGGAGCCGTTGTGTAAACCACATCCACCTTTCCTTACCGCTCGCTCTCTCTCCCCCCTATCCCCGCTCTCACACCGGCGACGGTGAGCAGTGAAGCGACGAACTGCTAGGCGAGCACCGCGCCGGCTACATCTCGGCAATGGTAGTAAGCCCTTTCTCCTATCTATTGATTTCTTGCATGCGATGCGCGCTTTAGATTGGATTTCCGCATCCGATTCGAGCGTAGGGATCGGTTTTCATACCAGGAGGTTGGGTATTGGATTTCGAGCATTGGATTTTATGGGTTCGTATAGTGATCTTGGGGTTCATACGAGATTTTGAGTACTGGGTTGATGGGGGTAAACCAACCTTGCTCGCGTTGACCAGTGGAGATGCTCTTGGAGGCACCAAGCCTAATTGTCGTCCACTACCAGCGGTTAGTATAGGCTCATCAGGCCTCCTCATGCTCAACCAGCCGCCGCGGTGGCACCGGAGAACGACCACAAACCGCTGGTGGTGGACAATAACAAGGCTACGGGCCTCTAAAGTCGTAGGATGGTGCTCAGGACCAATGGTGTTTTGCATTTAGTCTACGGGCCTCATAATTATGCAGATCCACTCATTCGTACCTATTCAATGCTGATCAGCAGCTATGGTGTGTTGCATTTGTGGTTTTCATTGACCTCTATTCGTGTTGTTGATCATCATGCAGATCGAGAAACGGTCCTTCGAAGATCGCCAAGGGTAAGCAGGCGGTGGAGCTCCCTAGCGCCCCCAAACGGCCCAAGAGCTTCGGCCATTTCCATGTCAAGGCCAGGCCAACCCACTTCTGCAAGGTCGTCCTTGCACTGAAGCTAGATTACCTGCGATGTAGCTTGACTTCTCACCAAGCACTTTTCGCCGTCTCTGAAGAATTCAAGATGAAAACCAACACCGGTTGTAACCGGAGGGTGACGGTATGGGTGATGAATGGAAGGGTCACCCTTGATAAGGGTTAGGCCCCCTTCGCTGATTGTCATCAGATCGAGATCGGGTAGCTAATCACTTTCAAGTTGCTGACTCCAGACAGTCTGAAGGGGTCGTCTTGAACAAACATGGCGTGGAGGTGGTGACGAAGTGGAAGAAGCACGACATGGCCTTTGCGATGGATGCCTAGAAAGTTTACTCTTACCTGCTTTGCTTAGCATGAGACTATTTGTTTAAGACTGTTTATATCTATGGTACCATGTGGTACAGGTGTTGCTGAACTTTGTTTAGTTTCGTGGCACTATGTTGAACTTGTTGATATCTTTGTCTTTCTTGCTAAAGTGTTGGTAAGCTCACCACTCCGAAAGGAGGGTATCGAACAACACTGCCTATATGGAAACCAAACAACATGTAGTAGTATGAGCCCATACGCTGTAGGCAACCAAACACATGCCTACAATCGGTGATACAATGCAAGGAAGCAGTATGCGGGCAGCCAAACAACATGCAGATGTTAATTTTTTGCCTGCATTTGCTCAACCAGGCCCAACTAGGACAAGTATGTAAAGTTCCCAAAGACAATGTAGACAACCAAACGCGCCCTAATTTTTTTTGAAGGGCACCGTATCTTTAACTTCAGTAAGCTCTCTGGGATGATTGGAGCTCCCAGGTCAACTGGGGCGATCAATTTTCCAAGTTGCCCCCGATTTTCACTTGGTCATGTGTTGGGTGGGACTAGGTGGCCGGTGGTCCTTTTTGTTTAGCATTTGGGTGTGTGTGTCTGGCAGTTGGGTGTGTTGCATCCTCTTCATCTCAGTTGGCTGCAGTTTCATCATCCACGCACCGCCTGCGCGTCTTCTTGTGCATTAGGGAGAGAGGTGTGGCAATCTAGGGGTGCAAAACTACCTCTTGATCACACGATCGCACAGACAAGACTGTATCGCGTCACCACCAGCCCATCACCATACAACCCCAAGTCTCCATCTCTCTCCCTCTCACAGTGAGGCAAATGCCAAAGATAGAGACATAGGGGCGCAAGGAGCAGGCGGCGCGGGAGCTGTCAAAGGCTATCAAGGACCCCGTGTGCCGTGTAGCCGACAAGGACGTGATGCAACCGCTCTGGATTGGGACGTCCACAACCTCCAAGGTTCAATTGCTTTCCTCAACGCCACCATGGTGTGCATCCCATCTTGTGTGTGGGGGAGAGGGGGTTGATTCGGATTTGACCTCGATTGCATCAGGGTTGATTTAAATTTTCCTAGGCTCAATTGCTTTCCTCAACCCTGCCAGGGTGTGCATCTCGTCCTCTCTCTCTCTCACTCTCTCTCTCTCTCTCTCTCTCTCTCTCTCTCTCTCTCTCTCACACACACACACACACACACACACACACAAAGAGATTTGAATATGATCTTGATTACTTCATTGCTGATTCAAACTTCAAAAGGAAGATTGTGATTAACTCTTGAATCTGGATTGAATGCCAAGAATTTGGTATGTCACATGTGCTTGCAGACTAACAACCTTCGTCACTTTAGAGACATCATCTCTAAGCCCAAAGTGTTCGTCTAAACCTTGAGCATCACTACATATGCTAGCTACACAAATGTTCTTAAGTCCCTCATGTATTATGTTGGCATGCAGAAATCAAAGATCTCAATTGCATATATAAGAATCTCTGTAGAATAAATCTTAGTTACCCATACGAAAATCACCGAATTTTGGAAGTGTTAATTGAAAGCAATGTTTATTGATTTTTCATTGTTTAATTATGGTTGATGAGAAGATGCACCACTATGAGTTTAGTTTTAAATACTCTTTTTGATGTCTCCTTTTTCCTATTCGATCACTAATTACTTCATTATCAATATTAGCTGCAGCATGTTGTTTCTTACTTACACTAAAAAATAGTTCCTTCTTAACTATGACGGATGATGCATTGATATATCCCATAGGTATTTCTGCAGAGCTTTAAAGGTGTTATATATTAAGGCCATCTAACACTGCATTTTGTTTTTCAGGTTTCGGATATGACGGACCAATTTTGTGGTAGCCATCATATGCATCAAATTAGCTAGACTGGGAAGCCTAAAAAGTTGTTGTTTTCCATGCTTTGTTGATGGTTAATACTTTGAACTCCTATGCTTTCTAGACTTGTGTTAACCATGGTTAGGCTAATGTGACTGAATTCGGATTTCAATGCTACTTAGAGAGGTACTTGTACTTGCAATTCTAAGCAAAACAGGGGAAAGCAACTTTTTGGAATGGTTAATTTTGTACATATGCATGGTTTCTACTTGCTTCATATTATTGGGATATAATTTGTAATAATTATTAGTCCTTTCTTGCTGCTGTTGAATTTGTGTTTTGTTACTTGGTGCACTTGTGGTTCTTCAACAAATCATTGCAATGCAAATTCTTTGCACACTTGCATGTGCTTGTTTCATGCTTAAACAATGTTTTCATTGGTCCATATTACTGCAGTTGACTCAACTTCTCCTTGCATTTGGTCTCTCTTGGTTGGCATTGTGCTAAACTTTTCTCTATTGCATCTCATACGACCCAAACTTCTTCCCTTTCGGTGGTTGTAAGGTTTTTTTAGCTTGCCATGCTTTGTTAATTTAGTTGGAACTTGTCCAATATTATTTTAGCTTTGAAAATGCCGAAGAAAGTGAGGATATGGATTTCTAGGTGAACAATGAAATACAAATAAGTGAAGAGCTTTAAAGGCATTATAGGGCTTGTCGGCGGTGTGGTCATGGACTCATTAGATGATAGCCTCCTCTTCCTCATGGCAATGCATGCGATAATTAGATTGAAGCTTGTCAAACTCAGGTAGATCGCCCTTCTCTCATGCTACCAGTTCTACTAAAATATTATACACGAGTCGTGCGCTAAACGAGTCCACGTTTTTATGTCCCCTCCACTCCACTCGCTCTTTTAAACAAAAGGTGTGATTAAAAATTCTCGAATTGCTTCATGTGAACCATCCAAACTCGTATGGGCTCTTTGTGTTCCTACATGCTCTGCTATCGCGTGACGCACTCCATGTTTCTAGCCAGAAATATGTGATATTGTATAATGAGCGATATTAGATATTAAAGTCATGAAAAAAGAAATTTAGAGCTAAATAGGGAGATTTCCTATTTGAAGGACTAGTAGATCCTTTTCTATTCATTTATTATCCTGCATTCATATCTAGCTCTACAGTTTCAGATTTGTAGTAAACAATGCAATTATGAGAAGTGAAAATGCCAGGCCATGGGCATGCCATAACATGCATTGCAAAAATGTGAATCCAAGATGAAGACGAAGGGTGGGCTCAGATAACAAACACAGAACAAACCATTTAAATTCATCGTCATTACAAGAATATGGAGAAGTGAAGTAAAGTAGTGTGTTAGCTCAGTCATGGAAAGGTCATCCCCAACCGTCTTCGGAAGATGAGTCTGTTTTAGTCCCTCTAAATCAAATCTAGTGTTAGATGAGATTCATTTTTACTGAGATTGCTTTTTAAACAAATTTCATTATTTAACTTATGCTCTCGATGCTTCAAGAAGTACTAGTTCATTATAAAGCAATTTGGCTGTCTAACCAAAAAAAGTTGTATTTGTGCTAGTCCTCAAGTTGTGACTAGTTGGAAAAATATGTAAAAACTATGCTCAATTATCCTTTTTTTGTTCTTTAGACACTTGCATGGGATTGCGCCCAGGCCATGAGAGGGTGAGAAAAATGCCTAATAACTAGACACCACCTCAGTGCAGAGCCAGGACCCAGGATTTTGGTCCTTGGTATTCACCATATAAAAAACTTATGCCGGAAATTTAAAGTACAAGAACTATTGAGCAGTCGAGGTCTCGGTTTCTGAATTCTCAGTTGTAACCGTACTGGTCAGATCAGTATAACGCCCAAGGCCAATGTGCCGCTGGGTGGTTCGCTCTACTCTACATCTCTCCATAAGAATTGAGACTTAGGGAAAATGATTAGAACGATTACGCAAAGCTTGCGTTTTTTCATTGATAGAAGATGAGAATTAGTACAAGTGAGGTACAACACATGTTGGAAAATAATTAAGATGAGATGAGATTTGAACCTTGTCGCGGGGTCTGTTGCCTGGCGCCCCACCACCGTCACCTCCACTCGCCTTCTGCCGTTCTGCGGTCCGCCCTTCCTGCTCTTGTGCGGCGAGTGTAAATATGTCACATGTATGTCTTTTTAAAATTGACCGTTGTAGATTCGCCCTGTCAAGAGCCTTGAGGTGTTACCAACCCATGATCCAGTTGTATTTGTATGAAAAATAGTTGTATTTGGATTGTTTACATATGTATAAATATATATTTTTCTCGTAGGACTATATGGTTTTGATAAAATTCCGAGTCCAACATTACAAGAATATCATCACTTTAAATAAATAATAGTAAAATGTGATAGTCTACCTAGCTAGTTACAATTAGAACAAACTTCTAGTGCGATATTCACAGATTCATGTATTCACTTGATACCATAGTTGTTTCTATTATTCATGGGTACCGTCATTTCGTCCCGAATTAATTCTTGGACACGACTTTACACGATATCTTGATCTGTCTCCATTGCACGAGCAGCATCCCTTTAGAGATTTCTGATATAACTCTATCCATGCGTTCATCATCGTGTTGTCGGCGCTTGATTTCTATCATTGTTAACTTTTTGCACCAAAAACCAACGGGTGCAACTGGTGTTGCGCCATGGCTTTTGGAAGATGCCATCTCCTTCTTCCTTTTCATGATCGGGGAATCTACAAACTGTGATTGCAAATGTGAGATTATTTGCTTCTCAAGTTATAGAGCACCGGGAACTCTTGGGATTCCTTTTCAAGCAATGCCTGAAACACAAACATATATAATGGAATATATTGATGCTTGCTAGATGCATGTAAGATATGATCATGACAACAGTAGCCAAAGGACATATTTCTAAGTTTTAATTAATGTTTGTTGAATATAATTGAGGTTCTAATTTTTTTCTGTATCATGATCATGACGAGATGTGAGGAATAATTAAACTTGTTCTTTGGGGTATGCTTAATTAGTACCATGGTGGCGAATCATTGAAGATGAGCTTTCTGTACTATGATTTTACGAAGTCACCGTAGGCACCTCGTAGTTGACGGGAACGTCTCCTCCCACTGAACGCGCATCACCGGAAATCTTGAATAAATCTAGGATAAATGCGACTACCAGGACTTGGAATTCCGTGGTGGCTGCACGTTTTGTACATGGACATGTATATTGTATGGATTATGTGCGTGTGTACGAGATGAGCTTTCTGAGATACGAGTTTTGTACTATATTGACTCCGTATGTTCAACTTTTTCTGAAGGGCTTTTATCTTTAACTTTTTTTGAAGGACATGTATCTTTAACTTCACTGACCTCTCTGGATGATTGGAGCTCCTAGGAACAAAACGACATAATATAGTTGCAAGAGCAAAGTCAAAAATATTTATTCAAGGACAAAGTCATTTCAAATAACAAAAGGCATAGATTATGCTCTTATGGTTTATGATAAAATCCAAATGAGGCATGGCTCATCTTTATATTGTTACTTTTCAGTGATATGAGCAACAAACATATATTACATAGGCTAGATTTTTTGAGGAGGACGTAGGAGTTGGGCATAAGAATTCGATCTTGAATTTCCCGAGTTCGTGTTGTCTGGCCATTGTTTGTTCTAGCTGCGATGATTCTAAATAAATACAATTATTTATACTAAAAATTTATTCCTTTTCATAGCTCAGTTTTTAATCTCGGTCATTGGTAATATATTATACCAAATATAATAGACCATTAAAATATTGTTGTTTTTTATGTTCAATGCATTGTACCTTAAATATATATTTTAACCAAATCCTTTTAAATGGCAGAATAAAAAATAAATGAAATCACATGTCTTCAAATAATTCAAAACAGTTTTCACAATAATAATAATAATAATAATAATAATTCATAACAATTGCATGAATACAGTGTAAATGTTGTGTGTGTGTGTGTGTGTGTGTTCTTAAATATATTGGTATGGATTAAAGTATATATGGTGAAACAAATATCCCTATAACTGTTTCTAGTTTATGAGTAGGTACAAATACCCAATAGAAAGATCTAGAAAAGTGAGGTTAGCTCAGTTGTTATGTTACTTGTAGTGGAACCGACCGAGCTGAGTTCAAGTTCTATACTTGGCATGGATGGTTGTCTTTTCCTAGATTTATTCTACACCTTTTGGCAATGTTTGTTCATTGCGAGATGGCATTCTCATCGAGTATGAGGTGCCTATGGTGACTTTATTCATCTAATTATTCGTCGGTTCAGTCTTTTGAACGTGCTCGTAGGGGTTAGGGTGTGTGTATGTGCCTTTATAGGGATAAGTGTATCTGCATGTATGTGGGCGTCTACGTCTATGTTGTGTTTTTTTTAAAGATCTAGAGTATATAAAATGTTTTTTTAGGGAACACCGTAATAAGTATCTTTATTAGATCTAAGAAGTATATAAGGTGTTTAGGAGGAGACTGTAAATGAAGCATCAGAATGGAATTTTCCTCCATATCTTGGGTCAAGTAGATCTGGTATATTTTAATGGGTCCAGTCATACATTGATGATGTGTGTGTACTTAGCACTGAATAGCATCAATGTTTATCAAACATAGACCAACAATCTAACTAAATTAGTGCATGCTTGCTCTCCCGTAGGAGTGGTTGGATAACCCCCAAGTATAAGGGTGATGTAACGTAGCAATAATTATTTCCCTCGATTGAGAACCACGATTTATATGGAACAAGTAGGAATTAGAACAAAATTCTAGTGTGTTATCTGCAGACTATTCATTTAGTCATTTGATGATACCAGAGTTGTCTCAATTACTCATGGGTACCCTTGTCCTGAATTAATTCTCACACACGATTGTACACGACGTCTTGACCTGCCTCCATTGCGCGGGCGACATCCCTTTAGAGATTCTGATAAAACTCTATCCATGTGTTCATCATCTTGGTGTCGGCGCTTGATTTCTATCATTGTCAACTTCTTGCACCAAAAACCAATGGGTGCGACTGGTGTTGCGCCATGGCTTTTGGAAGATGCCATCTCCTTCTTCCTTTTCACGAACGGGGAAGCTACAAACTGTGATTGCAAAAAAAAACTGTGATTGCAAATGTGAGATTTGATTAGCTAGAGTGGCAACAATCCCAAAACTAGTTGGAGGCAAGGCAACCAAATTGTCATGTATACATGTTCATTACTAGGTAGGGCGTACCATGCAATGGTGCAACACAAGCTTCTCCAAGTTAGATGTGTTCCTGAGGATGCTTGTCAACGCTTGAAAATTCACTCCGACGTCGCATTTTTCTAGGAGCAAGCTTGTCAAGTTACAGAGCACCGGGAACTCTTGGGATTCCTTTTCAAGCAATGCCTGAAACACGAACATATACTATAATGGAATATATCGAGGCTTGCTAGATGCTGTTTTTGATATGATCATGGTATTTGAGACAATTGTAGCCAAATTAAGGGCATATTTTAAGCTTTGAATTAATGTTTGTTGCATAATTGAAGATGTCAAGTAGTACCATGGTGGTGAATCCTTGAAGATGTAGCTTTACGATGTTAGGGAAGAGAGATATGAAGCACTTGTTGGTATCTTCCATGCTCGAGTTGTTCAAGTCCATGCCCGGCTTGAAGAAGTCGAGCTTGCGACGCACTTGCGTTGCGGCGGCGGGTATGAGGAGCCGAATTGACGCCTCGGTGAGCGCCGGCAACAGGTCCGACGAGGCTGCTTGTCGGCCTCTGAACATGTCGTCGCGCTCCTCGCCGTTGTACAAGAACTCGAGGCAGAGGGAGGCGAGGCGGGGGGCCGCCATCCTAGGAGCGGCACTGGTGCGGCGTATGTTCACGACGGTGAGGCGCCTGAGCGTGGGCGAGGAGACGGAGAGCATGCGCATGTCGCAGCTCTCAGCGTAGAAGTCCTTGAAGGCCGGGCAGAGATGACCGAGTTTCTCCACAAAGCCGAGGTTGACGTGGACACTGACGAGCCGCAGGGTTTTCAGGCGCCGCGTGTGACCGGCAGAGCACGCCGACAGGCCCGGCTTGTATCCTGGCCACAGTGTCGACGAGTGCGGTCTCCAGGCGATGACTCGGTCATGTGCAGCATGGATGTCGACGGCAACCAGAAAGTGCCGGAGGCCGCGGCGGATCCATCTATCGGTAATGGCCATGTCATTGCCGGCGCTGGCCAGGTGCAGGCAAAAGACGTCGAGCCCCGCGGCTGGCCGGATCGACATCAGCAGGCCGTCACCGAAGTCCTCGAAGCAGTCCCAGCTGTCCTGGCCGTTGACGAGCTCCCGGTCGTCGATGTCGACGCGGGGCACGTCGCGAAACAGGTGCCTCCACCGCCGTGACAGTACCATGGTTTGTGCCGCCTGCCAAGAGCCGATGTACGAGAGTATGAGGTGAAGGAGGCAGTTCGGAAGGTCGCCCAGCCGATCATCGGTGTCGACGTGGCGGCGCTTGCTGGTATTGCTGTCCATGACGATCGGATCGTGGCGTGTCATTCGCTTGGAGGGAGGCGGCAAGCTTTTCATAGGTGAGTGGTCGAGGGGCCTTGTTAGACTTTAATCGGATCCGTACAGGAAACGATTTACTCCCTTCGTCCGGGTTTATTAGGCCTCTCAGCATCACAAGCATGTCCCTTTTTATAAGGCCCTGCTTTGGAAAGGTGCATGCATGCAACCATTTCATTGGTTGCATTGAAAGCCATTGTTGTTGGTGTCATGGCTGGAAAATTAATACACTTCATGCGTGCTTTTTCATTGGCTGCATGCATGTGAGAGAGTACATTGAGAGTGGAATAGAAGAATTAATGTGAGCAAATTACTATGTATCTTGGTCTAAGACTGGTCATAGTGGAGAGTAACATATACTAGTATCATGTACTGATACTAGTGTATGATACTACATCCATAGTGCATAATATCATAAAGTAGTATCATAGATGATCTTATTTATTGCCATGCATGACACATAGTAGCATAACATTTATTATGATACTACCTATGTTACTCCCTCCGTCCATGCAGGGCCGGTCCTGGGATTTCAGGGGCCCGGGGCGAAACTCCAAGCCAGGGCCCCTTAATATAACCATCAAAATAAGTAGTGTTAAACATATGTCTATATAAAATGTTGCCTATAAACAGTGGCTTCTTTATAATTTATCTTTTCCTTTTGTGAATGTGGGACGCATACTTTACGCCACGACGATTTCAAAATTTAAATGAACAAGTAACTGAAAACTAGGGCTCAATTCAATAAAACTTACCGTTATCATGTCGAACTCGTAAATAACATAGTCCGCTGATATCTATTACTAAACAATATTTAGTCAGTTGATTATCGGTAACCTATTGCAACAAAAAAAAACATGGTAGATCATATAAGTTTATCAATTATGGCGGTAAAATTGCTCCGGACTAACCCGTTGCAATAATTAAAACATGGTGGTAGATCAAATAAGTCTATGAATTATGGTGGTAAAACTGCTCGGGACTACCTTCTCACAAATCGGCATCTCTTGTCTCATCTCACGACAACGGAACGACGATGGGACATCTCCGGCTGAAATTGTAGTGTGGGCGCGTACCTGGCGGACACCCCTCGTCCGCTATTGTTCGGCTGCTCATGGCGGATAGAGACGATGGCGATTCGGCGATGGCGCCCGTCACTACGAGAAAGGGAGGAAAGGCGACTGCGGTGACGGCGGCGTGCTAGGGTTGTTCCTCGCGTATCCCTTGTAGATGGCTAGTAGATTCGAGCGCTGGATCGTCATGCACATTTTTTAGGGCAACGGTGCGTGTTTGTTTTTAACTTTCATCGCTGCATGGGGCTGGCCTGTGTACGCTGCTAATTGGGACATAGGCCCATTATCAGTTTTTTAGGGCGGTTGTGGCAGTCATTGGGGCCCTTCTGCTCTCGGAGGGAGATAGATCTCTACGTGCACAGGCCGTAGCTAATATGTAACGTATACTCCCTAGCGGGGGGCCCCTTGATTTCCGGGGCCCGGGGCGGTCGCCCCCGTGCGCCCCCTCAGGGCCGGCCCTGCGTCCAGGTGCATAGGGTACCTAAAAAATGGCACCGTGAACTAGGCATATGTTGATTGGACGCTCATCACGTTTTTCTCTCCCTCTAGTTAATCCCGCATTAAGTGCAATGATGGTAGGACTAACCGTGCATAGGCTAACAAATTGTTTCACGCAATTCTTTAGGTCCAGCATGCATGCATGCAAAGAAAAAGTAAATGGTAGAGGCGGCTGATTGGTTTGCATATGGAAGGGAGATAAATGTGAAGCTGAAAATGCTAAGTGCGTTGGGGTAGGCATACAAGTCATTAGTGCTAACTAATGAAGGGCGACTAATATACTTGAAAACCCTAAATTCTCTTAGGTGCCTTATGCACCTGGACGGAGGGAGTACTATGACCCTCTCTCTCTTCTTTAATTGCCTGTCAAATAAGCATGTTTGCAAGTCCCAAGTACATGATACTACTACACCCACTATGACCAGCCTAAAAAAAGTTGGCTTTAGACCTAATAAACCGGGACGGAGGGAGTAGTTGGGAACTTGGGATACGCATTGTAGTAGACAACGAGTCCACGATGTAATTCTTGTCGATCTTTATTTTCCAAAACAGCAGGTGGAATAGTATAATGTACGGAATGCACACGGCACTTTTTTTTTCAAGGGAACTGCACAGCACACATTGTGTCTCGTACTCTCGTTATTAAATGGGGTCTTCAATATTTTGTAGTCCCTCCATAAAATAAGTATAAAGTCGTATTAAGTTGAGACATCTATTCTGAGACGGAGGGAATATATATGTAGGTAAGTATGTGTGATTTTGATGTCTCAGCTTAGTATGTACTGTATGATTTTGCTATGGAAAAGGAAAACGTTTGTTCTCTACCGGCTGATTTTCACGCCGCGTAAACCGCCTGAAACGTACATGTCCGGTCCCACCGCTCCCAACAGCCCCAGCCTTATCTCTTCGCCTCCACGCATCGCTCCCTCTTTTTCCCCTTCCACTGTTTTCACACACGAGAGAGAGAATGCTGAAGGCTGTCGCCGCAGCATGAAGGAGGAGGCCGGAGATTGGCATGCGCTCGTCGCCGTTGCTGCAACGCAACATGGGGAGGCCAGAGGCGGGCGCCGCCCTTCGCCGGAGGGAGCTGCGTCCCCGTGGATCTCGCCACGGCGGCGCAGCTGCAGTGCAGCACAAGCGGCGCCGCGACGTCGCCGGCGGTAGTGCTACAATGGAGCTCCTGCTGGCAGATCCAGGTGCTGCGTTGCAGCGCTCGCCGATGGTTGTCGAAGCTGCAGTGCAGCGCTCGGTGCTCCAATGGAGCTCGCCGGCGCTCTCGATGTTGCAGTGCAGCACTCGATGCTCCATTAGAGCTCTCTCCGGCGGCACCCGGTGCTACGTTGCAGGGCTCACCGGCGGGCTCGAAGTTGTAGTGCAGCGCTCGGTGCTCCAATGGAGCTCCCATCGGCGGCACCCGGTTTATATTTCATATGAAAATAGTGATACATCATTTGTTAAATACATTCACTAAGAAACTCGGCAGCTCCGATTTCCGAACAATGGTTCGAGACACTTCCAAGTTCTTAGCCAACAGACCCGCCATTATATTGGCTCTCGGAGGACAATGACTAAAAACTATAGAAATAAAATTACTAGCTAAGAAAGAACATTCTTCATAAATTGCCGCTCCCGGTCCAAGTGAATTCCCGTCACCCAGCATGATCAATTACCTCTAGACTGTCCGCCTCATAATATATTTTGTTGCAACCAACTTCATTCACTAGTAGGAGAGCTCAACAATATATAATTCAGTTGTTTCTATATGGTTCAAATAAATCTTGAATCCAATATTTAAAAATAACAACATTTCAAATAACAAAAATGCCATATTATACATAGTTTTAGTTTGAACACATTTCTGGTGTGCTATCCATGGTCTTCTTAAATCGTTTTATCCTAGTCGTACCTATTTTCATGGGTGCCCTAGTTTCATCCTGACACAATTGTACATGATGTCTTGACCTGCCTCCATTGCGCCGGCAGCATCCCCTTACAGATCTCTGATAAAACTATAGCCATGTGTTGCCAATCTTGACTTCGGCGCTTGATCTCTATCGTTCTTAACTTCTTGCCCCAACAACCAACAGGTGCAACTGTAGTTGCGCTATGGCTTTCGGGAGATGCCATCTCCTTCCACCTTTTCACGATCGGGGGAGCTGCAAACTGTGGTTGTACATGTGATGAGACTATCTGATTAGCTAGAGTTGCAACGAACCCAAAACGTACTAGTTGAAGGAGGCAGGCAATAAATTGTCATGTTTGATTATACGTTAATTACTACAGTATTGGCCTACCATGCATAGGTGCAATGCAAGCTTCTCCAAGTTGGGTGTGTTCCTGAGGATGCTTGCCAACGCCTGGAAACTCATTCCAACATCACATTTTTCTAGGAGCAAAAGCTTGTCAAGTTATATAGCATCGGGAATTCTTGGGATTCCTTCTCAAGCAATGCCTGAATTGAAACACACGTAGTATATCAAGATGAACAAATGCATGTTAGATCCTGTTAACATACATATAATCATGATATTTGCATCAATTTTTAGCTAATTAAAGAACATGTTTCTAAGTTTTATAAATTAATGTCTTTCTAATAATTAAATCTCTAAATGTGTTTTTGTTTTGGTAATCATCATGATGATGACGAGATGTTACCACTGTGGTGAACCCCTGGAGATGTAGGTTGACGACGTTAGGCAAGAGAGCTAGGAAGCTGGCCATTGACTTGAAGTAGTTGAGCTTGCGTTGCTCCCGGCCTTGTTGGTTCGGCCGGTGCTCGTCCACCTCTTTGAGCCGAACCGACGCCTCGGTGAGCACCAATAACAGTTCTGGCGTGGCCGCTCCAGCCCTGGCGACGTTACCGTGCACCTCGCCATCGTACACGATCTCGAGGCAGAGGGAGGCGAGACAGGGAGCCACCAGCCGGGGAGCGATGGCGGTGCGGTAGTGGTGGCGCCTGTCGACGACGGTGAGGCGTCTGAGGGTGGGTGATGCCAGTACGTCCATGCGCATGTAGCACCTCTCGGCGTGGAACTCGTGGATGGTCGGACAGTGCCGGCCGAGGTCCTCCACGAAGCCAACCAGGATGTGGACGCCGACGAGCCGGAGCTTGGTGAGGCGGCGTGTGAAACCAGCGGCGCACGCCGACTGGGCGAGCGGCGGGCCTCCGTCGCCGTAGGGTCCGGGGCGCGGGAACGGCAAGTGCGGTCTCCAGGAGACGGCGTGGTCGTAGGTGGCGCGGATGTCGACGGCGGCCGGGAGGTGCCGGAGGCCGCGGCGGATCCATCTGCTGGAGGTGCGGTTGTCGCAGAGGCAGCTGGCCAGGTGCAGGCGGAAGACGTCGAGCCGCGTCCCCGGCCGTATCGACGTCAGGAGGCGATCGCTGAAGTCCTCGAAGCGCTCCCAGTGCCGGCCGTCGCCGCCGTTGGCGAAGTCCCGGTCGTCGATGTCGACGCTGGGCACGTCGCGAAACAGGTGCCTCCACCGCCGGGACAGCACGCTCGTCTGCACCGCCTGCCGGGACCTGAGGTAGGAGAGTATGACGTGGAGGAGGCAGTCCGGCAGGTCGCCCAGCCGGTCGGCGGCGTCGACGCGAAGGCGCTTCCTCGTACTACTTCTGCCCATGAAGATTGGATCGTGGCGTGTGGTCGGTCGGTTTGAGACTTTGAGGTCGCATGCCTTTTTATACGTGACGGGATGGAGTTGCCTTGTTGACTTGAATTAGAATAGTTGACGATATGCCACAAATCAACCGGCTGTTGCCAGTAAATTGTAAGCCGCCTTGCTGACCGTTTGATCAGCCCGACCACACCGTCTGATCCCTTCCTCTCAACTCGTGGATTGGTCAACGCATGGACATATCCTTTTTTTAAGAGTAAGCCTAGCCGTATCATATTTTTATAGAAGGCATAAATCAATTGCAAGATACTACAACTTGCTGCGAACAACAAGTGTAGTTTGAACTCCACACTCCACCGCGACGAGTATAAACACAACAGAAAAGAGCCTGCCCTAAGCCAATCAACTAGCCGCGTCACACAAAAACCGGTAGCCTCGAAGAACAACAACTCCGACCGGATTTCCCTTGCCAACGCACTACCCACCTTTGAATGCCTAAGAGGAGACGACGAGTGAATAGCAGGACTCGGTCAGCCCTGAGAAAGCTATCGTCTTGCAATCACGAGCAGCTGCATACATAGCGCCCACGAAGATCGACTTGGGCAGCGGAAATCACCGGAGAACCACAGTCAGAACCACCAGGCCAGGTCTCCACATGCGATGCTCTCAACAAAGTAACGACGCCACACCGCCGCCATCGCTGATCATGCAACGGACAAGGCTTTCGCCCGAAGACCACAATCCGATCAAGGAGGGGAGTTGCCGACACACTCGGCGACGCCTCCAAGGAGGAAAACGACACCCACGGGCGCCGTCGCTGCCAGCTCCGGAACGAGCAGGATTTTCATCCGAACCGTCGCACCTCTCCCACCTCCGTCAATAGATTGGCCAAACTGTCAAAGTTACACCACCGCTGTCACAAAACCTCGCCACCGTGTCCATACCATCGCGGCACAATGCCCTCGCACGGCGGAGAGCAGCCTGACCACCAACCAACACTTGCACGGTCGCGGAAACCACCTCGCCAGCACCCATCCATCCTCAACAACAGCCAAGCTCCGCTGGCACTCGATGCCGCTGTTGCAACCTGGGGCCACACAGGGAGAAACCGGCACGCCCAATTGCCCACGCGTAAACCTGGGAATAGTTAGTAATCCAAACCAAATCCAGTCCAATCTGTACTAGTATAGACCCACCTATCAAACCAATTCAATCCAAACTGTAGGTGCTAGAGTCCAAACCAATCCAAACTGTCATATTGTTCAAGCCAAACCAATCCAAATCATTCCTCACATACAGTTTGAACCCAAAGTTTTCAAACCATGGACAGAGATAGAACCACAGGAGAGAGAGGATGAAGAGGCGAGAGAAAGAGAGAGACAGAGTCCCAGAGAGAGGGGGCGGGAGAGAGAGATAGAAAAGAGGAGAGGTGAAGGGCCGCCCCTAAAGAGGACCTCCATAATCAGGTCGTGAGTGCTTGGAGGCGGAGGTTGGAGCTTTAGCAGCCGCCGGCGCTCGGGATGACCGATGTCCTCGTACAGGCATACTACGATCAAATTTGGTCGCTCGATCCAGTTTTTATCTATGGGTTGAAACGGGCTGTGACTATTTGGTCTCCATCCAGACCAAACCAAGCCGATCTATTATCATTGATAAAGCCCATACCGAACCAGATTACCACAGGGGGTCAACCCATTCAATCCAATCCAAAACAAACCAATAGAAAAACCAAACTGAAACTGAAGTTTCAGTCCAAACCATTCCCAGGGTTACCCACGCGAATGCGCACGCCCACCATGGTGCTCCCCTATGCGAGCCCTGCTCTGAACACCAGCATGGAACCAACGCAAATCCTGGCCGCGTCGCCACCTTGCACAGAAGGGACATATGCTCCTCACATCGCACAACCAGCCCTCCTCTCTGCTTCAATCTCGGGGCACCTGGAGCCGGCGGCGACCACTACTGCACTGCATCGTAGCACGGGTAGCCACTAAATGACTATGTTTCAGGGAAAAAAATTGTCTTTATGTGAGTCCAAGCAAAAAATTGAATTAACATAAGGTTGGTTCTTTGGCAGCTATTTAATTTGTCGGTCAAGCAAATTTTTCTTTTTGCAAAAAGAACTCTTTTCGGTGTTAGATTTCCTTGGATAATGAGTTGTTTCAGGTCTGGTGAGTTTAATTATTTGATTCTCTTCTTTTATCTCTTAGTGGTTAGAAGTAATTGGTAATATTTTAAGATGACATAAACTCGCTTTATCATGGCACTATAACTAGACCTAACTCCCTATTTATATCGGACTTGTGGTTAAGGCAGATCTGATGTTTTGGTTCAATAAGTCATAAACAAAACCATGGCTTAATATCTTTTTTAAAATATTTAGAGTGATTTTTTTGGAAAAGGAGGTTAAACCCCCGGCATCTGCATCAATTGATGCATGCAGCCATCTTTATCAATTATTCCACAAAGGTGTGACAAGAACATATATCCATCCGAAGCCACAACTCATACCTACAAACTCGATAATGTGGAGTGCTCTCACTCCCCATATCTAAAACCGGAGTCACTACAAGAAATATGTCAACTACTGACCTTCTGTCAGTGACCCTGGAAGAATTGGTCATAGATCTATGACCATTTCAGACCAATTGGTCCAAAGCTATTCGGGGGGCTCCAAACCCTAAACTATAACGACCATTTTGGTCAGAAAGATCGTAATTTCCTTACACAAAATGGTCATAAAACAGATAGCACTGGTCCGCTGCCTTATTTCTAGCTGATCACGACCAATATAGATGGTCATAACCTTGTAAATTATGGTGGGTTGCTATGACTAGCCGCCACCTCATCAGTTTTGCCTATGTGTCATGTCCATGTGTCAATTTTTGCCCCAGGTTGTGAAGCAACCTATATTTCTGTCACTCCCAAAATTCCCAAAAAAATCTCATAAATTCTTTGGGTCATATCTTTGTCAAATATGTAAATAACCTTCCTTTCTTAGTTCAAAAATAATTCAACAATATTCATTTTCCTATTCTGTTCAGAAAAACACTTTGTGAAGGAAGTGCTTTTCATATATTCTTGATTGCCCTCAAAAATTTTGGACACTATTTCCTATCCAAATCATTGCCTCATGACAAAATTCAGCTTCATTTGCCCAGTAAATCTTTCTCGGCAAATTTCCAAAGTTTTTGTCCACCTAGAACCTTTGTGAAAGAAGTACTAGCTATGCATATCCTAATGAGTTGAATTTTTGCCACATATTCTATATGCCTATGTAACTTACCTACACCAAATTTGAGCGCAGTTTATTTAGCCAATTTCTCTCACTAATTTTCTGAAGTTTCTGTCCAGAGAAGAGCATTCTGAAGGAAGTGCTATTTATATATATTCTTGGTTACCCTCAAATTTTTTGGGCACTCTTTCCTATCCAAACCATTGCCTCATGACAAAATTCAGCTCCATTTGCCCAGTAAATCTTCCTCGGCAAATTTCCAAAGTTCTTGTCCACCTAGAACCTTTGTGAAAGAAGTACTAGCTATGCATATCCTAATAAGTTGAATTTTTTCCATATATTCTATATGCCTATTTAACTTACCTACACCAAATTTGAGCTCATTTCATTTAGCCAATTTCTCTCACTAATTTTCCGTAGTTTCTGTCCAGAGAAGAGCATTGTGAAGGAAGTATCACTTTAGCATGTCCAAATAGTATCCATTTTCTATAGTGCTTTTTATGCCCAAATAACCATCCTCCACTAATTACCAGCTCAATTCATTCATTATTTTGAGCCCAGCTTCAACATTCGTATTTATGTCCATTGTGATATTTTGCAAAGCAAGTACCACCTAGGCTCCTCCTTTTGAGCTGAAAATTTGTGAAGACAATCTTCTTAGTAACTGATCATCCTCAACCAAAACTCACGCCCATTAGCCATGTGCATTTCCTGTACCGCTAATCAAACACTTGACTGCTAATTCATGTTTGAGCATCGATCGGTATCCTCGTGAGAATCTTATGTTGTAATTTTCTTACTAGCACCTACCTGGGGAGTGCCCAACCCACTAGACATGCCTAGGCCGACCAGAACACATGGAAACGCCACGGTCACGCGATGACCAGGCGGCGGGCATGCAAGTTTACGCGCTCTAGAGTTGGGGCCCTCAGCCACCGTCCAAACCTCGATGTATCGCCACCAAACCATGTATTTATGATTAAATAGGTACTTATGTAACTAGAAATGATTTTTGGTGTTTCTCTGATAAAATAGATACTTTTGTACATAGAAATGATTTTTGGAAAAAATAAAGAGCAAACTATGAGGCAACTGCAGTTCAAATTTTACCCACTTCCTGCTGAATCGACGAAGATTTGTCTTTTTCATCAGAGGTGGGTCAATTTTTTTGAAACCCAACCATGTTGTCAATTATGCATTAAATATGGCCTAGTATTTTATAAAATTGATTTGGTCCAAATTTGCAACAAATATATGGTAGGTCCTTCACAAAAAAAACTCATTTTGAGCACTCAAAAAATGAAAATTTGATTTTTCGTCCAAAGAAAATGAAAACTCCATTAGGCAACATTGTTTGCCATTCCAATATGCACCCTTTTGCACAATATGAGATCATTTGAATAAACTATGCCATGAATGTGGCCATAAGGTTGATCATTTGACTTGAAGGCCATGAATCTTCACACATGATAGCTTGTTTCTGAGAACACTTTTTAAAAAGAATTGCCGTATTACAAGTTTATTATTTTTCCTGGTAACTTGGTCACATATAATGACACAATGCGAAGGTTTTCCAATTTTTTGATTTTTTTTGAATTTTTTATGCCCGTTTCGAAATGAGGTGAAAACGGCGGGCATGACCGTTGCTAGCTAATGGTTGAATCTTGAAATTTTTTTAGTGTTTCTCTGATTAAATAGATACTTTTGGATCTATAAATGTTTTTTGAAAAAAAAATTAAGAGCAAAGTATGAGGCAGCTGCAGTTCAAATTTGACCCGCTTCCTACTGAAATGGCGGAATTTTGTCTTTTTCACCAGAGGTGTATAAAAACTTTTGACAACCTACCGTTTTGTCAATTTTACATTAAATATGGCCTAATATATTATAAAAATTATCTGGTCCCATTTTGCAACAAATATATGGTAGGTCATTTAAAAAAACTCAATTTTGGCACTCGAAAAATAGAAAATGGACTTTTTGACCAATTTAAATGGTCATAACATCGTACTGTATTCTGATTGGTCCGTGGACGTCTCACGCGGATCATGCATCGAACACCGTCGGATGATCGTGGATCCAACAACAGTCCTCAGCCCTTCCACACCATCCCCGAAACCCTAGCTCTGCCCTGTGGTCATTTTGCATCCACCCTCGCCTCCTTTCTTTCCCTCGCTCTCTTCTCCTCCTTCCCCCTTCCAGATTCGTCGAGCTCCTCTCGATCCCCTCCCCGCCAGCCCCTCGCCGCCACCCACCGTGCTCTGCTCCTCCCTCCCTCCCCTCCGACAAGATCCCCACGCTCTGCTCCTCCCTCCCTCTCTCTCCTCCTCCGGCAAGATCTAGCGCACGGCCTCCCTCTCCTCGATCCAGATCGAGGCACCCGGCCGCCCCGCCTCCGTCTCCCTTCTTCTCCCACCCGTGGAAAGCTCCACCGATGCCGCCCCCACCCAATGCCACCACCTCCACCCAACGCCGACCTCGTCTCCACCACCCACACTCCCCTTCCCTCGCCTTCACCCACTAGTGCAGAACCGGGCAATAGCACCGGTTCGTAAGGACCTTTAGTGCCGGTTCGACAACCGGCACTAAAGTGTGGTCACTAAAGGCCCCCTCCCCTTTAGTACCGATTCAGCACGAACCGGTGCTAAAGGCCAACCACGTGGCACGAGGCAGCTCCGGGGGCAGGGAGCCCTTTAGTACCGGTTGGTAACACCAACCGGTACTAAATGTTTGTAGGTTTTTGTTTTATTTTTTATTTTTCAATTAAATTTGTGTTATCAATTTAATTTAGGATTGTTTTACGTTATAATGAGTTGTAGTGGTCATCATCATCATCATCATCATCATCGCATATTAATAAATAAATAAACTTTAGCTAGCTAAAAATCATCATAGTCGTCATTAGTTACCACTATTTAATCATCATAGTCATTACCGGTAGCTATCTAATCACCAACATAATCATCGAGTTCACTTTGTAACAGAAGCAAAGATATCATCGAGTTCAACATAATCATCACCAACATCGAAGTTCAGGACAATACGGACATGCATGAGAGAGACAAGTACTAATTAATTAAGAGCGCATGAACTAGCTACTCCTGCTGCTCCCTCTCAGGTAGAATAGCATAGAACATGTATAGCTCTCCTGATTCGTCATACTGGAGCATGCAGATGAATCTGTCTCCTAATCTTGGGTTGTGCTTCTCCTTGCTACCCCCTAGTACTTCTATGCGATCGTTTACAATTTTGCTCCAATCTTTCACTATTAAGCATTCTTCGCTTTCAGAAATCCTGAATGCACTCATGTGTAATGTAGGAAATCTTGGTCGTAAGCTAACCATTGACATGCGACCTTTTGTCTCGATCCACTGAGGCACAACTGTCATCGGAAGTCCCTGTTGATGAAAGAACATCGTATAGTAATTAATATACTAAGCAATGAAAGTTTAGCTTCAAAAATAATGTATGCAAAAAAAGCACTAATTAAGGACAAATAGTTAAAATCTTACCATCTTTCGATTATAGATGTGACCGTAGTTCAATACGATCACCATTGGTCGCACGTTTTGAGTACTAACATTTCTAAGTTTAGGAAAAAAATTTGTCTTGACTATTAAGATCCTCAAGCCATGAAACATAATGACTTATTTCCTCGCAGTTTAGTTGAGCCTCGGGGCAGTAGTAGGTCCTGTCTACCAAGCGCCGGACATGTTTGCTTGAACCGAAATAAGCTGACAATACAAATTAGTTGTCAACTATTTTTGTATACTTTGTATCAAAGACATAAATATATGCATCCATAGTTGAGAAAAACTCACATAATGGTAGAACTGGAGGCGTTTGCACATCGACCCAGATGTCTATATTACCTTCAATATCATCTTCCGGACGAATATCAAAGGTGATAACCATATCAGGCTGAAATGCATAAGCCTTGCTAGTGCTTGCCAAGTTTTGCATTCAAAATGGGTGTATGTGTCTCCATTATATAATTTGACGTTGAAAGTATACCCATGCTCCGTCTTCAAGTAAACTCTCTTTACCTCCATATCATCTATAGCACTAAAACCTATCTTATCCAAGACAAAAATTCTTGCATGGCAGGGGATGCGCTAGTAGAATAGTGAAAATTTAAAATTATAAGTTGAAGCAAATGAAGCATAAGTAATGCTTTAAAATTATAAGTTGAAGCAAATGAAGCATAATTTTTGCATTCAAATAATAATTGCCGTTGTGACTTACCGTATCCACTTCGAATGTCTCATTCAGCTTGATGCTGAAGCGCCTACCATCAACAAGAAAATTTCTGTCGCACAGACTGCGCTGGTCTTCACAGTCTTCGCACATAATGAAATCTTTTTCGCCATCAGATGACATTTCCTATATGTTCATATAGATGAAACATTAAACACTTATTACTATCTAACATTAATTAATATCTAGCCAATTCAAATATATATCTAACTATATATATTTATCTCTAACAATTGATGACATTACTATATATTTAACTTTTCTATCTAGTTCATCTAACATTGGACATTAATCTAACATTTATATAAACTCAAAATATATAAAAACATTAAATAAACAAAAAAACTCATTAACAAATAATATTTTAATTAGATCATCAAATCTCAGATACGATTTTTTTTTACTAAAAATAAACTAGTTATATTAATTATTCAACTAGTTCAAATCTCAAATACCTAAAAATAAACTAGTTCAACAATTTTCTTACTAAAAATAAACTAGTTATATTAATTATTCAACTAGTTCAAATCTCATATACCTAAATAAACTAGTTCGACAATTTTCTTACTAAAAATAAACTAGTTATATTAATTATTCAACTAGTTCAAATCTCACATACCTAGCTAATTAATATCTAATTAAATTTTCTAAAAAACAGAAAATAGAAAACAGAAAATAAGTAAAAAAATGTGTGTGTGTGTGTGTGTGTGTGTATATATGTGTGTAGTGTGTGTATGTGTCTATATATGTGTGTGTATGTGTGTGTACGCCGCCCCGTACGTACGAGCGGGGGTGCCGGCGTACGGGGCGGGGGCGGCGGCGTACGGGGCGAGGGCGCCGGCGCGCGGGTGCGAGAGACGTACGGGACCGCGGCGGCGTTCGGGATGGCGGCGCGAGACGACAACGACGACGGACGGCGGCGGGGACAGCGACGACGACGACGGACGACGGGCGACGGGCGGCGACGACGGGATCGAGCGGCGCGTGCGGCGATGTCGCGAGAGGTTGGAGACGAAGTGGGGAGATGTAACTGAAATTTTCGTAAGTGCTATATATATATATATATGATGGGCCTTTAGTATCGGTTGGAGCCACCAACCGGTACTAAAGGCCAACTTTGGCCAGGCCAAGAGGCGGGAAGAGCAGGCCTTTAGTACCGGTTGGTGGCTCCAACCGGTACTAAAGGGCGGTCTTTAGTACCGGTTGGAGTCACCAACTGGTACTAAAGGCCTCGCGCTGCCACCCCAAAGTTTAGTCACACTTCGCCGGGCGAAGGGCAGCCGCACTGGTTTATAAACCCAGCCGCGGCTGCCGCTTCGTACTCCTCTATATAGCAGGCTTATGGGCCTAAACTCTGCGCGCTGCCCTGTGAGTCTGCTGGGCCTTTAAGGCCTGTAATTACACACCTGTGGCCTAGCAGGCCCACAGGGCAGCACCCCAATTTTTTTATAGTTTTTTTTCTTTTCTACTTTATTTTCTTCTATTTATTTCTGAGTAGTTTTTGTATAGTTTTTTCTTTTCTGTTATATTTATTTTCTTCTATTTATTTGTGAGTAGTTTTTCATCTAGTTTGCCAAAATTCAACATTTTCAGAGTTCATTTTGTAGTGATTTTCAATTTCACGGTCATTTTGTAAACGATTGAAAAATAGCAAATATAGTTTTTTTCTTTTCTGCTTTATTTTTTCTTCTATTTATTTCTGAATAGTTTTTTCTTTTCTGCTATATTTATTTTCTTCTATTTATTTCTGAGTAGTTTTTTTACATAGTTTTTTTCTTTTCAGCTATAGTTTTTCTTCTTTTCTGCTATTTTTTCTTTTCTGCAAAACTTGATGGTCAAAGTCTCGAGTTATAACCAAAGTTTAAAAAAAAGAAATGTCGACGTGCAATTAGTTTTTGCCATAACAGAAGAAGTCCGGAGTTGTAATAAGTTATTAAAAATAAAAAAGAGGTGCAATGCTCGTTAATTTGCTTCAAGCCTTTCGGGATAGTGTAAACTGCACTGCGCATAGCTCCGTGCAGTCTACCGTATTCCTGAAGGCTTGAAGCTAATCAACGTGAGCATTGAGCCTCTTCTTCATCGTCTCTGCACTCAGGGCTTATAAACCGCTTCTAGTCCCTCTCACTTCGCGAGGTGGGACTAAAAAACAGCTTGCCATAACCTCATTAGTACCGGTTCATGCTACGAACCGGCACTAAATGGTGATGGTGGGGCCATAGCCTGACCGCAGGCTGACACAGCCTCTTTAGAACCGGTTCGTGGCATGAACCGATACTAAAGGTTCGCCACGAACCGGTGCTATTGATCGCCGCCACGAACCGGCACTAATGTACACATTAGTGCCGACTGAAATTCAAACCGGCACTATGGTGCTTCACATTTAACCCTTTTTCAATTAGTGACCCCTCAGATCCACCAGCCCAGGAGCGGCCATGACGTTGCCCCTCCTACTTCTATGCTGCGGCGACTCCCTCACCGACTCCCTTGTGCGCGCCGTGGTCGAGCTGAGCAACAACGAACATCCGGGTCATCTTCTCCTTGGTCACTGCGGTCGCGCCGCCACCTGCTCTCCCTGGTCGTGCTGCGGCGAGCAGTAGCGGTCCCGCCGACGGATGGAGCTCGTTCTCCACCCATGGCGACGCATTGGTAGAGGAGGAGCCCTCCTCCTTCCAGCCCCTAGTCGCCTGCCGCGTCCAACCTCAACCGCCGCCCGAAACCCTAGCTATCCCCTTCTTCCATCCATGGCGCTGTAGGTCACAGGAGGTGCACCACTCCAACAGCCTCGAGTATGCATCCCTCTACCCTTCTCTTCTTCTTTCTCTTCTGGTTTTTCTTCCTCTCTGAATCTGATGCGTGCGTGCGGGCGTGTGCAGGCAGAAGCTGCTGCTGGTAGGGTTCAAGGCAGGGGCATGCCACTCCGGGAGAGGAGGGCCACGTGGCTGCTCTGACCTTTGACGCCATGTAAGGTCTCCCATCTCCTCCCTCTCCCTCTCCCTCCCTCTGTCCGGTTCATGAGCGGAATCATGAGCCAAATGTGATCCCACAAGCTGTAGCAGATTAGATGTGATGCAAATTCAGATTCAGATTTTTTTGCTGCTTGCTTGCTTCCATTCAGACCGTGGATGGTCATCTGAATTTGATGGATGAGTTTGTCAAACAATTATCAATTAATAATTAGTTAACATGCCTCCAAGTCTTGTTAAAATGGTTCACCCTAGTCGTCTAGTTTCTGTTCTTGTTGGCTGTGAAATCAAACTGCCATCCATCTGTTATTTTCAGCAAACTACCATGGCATGGTTACCGAGTTTGGTTTGTTCAAATGGGACCTCACCCTAATTGTGTTTTCCTCGGCAGTAGGTCAGCAGACACCGCTCCTACTATATATGCGAAGCTGCCTGTTGATGTGCTTGTTGTGGTGTCATGTGCTTCTCCTGAATCTGTTGTACGCTTAGCTGATTAAACGTGTAGTTTTTTTTAGTATTTTGGTCTGACGGCGTTTCTTTTTTTGGCCCAAGTGCTTAGCTGATGAGCTTATGTTGAAGTGTGCTGATTTTTCACTATTGAAATTGATAGGAGATACTATGGATGCAAGATTCATTGTTTGTTCTTGCTCACTATGTGATCATAGTTTATACCAAGCAGAGAACATGTACGTGCAGAATAAGTTAGGCTATGTTTGATAGCAGAGTATTGAAAAAACCTAAGTATCAAAAACTACAGTAAATATTGCTCTATTTAAAAAAGAGAGGTCCACTAGCTAGCCGGCAAGATGCATACATTGCAGCGTGAACATGTAACTACAAGCTGCTGATGCATCGATCCATAGTTGAACCGGAACCACCATGTGTCTTGTGGAGTCAAATCCATAGTTGAACCGGAACTACAATCAAGTATTCCTTTCCTCTGTAAAGAAATATTTCTTTACGGAGGGAGTCACTACTAGGAAAAAGCCTAGCAACAGCGTGGGTTTTAGGCATATCAGTAGCGCGGGCAGGAGCGCTACTGATAAGGCGCTACAGCTAAAGCTTAGCAATAGCGCGCCTAGACCCACACTACTGCTAAATTGACTTAGTAGTAGCGCTTCTCCAGAAGAGCGCTACTGGTAATTAGTAGTAGCGCTTCTCCTTGCCCGCGCTACTACTATTAATTAGTATTTTATTTCTTTTTTATTTCATGTTGTATTCATACACCTTTACACAAGTTTTCATACAACAGGAATTTAGAGATTGTTTTTACATCATAATGAGTTATTACATCATAATCCGCGGTTCTTTCACCCAATGATATAATAATATCATCATCATCATCATCATATCATTAACAACTTATCATCATAATACATCATTGTCATATAACACCTTCTCAATATCATCGTTTTCATCAATGACATCACATAGCAAATTGGTCACTAGTCGTAATCACAAGTACTCCTCATTATCAACTCTAACACATTACCACATAATAAACATATTGTACCTCATAGGACCTACTACATTCGATTAAGGCCTACTACATTTTCTAAGGTAAAATAGCAAAAAACAAGATAGCCCCTGACTCTCCATTATGGAGAATAGAGATTATCCTGTCTCCAATTCTTGCCTTTCGCTGAATGTTACTTCCAAGAACCTCCTTGCGAATGTCCATACATTTCTTCCATTCTTTGATGAACATGTGTTCACCGGTTTTAGAAATACGATATGCACAGGTGAGCTCCCTAGATTTACCTGGCAGTATGTTCAGAACTGTAAGGCGACCATTCAGATACATCAGATGAGGCACATAATCCATCGGGAGTTTCTGTTGAAAACATAGTAATAACTTCGTAGTTAGCAATGATGTACTAGTTTTAAAAGTATGCAAAAGATGCACGGATGTCGTAATAGTAAAAAATCTTACCAGGGTATCTCCAGAGAAGTTACCGTGGTTCGACACGTGCACTAGTGGCACGTATTCACCATAATTTGGAAGAGTTCAATAATAGTTATTGTAATCCTCAAGAAGAGTACAAAATGCGATCAGATGATTTTTCTCCTTATAAGTTAATTCGGAGCCATCGGTGTAGTGGGTTTTGTCTACCATCTTCCACACAGTCTTTGAAGAATCAAAATAAGCTGTCAATGTAAATAAGTTGTCAGCTATTTTGAAATAAACAATATAAATTAGTTAATAACTATGTTTGAGAAACTCACATAGCGGTACAATCGGAAGCGTATCAACAAGGACCCAAATGTCCATATTGTCTTGCTCGATGTCAGGATCACCAAGATCCATGGTGGCAATCATACCCTCATAAAAACCATACATTTTGGAAAGTGCTTCCCAATTTTGGCAACCAAAATGGGTTACGCTCTGAGCATTGCACAGATTTACTTCAAAATCCATATCATGATGGGTCCTTAGGTGTATTTTCTTTGTTTCAAAATTTTCATAGTCTTCAAAACCCATCCTCTTCAAGACATAGCGTCTTGCATGGCATATGATAAGCTAGTCGAATTGTAAAAGATAAAAATTAGACGTTGAAATAGTTGAAGTCATGCTTAATTACGAAAAAAACAATTGTCGTTGTTGCGCACCGCTTCAACATCGAAGGTCTCCTCGAGCTTAATGCTGAAGCACCGATCTTCATCCAGCTCAACGAACCTGTCGCACATACCTCGATCGTCGTGGCACTAGCTGCACTCCCCCGGGAGACTGTCGTCGTCCGAGTACGATATTTCCTACGTTCATAATTCAAAGATTAAACTTGTACATATTCCAGCACAAGTCATGCCAGAATTCACAGAAAAATCCGGCATGACCTTTGCTAAAAAAGGACATATCGACCGCCCGAAATTTGCCGGAACGGAAATTAATCAACACTCTGGCAAAACATAGGCCACTCGGAGGTGTAACCAAAACATGAAATAATTGCTTAAACTAAAAAATAACAACAAATATGACATGTTCAACTAGTTCTATTAATTCAACTAGTTCTTACTAAATATAAACTTACTATAAATAGAAAAAAAAACTAGTTCTTTCTAAAAATAAAGTAGTTCAACTAGTTATTAATTTACTTACTAAACTAGTTCAACTAAAACTAAACTAGTTCTATTAATTCAACTCGTTCTTACTAAATATAAACTTACTATAAATAGAAAGAAACTAGTACATCTACTACTACTAATTAACAACTACTACTAATTAACATCTACTACTGCTAATTATACAACTAGTTTACGATCACTACTACTAATTAATATCCACTACTACTAAAAATCATTATCTATGAACCCTAAATTAACATCTACTACTACTAAAATCATCTACTAACTAAGCAAAGAGAGAGGGCGTGGGGGAGGGGTGGGGGGCTTACAGAGGGAGAGACGGTGGCGGGGAGGTGCTCGGCGACGGAGGTAGGGGCGGCGAGGGCGGGCGGCGGTGAGGTCGAGGGCGGCGACAGTGTGGTCGAGAGTGGCGGCGGGCGGCGGCGGTGAGGTTGAGGGCGGGCTCGGGCGGCGGCGGTGAGGGCAGGCTCGGGCTCGGGCGGCGGCGACACGAGTAGGGGAACAGGCTGGGGGGGGGGGGTGAAAGGAGGACTTAGCAAAATTTTGAGCCGGGGGGTGGTTAAGTCGAACTAGCAGTAGCGCTCATAAGGAAAACGCGCTATAACTAACTTATCTATAGCGCGTTTTAGTGAAAAATGCTACTGCTAATGGAAGCAGTTATTTCTTCTATTTATCCCAATATCAGTAACGCTTTGTCCTGAAAAAACGCTCTAAGTCTAAACAATGTAAAAACATCAAAAATATACATTGGTCATCATTGATCTTTTTGTGTAGAATCTAAATAGTCAACATGAATCCTCATTGTACCTATATAGGTACAGGCGAGGATTCATATTGCAGCCACAAATCATACACATATAGTTCAATGAAGACCAAGTGCTCGAGATAGGTTGAGAAGTAACATATTTAAGGTGGTAAACACCTTGTTCGCTTAGCAGTATGGGACTAAACTTAATTAGTTGCGGTGATACTTAGCAGTAGCGAGTTTTGAGGAAAAGCACTGCTACTAAGTACTTTAGCAGTAGCGCGTCCCTTGGAAGGGCACTACTACTATATCTAGCCTGGAGGCAACACCGTGGCAATTACAGTAGTAGCGCTCGTTTCACCTAGAGCGCTACTGCTACTTAGATATTAGTAGCGCTCTTTTCTGAAGCTCGCTACTGCTAATTAGTAGTAGCGTCTGTTTTTGAACCACGCTGCTGCTAAGATTCTGTGTATAAGGTTTTTCCTAGTAGTGAGTACTAGGTACAATTGCAAGACCAGAGCAGGCAACTCAGTCTTAGTTTCCAAGCAAAAACCGAGCATCTTTTGCCTTTGGCTTCTTACTGGCGTTATCAATGGCTGACATGTTTTAATATACTCAATCCTGCAATTTCTATTACCGAAATTCACCCTGACCCATTGTTTTGGTCACTGATTTGGCATTACCCTCACCGCTGCTCTGCTCTGTACATACATAACCTAGGACTCTTATCTGTATTACAGATTTTCAGCTTAACCCACTGTTTTATTAAGTGAATGCCATGCAAACAACTAACTTTCTCTTGTTCATGTAGATGGAGTAGGAGGATGAGTAGCAGCAAATGAGCCTGATGGTGAAGAAGCACTTGATGACCAGAACTCGTTCAAGAGCTCTTTTGTCCTTCCAAAACAAGGTCTTGATGTCCCTCTTACAGAAAAATGTTCATATATGTTCCTGCATGATGTGTGTGTGCATGTTGGATGGTCACATTCTAGTGTACTAGATAGCTAGTAAGCTCGTTTTCCTACCGGATGATTGAATGTCATCTCAGTTTGTACCTCATGTAGCTCACCGCTTAAAATTACCACTGTTTAGTTTGTGCTTCCCTTCTTGGTTGGCTAAACATACCAGTTTGTTTGATTTGGAGCATTAGACGCTCTCCATCGACGACCTGGACCCCATGCCTAAGCTGTTGATTGGCTAAATTTTATTCATCGTCTCCACAATATATTCAGTAGCATTTAGCCTAAGCTGCCGATTGCCTAATTTGTAGGTAAAGATACCGTTGGCATATATTATCAACAACATTTTTTCATAAACAAAATAAAAAAATGTTGATTTAGGTCCAGAATGTGTATTATGTCCATGTTGTTGGCTAGATGGTAATGGCTCATCAGAATACACACACACGAGTTTATCATGTAACAATTGGCAGAGTCACCAGAATATATACACATTAAATCTATTGTTCTGTTTTATCATTGTGCTGCATATGTTTCTAACTCCATTATTTCTGTTTTTCTTTATCACCTTATCCAACATTGTAGATTCCTGTATTGATGCATGCCAACTATGAATATGATCTTGCATTAAGCTTTAGCTGGCTATTAATTATGTCGTGCTAGCTGCTCTCTAACCATGGCCTGCGGCGGCTGGGTGTTTCTTTTGGGCGCAGGTGACTTGTACACGAAGTTGTACGACTAGGTGTTTCTTTTGGGTGTGTCCAGCACGTGTTCAAGTTCACTTGAGATGGGATTTTGCCTGATAGGTGTTTGTGGTAATATCCGTATATGTATCCAGATCATTTACATTAACAATGATATATTTCTGTAATAGTGAAGAAATACCTTCTTGAGTTGCATCCCTTGACTCCGTAGATCAGTGGAATTATCATGAGTAGTATACAACCTGAGATGTCCGATTGTATACAAACTGCACCTCGAAATTAATATGTTCCAGGCTGTGTCTTTGATTGTAAATGTTATTCACTATAAACTCTTCTATCTGTGATAAGTGCAACTAGAAGAATTTGTCCCATGTAAAATTCTGTAATCCCTATTAGCTGAAACTTGAGCATTACAAAGTTTCATTTCTAAGTTCAGTTTGTTGATAAGCCATCCTCCTCCTGTTTCTGGATTTATCGTGCATACACAACACTTCATGAAAATAAACTACATGCGATATACTCAAATAGCACTAGGGTCTGGGACTATTTTATGGTGTTGTGGATATACTTTGTGATTTACAGTTACTCTCTGGTGTCATATTATGGTCTAATATATTTTGTTTTGACTCTTTCTCTGTTGCCAGGAAAGTGGTGGGGAGATGTTGATGATGCCTACTTGCTTGGCTGCTATGGTGATGCACGCGCCGGTGAAGCAAGCACACATGCAAGGATGGCCGCATGTATCTTCCTTGGCTGTGAATATCATCTACAGGTACAAAAAATGTCCCACCTCTCTGTCGTTTTGCTCCTCTTCTCCTTGCATGCGAGAAAATTGGTGCTTTATATGCTATTGATTTACTGTGTCTGTTCATTAACACCAAGTCCAAACTGTTGCTTTGATTTTTGAGTCAATTACACAGGTGGTGATTAGCGTAAATGGTCACTTTGGTGCTAGAAGTTGCGGTGTACATCAAAGTGGCGCAAAAACTTGGTTTGGGCGTGCAAATACAGTACATATCCCCGTTTTTATGCATATTGTGTGCTGAGTAGGCACGTGGGGTCCGCTGTCAGCCAATGAACCATGAAAATTGATTTTTTCGTAAACCCCCTCAAAAAATAATTATTGACAAAAAAGATCATATGGACGTGAAAATTTTCTTCTCTAAGCCCGGTGGGCCTCGCATGTCAATATTAGTTGAAAAAGATTTCAGGCGGGTTTCGAACACGTGAGCACAAACTACAAAGACAACCACCTACCACCCCACCCTACACGTCGATTTGTTCGATAATGATAACAACTATATTTTTTTTGAGGGGTCGATAACAACTATATAAATATTAGGAAGGAGGCATGTGGAGCTTAAATGGGCTGCAGATATTGCAGCCCATTTTGCACAAGCTATTTTTATAAGATATTTTATAAAGCGTTAGTAATAAAAAATATGTATATGATGTAGATAAAAACAATGAAATATATACCAGTGTATATATAAAATATTTAGTTAATATGGACATAAAATGTTTAATGAATAGAAAAAAAAAGTATACACTCATGGCGTATATTTAAATTTTCAAATGATGAATCCAAATATTTACTGAATATCTATAATTATTCACATGTGTATATTTTTTACTCATGACTTATATTCAAAAACAGTATATATTTTGAATATTATACACGATTGAATATCCATATCAATAGTTTAAAATTAAAATTATGAATATTTTAATTATACAAAATTGAACTATACAAATGTGCTTATAATTGTTCAAATGTTTGTATGATTAAAAGAATAATTTTAAAATAAATTTTATCATTTCAAATTTTACATACATTTTTACCATTCAAAAATATTAATTTAAATTTAAGAATGCATTTGGAAATAATACACGAACAAGTTTTACAAATAAGTTATTTAATCTGTATGCATGGTAGTTTTAAAACGAAATAAACCAATGTTTTGAAAATAACACATATACATTTTTATTTAATATACATTTTTCCATATTAAATAAATATTTATATCGTACATGGGTGTATATTTAAATGCTTGTTTACTAATCATTGTTTGTTTGTATAAAATTTATAGCAGACAAACATTTAAACATAATTTTTATCACTTACTTTTTATAAATATGTCGTTGAAAATAGCTCGTCCAAAATGGGCCGCAATAACTGCAGCTCATTTAAACTTCAGAGGCGTACCTGTTAAATACATGTTGCTAAAAGAACCATTAAATACATATAGGGTAGTTATCCATCAAGGAGATTGTAACAGCAACAGCGTACTGGTTGGATTGGTATGGTACCTTCCCAAGGTCATGTGTTCGATTCTTGACTTACCCATATTTTGCTTAATTTTTACCAACGGGACCTGCTGGTTAGACATGAAGAATGGCACGTCGATGTGGACTTTTTTTTTGTAAAAAGACATATTCCGAGGGGGTTTTCAAAAAATAGGCCACACGCCCCCTCCCCCCCTCTCCCAAGTACAGTGGCTGACGGCGGAACCCACATGCCCAGTCATAGAAGATTCCGTATACCAACGCGATTAGCACTGTATTTGCACGCTCGAGCCAAGTTTTTGCACCACTTCGATGTATACCGCAACTTCTAGCACCAAGGTGACCGTTTGCGGCAAGTTCTAACACCACCAGTGTAATTGACTCTTGATTTTTCTTGTTACTTAGGATAGCAGTATGACCAGGACAAGCTACAAGCTCCCAGCGCGTCTGATCCAGGGTGCGTTAGGGCCAACCTGTTACGGAAGATGGCCATGCTCACAGAGAAGATCGTTAATTTCAATTTACGACCGCCAGCTTTTGACCTTCTGTTTTTGCTCACAAAAATATCGCAAATGAAAAACAATGACCTTTCAGTGACCAATAGTCAAGGTCACAAGTTGACATATTTCTTGTAGTGAGTCGTCGCCGATCCATCCACATAATGTAACGGGACCAACAACCGGTGCAGCCTACCTAAAGTGCACACCACATGCACATGTTTTTAGAAGCCTCCATCATCATCGGACCACTGAGCCATCTTCAGGAGAGAGATCTGCATCATCCTTGCCAGGTTGGACGTTCGTCAACGCCACCACGACGCCACCACCCTGCGCTCGTCCACCCAAACGCGAAGAATCAGGAGCATCTGTCATGCGTAGCACCTGTCAACCAGGCATGACTCAGCGTAGCACCGGTCGGCTAGGCATGACTTGATAGCTCCACCGAAGCTCCGCGCAAGACGAAGCTGCTTCACCTCCTGCCTCTGTCTTCCAGCGCTGCTCCACAAACGATGCTCCCAGGAGAGAAACGACATCGTAGTACCGTCATCATCCGATCTAGAAGACCAGATCCTAGGGTTTCCCCTGAAGCACGACGAGTGGATCCTAGGCATGCCTTGATAGCTCCACCGAAGCTCCGTGCAAGACGAAGCCGCTCCACCTCCTGCCTCTGTCTTCATCAAGGTAACGATGCAAAACGCTGTCATCGGCTCGGTTTTCAATGGCAACTCTTTCTCCCCAACTCGCAGCCGGGACTAGATGATGGATCTGAAAATCCGACCACCCAGCCTCAGGCCGACCATGTCCGACAAAGGAGGTGTCCACCACCGCCACGCCAAGGGCCGGAGCCCGCGACGTCCTCGAGTTGCAGGTCTATCCCAGGGGCAGCAAGCCATTGACGGGACGGTACACGAGATCAGCAAGTGCGATCCGCCGAAGCCCATATGGGACCAGATCGGGTGCCCAAGCCGCCACAGCTGCACCTGTTGTCGTCCGCCGCTACCCTGCACCCACTGTTGTAGATCCGACCATCGCGGGCCGCTGCAGTCCTGACCAAACTGTTGACCGAGGAGAAACGCAGCCGCCACCGCTGCGGCACACATGCTTTGCCTACTACGCCATCCGCGGCGGCGGCGGGGGTAGGAGATGCGCTGAAGTGAAACGGGAGGCGGCAGGCGGGGGCGCTCCGGTGCGGCGCGGCGGCGCCCCACGAGAGTGGGGTAGGGTTAGGGCTGGTTCATATTTGGAGTGACATAGAACGTTTAAACGATAATAGGAACACATTATTTTTGTTTGGCATAAATTTATATAAGGGTCGTGTTGTAAGAGCATTACTAGTAGAGCCCCCAAACCCTCAAACCCCTAAAAATAACCGCTTTTTTACAGTTTTCGCCGAAATAACGCCGTAGACTAGAACCTCTAAACCCTCAAACCCGTAAAAAAATTAGAGGTCCAACCCTCAAACCACTTTGCAACCTGAAGAAGTAGGGGTTGAGAGGAAAACCTCCCCCAACCCGCACTTCTCCTCCTCTCTCACGCGGGAGCCAACTGCCTCCTCTCCCGGCCACCTCCTCCCGCCGCCTCCTGCCGCGCCGGCCATGGAGGGCCCCGTCCCCGCCCGCCGCGCCCGTCCCGCCCGCCTCGCCCGCCCCGGCGCCCTCCCCCGCCCCGCCCCCCCGACCATGGCCGACGTGGCGACGGCGACCCACATCGGGGCCAAGCGGCGGCGGGCGGGCCTCGCACCTCCTCCTACCGCCTCCCGGCTCCCGCCCCGGCCACCGTCACCGCCCCTGCGCCCGCCCTCGCCGCCTCCCCGGCGCCCGCCCCGGCCACCAAGAAGAGCCGGCCGAAGGCGGCCTCTCATGGGCCGCGAGGGGCGGCCTCCAAGGTCCCCAGCTCATCCCCGGCTGTGACCAAGCCGCGGAAGAAGCCCGCGCAGCGGAACAAGCCCGCGGCCCCGCCCGCTACCGTCGCCGAACCTCCTCCCGCCGCGCACGAGGTGTTCGAGGAAATGGCAACCCCATCCTCGTTCATGGACCTCCTCCAAAACACGGAGGTGGACCTCGGAGCTCCGCCCCTAGACCCCTTTAGGGTTGGTGACGACTTGGAGGAAAAGGAGGAAGATGAGGAGGATGAAGGGGATGACGAGGACGAGGTGGCCGAGATAGGGGAGGAGGCATTCACCGCCGCTTCCCGCCCACACGCGCGGTCGTCAAACTACACCGAGGCGGAAGATGTCCTCTTGGTTCGTCCTTGGGCAGCTGTGGGAATGGATGCAACCACCGGCACCGATGAAACCGGTAAACGGTATTGGCAAAGGATCGAGGACGATTATTGTAGGATCAAGCCGAAGAATAGTGGGTTCATCCATCGCACTTTCCGGTTGCTTCAAGGCCGGTGGGAGTTGATCAAGCCCGCTTGTGCTCGTTGGAGTGCAGCCATGGACCAAGTGAGGGATGCACCACCAAGTGGAACCGTGGAGAGTGACTATGTGAGTACATATTTCTTCACCATTTTGATTATGTGTGTGCACTATGCTATTGGTAGGTTCTTATGTGATTTATGTGTGGTTGATAGGAGACAATTGCCGGCATGAGGTACAAGGAGATGGCCGCTGATGTAGGGCGGAATCCTATGCGGAGATCTTTCACGTTTGGAGGGGATCCTACGAGGGGATCAGCCGCTTCCAAGGGCAAGCCATTCCCATTTAAGCATGTTTGGTCAATTCTTCAAACCTTTGACAAGTGGAAGTTGAGGGATCAAGAGACCGCACCCAAGAAGTCGGCAATGCTAAGGATGGATGATAGTGAAGATGAGGAGGAGAGGAACTTGGGCAAGCCCGAGGGAACCAAGAAGGGCAAGCTAAGGGTGAAGATGGAAGAAGAGGCGTCAAGCCTAAGTGAGAAGATGGACCACATGATGAAGGCAAGAGAGGAATTGACAACGAAGACATTGGAGACGAAGCTTCTTATCACCGAGAAGAAGAAAGAGGTCAAGCTTGCACAAGTTGAAGCAAAGCGTGAAGAAGCAAAGCGCAAGGCCGAGTTGGAGGAGAGGATGATCAAGCTCAAAGAGGCAAAGGTATGGAAAGAACTCATGGTGGAAGAGAAAGAGCACATGATGATGTCCAAGAAGGACATGGATCAAGACCAATTGCAATGGTGGAAGGACTACAAGGAGGACATCACGGAGAGGAAGAGGATGTTCCGTGTTGCGTCCTCTACTTTTCGAGGTGACACTCCGATGAGTAGTTGCGGTGATGGCGGTGTGTATGGCTCCACCGGTGCCGATGGAGATGCTTGATGGAGCCCGCTTGTGGTCTAGGAGATGGCGCCGAGGTGCAACTTTTTGGTGATGGTGCCGATGAGAGGAGGAAGATGATGATTTTGTGATGTAAACTATTAAACCATGCATCAATGATTGTCATTTGATAGTTTGTTTGAAAGTTGATTGTGTTCTTGTTGTCATAAATTGTGAGATGCCAAATGACAGATTTAAAGGTTGAGGTCGAGGCAAAGACTAGAACCCTCAAATCTAATCCTTAAAGCAGTTTAAGGGTTGGGTTTGAGGGTTCTAGTATTTGCCCCTGTTTTTCAACCCTTAAAAGTGTCAAAAAGTGACACTTCTCAACCCTTAAAACTGCTTTAAGGATTTGAGGGTTTGAGGGTTCTACTAGTAATGCTCTAAGCCCATATTCACTCGTTATGGTGTCATTTGTGTGGAAAAAATAATCATGTTTACCCATTAGAGCTCCAGAAAATGCCACCGGAAGGAAAACTAAAGCCGACTTTTTGACGCTTTTGCATAGGGTACCTCCAACACTTATAAGTATGAGAGTGGCTTCTCCATGGTCGGTTTCATACTTGGGACTACCTACATGTAATTTTAGAGTAAATGAAAGAAAGGAATGTACTATCACAACTGGACAGTCAGACCATCTGTGTTGCTAAACGATCTCACTGTTTTAGTCCGTCAATCATCTATTTCACATTTGCTTATGATAGCTTATGCAAAATAAAGAAACTATTGCACTTCAGTGGATTTTCTTTTTTCATTAGCAAATTGACCCCTATAATGTTCAACCAGATGTACCGGAGCAAAGCAAAGCAGATGCTCTGCTTCGTGTCCGAGGCTCCGAGCTAGTCCTTTCCAAGCAAAGCAGACGCTCTTCTGCCAGCCAGCGTGTCCGCCGGAGATGCTCTCACGGTGGTGGGAGGGAAAGGGATAGCGTGCCCGCCAGAGATGCTCACAAGTACGGTCGCCGGAAGGAAAGGCGATAGCGTGTCCGCCGGAGATTCTCTTGGCTCCCGTGCGTTCTATCTTTCTTGTCCCAACCAAAGTAGTACATCTCACAGGCACACCTCCTCGACCTTTGGCCGCACTCTGCTCCACTCGGCCAGTTTCCACTACCTGCTAGTACGTTGCCCCAAATTGATCCTCTCTCATTCCCAACTCGACAACGCCGGTGATCAATGGCGTCGGGCACCAGGGACGAAGCTCCTAGTCCCAGCTCGCCCATTGTTGTCCAAAGTAACTCTCCACGGGAGATGGATGCCCGGCTGCTAGCGCTGGTCTGCTCAGGCACTTGCCAGGACCTAGAATCGTTCATCGCCGGACAAGACCAGCAAGCAGCTTCCGCCGCTGGAGGCCCGGCGACACGGCGGCCTTCTGGTGATGACGACGAGGAAGCATTTCTCAGGGAGTCGCTCCTGGACGGGGTCACCGTCGGAGGTGACACTGTTCTCCATGTGGTCGCCACCAATGGTGACTCTCAAGACTTCCTGAAGAAAGCCAGCCTCGTCCACAGGAAGGCAGCGAACCTCCTCTGTGCGCAGAACAATGACGGAGATACACCCCTGCATTGTGCTGCACGGGAGGGGAGCTTCCCCATGGTGTCTCGTCTCATTGATCTTGCCAGAAGAGGCGATGATGCCAATGCTAACAGAGTGAAGGCACTGCTGAGAACAGAAAACAAGATCAAATGGACAGTCTTGCATGAGGCTATCAAGTCTCTCTCTGTTGGGCACGATGATATGGTCGAGTTGCTCATGAAGGAGGACTCGCAGTTGGCCAGTTTTCCGAAAGATGGCACGTCGCGGAAACACTCTATATGTTGAGCAGCGGGGCACTCTCATACTCTGGACCAAATGGACAAAATGCGCTGCATGCTGCCGTTCTTCGAGGCCAAGGTAAAGAAATGCGTGCCTTTCTCTTCAACTTTACATCTCGTTTTCACCTACCCTTTTTTTCTATCCATTTTTTTGCAAGATACATACAGATCAAAATACATTTGCCTCATCAGTGTTTTTATATTTTGGATTCAGGACCATTAATGTATTTGTTTAAAGGCTATACGATGAGTTCTATGTTCTAAAACATATAGATTTGTGTGTTGGAATAACCCAAACAGAGTTTTAATCGGATTCAGTATGTTACTTTTGGAGTTTCATATCCGACTCTGTGTCCAGTAAGTAAACAATTCAGAATCTAGGCAGTCACTGAATAGGCTATATATGTGAACACACCTAGCTTGTACACCACAAGAGAACAAGAAGAGAAATAAACTAATAAAGATAAAAAAATGCATGATATGTGCTCCCATGCGTGCGTTCCGGTCGAGCAAATTCGGAGCGGATAATTGTTAGAATAAATTCGAGGCGCTCCGTCGATCTACCGAGGACCAATCAATCACACAAGCACGACACCGAGATTTGTTAATGAGCTTCACCGATATGGCTACATCCTCGGGGCCTGACTATGGGCGCTCCTCCCCATGACACCGTCACAATACCGCACCCGGTCGCCCTGGACACCGGCACATGCCGCCGGCTTCCCTGCGTTCCGGTGCTATTATGTTGGCATAGGTTACATCGTGCGTCTAGCCCCGCCATATATGAGAGGCCTAGGATACAAGTGTCCTACTAGGACACGACTCCATATCCTATCTAAACACAATACAACTACAAGTCCAACTGTAACCTACCTCGTACACTATATTCGACACAACTCCAACAAACTCCACCTTGGCGAATATACTCCACCATCCTGGATTTGTCCATGCGTCAAACTTCCATGTACATTGGACTTAAGTTTATCCCATGAGTACCGCTGCTACTCCAAAGACTCCATGTGACTCTATCTACAACTTGTAGTCCCTTCTTTTCTTGACCACGGTCAACACTCGAGCAAAATTAAGTTCCTTGTTACTTTAGCTTGTGCTCCCAACTTCCAGAGTATCCGTCCAATGCCATCACACACTGATCACTGACCTGCGTGAAAATGAACAACTCACATATTGGGTGTCACACATAAGAGCTACCTGAACTCAACATCACCGCTCCTTTCTTGACCGCTTGTCTGAAACGTGAAAGAATTTCACCATTGCTTGTAGTCATCCCGAGTCAAATTCGCAGTTGTCTCACCACATGTATGACCACCAGAGCCCTGGCCCGTCTCCATGTCCCGTGCATACCGCACGCCTCGTCGCTGTTACCACGTCGAGCCTCCGCTGTCCCGGTCGAACCTCAAGGGTCGCGAAACCACACCACTCAACCCCCACTGCAGAGTACCACCGATCATCGCCGACCGGTGACAAGTTTCACGCTTCCATCAGACCACTGGGCTCCAGTTCGAACTGCATGTCACTCGCTTTCCCCACTGGATAGGCTTCGATTCTCTGGATCCTTACACCGTAGCCCCTCAATCCAGCTCCACCTTCAACATGACTCCATGGTAGATGATCAGTCCACCCTCGCGCCCCGTCGACTCCAAGCTCTCATGTGCACCGTCTTGAATCAACCCCGCGCCATAGTCTTGTCGAAGCCACACAAGCCCTCGGGGCCTGCGCCACGTGTTTCCACGCCCCAGAAGTCGGTCACCATCATCACGCTCCTACGTCGTCGTCGCTGATCCCACCACCGTCTTCTGTTCCAACCGACTCACGTCGATCCGTCAGACTGTCCAGTCCGACCCAACCGAACATATCCGACTGTAATCATGCTCCATCCTGCATCACGACCGCTTGCATATCCATGCATGTCTTGGACACCCTGTGTTTGCATGATCCTCATAACGCGCTTGTCCGCACGCCTCCGCAGCCTATCCACGTGTTCCAAGCCATCTCAGCAAACCGACCCAGAAAAAACTTCTTTTTTCATGTCACTGTTTGTTGTTGCTTCTCCGTGCATCATATAGCAGAAAATAGATCAAACTTGATCCAACCAAAACTGCTTCTGTGCACACACGTAGTCTTGGTTGCCTTTTTCTTTTTTGTCTCAAACAAATCCTCGGTCTTGACTCATTCGGCTCTAGCACAACGCAGCAACCAGCGCTGCGCCCTTGCACAACGCACGCACACGCCTGCACACAAGTCAGGAACCGCTAGTGGCCTAGCGACCAGGCAGCTGCTCCACGCGCATGCGACCGTACGCCTCACGTCAGCCCGTGCCTCGGGCCGCTCCAGCCCAACATGGGCGTTGCCCGACCAGCGCCAGAGCCCCCGTTGGCCTCCGCGTGGCCTGCCATGCTACGCACGCCAGCCGCCGCCGTCGGTACGCTACCGACCGATCTCCACGAAAACTCGAACACATCGAGAATATCCGCTGTACACGCTGACGCTGCATGCTCTAGACGATTTCATCGCCGCCGTATTGCTCCTTCTCGATCTCGTCTGATCGCAGCCATCGGACGACTTCCACGAAAAATTCCCAATCGATTTCGATACTGATTTCTTCGTATACCATCTTCGCGCGAACTGACGACGATCCATCCTCTAGATCAACCATCAACGACCTTCGGACAACCTAGCTCTGATACCACTTGTTAGAATAAATTCGAGGCGCTCCGTCGATCTACAGAGGACCAATCAATCACACAACCACGACACCGAGATTTGTTAACGAGGTTCACCGATATGGCTACATCCCCGGGGCCTGATTATGGGCGCTCCTCCCCATGACACCGTCACAATACCGCACCCGGTCGCCCTGGACACCGGCACATGCCGCCGGCTTCCCTGCGTTCCGGTGCTATTATGTTGGCATAGGTTACATCGTGCGTCTGGCCCCGCTATATATGAGAGGCCTAGGATACAAGTGTCCTACTAGGACACGACTCCATATCCTATCTAAACACAATACAACTACAAGTCCAACTGTAACCTACCTCGTACACTATATTCGACACAACTCCAACAATAATCGTGTCTTGTGTTTCCGTTCATGGTCAGAGTTGTGCATATATGATGAGTTGTGTTGCAGCTGAACATGAGCTGCCGCAAGATTGCGTCTTCAATCTTTGGAAAAGCTAACATCTAGTTTAGCATTCTTTTCATAGCTTGTTTGCCTTTTTGCTCTCTGTTTATATTGATTGGTTTAACCGCTCGCAGATCCTACAAAGATGTTGGAATGGAACAACGTCCTTGCATTGCAACAGGATAACAACGGATGTACACCTCTTCACTTTGCCGCCACAGCTGTTCCAGGGAATCAGAAAATACGTTCACAAGTACTGAAAGCCAATGCAGAGGCATTGTATCAGCCAGACCACAATGGATCATTCCCCATGCACATGGCTGCATCTGTCGGTGCAACAAGGGTAGTCAGCGAATTTATTGAAAATACGCCCAATTGCGCTGGTTTACGTGATGCTAGGAAAATGACATTTCTTCATGTTGCAGTTGATAATAAGAAAATATCGACAGTTAGTTATGCTTGCAAGAATGGAACATTGTCATGGATTTTGAATATGCAAGACAAGAATGGGAACACTGCAGTACACCTAGCTGTCCAGGCTGGCAGTGTTAAAATATTTTGTTGTCTGTTCAGGAATAGACAAGTACAATTGAATTTGACAAATAAGAAAGGTGAGACTCCACTAGATATAGCGTATCAAAATATTCCTAAAGGGCTGCATGCTTATATGGTAATGTACACTGTCATTTTACTTTTAACCAAAAGATTGTAGGTGTACATAAACAACTGAGATTTGTAAGGTCTAACTTCTACTTATGTTGATTTGGCAGCACAGCGAAGCAAGAATACTCTCCTTACTTCAATATGCTGGTGCTAAAAGGGGTATCTGTCACCTGCAGGATTACCTGGAACAAAGCAATATTGTCCAAAAAAAGCAGGGTGAAATAGATGAAATGGAGAAAGTGAAGGACGCAACACAAAGTCTATGTATTGGGTCGGTCCTTATCGCAACCGTGACATTTGGTGCTGCTTTTGCCATGCCTGGAGGTTACAGAGCTGATGATCACACTAATGGAGGCACACCAACACTCGCTGGAAGGTATGGTTTTGACGCATTCACCCTGGCCAACGGACTTGCGTTCACTTGCTCCACTATGGCAACAATTTCTCTCATGTCTTCTGGATCACCCATACGACATCCTCGGAGCCGGATAGAGCACTTACGCATTGCCTACTACCTCATGTCGGTTTCAGTTACAAGCTTGGTTGCTGCCTTTGCACTGGCTACCTATACCATACTAGCTCCGCTTGCTCATAAGACTGCCATTGGATTATGTATCTTGAGTTCTCTCATATTGCTCTATCAAAATTGGGAATTGGCAAGCAATAATATTGCCATGGTAGCACCCCTCTGCGGGAGAAATGGGATAGTCTGGACATTTGGAGTGTCAGTATTATTTATCGTGGCCAATGTTCTAATTCAATTGTGGCCCATAATAGTCGTATTTTCTTTGGCCACAATAAACTACCATAGTCGAAAAGTGGAACCATTGGTACAACCGCCGACACCACTAACTTGAAGAGGGATCGAATTTAGGCAGTAAAAGAGGACATATTATCTGTATCAGCACCATATTTTCCAACTGTGTTTTTTTTCTGCATTATCAGTTGGAGATTTCGATCAGATATACTACTATCAGAATTGTGTTTTTGTTGAGAAACTTTATTAATATGTTTATGTGTTCTGTTGTGCTGAGACATTTCTGTGTAAGTGTTATTGTGCTTGTAACAATGTGAACAATCATCAGTGTATTTGCTTGCAAACTTCTTTGTGATGATATATGCAATTCATCTGGCCTAATAGAAGGAGCTGTGTTATTTTCTGTTATGAATTGATCTTTTTAACAATTATTTTGAGTATAAATTCCTCTATACTGGTTGCAAAGAAATCACTCCCTCTGTTCCGTAATTCTTGCCGGCTGGCCACACCTGTAGAATGGTGTCACACTGCACGCCCTGCCATGCCACTAGTGGTCTCTTGGTATGTCTTCCCACTAGAATGTCCTGTATCGGTACAGAGGTATGGATATCTTGTCATGACCTTTGCGTATGCGAAATCCAACTGAAAATTACTCTGAATCCAATACAACGCATGACTATGTCGTCCAAGATGATGCATTGCTCCTCAATCTTTGTGATCCAAACAGCAGGCAGACTGAATAAAAACTGTACTTACGTGCTATATATGTACAGGTTGCTGAGTGTCGTTAAGACAGTGAAGTACACTCAAAGCCCAACAGGTAATACCAGGTGGATTGTTAAACTATATGCATTGAGGTCACATTTCACGAGCTGCAATTCTATGAAAATGTTGCTATAACATGCCCGTCGATGAGCAAAAAACAGGGCATGCAATCCAACACTTAATCCGCGATCCACACAGGTCGATGCGACAAGTTACTGAATTTTCTTGCAAGTTCAGAAAGAAGAAAAATCCAATGCGTGTTGTTCTATCAAATCCTACATGAAGTTCTTGGTGTCATATCTTCACACTGCCCGGTTCAGTTCCATCAAAACGCAAGCGGAATCGACAGGGTGTCGTGTCACCGGCGGAGAGACGATGTGAAGAAGGTGAAGTCCGGGTGGTGCGCACCGACTTGCTTCAACCAGGAGGCCGCCGCCCAGTGAAGCTCAGATAACCTCCTAGTGTCCGAAGACCCGGGCCTCCTCCACAGATCCCCTTGCATCCGGTACGTCGCTAGCCCGAACGGCGAGAGTGCTGCGATCTCACCATCGGCGTGCTCCGCTCCGCTATGTATGTTGTCTTTAGGTGAAGAAACAATGGCGCTGGTTAGCATCAGCAATGACTGCAAATTACTTGCTTCCTAGCACACTGACATGGTGGAAGATATTTGTTGTTCTTCACAACCAATGTGCGTGTCAGATGGTAAATACGTACCTTGAAAGACCGATGAGATGGAATGGTAGGTGAGGAAGCAGGCAGAGGTACCCTTCAGGTTGACATGATCAGGGATATGATAGATTGGATACCTAATGACCATAAATAAGTCAAATGTTGATTTGTTAAACAACACCATTCATACCTCAGCAAGATAATGCTAACAAAATGATGTCTCGACCGACCAGCAAATAAGTAGAGAACAGTGGAGTGATGTCAGAAATCCAAGTGTGTTTAGTTAATTAAGTACCATGCCACGGACATCCAACTGGACGGCGAGAGCTCCGCGCTGCTGAGGGACGTCAGGCACGGGTAATCTTGAGCCAGCTCCGCCACCTGCTCAGCATGGATTAAGAATCAGAATCAACGACCAACTCCGGCTGACCGGCGAGCAAAGATGGCCGTGGATGAGAACCTTGTGAGCCAGCGGCACCCTCTCGTAGGGCGAGTCCCACTCCCTGTACTGAAAGTTCAGGTACCCGCCCTGCTTCGCTGACATGCTGGTAGAGCCGTTGCCGTCGTAGGTGGAGGAAGAATCGTCTTCGTCTGAGGCCGCGTCCCAGGAGGAGGACCCTGAGCCGGCGAACCGGTCGCCCACGCTGTCGTCGCTCCACGAATCCGTCTCGCTGCCCGTGCTCCTGCACAGCACTAACAAATTAATGGCCGGTCCCCAAGCAAGAACTATGGTGGATGGATGGATCGTAGACGAGTGTTGGTGGCTGATGTACGTTTCGGTTACCTGGATGTTGCGCCGAGTGTGTGAGTGGTGGGCTTTGTGGCGGTGTAGAGCTGGACGGCGGAGAGGTAGGGGACGAAGTGCTGGGTGGTGACCACGGCGCGGTCACCGGCGTTCCGGACGGGCACGGCGAGGCCGTAGGCGCTGCTCTCTGCGTAGTGCTCCCACAGGTCGGACAGGGCGAAGTACTCCACCGCGTCCTTGTTCTTGCCGTCTGGCTGCTGCCACACGCTGCTCGGCGCGCCCTGGAAACGTTCCTGACGAGCAGAGAAGACCCAAACTGTTCAGAACAGAGGAAAACAGAGCCGTTTTGCCGGTGAAAGCAGAGGAACTGCCATGATCGGTTGGTAAGGGAGGAGAAGTGCGTGGACATATGGATCCATGGATCGATCACGTACCATGGTGGCGGAGCGCCATGGGAGCAAAGGCGTGGCCGCCTGGAGGAAGGCCTCGAGATTGCTACTGCTCTTCATCTTTATCTTCAGCAATCAGACCGGTTGCACGCATCAACGTGCAGAATGATCTGTGTGTTGTCCTTCGTCCCACGATCGATCGACCGGGCAAGGATCACAAGGAATGGATCAAGATGGGGAGAGGTGCCTAGCTGAAATAGCAACTGATACTAGTTTCTAGTGGTGCCCAGCTACAAGATTGGGCTAGCTAGGTGAGGTGAGGCAGGAGAAGACGGTGGATAGGAGGAAGCAAGGGGAGCGGTGGAGTGACGGATCGGATAGAGGGAGGGGAAGCTCATCCACAGCATCGAATTCAGCAATCCATTTATGATTTATCCATGCAGACCCAGAGGTAGGTAGCAAGCTAGGAGATCGGGAAAAGAGGCGCTCGTTGATTTGCGGGGAAGAAGAAGAAGAAGAAGTACGACCATGTGAATCACTGGTGGGCGATGGAGGTGGCGGCAAGGCCAGCAACTCATGGCTGTGGGCTGTGGGCGTAGATTCGCGGGCAGTGGAGGAGATCCAACACCCACTGTGCTGTCGCTGCTGTCCACACACGCACGCGCGCGCTCCGTAACAAATGCACCACTGGCCTAGCTTAACTGCTCCATGTGATGTAGTACTGCCTATCTAGCTCGCTAGGAGGATGGGGCGTCGACTTTTTGACTGGGCAGCTGAGGTTGCTGCCAGCCCACCCGAGTTCAAATTCAGGTTTGAACACGTGGTGCTCGCGGAGTTTCTTTTATAAATAAATGCCAACGAGGGTTAGCTCTTGGGTTGCTTTCATTTTTTTATCTAGCTCGCTAGCAGCCAGGCAGTGGAGGTCCAAGAATTTCTGCGTGTGGATGGAGGCAAATCGGGCACACCGCACCGCACCTTTGCTATGGATGATGGATGATGTGTGCGCCATTAACTGAGCTGGTTCGAACAGTGCTCCCGATGTGAGATCCAGCAAAGTAAGAAAGGGAAAGGGTTTTGGATAAGCCGTTGATCGACGAGCAACCGAACAGTAGCGGGGGCGGTGGAATGGATGTTGTGTTTTTGACAAATTTGACTTTGGACAAAGTTGTAATTTTGCGCGATCTGACTTAAGTAATGTGACGACATTCGGTCACTGGCGTGTGGCCGGCTTGTGAAAGGGCCCACGTGTCAGTGACTGCTAGGTCAACTGAATTGAGCAGGAGTATTTTAGTCACAGTCGGTGGTATGGTACTTGTCGTCAATGGTTCTGGCTTTGGTGGATGTGGAACAAGCTATTAGAGCATCTCCAAGGGTAGACCAATATTTTGGCTATGGTAACCAAAAACAATCATGCTTTTACATCGTATATAAAAATCGGGTACCTAAATTCCAGGTTCTATTTTTACCATATGTATTTTTTTGCATATGCAATGTTCTGAATAATATGAAATTGATGACAAATAAAGCCCACACAAATGGTACTAGTACTTAATTAGTACATATTTCATCAATCCACAACCTGAAATTCAGCACAAAATTGTTCATAAACCCTAATGTGCATTAGTCTATTAGGGTTCACTAGCCTCCTCCCGCGAATCACCTCATGGATGACAACGGAACGGCTTGTTTCGGCTGCTTGTTCTTCTCCATGTCAATCAACATGATCATGGCATGTCTTCATCTTCACCCCACTGATATTCCTCCTCGAAGTAGGAATCATCATAAGACACTGAATCACGCCATCTCATCTACACAATAGAACAACCTCCACTATGAATAGTCCTAGATCGCAAAAAATAGCAAAAACAACCTGGGGGGGGGGGGGGGGGGGGATTCATCGAAAACTTAGCAAGCACCGAGCTCGATTTCGGTCTGCAGAGCGCTACAGGCCGAGGTGAGAGTCAATGCCTAGGTCATGATGGGGACAGAGGGGATATGCTAAAGGCAATTCTTACACTTTAAATTTACAGTACATTGGTATATACAAGGGGATAATTATTTTTACGAGAAACTTCCATTACAACATTTACATTGTTTCCATGGGCATGAGCACAAATATTCATGGTCGTCCCCTACTTCTACGATGCTCGACCTTCCAATCACTTCTCTTTTAAGAATTTTTTAGGTTCCTCTGTTTTTATTTTTTATTTTTGAAAATTTGTGTGGTGAAACACCAGAATAAAATGACTCTTTGAAACTTCTAGATTGACTCACAAGCGATGCTTTATTTAAAGACATATTACTAGGCTTTTCTCATGTAATCATTTCACCGAGATACCAAAGTATATCAAAGCCAAATTTATTTAACAAATATTTGGCTCTAATTAGAGAGCACATGGTAACATAGAGCATGTAATATCAAAGTGTACCCCTCTTCCGAGGCATTGCCATGTCATGAAAGAACAATTCATTAACACAAAGTAATTACCAATGCATGATATAAGCGGTTTCTTGCAATTTTAGTGTATTTGGGACATAGAGAGGGAGGAAATAAGTGTCCTCTCTCATAATAATTACAAGCAGTAGCGACAAAGTTAAAACTATAATTTTTATTAGCATCATCATGAGCACAAACGAATCGCAAACCACCAATATAAAAAACAAGATAAGACCATCAATTGTGGATGCAAGATTGGCTATTGTACTTTTGGCATATATAACAATAGTAAATTCATGTCCATATAATTCTTCTATATGGTCACAATGGCCTTCATTATAGTAAGCATCAAAGTCATCAACAAGGGACTTTTTATCTAGTTAGTTGAAAGGATCATATATTTCATCCTCTAAGCATGCAGGGTAACCAACAATAGATTGAGGTAAAGAGTTAGTCTTATTAGAAGATTGACACGGGTAGCTAATCCACTCTCCCCATTTTGTTCATCACTCTCCTCGTCTTCTTTCTCATCTAATGAGCATTTCTTTTTAGCAGTTTCCTATTCCATAACCTCACTTGTTGTTCCTACCAAACATATGCCTCTTGTCCGGCACCGGCGACTCTCTCACATTGTTCAATAATTCATGAATAGTATCTAAAAAAAATTTAAACAATATCCAAGGATCTTATATTTCAAAGATTAAATAGCACAAGCAACATCATTTGTTTCAACTTTATCAACCATAGAAGCAATTTCATATGTGGCCTTAAAGTGAAGAAAAATGTTCAACTTTCTATATCTCACAATAATTATACTCATACTTAACATAAGAAGCTAGTGTATCATTGACATAATACTCACATTGGAATAGAAAGTCTTTACAACCTTTCCTAGAGCAACAAGCTATTTGATATATATATTTCACACAAATCACCAACCAAGCCATTCAATTCTTTTAGCATACCCTTCAAGTGTTTCCCTTTCTGAGACGAACGGTGTTTCGGAAACAAAATCATGCTCTCCCTATGTATTTTACCATACTAAGCGAGGTTGGATATTAGCACACGCACAAATGGATGGAAGATAATCCAAGTATTAGCTTCTTCAGTGGTGAGGATTTTAGGAGGTTCCTCAGCTCTTTTCTTAGTAAGTAGAACAACTTTATTTACGTTTCCTACATATAGTGAAAGATAGAAAACATATGCAAAACCATAAATCTATTTATTGGTAAAGAAAATAAATGCACCCGAGAATGTTCACCCTAGCGGCATATTTCCCAACAATGTCGCCATCAAAAAGCCTGATAATCCCCGAATGCAAGGAATTGTTGTACCATTTTTCAATATGGAGGAGGAAGTATGAAGTGTCGATATCACAAGAGAGCAAAAGGTGGGAATTTATTTCTCTCATGCTCTATCTGCCCACCAATACACCCCTATGTACACTAATGTTTTCTTTACATAGACTCTCAGACTAAAGATAGTTTGCAGGTATAAAGTGTTGATGAGCAAGATTATTGAGTATTACTAGATAAAAGTTAGTTCTAATATAAAGTTGCAATAAAGTAAAAGGAAGCAGCTATGAACTAGTGGTTGTAGGTGCTGCGGAATTGCCCCTAACTAATTGGCTACAATACAAGACCGATAATCATGCATTGTAGTTTTATATGTGGGAGATGTTTGTGCTAACATGCAGCAAAATGCATTAGCTAACATGTTATTTTGATTGAAAACATTACCAAGCATCCGCAAATACTTTGGATTTAAGGTAAAATACAACCATGACATTAATAACCATGGGTTCTCTTTACCCCATATGCTTTGACTTCTACACTCAGGCACCGTAATATATGTCACTCCGGTCACCCTACGCATATTCACCACAAGATATTACTAAAACTAAAGTGTGATCTAGCATACAACACCATATCATAACATACAACTCAAATCAATCATAATAGATCACCAAAGCCACAAAACAAAAGAAATGTACCCATACATAATGAAAGTGCAATAAATCTTTGGATACAAATTCTTCACATCAAACACCATGTTTAACTAGGAGATTACATAGGTTTGTAGATAAGTATACCACTATTGAGAGGGAGGTGACGACAATGGAGATGGTGGTTGTCGATGTAGACACTGGTGGTGATAACGGTTCCCGACGTTTTTCCTGTGCCGCCGATAGAGATTAGAATAGATCTCTCTTCTTCTTCCTTGGTTCTACCTAGGAGGGATAAGCTTGCCCCTCTAGTTTTGGTGTCCATCATGCCCCCCAAAGGGCGAGAGTCCCCTTGGAGAAAGGAGCTATCCTTGGGAAGTAGTGTTCCAGACGCTAAAATATGAGTATCGTCACCATTTTTTTTATTTTGGAGATCCATAAATCCAAAAATTCAAAACAGATCAATTCAGAAACTCCGTTGATAAGTTTGCGGCAAAAGGATGTCTTCAGGGGAGATCCCTGCCTCCAATGCGGTAGGGGCTCATCGACAAATCCTGGGCTGTGGGAGGAGGCTGTGTGGAGGCTTGGGGAGTCCCTTCCAGCTGGCCTTTTGGCCCAAGGGGCCCTCTGGTACAAAAAAATATCCTCATCTTTTTTTTCTATCCCTAGAAATACCATTTTTCTGTTGTATAAAAAACACTAGAAAACAACAACTGACACTTGACACTGAATTAATATGTTAGTCCACTAAACATAATATAAAAAGGTGCCCAAGTATGTTTATATGGTATATGTATAGCATGAACATAACAAAAGTTATAGATATGTTTGAAACATATCATCGGGAGCATAAGAAAAGCTTGCCAAAACATGCCCATGTGGGATCTAGTTTGAAAACCAAGCAGACATGAAATTGACAATAAAAACCAATTGCAAATCTTTTAAATATTTAGGATAAGATTTTTTATTTGTGAATCAACTTTTAGTCCAATGTGGTCAGCATGCTTGTATTTTCTTTGTGCACTTTGTGTTCTCTCTTATCTCTTGTTGTGTGCACCTAGCAACTTCCTTTGTTTGCAATCAGTAGCCATCTCCTAGACTTTGCATGCAAACTAGAATGTTCTTGCACAAAAATAGATTGTGTGGTGGTGCGGAGACTAATACGCTAGCATCAACTTGTTATGCTTTTCATACAATTATTGATGAAAAACATTATAACCATTGGACATAATTATGCATGCTATGGATAATATGATTTCCATACCGAGTACAAAACACATATATTTCGATGGTTAACTACTGATTCCCAATATCAATACATGTATATTGACCAAGAAATGAGCACACACATTGGAAGAGAGGAGAGGGAGGAGGTATTAAAGGATAAACTACTTATTGACATCTAGTACACTCTAGAATGGTGCATTTAGTTACGCCTAATCCTGATATATACAATCAATAGCAACCGAACAAGTTCCATAGATAACTACGAATATTATGGAAAGGATGCATACAAAACACAACATAATATATTAATTTGTATAAAATATTTTGTGGACTTATGTGGTTTTATTGGTAGTCTCGATTTTAAGGTGAAAACCACTGTACTTTTTTGATAGACAAACCAAGTTAAACAAAAAAGTTAAGTAAATTGCAAAATATATTGTTTCCATTTAGCACAAAAAGTGTATATATTTCTAACACGAGTATTACATATATATAAAATTTGTGTAACTTAATGTATGAGTAGCGTCATTGTTAATTTTGCTAGTAATACATAGCTAAAATTAGAATTACAAAAAATATTTCGCTAAATGTATCAATAAGGACCAACATATATTTATATGTCACGGATAGTTATGATGAAGTAAAAAAGTTTGGTATAAATTAGTGTTGATGGCGATTGATTTTAGCTAGCTCAAGACCTGAAAAATAGTTAGACCATCCATATTGATGAATATGGCTTGTATATTGGAACTTTGGAAGTCTAATGAGTTGAAATGGTAGATCAGAAAGCAGACAATAGTCCCGCTTAGGTTGACATCATCAGGAATTTGATAGATTTGCTACCTAATAATTGATCATAGATAAGTTGTTTTTCATTAAATTAAAGTTTGTCATATCTCAGCAAGCTCTAACAAATGATGTGTCGACTCACTAGCAAATAAGTACAGAATAGTGGAGCGATGTACATAATCCCAGTTGGTTAGTTGATAAGTACGATGTCACGGACATCCAACTAAATGACGAGAGCTCCGCACGTCAGAACGACATGAGGTTGAGGTAATCCTAAGCCAGCTCCGCCACCTCCTCAACACAAGATGGCCTGCAAGTGCACAAAGCTTAGTTGTAGCCTTTTCGAAGTAAGAGTATCGATCCCATAGGAAGCACATGAATCAGCCTTTTTCCTCTTGTAGTGAATTATGCATTTTTATGCCTGCAGATAATTGTAGATCTAAAACAAAGTGAGAGCGGATGTAAATAATAATTGAGTGACAAAGTGAACTTGGAAATTAATAATATAAAAACTAAATAAGAAACTATGGCTAGAGTGACTGACAGAACTACAGAGGATTAAGGCGTTCTCACGGTGTCTGGAATCCCCATTGGTATGTGATGCCCGCAAGCCAAACAGAGTAGTGTAGCACTTTCGCAGAAGTATACCAATGAGTAATCGTCCCAACGAAGAGCGGAGGAGAGTATTTATAGTAGCATTACTGTCAGCCACATGGTGTTACAGTTCTTATGGGAAGTACTGTCAGACACATGGTGTTACAATTCTTATGGGAAGTAACTATTTGAGCTTCTGCAAATATCGTTACTGCTCTAGTAAACAGATAAACCAGGGTAACAAGAGTAATGGTTTTCAAAGTAGCAGCTATAAAAACTATTAAAAGTAAATAACATAAATGAGAATGAAAGTTGTGTTTCCTGCAATGAAGAGATTAGGCGCGGAGAGAATTTAGTTCATGGTAAGAATTTATCAAGTGTGCCAGTGCGATGGTAATACCAATTACTTGTGTTGTATTCATAGTATTTGATATTTGTGTTTTGTAGACGGATCACCCTAAGGTTATGAAACTCGTCCTCATGGGATTATTTTCATTCTATGGTCCTGCTTCACCGTTGCCACTGAGTGATCGTTTCCACAATTAAGGTCCTTGGACCGGAACCAAGCATTATGTTTGATGGATCACCGTTATCTCGTATTTTCTTTGGTCCTTATAGATATGTCCACCTATCACGATAGAGGTCACAGATCTCCTAAATAATATGTGTTACCTATGTAGGTATTGAGATCATGTTGCGTGGGCCCTTAAATTGGACAACACACGTAGAGTTACCATAGTATAACAATACTAGACAGATCATACTACTACGAATGCAAATGATGACACATAGAATAGGCACAAATGAATCTTACCACTCACCTACATCTCCCACGCCTATGGGGAATTACTCACTCATCATTATCGAGGAATCAATCACAACAGAGATAAAACCCATGAACACCATATGGATAATACCGGGAAGACAGGGTTGAAACCCACACTCTCCCCCCTCAACCCTATCGAACATGTCGGATGTTGATGATCCCGACATTGTTCGCAGCTGTTGGAATCGGACGTGACCCAGAGCCTTTGTCAGGAATTCTGCCTTCTGCTCACCAGTCCTGATGAACTGATGACCATCGTGCCCTTATCGATGCAATCACCTATGAAGTGATAGTGGTGATCAATGTGCTTGTTGCGACCGTGAAGCAAATTATTCTTGAAGAGGGAAATCGTCGATTTTTTGTCATCGAAGATGAGCGCATGGGCGGTGTCTTGCTTCAGCATCTCGCCGAGGAGGCGAGCCAGTCATGTCGCCTGACATGCCACTATAACTGCCACAATGTACTCCACCTCGCGCGAAGAAGTGACGACAACCTTTTGCCTCACTGATTCCTTGTTGATGGGTCTGCTCCTGAGGAAGAACAACATGCTATAGGTGCTCTTCCTGGAGTCCACAATGCCAACGTGGTTGGAGAAGCTGTAGCCGACTAGCTAGGTTCTCGCCATTGCGATGGCCATATACACATCCATGCGTGATTGTGTCCGCGAAGTACCGGAGCAGTTACTTGATATAAAGCACTATGTGTTTGCATGTACAACTATTGCAACCAAGTGCCTTAATGACGCAACGGAAATAGAGCACTCCACCCTACTGTAACCAAAGCCCTTATCTAGCCTCATCCGACATAACTAACCACCACTTACCCAAATTTCGAAGGTCCAATCAACCCCAACATAACCAATATCCTCAAAGCCGCATAGATAAATTGCCTCCCTAAACCCTGCCACATGGGACACATCTCGTTCATTCGGACCCATTTGTTCTTCTCTTAGCAACACCTCGTTAAAATCTCCTATACACATCCATGGCAGGGTGGACCCACTACGAGGTCTAATCATCGTATCCCACTTTTGTTGCCTCAAGCTCCGATTGGGCTCACCATAGATATAAGTTAATCTCCATTCATGTTTCCTTGGAACTGAGGTAACCGTGTTAATATGATTAGTCTTCCTAAGGCTCAGTCAACCGGGACTTCGTTAAGTCCCAGTTAATACTATGTCTGTGAGATCTTACATTGAGACTCATGTAAAATTTTCTTTTTAGTTTTTTTCTTTCTCTCTTGCATGTTACGTCACTTGACTAAGACTTGGTTAAATCTCAGCCAACTGAGACCTAGCCACACCCTAATATGATACATGGAAAAGTCTTTAACTCGCAAATTTACATTGTCCCTCCCGTAAACTGCTACTCCACAACTTGTTCCGCTACTAGCTACTACAGATCCACCATTGAAACCTAACAATGTTGTCAGGCCTTCCGCTCTTTGTCTACATATATACTTGTGTTTCCACGATACAAAGCACCGACGGCACCCACTTCCTGATGAGCTCGTGGAGCACACTCGTTGTGGGATCGCCAATCCCGCGACATTTCCCGAACAAAGTTCTCATTGATTTTGGCCGCCTCACTCATAACATCATCAGCGTCAGCATCTCCTTCTCCTCCCCATTGTCTCCTTCTCTTCACAATTGGTGCCTTGCCCGGTGTACCAGCGCCAAGGCTATCCATTGCCACCGGTGTAACCCACTCGTTTTGCAGCATCTTCCCTGCAACCGTACTTGATTGGCGCGGTCACCGGTGTCCCGGACGGGCACATCGAGGCCGTAGGCGCTGCTCTCGGCGTAGTACTCCACCGCGAGGTCGGAGAGGGCAAAGTACTCCACCGCGTCCTTGTTCTTGCCCTCTGGCTGTTGCCACACGTTGCTGGGCGCGCCCTGGAACCGTTCCTGTTAGACTATTTATAGCTTCTGTACTTATGTACGTATATTGTACGTATTGTAACACACCCATTATATATATATATATATATATATATATATATATATATATATATATATATATATATATATATATATATATAGAGGGTTGTGCTGGTTTCCCCAAAATTTATTGTCTTACATGGTATCACGCTAGGTTACGATCGCTTCCGCTACCAAACCCTAATACCCGCACCGCCGCCGCCGCCGCCTTCCCCGCCGCCGCGCCACCGATCGCGCCGCCGCCATTTCGAGCGCCGCCACCACCGGTTCCACTGCCGCGGGGCTCCTCCCGGCCTCCCTTGCGGCCCTGCTCAATCTCCCGCTGGATGTCGTCGCCGTCCCGGCCCCGCTCGGGACCCGGAGCATTGGCTCCGTCTACTCGACACCGCCGGCGCCCTCGCTCGGGCGCGACCTCGTGGTCCACACCGCGACGCCGCCGTCCGTCACCGATCCCGCGGGCGTTGTCCCGCCGCTCCTGCCGGCAGCGCCCCACACTGCCCCGATGGCGGGGTTTGCGGCGTCCGCCCCGGCCACGGGTTTTGCGGCGTCCGCCCTGGCTGCGGTCCTGCCTACTCCCGCACCGACCTCGGTTGCTCCGGCTACCTCCATGGTGCTTGCACCCCAGGGAGCCCCCTCGATGGGATTGTCATCACCGCCGCCGTTTCACTTCGGTCATCTCATCACCATCAAGCTCTCCGCCGACAACTACATCTTCTGGCGTGCGCAGGTTCTCCCGCTCTTGGGTAGTCACTACCTGCTCGGCTACGTCGACGGATCTCTTCCCTGCCGCCCCCCCCCCCCCCCCCCCCCCCGCACTGGTGGACAGCGTGCACTAGTAGAAAACCACCCATTAGTCCCGGTTCGTAAGGGTCTTTAGTCCTGGTTCACGAACCGGGACTAATGGGTCGTTACTAATGCCACCAGCCATTAGTCCCGGTTCAAACACGAACCGGGACCAATGTGGCTCCACGTGGCCCTGTGCACCGAGCCCAGTCAGAGGGCCTTTGGTCCCGGTTGGTGGCTCCGTCATTTTTTTAAGAAAGTGGCTGCTTTAGGGGTTTTGGGGTTTATTTTTAGGTTGTTATTATAGCTAGCTAATAGAGAGAAGTGTCCTCTTTCATCTTCGTCCTTGGTTTATCAACGCTGCTGCTATGTTCATTGCACCCGCAGATATGACATGGCTCATGCATGCTTTGCATCATACATCATCATATATACGTATATAATAAAGTCCTACTAATCATGCATCATCATACTACTTCAACTCGTTATTAATAATAAGTCATACGATCATCATCCTCATATATAGTCATCGAACCCAACCCTACATAATTGTTCTTAGCACATGATCATCAGTACCAGGTATAGGACACCCTTAAGGTAAAATAGCATAAAACAATATAGGCCCTGACTCTCCATTATGAAGAATGGCGATCATCCTGTCTCCAATTCTTGCCTTTCGCTGCTTATTGCTTCCAAGAAGCTCCTTACGACTGTCCATACATTTTTTCCATTCTTTGATTGTTATGTCTCCACTTCTTTTAGAAACCCGGTATGGACAGTTGAGATTCGTAGGACGACCTGGTAGTATGTTCAAAACATGAAGGCTACCACGCGTATACATCAGATGAGGCACACAATCATTCGGGATTATCTGTTGAAAAACATAGTAATAACTTCGTAGTTAGCAATGATGTACTAGTTTTAGAAGTGTGCAAAAAGATGCACGGATGTTGTAATAGTAAAAAATAATCTTACCAAGGTATCTCCATGATAGTTACCGTAGTTCAAAACGTGCACTAGTGGCACGTATTGACCATAATGTGAGGAGTTTGATTGTAGATATTGTAATTCTCAAGATCTCTACAAAATCCGACCAGATGTCGTTTCTCCTGATAAGTTAATTCGCAGCCTTCGGTGTAGTACGTTCTGTCTACCATCTTCCGCACATTCTTTGAAGAATAAAAATAAGCTGTCAATGGAGATAAGTTGTCAACTATATATTTTGAAATAAACAATATAAATTACTTAATAACTATGTTTAGCTCACATGAGGGAAGAACTGGAGGTATATCCACAAAGACCCAAATCGTAGGTGTCTCTTGCTTGATTGTAGGATCACCAAGATCCATGGTGACAATCATACCCTCTTCAAGACCATACATCTTGCAAAATGCATCCCAATTTTTGCAACCAAAATGGGTTACACTCTGAGCATTGTACAGCTTTACTTGAAAATCCACACCATGTTCGGTATTTAGGCAAATTTTTTTGGTTTCGAAATTTTCATGGTCTTCAAAATCCATCCTCTCCAAGACATAGCGTCTTGCAAAGCATGGGATAAGCTAGTCGAATTGGAAAAGATGAAAAATACACGTTAAAATAGTTGAAGTCATGCTTAATTACGAAAAAAACTATTGTCGTCGTTGCGTACCGTATGAACATCGCAAGTCTCCTCGAGCTTAATGCTGAAGCGTCGATCTTCCTCCAGCTCAATGAATCTGTCGCACATACCTCGGTCGTCGTGGCACCAGTCGCACTCCCCCGGGCGATTTTCGTCGTCAGATGAGTACGACATTTCCGCCCTACGTTCATAATTCAAATATTAAACTAGATCATTATTATAAATCACGGGTTGACTATCGATGATCGATGTACGTACGGGTTGAATATTATACCAAATTGTCTAGCACACGGGAATGAAGGAGAACTTATCCAATGAGCATTCAATAAGCAAAACCAAATCACAAAATAAAGTATAGTATTCAAATTAGCATGCATTCAATAATTATAAGTAAAAGTACATCATCTCTTGGTGTCCGTACATCATCGAATATTATCACTAATAAAACTAGAACCGTAGCGCCCGACGGGTATCGACGCGGGCGGTGGACACCCAAAGATAAGGAACCATCACAGGATCATAGCTCCAGTGAGATCCCTGAAGAACCTGCCAGGTATTGTCGAACCTCCCCTCCAATGCAACCATGTAGCGACGGACGTGCTCGTCCTCCTCGCTGACACGGTGACGTACCACCTCCGCGGTGTCCGGATGCCTCACCACCGTCACTGGCCCACGCGACCGCCACCAAACAAGGATCGGGTCAACAACGGGCTGCCTCCTCACCAACCTACGTCCCCCGAAAGGTAGCACCTCCCAATACCAACCCGGCGGAGCCCAGTCCCGAACATGACCCTGATCAAGCAGGCCTCCACCGCCGAGTCGACGACGAGGAGGATGCGGGATAGGCATCGCCGACGTCGACGCGAGAACTACTTTTATATATAGTTAAATAAAAGCAGTCTTATTAATTAAATCAACTATCTAGTTCAACTACTAAACACTTACTATAAATAAATAAGTAGTACTTACTAAAAACAAACTACTTCATATATCAACTACTTCTTCTTTTTTTCCTTTTTCTAAATACTATGAACAGAAAAATAAAGATCTAAATTACACAATATGAACAAATCTAACCGAAAAAAATCTAACATAAAAAAACTAACAAAAAAAATCTTTTTACAGAAAAAAATCTAACATAATATAATACATATCTAAATTACTACACATCTAATCCTGCATAAAGATCTAAATTACACAATATGAACAAATTTTACAGAAAAAAGATCTAACATAAAAAAACTAACATAAAAAATCTTTTTACAGAAAAAAATCTAACATAATATAATATATATCTAAATTACTACACATCTAATCCTACATAAAGATCTAAATTACACAATATGAACAAATTTTACAGAAAAAAATCTAACATAAAAAAACTAACATAAAAAATCTTTTTACAGAAAACAATCTAACATAATATAACACATATCTAAATTACTACACATCTAATCCTACATAAAGATCTAAATTACACAATATGAACAAATCTAACAGAAAAAAAATCTAACATAAAAAAACTAACATAAAAAATCTTTTTACAGAAAAAAATCTAACATAATATAATACATATCTAAATTACTACACATCTAATCCTACATAAAGGTCTAAATTACACAATATGAACAAATTTTACAGAAAAAAGATCTAACATAAAAAAACTAACATAAAAAAATCTTTTTACAGAAAAAAAATCTAACATAATATAATACATATCTAAATTACTACACATCTAATCCTACATAATGATCTAAATTACACAATATGAACAAATCTAACAGAAAAAAAAATCTAACATAAAAAAACTAACATAAAAAATCATTTTACAGAAAAAAATCTAACATAATATAATACATATCTAAATTACTACACATCTAATCCTACATAAAGATCTAAATTACACAATATGAACAAATTTTACAGAAAAAAAATCTAACATAAAAAAACTAACATAAAAAATCTTTTTACAGAAAAAAAATCTAACATAATTTGAACAAATTAATTACACAATCTACATTAACTACACATCTAATCTAACAAAAAAATCTATGAACTACAAAAAAATTTAAAAACAAATCTAACAAAAATTAAAAAAAGAGGCTCACTGCGTCGGCGTCGGCGAGGTGCGGCGCGGGGCGGCGACAGCGTCGAGGCGGCGCGGGCCGGGGCGGCTGCGGCGTCGGGGCGGGGCGGGCGGCGACGGCGCGCGGGGCGGCCGGGGCGGCACGGGGCGGCGACGGCGTCGGGGCGGGGCGGGGCGGCGACGGCGTCGGGGCGGGGCGGCGTCGGCGTCGGGGAGGAGTAGAGGCCGGAGAGATCGAAAAAAGTTGCTAAGTGCTGTATATATAGAAACGGCATTGGTCCCGGTTCGTGGGACAAACCGGGACCAATGCCTCCTTTAGTCCCGGTTGGCGCCTCCAACCGGGACCAAAGGCCTCTTTTCAGCAGCCCAAAGGGCGGGAAACAAAGACCTTTGGTCCCGGTTGGTGGCTCCAACCGGAACAAAAGGGTTGTATTGGTCCCGGTTGGAGCCACCAACCGGGACCAAAGAGGGGCATTGGTACCGGTTGGTGCCACCAACCGGGACCAATGTAATTTTTTATCTCTGCAGCTGTTTTTTTGTTGGTTTCTTCCAGCAGCTTTCGTTTTAGTCCCACCTCGCCAAGCGAGAGGCACTAGCAGCTGTTTATAAGCCCTGAGTGCAGATACAATGACGAAGAGGCTCAATGCTCCTGCACGTTGGTTAGCTTCAAGCCTTGCGGAATACGGTAGACTGCACAGAGCTATGTGCAGTGCAGTTGACACTATCTCGAAAGGCTTGAAGCAAATTAACGAGCATTGCGACTCTTTTTTATTTTTAATGACTTATTACAACTCAGCAAAAAAAAGAAAAAAATAAATGTAGCAGAAAAGAAACAAATATATAAAAAACCACTCAGAAATAAATAGAAGAAAAAATCAGGGTGTTCTGTGTAAAATATGTCGCGCCTAGCGCCGTTAGTCACTGACAAGTGAATGCATGTATACGTGTACTGTGACCGTATCTGCACGCTTGAGTCAAGTTAGGTGATCACAAAACCGTATTTCTGAAGTTTTAGCACCAAACTAAACATGCAACGCAAGTTTTATGACTACCGGTGATATTACCTCTTAAAAAAATGAATTGCTCTCGACCAGGCTTGAGAGATATCAATTATGTTACTAGTGTCATGTCTCTAAGTTGGGTCCATAGTGTAAGCATGATATATTAGTTTCTCATGTCTTACCACCTGGTGATTTACGAATTTGCCACTGTATTGGTACCAAGGTTATCACGTGGTAACTTTTTATAAAATGTTTTGCAACTAATACATTGCCATAGAGCAACAAAAGAGCGTGAGAAAAGCTTGTAAAAATATGCCCATGTGGGTCTAGTTAGAAGGCCACACTGATATAAAGCCCACAATAAAAACGGATTGTGAATGTCATAAATGTTTAGGCTCTGAAAAGTTTGTACTCGTGAACCAACTTTTAATGCAATGTTCTCATCATGCTTCTGATTTTCCCTATGCACTTTGTGATCTCACTAATCTCTTGTTATGAGCATGTAGAAATGCAAACTAGAATGTTCTTGCATGAACTAGGTTGTGTCATGGTATGGAGACCAATACACTTACATCAATTGTTAAGTTTTTCAAAAAACTATTGAAAACAACAACATTAAAAACATTGAAATCAGCATGTTTTAAACAATATGATTTCATACCAAGTACAAAGCTCATATATTTCGATGCCTAACTACTTTTTCCTAAGATAAATACATGCATATTTGACAAAGAAACAAGCACCCATCAAGGGTGAGAGCAAAGGGAGGAGGTATTCAATGACAAACTATTTATTGGCATCACCATACACTCTAGAATCGTGTATTTCATTATGCCTAAGCCTGATATATACAATTAATAGCAGCCAACAAGTTTAGATAACTATGAATATTTTGGAAATGACACATACAAACACAACATAGTATATTAAGGTGTATACATTAACTTCCGGAGTTATGTGATATTTTTGGTATTATTAATTTATGGTAAAAACCTCTGTAATAGTTCTCATAAGCAACCCAAATTAAACCATAAATTAATTAAAATGCAAAATAGATTGCTTTGGTTTAGCACAAAATGAACATATTCAAATTTATTTAACTTAATGTGCATTAGCGGGATGTCCTTGTCGATTTCGCTAGTATACATACCAAAAAAATACAATTATAACAAAGTATATCGCTAAATATAGCAATAAGGGTAATATATACTTATGTGTCACATATGGTTATGATGAATTAAAAAAGTTTAGTATAAATGTTGGGTAACGGTTCATTTTATTTAGCTCACAAACTACTCAATTTAGTTAACAAAGGAAGGGAAGCAGGGTTGACAGTTATAGAGAATGACATTCCTGTCAGGGACTACTACCATCTACTCAATTCAGTTCGTGTCCAAAGCACTGCAAAGGCTATTGAACACTATAAGAAAGATAAAGAGAGAAGGGATGAGAAGAAGATCGCCAAGGTGGCGAAGGCCGTGGCTGTGAAAAAAACGGCTTCATCTTGAAGGGAGATAGTAATACACGATACTTCCAATTGATCGCCAATGGATTGCATCCAACTGTTAGTCTGAACAAAGAACAAAGACAGCATACTAACAAGATACAGAGCTCTCTAAGATTTTTTATTCATAAAGGACGACAACTTAAGCACGGGTATAACCAGCGGTTTACTCAAACTAGCATGGTGGATGTTTTATTCCCTGCAAGAAATACAAGTTGCTGTTGCTGAGCAGCGCAACTGACTCGGGGCTTTCTTCACAACTAGTCATGTACAGTGGGAGCTGGTACGGAATCAAGGATCCCTAGCCGAATCGAATTCAGGTTAAGTTATGGACTTATATGATGAAAATAAAATAAGAGCGGGCCTTCACACCAATGAGCGAACAAATAGCACTCAGCCGTCCAACATAGAAAACTTGCTAGTCTACTAGTCTGATTCTCACAAGTGCAGCAGATACTGAAAGTTCATTGCCTTCACGGTTCGATTGATGAAATCCCAAAGGCAGGCCATCCAACCCAAATAAGTAAGCACGCCACTGATGGGATAACCCGCCCAGAGCTAGCGAAGTATGTAATCCAAGCACAAACAGCTAATCCAGGTAAGGAAAATCGAAGTAAAGGTGAGAGATTACTCGCTTACCGGGGTCGGACTCGATGGTGCACCACGACATCCTCACGGGATCCTCGGACGGCGCAGCAGCGGGCGAGGGAGGCGAGCCTGCTGGCAACACAAGCGCCGGGTTTGGCCTGGATCCGCCGGCGCAAGTTTCGACCCAAACAGATGAAAACCTGGGTCTTGTGGGCTTGACTGGGCCGTTTTTTTACACCGGTGGCAAAAAAAAAACGGCTAGAGGCGGCTTGTTGGAGGCACGACTAGAGATGCTCTCAAGGCCCAGGCCGATCGAGTGGAGATCGAAGAGTTTTTGCCGTATACATGATACAGAATGGATTTTGCTCAAAACAAAATGATACCAGGTTGAGTACACCGCACACAGTTTGAGTTTGTGGTGTATACGTGTCGTCCATCGTAGCTAGGCCACATATGCGTGCATGCACTGGCAAAACAAGAGCGATGATGACATCATGAAGATCATACAAGTTTAAACTACGGCAAAAAAATAGCGCCCTATATAAAATATGGTTGCCCCTTAAATTACACTATTATCGTGTTATAACGTGTTATAGTGTGCTATTAGCAAGACATTGTAAACTGATTTACACTATTAGAAAACAGGGCTTTCGTCACAGCCGGATCGGAGCAATAGTCCCGGTTGCGTTACGAACCAGGACTAATGTGAGCATTAGTCCCGGTTCAAGCGGCTAGGGCACCGTACATGCATTAGTCCCAGTTCAAATGGGACCTTTAGTCCCGGTTGGTGCCACGGACCGGGACTAAAGGGTGCGATGCCCATTAGTACCGGTTCGTGGCACCAACCGGTACTAAAGGTTAGACCTTTAGTACCTTTTCGAGCCACCAACCGGTACTAATGCCTCAAACCCCATTAGTACCGGTTGGTGGCTCGAAAAGGTACTAATGCCTCAAAGCCCATTAGTACCGGTTCGTGGCACGAACCGGTACTAAAGGTCCCATTTTCAAAACTCTACCCCCCCCCCCCCCCCCCCGATTGCCTTTTCAGTTTTGTAAAAAGCAAACGATAAAGATAAAAACTTCAAAAATTAAAATCCTTCGAGATGTAGTCATGTTACTACATCTACTAGTTAGGAAAATTTAAAAACTTAAATTTGGACATGTTTTGCAAAAAGTGTAGGGAAAAGGTAAAACGGCTATAACTTTTGCATACTATGTCAGAAAAAATATATAATATATCAAAATGTTCAGCACGAAAATCCGCATCTGATTTTGACCGCAATTTTTAGAATCCTCAAATTCTAAAAGGAAAAAAAGTTATGCTTAAATTTCAGTTTTTTATTTTTTTTATTTTTTGTTAAATTTGTGGTCAAACAATGGTCAAACTACTTATTCAATAAATATTAGTGTTACTAAATAATTATTTCAGTTTTATTGAATTTTGGTTAAATCTGGTCAAACTGTGGTCAAACTATGGTCAAATTATGGTCAAACTATTTATTCAATAAATATTAGTGTTACTAAATAATTATTTCAGTTTTTTTTGAATTTTGGTCAAATCTGGTCAAACTGTGGTCAAACTACTTATTCAAGAAATATTAGTGTTACTAAATAATTATTGTTTTTTAGTACAATAGTTTCAAACTCAAACAGTGAAATGTGTGATTTCATGCTCAAGCTAAATTCCTGAGGGTTAATAGGATTGACATCTTAATATTGTCAGGAAAACAACAAGTGCAGACTTGGAAACGAGGGAGAATAGAACCCGAAAGTTAAGCGTGCTTAGGCTGGAGTAGTGAGAGGATGGGTGACCGTCCGGGAAGTTAGATGATTTGGAATGATGAGGGGTGATTAGAGATTAGCGGTTAAATTGAGCAGCGATGAGGGAGGGGTGATTAGAGATTAGAGGTTAAAATAATTTAGAAATTTGAAAATCAAGAAAAAATTCAAAAAAAATTAAAAAAAATCATAAAATTTTCTTTAGTACCGGTTGGTGTTACCAACCGGGACTAAAGGTGGACCTCCAGGCAGCGGCCACATGGACGACCTTTAGTCCCGGTTCGTGTAAGAACCGGACTAAAGGGGGATGCTTTAGTAACAACCCTTTAGTCCCGGTTCCAGAACCGGTACTAAAGGCCCTTATGAACCGGGACTAAAGACCCTTTTTCTACTAGTGTTATTTAGCGAGACAATTCGTTTCATGCTATAGTGTGCTATTAACCGCGCTATGGCGCACTATTTTTTTCCGATGGTTTAAACTAGAAGATATATATCTTCACTCGCAAACCATGAATCCAATTTACCGTCCATCTTCGTTGTTGGCTTTTCCTCTGATGGACCCTAAAAACAAGACCTAGCACTGGTACATTTCCACAACCTCTTTTTTTCAACTTCAAACATTTTTGGGGAAAAACCTCTGATCTATTCATTCAGTGCAAAGGTAGCACAAAGAACATCTAAAAAGTAAAAAATTACATTCAAATATGTAGTCTACATGCATTGGAGTGAGCCGAAGGTTCACCCCCTCATTGCCCCTCCCCATCAGTCAGGCAAAACTTGTTGTAATAGATATACAAGAAGTCGTCGTACGTGCTAAGACCCCACAAGACCAACACACTCGAGCAACAACCGCCGTTGACCAAGAGAAGCGTAGATCGAGAGAGTCCAACATGTAGACACACAAACAAATGCCAGATGCCCGGATCCAAGCGAAACCGCTGAAGAGAAATGCCAACTGAATGTAACGAGATCCATCAGAGACAAATCTCCACATGCCCTTCAACAACGGAAGTAACACTGCGGTATGTGGATTATGTGGGGGAGAACTTCATTCCGTCTTCAGGGAGCCGTCGCTGCGTTGCCTTCTTAAATAGGACACAAGCCCTAACAAAACACACACAAAAAAGAAAGAAAAAACATAGCCTTCCCATCGACAAGGGTCGGGATCCACCCCGACTCCATGGCGTCAAGACCACAAGAGACAAGGCACATCAGCGGCGGCGGCGACGAAAGGGAGGGGAAACCCTAACGCTTGGGTGCACTTGTGTCTCATAGCGAAGGGGGTGTCTATGTCTATTTTTTTCATGTTCAAAATTGCCAGTGATGATTTATGAATTTGTATGAATTTTGTTTTCTTTTAAACAAGAATTTGTGGGCGTTGGAGGTAGATCCTAGGCCAATAAACAACCAATGGATGTCCCTGTTATTCTGGGACTCGCTTACTAACGCAGGAGATCCAACGATCCGTTGGCGTTGTTGTCCACACACACTCTCTTTCTAACAGTGTAACTTCTCGGCCATGTTCGTGTGCGCTGGCATAGCAGCCAGCAGGCAGGCAGTGGAGGACAAATTCTGGTCACGCCATGTGGATGGATGGCTCTGTGTTTGTGGCTGCCAATGAACGATTGAAGAGGATGCCGAGATCAGGAGCAAAGGATATAACTCACCGTCGAGATGTCGTGGTCCACACACAACAGTTATGAGAATCAAGATTGCACATTGGTCGTAGATCAATGTGTAACTGTTTTCTTACATTCCCCGCGAAGAAAAAAACTGTTTCTGACACACAAAAACATCAAGGCAGCAGTGATGGAATATCTGTTGCACAGGTGCTTTGTGTTGCATCCGATGCCCCGAACTCGCTAGCACATTTATAAACGTTCTAAAAATTCTGAAGAAAAGACAAGTTCGACACTGAATAATACATTATGTACGTTGAGCCATAGATTTGGCTCATTGTCACATTGATGTTAAATATGTTACTTCCGTATCTCAAGCAAGATAATTCAAATTTTCATACGAATTTTATGACAACATATAGTGATGACGTGTCAATATGCTAGGTTTCTTTCAGATTTTCTAAATATATTTGGAAATATACTACGGGATCCGGTGCACCAGTAACACGCATTACAATAGTGGGTGCACTACATACATTCCTGTAGAGCAATTACACGAAAATGGCCTATTTGTTTTGTTTTTAAATTTTGGGAATGACGAACACGGACCGCAGTACACGGCCCAGCCCGGGAACAGAGTCTGCCCGGCCCATAACGGCCCAGCACGCACGCACACGGTGGATACGAAACCCCAAAGCCCTCGCGACTCCTCCACCTCCACTCGACACCGCAGCAGCAGCCACCTCCGTCCGCCGCCGCCTGCCCGCCGGCCAGCGATGAGGGTGAAGAGGCGGTCGCGGCACCGCAAGGTGGTCAAGTTCTACTCCACCTGCTTCGGCTTCCGCCAGCCCTACAAGGTGCTCGTCGACCGCACATTCATGCACCACCTCCTCGTCCACCAACTGCTCCCCGCCGCCGACGCCCTCCACAAGCTCCTCTCCGCCGCCCGGGCTCCCCCGCTCTTCACCTCCAAGTGCGTCCATTCCCGTAGCATGTTCCTGGTTGTTCTGCGCGTAGGAAAATTTTAATTTGCAGTCGACGCACCCTATCGTAGAACCCAACAACTGCATCGTCAAATGGGTCCTCGTCATCATCCGTGTTGAGATATAGATAACATAAACCTTGGGTCTTCTTCCTCTGAAGAAGAAGCAGATCAACTCACCCGCGGTGAGACCATTATGGGCAAGGAAATGATCCCATCCACCACCTCCCATCTGGGTCTTGGTCTTTTCTCGAGCTCCACAGTGTAGAGGTCACCAGGAGCCTCGAAGATCATGATGTCTTCGGTGAGCTCTTTGAAGTCCAACCTCACGATGCAAGGAGCGATCTTTGTAACAAAACACAAAAACACACACAGCACATTAATAGCAAAAAAATAGACATATTCATGTTAGAGAAGAAGGCTTGTTACTGCTGAAGAAACAAAACACTACTGGAAATATATGTCGAACAGATCGCCAATTGCAAGGATGCTGGCGCACCTTGACTTGCACCGTTGACATGGTGGTGCTGGAGCCATTCTACAAAAAAAATATATCAATTGATCGGCCTGTGCACTAAAATTAATACGCTACTAAAAGAATTTCAACGGATTCTACAAAAAAGCATTCAGATTTTTAGTATTGTTTATAACAGATCACGGTGATTACTAGCAAGGTATGATCATGTTCCAGCAATGTATATAATTAAATGAAAACTACAGCCATGAACTAGCAATGCATATAACTAATTAAAGTATGGCCATGTACTAGCAATGTATATAACTAATTATGACTAAGCAACACCTCTAATATTCCAAAATAGCTACTAATTTCCAGGAATTACTGTGACAACATATGCAATATTATTACTAAGCAACACCTCGACTATTTCCAACTGCAAAGCAACACCTCAGCTCAAAATATTATAACTAAAACTTTGCTATTTCCACTCTACCTCAGCTATTGATATTTATGTCCTAACTGAACATTCTACATCAGCTATTGCTATTTCCATTGCTATTTTTAACTAATTAGGCTATTTGGACATTCTACCAACTCGAATTGAAGCTTCCTAGGGCATGTACCAAAAAAAATCGGAGGGAGATGCTCACCTAGCATTGGAGCCAAGGGTAGTTGTTGCCTACTGTCTACTCAGTCACCGTCGCCTGCCGCCGTCTCTGTCGCCATCGCTGAAACCCTAGCGATGGGAATCACACCTCGGCTCAAAAATGAATCCAAAAGGCCTATTGCATTCGGCATAGAGAGAGGGAGGTCTAGATGTGTACTTGAGGACTAGAGGATGCCGGAATTCGTTCGGCGACGACCATTGGTAGAAAAGGGATTGAGAGAAGGCGATAAGAAGGGGATCAAGAGGAGGCGAGTGAAGTGAGGGGGGTGTGGCCCCTTTGGCTCGACAGCGTCGGACGTAACATTGGGCTAGGCCCAATAGGCCCAACTCGGAAAAATAATAAAAGTTCCAAAAATACTAAAAAGATGCAAAATCTATAAAAAAACACAAAAAACAATACAAAGAATCCAAAAATACAGAAAATAAATAATTAAACTCAAAAATAATTATTCCATCTTGAATAAAAAAATCTCTCAAAAAAAGATAACAAGACTCAAAATAAACATTCTAACATCAATAACTAAAACTCTCAAAAATAATCTAAATACATATAAAAAATAAGACTCAAAATAATAATATATTCAAAATATACATTTTTACTTTAATAACTAAAATATCTCAAAAATCATTAAACAGTCTCAAACTAATAATAAAAATACTCGGAATTATATTAGTTTCAAAATAAATATTATTAATGTAACAACTAAAAGTCCCAAAAAGAATAATAATGACTCTATAATAAAAAATGAACTAATAATATATTCAAAATAAATATTCTGAGAGTGTTTATAAAAATTCAATACCGCCACTAGACAAATTACCTATGACGTTTGTAGAAACCCAATGTCGACAAACTTGAGACTGGTCCGTACAGATTGACCAACAAACTGTGGCATGGTAGAAAAAAGCAACGATGGCACTAACATTGTAAAGCTAGGGTACTAAATATGTCAACACCACTACTATTTAAAAGAAATTGTGGTGGCGTTGATTGGAAATGACATGCCACAAATTAGAGTTCTGGCTAGCCATTTCTCTAGTAGTGTTAGAAAATATTAAACATGTATAAAAAAATGTTTCTAATATATATGAAAATTTATAATGTGTATGAAAAAATTAACATCAAAACATATATATTAAAAAAATGTTAAACGTGTATACAAAAAATATTTTTTTATGTATACAAAAAATATACAATATATAGAAAAATTTACATTGTATTACAAAATTATGCTTAAAACAAATGTTGATCGTGCGTGTACATAAAAATGTCTCTGATGTATAGAAAAAATGTTAAATTTTTATGTAAAAAATTATACATTAAAAGCATATATTTACAAAAATGTAAATCAAGTATTTCATGAATCTTAATTATTTATATAAAAATGTTGATTAGTAAAAAGAATACACAATGTGTATGAAAAATGTAGACATAAAATTATTTTAAAAATTGTTAATCATTGTTTTCGAAAATGCGAAGGTGTATATGAGAAATGAGTAATGTGTATGGATAAATGGAGACATAAGAAAATATAAATTTTCAACAATATTAATAATGTATGTGAAAAGTGTCAAATTTTTAGTTTAAAAATGACCCTTATGTATATGAAAAATATTGATTGTTTATCTGAAAGGTTTACATTGAAATTTATGTTTAAAAATAAAATTAGTCATGTATTTAAAAAATCAATGTGCACAGTAAAATATTTTAATTGTATACGGAAAATGATTCGGCTAATTGTAAGAAATGTTACACTCTTATAGAAATATATACATGTTCTATACGAAAAGAGAGAATCAAAATCTAATGAAAGTTGACAAAAGAAAGAAAACTGAAACCGGTGCAAAAAAATAAAAACAATGAAACTAATAGAGAAGCTAAAATAATAATAATAAATCAAGTAATAACATAAAAAATAGAAAAACTAAAGGAAATATTAAACAGATAAAAAAATTAAAAGCAGAGAAAGAAGAAAACAAATAAAAAGAAAGGAAGTAAAAAACCATGAAAAATCGGAGAAAGAAATGAGAAACTCAGTGAAAAAACAAAAGAAAAAACGGAGAAAAATACAAAGGAAACCGAAGCGAGCAGCAAATAACAAGCGAGGTAGGCATGAATATGGACTCCCCAATACTGTAGCTCGATCGCTAGGAGGACAGTGCTATCCCCAGTCTAGCAGAGTTGAAGTACTAGACTTGATACTGGTGCTCGTGTTTTTCTGAATTTATTTTAGGCCTTCCCGCGACGTGCTTTCCGCGAGAGGCATGTTTCCATTGACTTTGAAGGCGTTTCTAACGACTTCTTCAATGTATGTGTCGGCTCAGTCTCTCGAAGATACTCCTCAAGGTAGGAGGTGCATGCGCATATTTATAGAAGTGAGTATATATGCATATGTACAAGCGTCTATGTTTGTAATGTGTTAAAAAGAATACTTTAGCTCGCAGGAAATCCTTCGAACGAGGGACTTGCATCCATCCTGCATTGAGCGGGATATAGCTCTCGCGGTAAGCCCGCGGGTGCATTTTTTCCCCCAGGAAGAGGCTATTTATATATTTTTTTCCCACGAAGAGGCTATTTCCCCGCAGGTGCATTTTTCCCCACGAAGAGGGCCCAGCCCAGAGCCCACAACAGATTTCCTCCGGCCCAGCACGCACGCGGTGAAGACGAAAAACCCGTAGCCCTCGCCACCTCCTCCAACTCCACTCGACACGCAGCAGCCACGTCCGGTCGCCGCCGCCTGCCCGCCGTCGCCGCGATGAGGATGAAGAGGCGGTCGCGGCACCGCAAAGTGGTAAAGTTCTACTCCACCTGCTTCGGCTTCCGCGAGCCCTACAAGGTGCTCGCTGACGGCACCTTCGTGCACCACCTCCTCGTCCACCAACTCCTCCCCGCCAACGACGCCCTCCGCGAGCTCCTCTCGGTGTCCAGGACGACGCCGCTCTTCACCTCCAAGTGCGTCCTGGCCGAGCTCCGCCGCCTCGGCAAGTCCCACTCCCAGGCCTTCGACGCCGCCCAGCTCCTCGCCACCGCCAGGTGCCCTTCTATCATCCTGTTTTTATTTATTTTATTTACAGTAGCAATTTCGAATATGAATCACTTTCTACTTTCATATTAGTTACCTGATGATAGAATTAGAGCCAATCTGGCTCTGGGCCGTCTGAAAACCCAGATGCAATTTCAACTGTTGGTTAATCCGAACCTCCCAGTTTGTGTTTATCCTGTAAATTGGCACTGTTTTGTTCACTTCCAATATTCTCAACTGCAAATAAAAATTTATTGGAATCGGATCACATTGATTAGCTTGGTTCCATTTTCCAACTACGAAACTTCATGGCTGAGCTGAAAAACGTGTACCAGAATTGTGCACATTGGTTTTCTTCTTTCAGTTTGAGTATTGCTACTATGTTCAATCATTCGGGAACGATAGTTTTATAGCAGGTTGAAACATGGATTGTTCAATGGACTTCTGTTGAAGAGTTTTTTTTTGAGAGAGAGACTTCTGTTGATGTGTTGAGTGTATTCAAACTACTACATTCAGTGAGGATAGTTTTGCGGTATCATGACTAGTGGAGGCGCTGATTGTTTGTTCTCCGGAATTTTATTCGTGTCTTCAGTTGCGAGCATGACAAAGTCGTCAGTGCTGTGGGCTGTATCCTGTCCCTGGTTGGTGATAAAAATCTGGAGCACTACTTTGTCGCCATCCAGGATTCTGGTCTTCGGGCAAATCTACTAGAGGTATGAAGATTTACTATGCTTTTGTAGCATTCTACTTTTACCATGTATCCACCTGAATTTTATTTTTGAAAGAATTTGCTCAGGGACATGAATACAACGGACAAGTATCATATCATCTATCTAACAGAAACAACATAAACAAATCTATTTTTCCATCTTATCGCCACCGCCAGGTCCCCTTCTGATGCTACTTCTGTCCTCCTGTTCTTATTTATTTTATTTGTTTACAGTCTAGAAAACACTACGAAATTGTGTTGGTCGTCGATTCAATTTCGATATGAATCACTTTGTTCTGTCATGTTAGTCACCTGATAGAATCAATTTGGGCTTGGGCTATCTGAAAACCTAGGTGCATTGGTAGCTTATTTTGCAGTTTCAAATATAGTAGAACACTTCGTTCCAGCATGTTAGTTACATGATGATACAGGATACAGCTAATTTTGTTCCGGGCTTTCTGGGAACCAGGTGGAATTTGATGATATAGTCCTCGCTGTTAGTTCTGTCCCTTGGCACTTGTTACTCTAGAGACATTAAACTCGAGTACAGTATGAAACTTATTTGCCACCTATGAAATCGTATACTGGATTTTGGATCAACTTGGTTTTGTTTTGTCAGTTTGATTGTATGATTTTCTGGTACTACTACTGCTACTACATCCAGTCAGGATAGTCTTACTGTATCGTGACTTGATTAGCTCGAGGAACTGACGATTGCTTGTTCTGTGGACTTCTGCTGGTGTGTTCAGCTGCAAGCATGAAAAAGTGGTCAGTGCAGTGGATTGTATTCTGTCGCTGGTCGGTCATAAGAATTCGGAACACTACTTTGTTGCCACCCAGGATTCTGATCTCCAGGGTAAGCTACGGGAGGTATGAAGATTCGCTGCACTTATCTAGCATTCTAATTTTACCATTTTATATTCTGATTTTTTTTTGTGAAAGAATCTGGTAGGGTCAATAATACAGCCTACAAGTGTCCAAGTATCTACTTAAAAACTAGCAAAATGTATTATGACATATTAAAAACTGCTTCTGCTGCAGTGTGCTCATGCATGTTTTCCTTGGCTGTAGGTCCCTTGTGTTCCTGTGATATACGGTCTGAAGAACTCCCTGTTTATTGAGCAACCCTCTGTGCAGCAACGCAAGTTTGCTCAGTTGGATGAGGACAAGCGTATACATATGGAAAAAATCAGAGTTTAAAAAGCTACTAAAAGTGTCATCAGAAGGAAAGACGTCTGTTGATGGAAACATACCCGGACTAGTGGCAGAGAAAAGCAAGTTTAAAGGGAACAGAGCAAAGGTTATATTTACATTCGTCATATGCACGTTTAGTGGGCATCACTAATATTTGGAGTTATGAGATGCTGATGTGTGTCCTTCTGCAGGGCCCAAACCCACTCTCTTGCAAGAAAAAGAAACCAAAGCCCCAACTGTCAGCTGCTCAAAATAAGGTAATGAATCATTATTACACAACATTATCAATTTACATTCCCAAGTTGTATGTAACACTTGAAACTGGCAGATTATACTTGTCTAGTACAATGTTGCCAATGCCAGCTTGGAGTGGCTTGAGTAAGACTGATAAGGGATAGTGCGTCAACTTAATCTTAGATAGGCCAGTGAAGCCCATTGCACATTCTTTTCTGCTGTTACTCCTGATTTCAATTGTAATGGATATGCATGACTCTACACCAGAAACACATATATCTGACAATCACGAGCACTGATGAGAACATGTTCCCTTCAGGGTCCGAAGAGTGACGGTGAGCCGAAGCGAAGAGGGTTAGGAAGCGGAAGAGAAGCGGGAAAGAAAGCAATCAAGCAGAGACAGCGAGCTGACTGACCTTCAAAGCAGTTGCAAACAACATTGCCGTTGCTGCTCTGCTTTCAACCCCGTGCACCACATACTAAGATTATATGCCGATGGTGTTTCTTGAGATCTCATACATAACCGTCAGTTAACTTGATAGATCATGCATTATCGCAACTTCGCAAGTTGTTGTAGCTGGAAATTTTTGACAGTCTTACACTAATAGTTTGTTTGAGGTAGTTTTATACTTATAAAATATGTCCTGGTTAGTGTCTAAATGAGCTTATTTAAAGCTTTTCAACTTTCAGTCCTCTCCCTTGCCTTATAGGTGCACAATATCAAAGGTTTTGCAAACAGTTTACAGTAATATGTATACCCAAAACACTGTTAAAAAGACCAATTCATGACAGAAAATAATATAGCTCCTCCAATTATCTTAGACGAATCATAAATAAATATCATTTGGAAAAGACAAAATGCAGTTGCAGGCAAATATATCAATCATTCTTTACATTGGTATACAAGCACATTAACTCTTGAACCGGTGCAAAAGAAAAAAAATAAGCTCTTGAACAAAGAAGGTCTAAGCATAGATTACTTGAAGTTCTCAACAAACATAATCATGATGATAGTAGATTCTGAATCTCCAATTGGTAGTGCGAGCGAGAAAAGCAACACTTACAAAAAATGGTACTCCCTCCGTCCGAAAATACTTGTCAGAGAAATGCTTAAAAATGGATGTATCTAAAACTAAAATATGTCTAGATACATCCATTCCTCCGACAAGTATTTTCGGACGGAGGGAGTAATATATGCGTATTTGGCTCTCTTCAAGCAAATGGTGCCGGTGCTTGTGCCGGTGGTTCCACTTCGCCACCGGTCTGACTCATTAAGGTGAACAATAGTACTACTAGTAGAATCAGAATAGGGGACACGAATATTATTGTTGCAGTTGGGTATGCCTGGACTATCCCGTACCATATCCCCTTTCTTCTACAGAGTGCTCTGAACAAATGAATGTCCTTTGCCATGTCCCAAGTGAAATACACCACCACGAGAATAGTGCTGAGAAATACTGCAGTTGCAGACACCGGAGCAATTGGAGCTAACATCGTATATGTACCAAGTGCAAAGGCAGCCATCATGCTCATCACTGAAAAAAATATGAAAGGGTGGGACCTTAGAAAATGCGCTTGCCGGCTTCGAGGGTGTCGGGTAGGATTCCCAGAATATATGAGAGAAATTGTAGCCATGACCGAGAGGGTGAAGGCAACTGTGTTGGCCACAATGAATGCATAAAACCAATATGTTCCAGCAAGTGTTGGTGAGCCTGCATTAGGGTGCTCGTCAGCTCTAAAACCTCCAGGCATAGTGAAAGTTGCACCAAAGGTTACGGTTGCAATTAAGACGGAGCCAACACAATGACTTTGTGTCCCCTTTTCCACTTGATTCATTATATGTGTTTCATCCTGTCTTGCTTGGGCCATATCATATTCAAACAAGAAACCCTGGTGAAAAATTCCTCTTTTAGCACCGACATATTTGAGTGCCTCGAGTATTCTTGATTCATTTTCCTACAAAATTGAAATAAATTAAAATCAAACCGTGCACTTCTCAGTTATTTTTTGTTTACCGCCAAGGTCATGCTTTGAAATTAAAATGATCATATGCATTACCCCGTTGATATATATTCCTTTTGGAAGACTGTGATACGCTATATCCAGCGGAGTGTCTCCTTTCACATTTGTTAAATTCAAATGTACTTCTCTATTGCCGAACAGAGAACAAAACATTCTCAGACTTCCTTTTTTTACAGCAAGGTGCAGTGCAGTGTTCCCATCTTCATCTTGCATATTCAAAATCCATGAGAGCGATATGTTTTGACAAGCATAATCTATTATCTCTATTTTCATTCTGTCAACTGCAACATGAAGAAATGTCCTTCCCCTAGCATCAAGCAAATCAGCACAATTGGGTGACTTCATAAGAAAGTCATCGATGACCATTGTTGCACCAGCAGATGCAGCCACGTGTGTGGGAAATGATCCATTGTGGTCTGGTTGATACAATGCATCTGGATTGGCTTTCAATAATTCTGAACATATGGGTTGTGTGTCTCCTTTTATTTGACATCTAACGGCTACAACAGCATAATGAAGAGGTGTACTTCTGTTTGCATCCCCTTGTAGCGCAAGGTCATTGCTCAGTTCTAACAACATCTTCGTAAGATCTGCAAGTGGTGTCTTTCTGTTAAACCAATCAATATGAGTGAGCAAAATGTGTACATGCACAGCATAAGATGTCAAGGCGATGTGCACTAAGTGTTTACACTACAGTGGTTAGTGGAGTGTTATGATTCATGAAGTTGACATGTTTTGCCTACTAACTGTATTTATTGTTGAGCGAAGAGTTGCAAAACGGATGAAATGAAACAGAATATCTTCATAAACCTTCTCCAAGTTTTGTATGGTATCATAACCGATTTAGTATGGGTGAAATTAATTAGTCCCTCTGTTGCATACAATAAATATTTTGGGTTATTTAGATAATTTGTTATTGACTTTTATCAGCATTTTTAATGTGACTGATTTTTAATGTGACTGATTATTCCATTAGACATTTTTATTTATTTCGCACCAGCATAGTAGACATTAGGAGATCAAATTATGGGTCAGTTACTCAATTGCACTTGTCCTAAAATGTGTGGTGTCATGTACTCCCTCCGTTCCTAAATATTTGTCTTTTTAGAGATTTTAAATGGTTACCACATACGGATGTATATAGACATATTTTAGAGTGTAGATTCACTCATTTTGCTCCGTATGTAGTCAGTTGTTGAAATCTCTAGAAAGAAAAATATTTAGGAACGGAGGGAGTAGGATTCAAATATTACTCTTTCACTTCGTTTGGATAATTTGTTTCCTTTTTTGGTGACAGGAGTTCACCTCCATTTCATTGACGAAATAAAATTATAAGGCTGATGACCCTAATGGAAAAAACATGATTGATCTTCAGGGCTAACAAAATATCCTACTTACAAGTCTCATTGATATAAACTTTTGGACCTAACAACACATTAACAGTCCTGGATGCAAATGGTAAAATGGCAATGAGGCAAATGCATGCTAAATAGTACTACTATATATCTAAAAATGGTAGGTGAAATTAAGATGTAAAAATCGCTACCTTGGCTCCTCTGAACAGCAACATGCAGTGCACTTTGTCCATTTGGTCCTGAGTATGAAAGGACCCCGCCGCTCAACTTGTAGAGTGTTTCGGCGATAATTTTATTTTCCAGTAAGATGGCAAGGTACAATGGCGAAGTACCTTCTCTAGGAAAACAGGCCAATTCTGGATCCTGCGTCATGAGCAACTTGACTAAATCGTTGTTCCCAGAGCGGACTGCCTCGTGCAAGGCTGTCCCTTTGAACTTGTTTTCTGTTTCCAACAATGCCTTTTCACTGTTAATATCTTTCGCGAGATCAATGAGAAGAGAGACCATTTGAAAGTTCCCAGCTCGTGCAGCATAGTGCAAGGGTGTATCTCCCCTATCGTTTTGCACGAAGAGGAGATTTTGTGCCTTGCTGTGGATGAGGCTAGCTTTCTTCAAGAAATCCCCACGATGACCGTGGGTGGCGGCCACCACATGGAGAAGCGTGTCTCCTCTAACGGTGACCGCATAGGGTAGTGACTCTCTGAGAAATGCTTCTACGTCATCACCAGGAGGAGAAGCTGGCTGCATCGGCGAGCCTATGCTGGAGGCTGGTTGTCCATCGAGAAGTGATTCAAGATCCTGAAAAGAGCCAGAGCAGGCCGCTGCTAGCAGCCGGGCATCCATCTCACCCTCCGTGGTGGTTGCCGGTGGAGGAGCAGCATTCGCCACAACGGGCGAGCTAGGAGCTGCCAGCACTGTGCTGGAGGACGCCATTGATCACCAACACGAAGGAGGTGGAAGTGGGAATGAGAGAGGATCAAATGGGGCTGGTCTAGACTGCAAATGCACGCATATACTGGAGCAGATGAGTGTTCATCCGAGGTGGAGGGAGCTGTGCCTGTCGATGGGTATATATGCAAAAACAAAAAAAAACGGACGAGATCTAGCAAGAGATGGGTGAGGGCTCGGCAGGAGACCACCGCGGTGACTTGCCAAGAACCGTGTCATCACCAGTAAAATATCCCTTCTCTCTCCTACTTTACATAAACCTTTAAGAGCACCATCGCATGCTTACTTACAACTAACCGGCTGTCTCTGATAAGATAATCCTTCTCCCACCTCTTTGAAAACCGTTCACACAACTTTTTAGATAAGTAACGGCATAAGCTAGCCCAGCTTTTGGTTACAGATCTACTTACAACTGACCAGGAATCTTGGGAGTTTTAAGAAAAAAGGAATCTTGGGAGTTCGCAAGTAACTTCCAACACCTTGCCGTGCATGGACTTGGAGCTGGTAGAACACACACAGAAGCAACACGCGCATAATTGCCCTTTCCAGATGCACTAGTACACGATGGCTTGATGAATTCCCGCTGGATGAAGAACACGCGCACACGAATCGATTTTAGTGTAGTCAGCCTTCAGTTGCCGCGCACACGCAGAGGTTGCAGGCGAGCGAGGCAGATCTTGGTGAGTGGCTCGGCGGTCCAGGCGTCGGGAAGGAGGGAGGAGCCAGACAAACTCTTTTTTTTTCCAGGGAAATCAGAGAGCTTTATTCATGTGAAGGCAAACTCTCCGTGCCACGGGCGGCCGCTGTCACAGCACCGTAGTACGAATACGGCTGTATTAATAAGTATACAAAACGTGTATGGACGGAAAAGGGTCATACGGTTCGACGTGACCTAATTATTTCTTTATCTCCCATACTCTTAATTATGAAGGGCTATGTCCAGTACTGTAGCTGCTTAAGTCACATTCGATGTAAGTTCCTAGTTAATTAGCATTTCCTTTATGGTTTTCCTAGACCTGACCAGTCTTGTAGCTCCTTGGATGACATTCGATGCAAGTTCCTAGTTTAACCCCTTTTTTGCATCTCCATTACTATAGCTCCTTGAGTGACATTCGATGCAAGCTCCTACCTTAACAAACAAATTTTAAAGATATCATGGGTCTGTCCAGTACTGTAGCTTCCTGGGTGACATTCGATGCGAGTTCCTAATTTAACATTTTTATTATTTATCTGGGTGCTCCTTGAGTGACATTCGATGCAAGTTCCTACTTTAACGTTTTTATTTTGATTTTTTGGCATGTTCAGTTTTTTAGCTACTTGGGTTGGGTGACAACTAGTTTATGCAGATTCAAAAAGAGATTCCTAAGTGGGAAAAGGCCTCTCTAATAGTGTGAATCTCAGCACCGTCCATGTTCAATATGGATAGTAAGAAATTGGCATGTCAGTCGCAACTAGTAAAAAATTCCATGCAGCACATGACCCTTGTCCTCGATAAATCTGCACACGTTATCCACGAGTCTCTTGCCAACCTGATGTCCTGATGTATCGACTTGAATTGTGTAGGTTATATTCACACCTAAGATATTCCAACGAGTTAATTGCACAGAAGTACCACAATTCGGGCATCACATGCAGATTGGTACCACGATTGCTAATTTTTGCGTGTTAATATCAACATTGGTCCGGGTTTTTGCAAATAAGGCTAAAACGCGTATTTATACGTATTGACGCCCGATCCGACAGCTCGGGCCCACCCGTCAGGTGCCACGCTGGCCAATCGGCGCGTGCCCGCGCGCTGACTAGGACGAGCCGGTCCGCTGCTGCTCTCCAACCTGGTCCGGTCGCACCAGCTCCAGCCCGGCCGCACCATTCCCCTCCCCTCCTCCTCGCTCGTTTCCTCCGTCGCCGCCGCCCGCGTCCCGACTGCCGGCCGCCGCAACGCCCCGCCGACGCCATGGTTTTGGAGGACGAAAGCAGCGACGACCATTCTAGCCTCCCATACATGCATTCTTCCTCCACAGACGGTCTCAACGAGGTCAGTACAGGGTTAGGGTTAGGGTTTCAGATTTGGGATTTCTTGATTTGGTTGATTTCGCTAGGTTCTGATTTGGCCATTGTCTTTGTGCGAGCTTCTGCAGGTCCCTTTCAGCATTGAAGATCCAGATTACAAGGGGCTTGAGCTGGATGTGATGTCTCCATGTGAGAAGCACGGCATGGCATCTGAGAGGCTTGTTGCCTTTGAAGGAACAGACACAGGCAGGAGGTTTTTAGCATGTGCACAGCCGGTATGGATTGTAGGATTGTAGGCATACTTATTTTTTTTCTTACTTGGTCAGTGCCATATTGAACTTTGTTTGCTGGAGTACTCTGCTTGCTGTCAACATTTTGGTTCATAGTGGTTAGAGTAGCTTATTTAGGTCAAGCATGAGTATATTTTGCTGGAGTACAATGGCATAGTAATTTTTGTTAATAGTGGTAGTAGAGTAGCTTACAAATGTAGTGGTCAGTAGAGTAACTAACCTAGTCAGTCAGCTACTCAAGTGGCTGCTCCTCTTGTTAAATGTAGTGGTCTGATGCTAAATTTAGACATTCTTTTTGGCAACTGCAGTGATTTTCTGTAATTACTTGTTGTATGAACTGTTTTGTTGTTGTTGTTGTTGTTTTTGCAGGAAGGTAGCAATTGTGGCTTTGTTGAATGGGTTGATCACCAGTGGCCCCCAACAATGCAGAATGCATTGTTCAAGCTATGGGCAATGGTTGAAGATGCCAAAAGTGCTAGAGTGAATAACAATCTTGAAAGTTCTTTCACTATCCACCATCTGACAGAAGAGAAGAACAAGCTGGAGGCCAACTATGACAAGCTAGTCCAAGATGTGCATGAGCTGATGAACTTCCAGGAAGATAAGGTGGTGGATTTCAGACATCTGCAGTCCGCCATTACATATCAGCAGGAGGTAAGAAAAGAACTGATTGATGATATGAAGGCAAAGATGGCAACTGAGATGGTAAAGAAAGATGCAAAGACCCAACAACTTACTCAGAAGTATGAGCTGCTGCTCAACCTGACAAGAGCTCAAACAACAGTCATTCAGAACTTGAAGTTGAACAAAATGAAAGAGAAGCAAGTGCTTACTGAAGCTAGTATGAATTTGGAGCTGAAGAATGCAGAGCTAACTAAGTGTCAGGAGAAGCTCACCCAAGAGAAGCTAGAGTTGAAGCTTTAGGTTGCTGATCTGCTTAAGGGAAATGAAAAGCATATTGAAGAGAAGTGGCAGTTAGAGTTTCAGAATGAAAAGTTGAAGGAGAAGTTCAGGGGGATTCAGGCCATCTTGGAGAAGTGAAGAAGATGAAAATGAGATTAGTGGCATTGCTGACCTTTTGGGAATGATGGTTGTGTAATGCCCTAGCATCTAGGAACTAATGTTGTGTACTGTATGCTTGTATTAATGGTGAACTATGGTTGTGTATGTATGTAGTAGTTATGATATTCATCCTTTTGTGAGAAAAGGATGAACTATGCATTTGAAGTGGAACTCCTCTATGTATTGTGAACAATGGTTATGTATTGCTATATATGGATCAGTTTCTTATTATGTATGGATATGCTGATTATGTAGGTGGATATGTTGATGATGGTACATTATGACAATGTTACAGCAAACTAGACAGTACATTGCAATAAAAGAGGAACAAGACTCACTAAATCTCATTGCATCAGAAGATAACTTCACTGATCCATTACAACTTGATCCATTACAACTTGGCTACAACTGAACCAACTAACTAACTTAATATCTTGCCTGCAACTAAGCCAAGCACAAATATAGTGAAAAGAAACAGCACATTGTGAAATTTGGCCCCAATCCCTGCAATCTCTGCATTCTTCTCTCCGAGTTCAGTTTGCAAAGACAAAAACATGGCCTCCCTTGTGCCATCATCTTCACTAGGAGTCAGGATTGGAAATTGATCTTCACATCTAGCAACAGTTGCACCTTTAAGCCTCCATACTTCATCACGCAGATCCCCAATGAGCTCACTCCAGAATGTGGGCAATGGATCATCATGCCATTGCACAAATCCACAACCACCGTGCTATTAAGATACACAAGCAAATTTCACCATGCTGCCACATATTATTGCACAGAAGAAAGAGGAAGAAAATTAGGGAAAAAAACAACACTCATAGCATCCACGCAGCTATAGTACCTCCTCCCAGGGTTCTGCCTGCTCCAGGAGATCCATCTTGGCGCCTTCCTCGGAGTTGAGCAGTGGCACATCACTGGAGGCTCGTATGCCATTGGGTTCTCGCGGTAGCGTACCGGCGAGCGTGACTCCTCCCCCCTCCTTCCTGCAGCTCGACGAAATCCGGGAGCGGACCCGGCACTGGACGACCACGACATCTCCGCCGCCGGCCCCAGTCAGTGCCTCTGAGATTTCTCCTTGGCTGCGCTACAAATGGCCACTGCGTGGATGAACCCTAGTTTCGTTCCCCACTCTGAGATCTTGTGCTGTCTCTTTAATAGTAGGAGAGGTATCTGTCCCACATGTCAGAATCCCCAAATGTGGTACTGCATGTTATGTGATGCCCCAATATTGGTACTGACATGCAATAGCTAGCAGCAGTATTGGTACTGATTTGTCACAAGTAACTGCTAATGTGGTACTGATTTGTCACAAGCAACAGCTAGCAGCAATACTAGTAGTTCAGATAACCACCTAAAGTTCAGATAACCACATAAAGGTGAACATTCAGATAATCACCTAAAGTTCAACCACATATCCAGTAGCAAGTTCTACATTACAATAATCAACTAGAGTACTCCACCTCAAGTTCAACATTACAAGCATCAAGTTCAACATTACTAGAGTACTCCACCAGTACTCCACCTCAAGCATCAAGTTCAACCAAAATAACACCACAGTATTTCACATTACATGGCTCCTCCTCCTCCCATGCTAGCAGTGAAGTAGGACATCCATCCAGTGTGTGTGCCATCAGTAGGAATGTCAGCATATTGCCTGGGGGCAATGAATGGCATTGGAGCACCTCTTCCATCTCTTCCTCTGCCTCTGCCAGCTCCTCTTCCAGATGGTGGTGGTGTAGTAGAAGTAGCAGCTCCTCTTCCTCTGCCAGCTCCTCTTCCTCTTCCAGATGGTGGTGGTGTAGTAGAAGTAGCAGCTCCTCTTCCTCTGCCAGCTCCTCTTCCTCTTCCAGATGGTGATGTTATAGTAGAATTAGCACCAGCTCCTCTGCCAGCTCCTCTTCTTCCAGATGATGGTGGTGTAGGAGCAGAAGCAGCAGGTCTTGGCTGTCTTGCTGTTGGTGCAGTAGAAGGACCAGCAGCTCTTGGTTGTGAGGTACTTGGAGTAGCCTTGCAAAGAAAAGGAAACAGTTAATAATTCTAGAAAGAAATGTACAAGAAACAAAACATTAGTATATTTCAAGGTGAAAAATTATTACCACATGCTTATTCTTCCTCAAAGCTAGCTCAGGCTTCAACTGTTTAAGACAGTTTGTGTACCTATGCCCTTGGAGACCACAATTGCCACATGTTATGGTCCCCATTCTTGAGGTTTCTTTTGGCTTTGGTACTTCAAATTTGCCCTTGATGCTCTTTTCTTTCCTTCTTCCTCTCTTGATTTTGAATGCAGGTGGTTCTATGTCTGGACCAGGGGTCCTTGTCCAATCATGCTCACCAAGCACAGGAAAGATCATTGGTTCATAAGCTGCAGCATAAAAATCTTTCTTGAAAAATTTGCTGACATAATCCTCTGGTTTCCTTTTAGCCTTGTTTATTGCAGAGATGACATGGTTGCAAGGTATGCCACTAAGGTCCCACTTCCTGCATCCACAAGTCTCAAGTTCCAGGTTGACAGCATGTGTTTGCTGCCCACTTGTAACTTGCCATAAGTTGACCCCTGCCTATATTGGCTTGCAGTATCTGGCCCTCTCCTTCTCAACCTCTAGCTTCTCACTGTAATGAGGTGTTATCTCCCATCTTGCTTCCTTTACACTCTCTCTCTCTTCATGTGCCACCTCACCATCTGCTTATCTTTTATCCCATCACACATTGTCCTTATAGGTTTTCTCCTAACATCTAGAATGTACTTGTTGAACACCTCAGACAAGTTGTTCACTACCAAGTCAGTCTTGCAGTTTGTGTCAAATGCATGCCTTGCCCATGTTTTTTTTGGTATTGCAGTAAGCTACTCCGGAGCTTCCTCACTTTCAGCTCTAAGATCATTCATTGCAATATTAAATTTGTGTTCATTGTAGGCATAGCTAGCATTATCCATGCACTTCTTAAGATCTTCACCCCTAAACCCAGCATTTTGGAAATTTGCATATAAATGTCTAAGGCAGAATCTTTGGTTGCAATTTGGAAACACAGCATTCACTGCATTCAATAACCCCTGACACAAACAATTTAACAAGTCTAAGCTACAAGCTAAAGAAATATGCACCAATGAAAATCTAAACTACTGTAAACACTTGTTCAAAACAGAATGAAATATGCAAACACATACCTTTTGTCTATCTGACATTATAGTATAAGCTCCAAACTTGCCCACTTCTCCCCCTAGGAAAATTTTCAGTTGGTGTAGAAACCAACACCAACTAGGTGTGTCCTCTTGACCAACTATGCCAAATGCCAGTGGATATATGTTGTTGTTGCCATCTCTACCAGTGGCAGCAAGTAGTTGAGCACCTGTAGTGAGCTTAATGAAGCATCCATCAACACCTGCATCCTCACCATTTGCAAACATTAAATACAGTCAAGTGAGATACAACATGGAGTACTCTACAATATGTAAATGGTTCACAAGGTTCAAGAACTAACCAATGAATGGCCTACACCCATTGAGAAACCCCTCCCTTGCTCCATTAAGGCAAAAGAACATGGCATGGAATCTTGGGCCTGGGTGGGGTATTTTTGCATTTGGTACTGGAGTAACAGTAGTGACTATTACTCTACTCCCAGGGTTTGTGTCCATGACAGTCTGAGCATAGTCTTTAAGCCTAGGATATTGCTTCTTGTGATCTCCTAACACAGCTTCAATAGCTATGTTCTTTGCCCTATATGCCATGCACTTGGGCACATCTACACCATATTTTTCATTGCATGCATCAATTATAGTCTGAATACCAGTAGTTATATCAGATCTAAAGAGATGCTCATATTTCTGTGCTAGCCACTTAGCACTAACCCTGGTGGTCTCAGTGGTACTAGGGCAAGTGTGCTCTAGTCTCATCTTCTTAATTACAAATGTTTTCTCCCCTTCTATAACTACTGCCACCATTAAGAACTGGCATTGTTTCTCTGTACACTCAACAATTATCCTCTGATCTGAATTCCTGTGATACTTGAAATTCCTGTCCTGGGTGATGTGCAAATTCAACAAAGCATCTCTAAATTGATGCTGATCCCTAAAACACAACTTCATACACAGTTGCTCATGTGGTTGCTCCATTTTCTCATTGTACCACTTCCTAGCAGGTCTTTTCTTTGCCCTACTCTTCCTTTTCTTTGGTAGGACAAAAGAGAGTGGCTCAAAACCATCATCATCACTCTCCCTCAACAACCCCTTCTCTTCTTCATCTGATGATGGTTTGAAATCAGGTACAACCTCTGGTAGCTCACTACAATGTGACCTAGTGGTTGGTCCTCTTCTAACTAGCAGCTTCTGCTTCTTCTTTACAGGTTCAACTATAGTTTCTTCTTCTTGTTCAAAAGTCCTATCTTCCTCCACCTCAAATGGGTCCTCAACTTCAGTGTCACCCTCATAATGCATAGTCTTCAGCATTTCTTGCTCTTTTGATTGATCATCATCTGATTCTTCCTCTTGTACTTCTAGCTCTCTCTGTCTCTTTCCCTCTTCCACCTCTACATCTTCATCATCAACCATGTAATGAGGGTCACTTCCAATTTGTCCTTCCTCATCAGAGGCATCACTGTCCTCATAAGCCTCAAATCCTTGATATCCCTCTTCTTCTTCTTCCAAAACTGCTTTCAACTTGTCTGTTGCATTTTTGCTTTCTTGTGTGCAAACACCAGGAGAACCAGCTAGATGATGTGTGCTAGAGATGCTACATTGACTCTCAAAAACTACTCCTTCCTGATCAACAGCTAAGATAGGAGGCTCACTCAGATCATAAACAACAGGCTCTTGGTACACCACAGTGGACAAGTCTGGCTTTTCAAAATGCTGCCTCTGAAAATCAGTATCAGGGGGTGGACAAGCCCTGACTAGCAAATTAAGCACCAATTTGTCCTGGATCTTCCTCTTTATCATCTGTAATTTTGCATGACTGTCTACCAAATCCAACCCTTTCTCTCCTAAAGATGGATTTTCAATGTGATACAAACAATCATATGCATTAAATCCTTGGGTTTCCATCACTGCAATCAAATTCAGATAAGTAATATCTGAACCACACAGCTTCATCTCCAATGGTTCTCTTGCATCAAAATGGATCCTTACTTGCCAAATGTCTTCATCCAAACTACAGAACAAATTAAATTTCATCTATTCATTATAATTACTCTTAATTTGGAGAGCAACAATACAGTACAATACAATCTAAAGTAACCTGTAAGTCTATTATTTACTAATTCAGCAAAATAGCAAAATTTGAAGAGCAACATTATAGTACAGAACAATTTAAAGTAACAATACAGTACAACACAGAACAATTTGGAGAGCCAAAATAATCCCAAATTGCCACATGCATTGAAATAATTTGAGAGTGCAATACACTATGTTACTAGGTTAGTTTAATTGTCCTATACTAGTCACTTCAATTGGATAAAACCTAATCCCCAACTGGATAAAGCAGAAGATGAACAAACCCTAAAAATGCCCAATTGGATAAATCAGAGGAGGGGTAGGACAAGGGTACTTACAGCACGCCACCAAGTCCATGAGTCAACTCATGGCTGCTGCTAGGGTTCGCCACCCACTGATGCGCCAACCGCAACCACTGCTCCATGGTGAGTAACATCGACTCCTCGTCGTCCGTCGAGTACGCGGAGCTGGAGTCATCTCCGCCATACCCGTCGACGCCAGCCGTTCCGCTAGGAGGCCAGAACGGCATCTCACCGCCGCCGTGGACGCCCTCGCCGCCGCCTGGCGGAATCGCAGAGGCCATGGACTAGGGTTCGAGTAGAGGAGGAGGAGGAGGGGAGGGGAATGGTGCGGCCGGGCTGGAGCTGGTGCGACCGGACCAGGTTGGAGAGCAGCAGCGGACCGACTCGTCCTAGTCAGCACGCGGGCAGTGGCACCTGACGGGTGGGCCCGAGCTGTGGGATCGGGCGTCAATACGTATAAATACGCGTTTTAGCCTTATTTGCAAAAACCCGGACCAATGTTGGTACTGACACGCAAAAATTAGCAATCATGGTACCACTCTGCATGTGATGCCCGAATTGTGGTACTTCTGTGCAATTAACTCTATTCCAACCAACCAGATTTTACGTTATTCTAACTTCTTAATATCAACTTTAACATATCTTGACATAATATATACGTACGTCGCCCCTACCCCTCACCCCCTCCCACGTCGCCCCCGCGCGGCGACCGAGGGGGGGGGACCCTAAAAATCCGGCGCCGCCGCCCCCCTCCTCTCTCCCCCGCCCCCTCCGCCGCCGCCCTAGGCCTCGGCCGGGAAAAGCCCGACCGGAGCCGGCGGCGGCAGGGCCAGTTCGTCCTCTCGGCGGCTGGGGTTGGCGCGGTGTGGCCCCTCCGTCCTGGGTGCGACGCGGGCGCCGGGCGTTGCAGCGCGGCTGTGTGCGGGCACCTTGGTGGTTGACGGTGCATATGCTGCGCTTTAGACGGCGCTTCAGGGGGCGGGGCGCGCGGAAGCGGTGGCGGCGGCGGGATCCAGATCTGCGCCGGCTGCTAGTTCCCGCGGCGCGGGCCGAGGGCGGCAGGGCTAGTGGTGCTCGCCTAGCCACGCGGCTGGCTTGCTAGCGTGGTGGCGAGGAGTGGCGCGGCGGTGGATGATGCGCGTCTAGGCGGGCGGGTGGCTTGCTTGCTCGGTTTTGTGACTGTGCGGGCCGTGGGCGACTTGGGCAGCGGGCGGCCGCCCTGCAGTGGTAGGTGGCCCTGCAGTGGCTTGGGCAGCGGGCGGCTGCCCTTCGATTCCTCTCCTCGTCATTCGGACACTACCTTCATCAAAGGGTTGGCCCTCTCCCGGTTGCGGTCCATCGCTCGTTTCGCGCCCGGCAGCAGGACCTACCTTGTCTCGCGCCCGACAGCAAGATCAGACTCGTCTCGCGCCTGGCAGTAGGACTGACTCATCTCGCGCCAGGCAGCAGGAGCGAACTCGTCTCGCGCCCGACAGCAGGACCGACTTGTCTCGCGCCCGACAGCAGGACCGGACTCGTCTCACGCCAAGCAGCAGGACCGAGCTCGTCTCGCGCCGGGCAGCAGGACGAGCCGATGGAGGTCAGTTTTGCCGGCCTAGTGGGTCTCGGCACTGGGGGCAGCTCAGGAGTGCTAAAGGCGGGGCCTTTCCGCTCATCTCTTTGGTTGGGGTAGCGATGGGTGGCGGGTGAGGTGGCGCCGAGGTCTTGGATGCCGGGGCAGCAGCCCTGATGGTGGTGTCTCGGTGATCATGGGCAAAGCCCGTGGCTTGGTGCTGCCCGGTGACCATGGTCGTGTGGGCGGCATGGTCGCTGGGGTGTGGCGTCCGGTGGCGGTGAATTTTGGCCGGGGTGAAAACATGTTCTTTCTTCGGACAGACCGGCGCGGCGAAACTCGTTTCCTTCTTGAAGGCGTTGTCGCGGCGATCATTACCCGTCGTGTTGCTCCAGGGGAAACTCTGACCCTCGGGTCGGGCAGTGGCGGCGCTCCTGTGTCGTTTCCTTCCTGAAGGCGCCGCCTTAGAGCCCACGGTTCATCGTATGCGGCTTCATGTCTTCGTGGTGTCGTGTTCATGGTCGAGGCCCCGACTTCTCTTGTAGTGCTTGGGGTGGTGTCGCTGTGCCCAACGCCTATGTATCTTGCCTTGGGTGTGTGCGTGTTTGGTGGGGGCATGCGTTTGTACCGGTGTGTTGTTGGTCATTGTTTTATATATAAAACGAGGCGAAAGCCTTTTCGGTATATACGTACGTCCCCTAGGATAATCCAACTACAGTCCATCCACCGCATTTACCCTCTATAGGAGTATACGGGGATGTATCACGTTCAAATGCATTACTTTTTGCAAATCTGAAATTTCTAACCGAACTGTTAGATTTCTAAACACTCCCTCCATCCAGTTCTATTTTGATTAACATTTTGATTATTTTTTGGGCTTGTTCAGTACTATGACTTCTTCAGTGACATTCGATGCAAGTTCCTACGTTAACGTTTTGTAAATCTTTTCATGGGTCTGGCCAGTAGTGTAGCACCCTGGATGACATTTCGATGCAAGTTCCCAATTTAATTTTTTTACTGTTTTCTCTAGGCCTGTCCAGTACTAAAGCTCATCGAGTGACACTCGATGCAAGTTCCTACTCTAACGTTTAACTTTTCTGGCATGTTCACTAGTTTAGCTACCAGGGTATATATCGAGTAGTGCATGCAGATTCGAAAAGAGATTCGTAACTGTAAAAAGACCTCTTTTGTAGTGTGAATCTCAACAGGGTCCATGTTCAATATGGTTAGAAAAATATTGGCATGCATGTGCATTTCATCAACAGACAAAAATTCCATGCAGCACATGACGCTCGTCCTCGATAAACCTGCACATTCATGTTTATCCAAAAGTATCATGCCCACCTGATGTATCCTCGTATATTGTAGGTTACTTTATTGTATCCCACATAAAAGATTCCAACGAACCATATTTTACTTTACTGAACCTTTTCAGAGCAACTTTAACATATCTTAACACTATACATACGCACGTCCCCTAGGTAACGGAAATCCAATTACAGTCCCCTCGGTTAGTCCAACTACAGTCTGTCTACGCGCATAAGTCCTTTATCTATCCTCTAGGCCTCTAGGGGGGACGTATCACGTGCAAACACACTACTTTCCGCAAATTTTAAATTTCTAACATGAACTCCAATGACTAATATACCATTCCCACCTTCAAGTACTGTTTCGTTTTGTAAAATGGGCCCTGTCTCATCCAACTACTTACTCCTCAGTCCAGCAGCTCGGCAGCTTGGCCACTAATATGGAAATTCTGGAAACTAATATGGAGCAATAGTTCGTTATCACTCAGAATTCCAACTATGACTAGCGGTGAAGCATAGTACTAGCCTGGCTGAATGGGTAACTGGCCAAGGCCAAGAATACAACCCACACTATGGCATGCCATGACAAGAATTAGACGATGGTTATGATCGACTGGACTGCCGCTATTCTATGCCAGAAGCGTAGCACAGGCGTGTGGGAGCTATATCCCGACTATTGCGAGACGGTGCTCCATCTCGCAATAGGTGAGCGCTTTATGTGCTGGCCGAAATCGGGTTCCAGCGGGAGCGGTTTTCTAGGCATAGATTTTTTTTCCGTGTGTTTCTTGTCTTGGTTTTTATTGTTTTTTCTTACGGTTTTTTTTCAGTTTCATGTGTTTTCATCAGTGGTTTCCTTTGGGGTTTTTATTTTTTTCTTTCTTTGATTTTATTTTGTTTTAATTGGTTTTCTTTAGTTTTTCTTATTTTCTAATGTATGTCTGCTTTTTCCAGTACACATGTAACAATTTTTTAATATGTATGGAACATTTTTTCATTTACAAGGTGTACTTTTTTCAGATACATATTCTTGAATATGTTTTCTAATATATGTTAATTTTTTTTCAAATATACGCTGAATTATTTTAACTACTTAAACATTTTTTACATTATACAAATATTTCTTTAGAATGTCACGGATATCTTTTCTGGAATGGGTGAACATTTCTTTTTAAATATCTTGCATATTTTTCCGAATGTCACAAAAAGATTCTACATCGTATAAGATATTTCAAAAACATACAGAAACTAGTGCAAGAGCCTACGTACATGACTATTTGTTCGTCTGCGGTTATGGGCTTGCCTATTTAGGACCGCACTGAGGCAAGGACTCTATAAATTTTTTAGACAACCATGCACGTCCTCCCGATCACTTCAACGCTGCCACCACGGTCGTTGGGCGAAGTCTCCTCCTTGCCTCCTTGTTTCTAATCTGAATAAGATTATATTCCAGCAGCTAAAATCCCACTCCCTCCATAACCCAGTCTCGATTGGGGCGGATCAAGCGAGGTGTAGCCTGAAATTGCGCGCAAGACAAAGGTCAGTAAGGTGGGTTGTATTCTGTCTTTGGTACGTGATAAGAATCCGGGAAAAGCTAGGGAGGTATGAACTTCAGTACACTTTTCTACTGTTCGACTTTTACCATTTTATCACCTGAATTTTACGTGCAGAAGAATCTGCTCAAGCACAACAACCCAACAAACAAGCTGCATAGCATCTACTTAAAAGAAATTGTGAATGTATTATGCCATCTTTTTTTTTTCGCGAATACGCAAAAGACTTGCGTATCATTGCATTGATAGGTAGAAATAGTAGCAAAAGCAGTTACAGAAACCTCTGACGAGCACGGACACGCGATGCAGCATGAGTCTGAAGGTTAAGGCGTACAAAAAAAAGGGGGTGCACGCGCCCGCAATAGAGAAGTTGTACTCCTCAGGCAAGAAGTTCTACTGTTTTTCAGGAGATTCCATTGTTAGGATCTAGTGGGCGTAATCAACATTTTGAGATCACGACTGCATCTCTGCTTCTTTTGCAAACTTGCGGAGATGTTCAACTTGCGGAGTGTCCTTCTGCAGGGCCCAAACCCCCTGCAAGAAAAAGAAACCAAAGCCCTAACCATCAGCTGCTCAAAATCAGGTAATCATCGCTACGCAGCATCATCAATTGACATCTGTGTGGTGCATGTAGTACACGCTCACATAAGTATCGGTTACAACTAATGCTGCAAAAGCAAGCCTGGAGTTGCCTGATATACTAACTAGGAGTAACACAAATGAGAAATAATGTGACAAACAAATCTTCGATATGCTCTTAGACAGTGAAGCCCATAAAAAGATTCCTTATTGCTGTAGCTCCATCTTTGATTTGTAAATTGGATTGTGGATGGCCCGTCCAAGGTGAGGCCCACTGCATATATTTTCGCTTCTGCTGTAGCACCTGATTTCAGTTCTATTGGGATGTGGGTGATACACACCTATCTGATAGCAACAAGCACTGATGAACCTGTTTATTTCAGGGTCCGAAGGCCGACGGCGAGGCGAAGCAAAAGAGGGTTAGGAAGCGGAAGAGAAGTGGGAAAGAGAGCAATGAAGCAGAGACAGCGGGCTGATGGACCACCTATGAAGAGGTTGCAAAACAACGTTGCCATTTTGCTGCTCTGGCCCCAATCCGCTGTACAACATGCTGAGACCATATGCCGATGGTGTTTCTTCCAATGTAATACATGATCTTCACTCAACTTGATAGATCATGCATCGTGCAAGAGGATTCTAGCTCGAAATTTTTGACAGGGTAACACTAATAGTTTGTTTGAGACGGGCTGGACTTGTAAAATTCGTCCTCGCTAGTAATCTATATGAATTTATCCAAAGCTTTTGCCTTCTATTATGAAGAAATCAACCGCCCAGTTCCTGCGAACTTGCGGATCGGTTCAACTTTCAGGTCTCTCCCTCGCCTTACAGGTGGCTTCGTACAGAGTGCAACGTCATTGTACAGTTGCGCTGAGCAGGCATGATCAAAATATGTCATTTCTTTCCAAAAAGTACAGAGGAATCTATTTTTCGGAATCTTGTGTGTTGTTAAATGAAACCATTCATAATAGAAAATAGCACTGTTATAAGCATTGTTTACACGGGTACAAGCACACTGTAACTCTTGAACAAGTAAAGGTCTAATCACAGCAGCACACACACAAGATTCGTTATTCCGTTGAAGTTCCTCAACAAACACACTTCTGATGATAACAGATACAAATACTCCAACTGGTAATGATCCATGTATGTAACATACGACCTATTTGGCCCTCTTCAAGCAAATGGTGTTGGTGCTTGTGCTGGCGGTTCCACTTTGCCACCGGTGTGAGTCGTCGGGATAAACAAAACGACCAAAATCAGAGCAATAGCAAGAAAGTTCACATATAACAATGGTGTTATCGGGCATGCCACTATCCCATAGCATATCCCCTTTCTCTTACAGAGTGCTACTAACGCAGGATTTTGCTTAATGGTCCCTTCCCAAAAGTGATAGATGAATACGAGAACAAGGCTGGCAAATACTGCATTTCCATACGCAGGAGCAACTGAATTTAACACCGCAGTGGCACCAAATGCAAAGGCCCAGCTCATGCTTGCCACTGAGAAAATTATGAAAACGATGGACCTTCTAAATAGCGTCTCTCTTCTCCCAAGGTATACCGTGGGATCTCCAGAAAACATGAGAGAAACTACAGCCGTGGCTGAGAGAGCGAAGGCAAGTGCGTTGGTCAAGATGAATGCATCAAAAGCAAACGTTCCAGCAAGAGTTGGTGAGCCTGCATTAGGGCGACCGTCAGCTATATAACCTCCAGGCATTGCAAACATTGCACCAAACGTCACGGTTGCAATTAGGACAGAGACAATACATCGACTTTGCGTCCCCTCTTTCACTTGATTCGCTGTACGTATTTCATCCTGTTTTGCTTGGTCAATGCCATATTCGTTCAAGAAGCCCTGGTGAAAAACACCCCTTTCAGCACCAACATATTTGAGTACCTTGAGAATTTGTGCTTCATTTTCCTACAAAATCAGAATAAATAAAAATTAAACCATGCACATCTCAGTTGCTCTTGTGTACCTCAAAGGCTGTGATTTAAAATGAAAATGATCATATATAGTACCCCGTTGTTGTAATGCGCTATATCTCTCGGAGTCTGCCCATTCTCATTAATTAAATTCAATTGTACTTGTCTATTCCCGAAGAGAGAACAAAAGATCCTCAGACTTCCTTTTCCTACAGCAAGGTGCAGTGCAGTGTTCCCATCTTTGTCTTGCATATTCAAAATCCATGATAGCCCTATGTTTCGACAAACATAATCGACAGTCCCTATGTTCATTCTATCAACTGCAACATGAAGAAATGTCCTTCCCCTAGCATCAAGCAAACCAGCGCAATTGGGTGACTTCATAAGAAAATCATCAATGAACCATGTTGCACCGATTGATGCAGCCACGTGTGTGGGAAATGATCCATTGTGGTCCTGTTGATACATTGCATCTGGAAGGCTTGTCAATACTTGTGAACATATTTGCCGCAGAGTAGCCACAATCGCAAAATGAAGAGGTCTACTTCCATTTTTATCCCCTTGTAACAAAAGGTCGTTGTTCCACTCTAACAACATCTTCGTAAGATCTGCGAGTTGCGTATTTCCGTTAAACCAATCAATATAAGAGAGCAAAAAAGAAAAAACTACGAAAATAATGCTAAACCAAATGTGTACATTCATCAGTGTAGGGAGTAAAGGTGATGTGTGCTTTACGCACCAGTTGTTACTGGAGTGTTAAGGTTCATGTGAAGTTGACATGTTTGGCCTAGTAACCATGCTTATAGTTAATCAAAAAATTGAAACAATGATGAAATGAAACAGAGTCTCCTCATACACCTCCAAGTTTTCTTATGGTACTAGAACTAATTCAGTATGGACGAAGTTGAGAAAGTAATCTATCTGTTGCTTACAATAAAGCTTCTAATTAACCTAATGGAATATGTGTGGAGTTAGGTAGTATTCAAGTATCTAAACCATTTTTTTCCTAATGCAAGCTTCACACGGTTAACTATATATAGGAATCAACGGTTCCATGGAGGCATGTGCACATCAGCTCATTGACATAACCCAATTTGAGGATGGGAAGATACTCCCTAATTTAAACACATAGAACAAGTTAGTTGTTATTGCGCAAACGATAACACAAGGCACATTCACCAGAACTGGATGGCAGTCCAGTAATGTGGGTATGTGTCATGTATGATGTAATCCTATATCGGCTGATTGTTTGGGCCTTGTTTTCACTTACTAATGTGCTTCAGATGTTTCTTACGCTATTTTGATAAACATGGGTGTGTGCATCTATGATGCAGAGACCAAGGGTTCACCTCCTTTTAGGGGAAATAATAATTTGTTTCCATTCTTGGAAGATGGTATTTCAGCACAGTTTCATTAGTAAAATCAAATTATAAGGGTTATGGCCCAAAGGAAAGAAGATGTCCAATCTTCAAGATTAACTAAATATCCTGAATGCTAAAAAAAACTAAATATCCTTAAAGTAAACACAAAGAATGATAGTATAAAATTGTGAACCTAAGAACACACTAACTGCATTATTGGATATGAATGGTACAATAGTAGTGAGGCAAATGTATGCCAAGTAGTGCTACTACATATATTTGAAAAGGGTAGGTGAAATTGAGATTTCGAAGTTGATACCTTGGCTCCTCTGAACAGCAACATGCAATGCATTTCTTCCATTTGGTCCAGAGTATGAAATAACCCCGCCGCTCAACTCGTAGAGTGTTTGTGCGATGATTTTGTTTTGCAGTAAGATGGCCAAGTACAACGGCGAAGTACCTTGTTCAGGAAAACGAGCCAGTTGTGAATTCTCCTCCATGAGCAACTTGACTATATCATTGTTCCCAGAGCGGACGGCCTCGTGCAAGGCTGTCTCATGGAGCTTGTTTTGTGTTTCAAGAAGTCCCTTTGCATTGTTAATACCCTGGTCATTGGCGAGAAGAATGAAACGAGCAACCATTTGGATGTTCCCCGCCCGTGCAGCACAGTGCAGCGGTGTATCTCCCTGGCAGTTTTGCACGAAGAGGAGGCTAGGTGCCTTGTCGAAGACGAGGCTGGCCTTGCTGGTGGAATCCTCAGAATCGCCATAGATGGCGGCGACCACGTGGAGAAGGGTATCACCTCCAACGGTGACTGCGCACAAAGCTGGCGGCTGCGTCGCCGAGCTTCCGATGGTGTAGGCGGCTGCATTCCCGTTGAGGAGGGATTCCAGATCGTGGAAAGAGCCAGAGTAGGCCAATGCTAGCAGCCCAGCGTCCATCTCCGGCTCCATGGTGGTCGCCGGCAGCGGGGGAGCAGTATTTGCCGCAATGGCTGAGTTCAGAGCTGCCGGCTCGGTGCTCGACGCCGTTGATCACCACCACGAAGTACGTGGAAGTGAGAATAAGAGAGGAACAAGTGGGGCTGGTCTGGACTGCAAATGTGTGGATGTAGCTAGTGAGGTAGAGGAGTGTGTGTCCAAGCTGTGCCTGTCAATGGGTATATGTAGAACGACGAGAGCAAGCAAAGGATGCAGAGGGGTTGGTGGGCGAGCTGAGCAGGAGACGACCGAGGTGACTTGGGGTCAAGGCCGTGTCATCACGAATAAAATAGCCCTTCTCTTCTCTTCTCCCTCCTACTTTACATAAACCTTTCATAGCATGCACCGTCGCATACTTTAGATATACAGCTAACCGGCTGTCTCTCCTCCTTTAAAAACCGTTCACATAACTTTTGCACCATCCCATGTTTTCAGTAACAGATTTAGATCTACATACCAACGAGCCTGTGGATTCCCCTCCACTCTGCCTGCCGCTTCGGCTGCCATTGGCGGAAAGGGAATCCAGTGACTACGCTTTGATTAGTAGTTTAGGTTAGAATTTTTAGTCCTCACAGGCGTGGCGCTCGGTAGAATGGCGGTACTTCTTCTTCGAGTTTGTCTTTAGGGCTCGGATCCTCCTAGAGTTCCTCCGTCTGGATGTAGTCGACGGAGCTCCGTTGTAGATTACCCTTGTCTATTTGGCTAAGTGAGTTTATGGTTTCTCGTCATGTGGCAAGATTTGATGTCCGGTGTTTTAGATCTATGCAAGGGTTCGACGATGTCAACTGCGGCTCCAAGACATTGGTCCTTAGGGCCACGTGCACGAAGATGACAAGGTCAAGCCGGCTTTGGTAGGGGAGTGGTGACATCAACGCATCCACGGCTCATTCATGCTGGAATTGTATTAACCGGAAACTTAGTACATGTGAGAATACATAGGTAAAACAAAGTGTCCCTAGTATGCCTCTACTTAACTAGCTCGTTAATCAAAGATGGTTATGTTTCCTAACCATAGACATGTGTTGTCATTTGATGAACAGGATCACATCATTAGAGAATGATGTGATGGACAAGACCCATCCGTTAGGTTAGCATAATGACCGTTAAGTTTTATTGCTATTGCTTTCTTCATGACTTATACATGTTCCTCTGAGTATGAGATTATGCAACTCCAGAATACCGGAGGAACACCTTGTGTGATATCAAACGTCAGAACGTAACTGGGTGATTATAAAGATGCTCTACAGGTGTCTCCGAATGTGTTTGTTGGGTTGGCATAGATCTAAAATAGGATTTTGTCACTTCATGTATCGGAGAGGTATCTCTAGGCCCTCTCGGTAATGCTCATCACTATAGGCCTTGCAAGCAATGTGATTAATGAGTTAGTTGCGGGACGAAGCATTACGGAACGAGTGAAGAGACTTGCCGGTAACGAGATTGAACTAGGTATGATGATACCGACGATCGAATCTCGGGAAAGTAACATACCGATGACAAAGGGAACAACATATGTTGTTGGGCGGTTTGACCGATAAAGATCTTTGTAGAATATGTAGGAACCAATATGAGCATCCATGTTCCGCTATTGGTTATTGATCGGAGATGTGTCTCGATCATGTCTACATAGTTCTCGAACCCGTAGGGTCCGCACGCTTAACGCTCGATGACGATTTGTATTATGAGTTATGTGTTTTGATGACCGAAGTTTGTTCGGAGTCCTGGATGAGATCACGGACATGACGAGGAGTCTCGGAATGGTTGAGAGGTAAAGGTTGATATATTGGAAGGTTATGTTCGGACACCGGAAAAGTTTCGGAGAGGTTCGAACATTTTTCGGAGTACCGGGAGGTTACCGGAACCCCCCGGGAAACTTAATGGGCCTACATGGGCCTTAGTGGAGAGAGGAGGCAGCAGCCAGGAGGTGGCGCGCGCCCCCCATAGCCCGAATCCGAATTGGACAAGGGGTGGGGGCGCGACCCCTCTTTTCCTTCTCCCTCTCCACTTCTTTCCCCCTTTCCCACTCCGGAAAAGGATGGGGGAATCCTACTAGTGTTGGGGAACGTAGTAATTTCAAAAAACTTCCTACGCACACGCAAGGATCATGGTGATGCATAGCAACGAGAGGGGAGAGTGTTGTCCACGTACCCTCGTAGACCATAAGCGGAAGCGTTATAACAACGCGGTTGATGTAGTCGTACGTCTTCACGATCGACTGATCCAAGTACCGAACGTACGACACCTCCGAGTTCAGCACACGTTCAGCTCGATGACGATCCCCGGACTCCGATCCAGCAAAGTGTCGGGGATGAGTTCCGTCAGCACGACGGTGTGGTGACGATCTTGATGTTCTACCGTCGCAGGGCTTCGCCTAAGCACCGCTACAATATTATCAAGGTGGACTATGGTGGAGGGGGGCACCGCACACGGCTAAGGAACGATCACGAAGATCAACTTGTTTGACTTGGGGTGCCCCCCTGCCCCCGTATATAAAGGAGCAAGGGGGGAGGCCGGCCGGCCCTAGGGGGCGCGCCAAGGAGGGGGGAATCCTCCTCCTAGTGGGAGTAGGATTCCCCTTTCCTAGTCCCACTAGGAAGGAGGAAGGGGGAAGGAAAGAGAGGGAGAGGGAAAGGGAAAGAGGGGCCGCGCCCCCCTCCCTAGTCCAATTCGAACTCCCCATGGGGGGGGGGGGGGCGCCACCTCCTGGGCTGCTGCCCTCTCTCTCCCCTCAGGCCCACTAAGGCCCAATACTTCCCCGGGGGGTTCCGGTAACCCCTCCGGCACTCCGGTTTTCTCCGAAATCACCCGGAACAATTCCGGTGTCCGAATATAGTCGTCCAATATATCAATCTTTATGTCTCGACCATTTCGAGACTCCTCGTCATGTCCGTGATCACATCCGGGACTCCGAACAATCTTCGGTACATCAAAACTTGTAAACTCATAATAAAACTGTCATCGTAAAGTTAAGCGTGCGGACCCTACGGGTTCGAGAACTATGTAGACATGACCTAGAACTGTTTTCGGTCAATAACCAATAGCGGAACCTGGATGCTCATATTGGCTCCTACATATTCTATGAAGATCTTTATCGGTCAAACCGCATAACAACATACGTTGTTCCCTTTGTCATCGGTATGTTACTTGCCCGAGATTCGATCGTCGGTATCCTATACCTAGTTCAATCTCGTTACCGGCAAGTCTCTTTACTCGTGACGTAATGCATCATTCCGTAACTAACTCATTAGCTACATTGCTTGCAAGGCTTGTTGTGATGTGCATTACCGAGAGGGCCCAGAGATACCTCTCCGACAATCGGAGTGACAAAACCTAATCTCGAAATACGCCAACCCAACATGTACCTTTGGAGACACCTGTAGAGCTCCTTTATAATCACCCAGTTACGTTGTGACGTTTGGTAGCACACAAAGTGTTCCTCCGGTAAACGGGAGTTGCATAATCTCATAGTTGTAGGAACTTTGTATAAGTCATGAAGAAAGCAATAGCAACATACTAAACGATCAAGTGCTAGGCTAACGGAATGGGTCAAGTCAATCACATTATTCTCCTAATAATGTGATCCCGTTAATCAAATGACAACACATGTCTATGGTAGGAAACATAACCATCTTTGATTAATGAGCTAGTCAAGTAGAGGCACACTAGTGACATTATGTTTGTCTATGTATTCACACATGTATTATGTTTCCGGATAATACAATTCTAGCATGAATAATAAACATTTATCATGATATGAGGAAATAAATAATAACTTTATTATTGCCTCTAGGGCATATTTCCTTCAGTCTCCCACTTGCACTAGAGTCAATAATCTAGATTACACAGTAATGATTCTAACACCCATGGAGTCTTGGTGCTGATCATGTTTTGCTTGTTGAAGAGGCTTAGACAACGGGTCTGCAACATTCAGATCCGTATGTATCTTGCAAATATCTATGTCTCCCACCTGGACTTGGTCCCGGATGGAATTGAAGCGTCTCTTGATGTGCTTGGTCCTCTTGTGAAATCTGGATTCCTTTGCTAAGGCAATTGCACCAGTATTGTCACAGAAGATTTTCATTGGTCCCGATGCACTAGGTACGACACCTAGATCGGAAATGAACTTCTTCGTCCAGACTCCTTCATTTGCTGCTTCCGAAGCAGCTATGTATTCCGCTTCGCATGTAGATCCCGCTACGACGCTTTGTTTAGAGCTGCACCAACTTACAGCTCCACCGTTTAATAAAAACACGTATCCGGTTTGCGATTTAGAATCATCCGGATCAGTGTCAAAGCTTGCATCGACGTAACCATTTACGACTAGCTCTTTGTCACCTCCATATACGAGAAACATATCCTTAGTCCTTTTCAGGATGTTCTTGACCGCTGTCCAGTGATCCACTCCTGGATTACTTTGGTACCTACCTGCCAAGCTTATTGCTAAGCATACGTCAGGTCTGGTACACAGCATTGCATACATGATAGATCTAGCTAAAGCATAGGGAACATCTTTCATTTTCTCTCTATCTTCTGCTGTGGTCGGGCATTGAGTCTGACTCAACTTCAAACCTTGTAATACAGGCAAGAACCCTTTCTTTGCCTGGTCCATTTTGAACTTTTTCAAAACTTTATCAAGGTATGTGCTTTGTGAAAGTCCGATTAAGCGTCTTGATCTATATCTATAGATCTTGATGCCTAATATGTAAGCAGCTTCACCGAGGTCTTTCATCAAAAAACTTTTATTCAAATATCCCTTTATGCCATCCGGAAATTATATATCATTTCCAATCAACAATGTGTCATCTACATATAATATCAGAAATGCTACAGAGCTCCCACTCACTTTCTTGTAAATACAGGCTTTTCCAAAAGTCTGTATAAAACCATATGCTTTGATCACACTATCAAAGCATTTATTCCAACTCCGAGAGGCTTGCACCAGTCCATAAATGGATCGCTGGAGCTTGCACACTTTGTTAGCACCTTTTGGATTGACAAAACCTTCCGGTTGCATCATATACAACTCTTCTTCCAGAAATCCATTCAGGAATACAGTTTTAACATCCATTTGCCAAATTTCATAATCATGAAAAGCGACAATTGCTAACATGATTCGGACAGACTTAAGCATCGCTACGGGTGAGAAAGTCTCATCGTAGTCAACCCCTTGAACTTGTCGAAAACCTTTTGCAACAAGTCGAGCTTTGTAGACAGTTACATTACCATCAGCATCAGTCTTCTTCTTGAAGATCCATTTATTTTCTATGGCTTGCCGATCATCGGGCAAGTCAACCAAAGTCCATACTTTGTTTTCATACATGGATCCCATCTCAGATTTCATGGCCTCAAGCCATTTTGCGGAATCTGGGCTCATCATCGCTTCCTCATAGTTCGCGGGTTCGCCATGGTCAAGTAACATGACTTCCAAAATAGGATTACCGTACCACTCTGGTGCGGATCTTACTCTGGTAGACCTACGAAGTTCGGTAGTAACTTGATCTGAAGTTTCATGATCATTATCATTAGCTTCCTCACTAATTGGTGTAGTTGTCACAGGAACAGGTCCTTGTGATGAACTACTTTCCAATAAGGGAGCAGGTACAGTTACCTCATCAAGTTCTACTTTCCTCCCACTCACTTCTTTCGAGAGAAACTCCTTCTCTAGAAAGGATTCGAATTTAGCAACAAAAATCTTGCCCTCATATTTGTGATAGAAGGTGTACCCAATAGTCTCTTTTGGGTATCCTATGAAGACACATTTCTTTGATTTGGGTTCGATCTTATCTAGTTGAAGTTTCTTCACATAAGCATCGCAGCCCCAAACTTTAAGAAACGACAACTTTGGTTTGTTGCCAAACCATAGTTCATAAGGCGTCGTCTCAATGGATTTTGATGGTGCCCTATTTAACCTGAATGCGGCCGTCTCTAAAGCATAACCCCAAAACGATAGCGGTAAATCAGTAAGAGACATCATAGATCGCACCATATCTAGTAAAGTACGATTACGACGTTCGGACACACCATTTCGTTGTGGTGTTCCGGGTGGCGTTAGTTGCGAAACTATTCCACATTGTTTCAAATGTAAACCAAACTCGTAACTCAAATATTCTCCTCCACGATCAGATCGTAGAAATTTTATTTTCTTGTTACGATGATTTTCCACTTCACTCTGAAATTCTTTAAACTTTTCAAATGTTTCAGACTTGTGTTTCATCAAGTAGATATACCCATATCTGCTTAAATCATCAGTGAAGGTGAGAAAATAACGATATCCGCCATGAGCCTCAACATTCATCGGACCACATACATCTGTATGTATGATTTCCAACAAATCTGTTGCTCTCTCCATAGTTCCGGAGAACGGCGTTTTAGTCATCTTGCCCATGAGGCACGGTTCGCAAGTACCAAGTGATTCATAATCAAGTGATTCCAAAAGTCCATCGGTATGGAGTTTCTTCATGCGTTTTACACCGATATGACCTAAACGGCAGTGCCACAAATAAGTTGCACTATCATTATCAACTCTGCATCTTTTGGCTTCAACATATGAATATGTGTATTACTACTATCGAGATTCAATAAAAATAGACCACTCTTCAAGGGTGCATGACCATAAAAGATATTACTCATATAAATAGAACAACCATTATTCTCAGATTTAAATGAATAACCGTCTCGCATTAAACAAGATCCAGATATAATGTTCATGCTCAATGCTGGCACCAAATAACAATTATTTAGGTCTAAAACTATTCCCCATGGTAGATGTAGAGATAGCGTGCCGACCGCGATCACATCGACTTTGGAACCATTTCCCATGCGCATCGTCACCTCGTCCTTAGCCAATCTTCGCTTAATCCGTAGTCCCTGTTTTGAGTTGCAAATATTAGCAACAGAACCAGTATCAAATACCCAGGTGCTACTGCGAGCATTAGTAAGGTACACATCAATAACATGTATATCATATATACCTTTGTTCACTTTGACATCCTTCTTTTCCGCCAAATACTTGGGGCAGTTCCGCTTCCAGTGTCCAGTCTGCTTGCAGTAGAAGCACTCAGTCTCAGGCTTAGGTCCAGACTAGGGTTTCTTCTCTTGAGCAGCAACTTGCTTGCTGTTCTTTTTGAAGTTCCCTTTCTTCTTTCCTTTGCCCCTTTTCTTGAAACTGGTGGTCTTGTTAACCATCAACACTTGATGCTCCTTTTTGATTTCTACTTCCGCAGCTTTTAGCATTGCGAAGAGCTCGGGAATAGTCTTGTCCATCCCTTGCATATTATAGTTCATCAAGAAGCTCTTGTAGCTTGGTGGCAGTGATTGAAGAATTCTGTCAATGACACTATCATCAGGAAGATTAACTCCCAGTTGAATCAAGTGATTATTATACCCAGACATTTTGAGTATATGTTCACTAACAGAACTATTCTCCTCCATCTTACCACTATAGAACTTATTGGAGACTTCATATCTCTCAATCCGGGCATTTGCTTAAAATATTAACTTCAACTCCTGGAACATCTCATATGATCCATGACGTTCAAAATGTCGTTGAAGGCCCGGTTCCAAACCGTAAAGCATGGCACACTGAACTATCGAGTAGTCATCAGCTTTGCTCTGCCAGACGTTCTTAACATCGTCAGTTGCATCAGCAGCAGGCCTGGCACCCAGCGGTGCTTCCAGGACGTAATTCTTCTGTGCAGCAATGAGGATAATCCTCAGGTTACGGACCCAGTCCGTGTAATTGCTACCATCATCTTTCAACTTAGCTTTCTCAAGGAACACATTAAAATTCAACGGAACAACAACACGAGCCATCTATCTACAACAAACATAGACAATCAAAATACTATCAGGTACTAAGTTCATGATAAATTTAAGTTCAATTTAATCATATTACTTAAGAACTCCCACTTAGACAGACATATCTCTAGTCATCTAAGTGATCACGTGATCCAAATCAACTAAACCATGCCCGATCATCATGTGAGATGGAGTAGTTTCAATGGTGAACATCACTATGTTGATCATATCTACTATATGATTCACGCTCGACCTTTCGGTATCCGTGTTCCGAGGCCATATCTGTATATGCTAGGCTCGTCAAGTTTAACTTGAGTATTCCGTGTGTGCAATTGTTTTGCACCAGTTGTATTTGCACATAGAGCCTATCACACCCGATCATCACGTTGTGTCTCAGCACGAAGAACTTTCGCAACGGTGCATACTCAGGGAGAACACTTCTTGATAATTAGTGAGAGATCATCTTAAAATGCTACCGTCAATCAAAGCAAGATAAGATGCATAAAGGATAAACATCACATGCAATCAATATAAGTGATATGATATGGCCATCATCATCTTGTGCTTGTGATCTCCATCTCCGAAGCACTGCCGTGATCACCATCGTCACCGGCGCGACACCTTGATCTCCATCGTAGCATTGTTGTCGTCTCGCCAATCTTATGCTTCTACGATTATCGCTACCGCTTAGTGATAAAGTAAAGCATTACAGGGCGTTTGCATTTCATACAATAAAGCGACAACCATATGGCTCCTGCCAGTTGCCGATAACTTCGGTTACAAAACATGATCATCTCATACAATAAAATATAGCGTCATGTCTTGACCATATCACATCACAACATGCCCTGCAAAAACAAGTTAGACGTCCTCTACTTTGTTGTTGCAAGTTTTACGTGGCTGCTACGGGCTGAGCAAGAACCGTTCTTACCTACGCATCAAAACCACAACGATAGTTTGTCAAGTTAGTGATGTTTTAACCTTCGCAAAGACCGGGCGTAGCCACACTCGGTTCAACTAAAGTTGGAGAAACAGACACCCGCCAGCCACCTGTGTGCAAAGCACGTCGGTAGTATCAGTTTCGCGTAAGCGTACGCGTAATGTCGGTCCGGGCCGCATCATCCAACAATACGGCTGAACCAAAGTATGACATGCTGGTAAGCAGTATGACTTGTATCGCCCACAACTCACTTGTGTTCTACTCGTGTATATAACCTCTACACATAAAACCAGGCTCGGATGCCACTGTTGGGGAACGTAGTAATTTCAAAAAATTTCCTACGCATACGCAAGGATCATGGTGATGCATAGCAACGAGAGGGGAGAGTGTTGTCCACGTACCCTTGTAGACTGTAAGCGGAAGCGTTATAACAACGCGGTCGATGTAGTCGTACGTCTTCACGATCGACTGATCCAAGTACCGAACGTACGGCACCTCCGAGTTTAGCACACGTTCAGCTCGATGACGATCCCTGGAGTCCGATCCAGCAAAGTGTCGGGGATGAGTTCCGTCAGCACGGCGGTGTGGTGATGATCTTGATGTTCTACCGACGCAGGGCTTCGCCTAAGCACCGCTACAATATTATCGAGGTGGATTATGGTGGAGGGGGGCACCGCACACGGCTAAGGAATGATCACGAAGATCAACTTGTGTGTCTGGGGGTGCCCCCCTGCCCCCATATATAAAGGAGCAAGGGGGAGGCCGGCCGGCCCTAGGGGGCGTGCCAAGGAGAGGGGAATCCTCCTCCTAGTGGGAGTAGGATTCCCCTTTCCTTGTCACACTAGGGAGGAGGAAGGGGGAAGGAAAGAGAGGGAGAGGGAAAGAGGGGCCGCGCTCCCCTCCCTAGTCCAATTCGGACTCCCCATGGGGGGGGGGCCACCTCCTTGGCTGCTGCCCTCTCTCTCCCCTCAGGCCCACTAAGGCCCAATACTTCCCCAGGGGGTTCCAGTAACCCCTCCGGCACTCCGGTTTTCTCCGAAATCACCCGGAACAATTCCGGTGTTCGAATGTAGTCGTCTAATATATCAATCTTTATGTCTCGGCCATTTCGAGACTCCACGTCATGTCCGTGATCACATACGGGACTCCGAACAATCTTCGGTACATCAAAACTTGTAAACTCGTAATAAAACTGTCATCGTAACGTTAAGCGTGCGGACCCTACGGGTTCGAGAACTATGTAGACATGACCTAGAACTGTTTCCGGTCAATAACCACTAGCGGAACCTGGATGCTCATATTGGCTCCTACATATTCTACGAAGATCTTTATCGGTCAAACCGCATAACAACATACGTTGTTCCCTTTGTCATCGGTATGTTACTTGCCCGAGATTTGATCGTCGGTATCCTATACCTAGTTCAATCTCGTTACCGGCAAGTCTCTTTACTCGTTACGTAATGCATCATTCCGTAACTAACTCATTGTTACATTTCTTGCAAGGCTTGTAGTGATGTGCATTACCGAGAGGGCCCAGAGATACCTCTCCGACAATCGGAGTGACAAAACATAATCTCGAAATACGCCAACCCAACATGTACCTTTGGAGACACATGTAGAGCTCCTTCAAAATCACCCAGTTATGTTGTGACGTTTGGTAGCACACAAAGTGTTCCTCCGGTAAACGGGAGTTGCATAATCTCATAGTTGTAGGAACTTTGTATAAGTCATGAAGAAAGCAATAGCAACACACTAAACGATCAAGTGCTAGGCTAACGGAATGCGTCAAGTCAATCACATTATTCTCCTAATAATGTGATCCCGTTAATCAAATGACAACACATGTCTATGGTTAGGAAACATAACCATCTTTGATTAATGAGCTAGTCAAGGAGAGGCACACTAGTGACATTATGTTTGTCTATGTATTCATACATGTATTATGTTTCCGGGTAATACAATTCTAGCATGAATAGTAAACATTTATCATTATATGAGGAAATAAATAATAACTTTAGTATTGCCTCTAGGGCATATTTCCTTCAACTAGGACTAGGGAGTCCTAGTAGGACTCCCCACACTTGGCACGCCACCTAGGCGGCCGCCTCCTCCCCTCATCCTTTATATACGGGGGCAGGGGGCACCCCAAAGACACATCAATTGTTCTCTTTGCCGTGTGTGGTTCCCCCCTCCACAGTTTACTCCTCCGGTCATAGCGTCGTTGTGCTTAGGCAAAGCCTTGCATGGAGCACATCATCAACACCGTCACCACGTCATCGTGCTGATGGAACTTTCCCTTGACCCTCTACTAGATCAAAAGTTTGAGAGACGTCATCGAGCTGAACGTGTGCTGAACACAGAGGTGCCGTATATTTGGTACTTGGATCGGTTGGATCACGAAGACGTTCGACTACATCAACCGCGTTAACTAACGCTTCCGCTTTCGGTCTACGAGGGTACGTGGACACACTCTCCCCCTCTCATTGTTATGCATCTTCTAGATAGATCTTGCATGAGCTTAGGAAATTTTTCAAAATTGCATGCTACGTTACCCAACAGACCCAAGAGAACACCAAGTTGTGTGATTTTTCCAATACCAATAATAATGATTTTATTAGCACTCTGATTGCTCCTCCCGCCACTAGTGCGGAATCTTGTGATATAAATGCTGCTTTGTTGGTCAATTTTCCAGTACTCCTAATGAGGGTGTCGCGTCCCATTTTAACACACTCGTAGAATTATGCGATATGAAAAATAAAAAAGATGTGGAGAATGATGTGGTGAAGTTGAAATTATTCCCGTTTTCTTCTTTGCCTCGCAATAGTATCATTATTGGCATAAGTGCAAAGATGTTTTTATTACTAAGTATTTCCCTCCCGCAAAAATTATTTCCCTTAGAACCCAGTTCATGAATTTCAAGCAACCTGAGCATGAACATGTTGCAAAATCTTGGGAAAGGATGAAATTCATGCTAAGGAATTGCCCAACTCATGGGTTAAATCATTGGACGATCATACAAAATTTTATGCGGGGTTGAATTTTGTTTCTAGAAATCTTTAAGATTCCACCGCGGGTGGTAATTTTATGGAAATTACTTTTGGGGAAGTTACTAAATTGCTTGATAATATTATGGCAAATTATTCACAATGGCATACCGAAAGAGCTCCTACTAGTAAAAAGTATAATTCGGTTGAAGAAATTAGTATTTTGAATGAAAAAGTTGATTCTCTTATGAAATTGGTTGCTAGTAAAAGTGCTCCTATTGATCTTAATGATATTCCTTTGTCTACTTTGACTGAGCAAAATAATGATCCCATAGATGTGAATTTTGTCTCGCGAAATAATTTTAATAACAATGATTATACAGGTAATTTTAATCCTAGGCCGTTCCCTGGAAATTCCTCTAATAATTATGGTTATTCCTATGGTAATCCCTCTTATAATAATAATAGGAACACCTCTGATCTTGAGAATAATATTAAAACAATTATCAATACTGAAAAGGTTTTCAATGCTACGATAGAAGGAAAGTTGAATAAGATTGATGATATGGCTAGAAGTATTGATAGAATTTCCAATGACGAGGAAAATCTCAAGTTGAAATTTTTTGTGCCTAAGATGGTTGAATCAATTAAAGCTATTTATGTTTCTATGGATGAAAGTAACAAAAGAACCTCTATGCTTAGAGCTAGTAGAGCATTTTTAGAAAAAGCGTTTTCTAGCGATTGCTTTCATAAAAATAATGAAGATCTTAAAGTGATTGGTGTTTCTTCTATTTATTCCTTGTTTAGTAAAATTCAAATTGATGATAAAGGAGTTGAGAAGAGTCATATTTAGGTAAAAGGTTTCTCGATAATTCGGAGGGTGAAAATCTTGATGATTTTTTTTTGATAAAAGTGGGTTTGGAGAGGTCAAAATTTTAGCTAGTGATGCGCCCACTCTTTTGTAATACAAAGACTTTAGTTATGATTGTTTCTCTTTGATTGATTGTATTTATTTTTTGCAATCCATGATTAATTCAGCTCATCCCTATGAACAAAATAAAGCTTTTACTAAATATATTGGTGATGCCATGATGAAAGCTTTTGAAGAAAGTTTGGAATTAGAAGTTTCAATTCCTAGAAAATTACATGATGAATGGGAACCCACCATTAAAATCAAGATTAAATTTTTTGAGTGTTTTTCTTTATGTGATTTGGGTGCTAGTGTTCCCACAATTCCGAAATCTTTATGTGATGTGCTTCGTCTTACCAATAATGAAGAGTGTTCTTTGAATTTGCACTTGGCAGATTTTACTATTAAAAAGCATTTGGGAAGAATTAATGATGTTCTTATTCTTGCAAATAGGAATTATGTGCCCATAGATCTTATTGTTCTTGATATTGATTGCAATCCGTCATGTCCCATTTATACTTGGTAGACCGTTTTTACGAACTATAGGCGCCGTGATTGATGTGAAAGAAGGGAATGTTAAATTTCAGTTTCCACTAAGAAAGTGTATGGAACACTTCCCTAGAACCAAAACTAAATTGCCATATGAATCAATCATGAGGGCAACCTATGGATCATCCTCCAAGGATGACAATACTTGAGATCTATGCGTTATGCCTAGCTAGGGGCATAAAATGATAGCGCTTGTTGGTAGCCAACAGAATGAATACAATTATTTATGCTTTTATGCTTCCTGTTTTTGAGTATTTTCTCAATTATGCTACTGTTATGATTGTGTTTTTATGTTTTATTTAGTGTTTCTTCCAAGAAAGCCTTTGGGATTTTGTTTGGTGATAGTTGATTTGATTCTATTGCAAAATAGAAACTTGCGTCGAGTGCCCGAATTTCCAAAAATCACAGAAGCGACGAAAAATTCTGATTTTCTTACACAAGATGGATATACAAATTTCCTACGTTGTCCTAATGTTTCAGAATTTTTGGAGCTACATAAGTATGATAATTTTTAACATTACTACAGGCTGTTCTGTTTTTGACAGATTCTGTTTTCGTTGTGTTATGTGCTTGTTTCGATGAATCTATGGTTTTCTTTGAAGGGTTTTTGCCATGGAAAAGTTGGAATACATCAGATATAATGCAATTTTAAAATATGAATGGGTTTGCCACAATACTTATAGTAGTGTTGCTTTGTTATACTAACGAATCTCACGAGGTTTTTTTAAGTTTTGTGTGATTGAAGTTTTCAAGTTTTGGGTGAGATCACGTTGGATGGAGGAATAAGGAGTAAAAAAAGCCTAAGCTTGGGGATGCCCATGGCACCCCAAGATAATATTCAAGATGTATCAAGCAACTAAGCTTGGGGATGCCCTGAGTGGAATCCCCTCTTTCTTCTAATGACCATCAGTATTTTTACTTGAGGCTATATTTTTATTCATCACATATTATGAGTTTTGCTTGGAGCTTCATATATGATATGAGTATTTGCTTGTTTTGTTTTTCATTTTGTGTCATCTATCCTTGCTGGACACACCTATTTGAGAGAGCCAAAATTATGCCATGACTTGTTAGAATTTCTCTCTATGCTTCACTTAAATCTTTTAGAGCTATGGAATTGCTCTAGTGCTTCACTTATATCTTTTTGAGCACGGCGTGCTTTAGTATTTTTTAAGAAATGCTCTCATGCTTCACTTAGATTTATTTTAAATTAGTAATTTTTAAGAAATTCTCTCATGCTTCACTTATATTATTTTGAGAGATGATAATTTTTATGCTCATCAACTTCACTTAAATTTGTTTGAGCTTGCCAAAAAAAATTCAATGTATGAAATTAGTCCCAAAGTGATAGATATTCAAGAGGGATATAATAAAAACTTTCATGAAGATCATTGGAAAAAATAAACTTGATTCTTTGTAATAGTTTTGAGATATGTTGGTAGTGATATGTAAGTCATGTTGGTGAGTAATTATGCTTTAGTAAGAATATTGGTGCTAAGGTTTGTGATTCCCTATGCAAGCACGAAGTCAATACTTATGCAATAAAATTACATCCTACTTGTGGTGCATTATTCGGTGTTTGTTATGCTCAATGCTCGCTTATGTGATTTTATGTTTCTTGGTTGGGTGCTTCTTAATATATTAGCTAGCCTTCACTTGTACTAAGTAGAAATACTACTTGTGGATCCAAAATCCTTAAACCCAGTTTTGCCACATGAGTCCACCATACATACCTATATGTGGTATTTTCGTGACATTCTAAGAAAATCTGCATGTGCCATCTCTAATATTCAAAATAAGCTTCTCTTTTGTGTGCTCGCACCGCTCATGAAACGGTAGGGGGTGGCTGATATTTTTCATGCTAGATGTGTTATTCTCAAGATGAGTGTTTATTCACTTATCATTGTATGAGAGTACGACAAAGGTATTAGGGATGCCCAGTCCCGAAATGAAAAAAAAATGAATTTACTTTATGTTGTCAAATAATAAATTCCTTGGAAGGTGTTGGTATGGACGACACCCGTGGATACAACTAGTCGTGGAATGTGAAAGAAAAGGTGGAAACAGGAATAAACTTTTTTTTTGTTTGGGAACCGCCTATGATGTATCTAGCATGGAAAGTATTGGGAACTACTCGGTCGTTTTCATTGACAGGAAAGGTATGCCACCCAAAATATTTTTATCTGTCAATTTAAGCTTTGAGTTCTGTCACCTCTACAAATCTCTACTTCCGTCTGCAAAGGGTCTTTCTATTTGCTTTATGCAATTTTTATTTGAGTCTCCATCTTCTCTTATAAAGCACCAACTCGGGGGCACTATGATCGTACTTGAGCATTGGGTGTACCTAATATGCGAATGTGTTTCATGAATGGATCAATGATTGAGCATGATGGACTAGGGATAACTTGCTTTAGTGTTGATATTCTGAAAGACATGGTTGCTTGTTGATATGCTTGAGTATTAAAGTCTTCATGTCAAAACTAGACTATTGCTTTGAACCATATAAAAGTCCAAATGTCCATGCTACAAAGAAAAGAAAATGTGATGAACATGTTAGGCAGCATTCCACATCAAAAATTATGTTTTTATCATTTACCTACTCGAGGACGAGCAGGAATTAAGCTTGGGGATGCTAATAGGTCTCCAACGTATCTATAACTTTTTATTGTACCATGCTGTAATATTATCATTCTTGGATGTTCTACAATCATTTTATAGTAACTTTATATCATTTTTTGGGACTAACCTATTGACATAGTGCCCCGTGCCAGTTGCTGTTTTTTGCTTGTTTTTTTACTTCGCAGAATATCAGTACCAAATGGAGTCCAAATGCAGCGGAATTTTCTGGAGAATTTTTATGGACCAGAAGGGCCAGGATGGGCCAAAGAAGTACCAGAGAGGCGGCCCGAGGTACCAAATGGAGTCCAAATGCAGCAGAATTTTCTGGAGAATTTTTATGGACCAGAAGGGCCAGGATGGGCCAAAGAAGTACTAGAGGGACCTTGGCGCTCCCTCATGGGTTGTGCCCTCCTCGGTGACCTCCCGCACCACCTCTTCTCTCTATAAATACCCCTATATTCCAGAAAACCTAGGGGATTCGACGAAATTTTGTTCCAGCCACCGCAAGTTCCGGAACCACAAGATCCAATCCAGAGCCCTTTTCCAGCACTCTGCCGGAGGGGAACACGATGACAGAGGGATTCATCATCCTCATTGGTGCCTCTCCGATGATGCGTGAGTAGTTCATATCAGACTACGTGATCGTAGGCAGTAGCTAGATGGCTTTCTCTCTCTTTTTGTATCTCAATACAATGGTCTCTTGGAGATCTATTTCATGAATGACTTTTTGCGGTGTGTTTGTTGGGATCCGATGAAGTGCGAGTTTATGATCAGACTTGCTTTGATTTAATATTCATTCTTGATTACTAAAGCTTCATATATTTTCTCCGATATTTGTTTTTTTGGCCAACTTGATCTATTTATCTTGAAATGGGAAGAGCTGCTTTGTGATGGGTTGGATCTTGTAGTATCCTTTCCAAGTGAAGAAGGGGCAGCAAGACACATACTGATCATTGCTATTAAGGATAAAATGATGGGGTCTATTCCTACATGAATAGATCTTGTCTACATCATGTCATCATTCTTATTGCATTACTCTGTTTTCCCATGAACTTAATACATTAGATGCATGCTAGATAGCTGTCGATGTGTGGAGTAATAGTAGTAGACGTAGGCAGGAGTCGGTCTACTAATCTTGAACGTGATGCCTATATATGATCATTGTCTTCGATATCGTCATGAGTATTTGTACTGCTACCAATTACCCAACAGTAATTGTTTTTCCACTGTTTGCTATTTTCCGAGAGAAGCAACTAGTGAAATCTACGGTCCCCTGGTCTATTTTCTTATCATATACTTTCCGATCTACATTGCTATTTGCTTTTTTCCTCTATTTGCAACTTTTATTTTCAGATCTAAATTATCAAAAACCCAAAAATATCTTGCTGCGTTTTTTATTTGCATCTTTTATTTCGCGCTTGTTTGAGATCTATTTATCCAATCTATCAGTATTTTTATCCCATCAACTTGCCAATCTCGCACGCCGTTTACCGTAAAGGGATTGACAACCCCTTATGTTGGATTGCAAGTATTTGTTATTTGTGTGCAGGTACCACTTATATAGTGTTGTTTGGTTCTCCTACTGTGATTCTTACGCTACTCTGATAAAGATGGGTGGGTGCATCAATGATGCAGAGACCAAGGGTTTAACCTCCTTTTAGGAGAAATAATAATTTGTTTCCGTTTTTGGAAGATGGGATTTCACCACAGTTTCATTAATAAAATCAAATTATAAGGGTTATGGCCCAAAGGAATGAAGTTTTCCAATCTCCAAGACTAACAAAATATCCTGAATCGCTAAAATACCGAAATATCCTTAAGGTAAACACAAATACGGGTTTCAAAATACGGGGAATATTAGTGTGTGGAAAGAAAATAATGCTAGAATTTTCTACAACCGATGAAACCCTGCCTCTGGCGATCCTAGCTGATATCAGTGGAATTGCACACCTGGAACAAAGCTCGTCTAGTTGGGGTGATGTGGTTACCCTCCGATAAAGGGGACAAGCCGTTTAATTAACTACCCCTGTAAATATCTCTAACCTTCAAAGTAAGTCTGTCGTCTGGCTATTCTCTTAATGAAATTATATCAGTCTCATCAAGCATATCATAAATCATAAATTAATATTATAGAATATAGATATAAAAAAGGGGCACATAATTTTGTGTGAAAATGATCCGATCTCTTATAAAAGTTCACGAGGAGTACAAAGATATCAAATATAATAAAAAATACATTGACATTTTGAGACCATCGAACAATCATTAGTGCCGCTAGAATGAGACATAGGTTTGGAATGGGCTAGCTATTTTTTGTCAAAAAAAGGCATATTATTTGGACACGGGGAGTAAATTTTGACTTAGGACAAAATAATATGCCTTTTTTTGACGAAAAATAGCTAGCCCATTCCAAACCTATGTCTCATTCTAGCGGCACTAATGATTGTTCGATGGTCTCAAAATGTCAATGTATTTTTTATTATATTTGATATCTTTGTACTCCTCGTGAACTTTTATAACAGATCGGATCATTTTCACACAAAATTATGTGCCCCTTTTTTATATCTATATTCTATAATATTAATTTATGATTTATGATATGCTTGATGAGACTGATATAATTTCATTAAGAGAATAGCCAGACGACAGACTTACTTTGAAGGTAAGAGATATTTACAGGGGTAGTTAATTAAACGGCTTGTCCCCTTTATCGGAGGGTAACCACATCACCCCAACTAGACAAGCTTTGTTCCAGGTGTGCAATTCCACTGATATCAGCTAGGACCGCCAGAGGCAGGGTTTCATCGGTTGTGGAAAATTCTAGCATTATTTTCTTTCCACACACTAATATTCCCCGTATTTTGACATTCCAACCAAGTTCCCAATTTAACATCTTTATTGTGTTCTTTGGGCATGTCCGGTACTATACTCCATTGATTGACTTTCGATGCAAGTTCGTACTTGCACTTTTTCTGTGGACCTGTCAAGTGGTTCCTTCGATGGCATTCGATGCAAGTTCCTAATTAAACATTTCTATTATTTTTTTGGGCTTTTATAGCACTATAGCTCCTTGGATGACATTCGATGCAAGTTCCTAATTCAACATATTTATTATAATTCTGGGCCTTTCTAGTACTATAGCTCCTTGAGTGACATTCCATGGAAGTTCCTGCTTTATTTTATTTTATTTTATTTTGGCCTGTTCAGTATTGTAGCTACCTGGGAAACAGCTAGTTCATGGAGATTCAAAAAGAGATTCCTAAGTGGGAAAAGGCATCTGTAAGAGCGTGAGTTTCAACAGGGTCCATGTTCAGTATGGCTAGTGGAGTATAATATTTGCATGCTTGTCCAGTATGACACTTGCTCTCGGTAAATCTGCACAGTCATGTGTATCCACAATTATCGCACAAACCTAGTGCACCCTCTCGAATAATGTAGGTTACTTTAATATATTCAGACAGACAAGATTCCAACCAACCATATTTTATCTTTCTAACAATGCATCTTAAAGACTTTTTGTAGAGTACGTCCACTGGGCAAGTCCAACTCCAGCCTGTCTACGCGCATGACCCAATTTCTAAGCTGAGCCGTTAGATTACGTTCCAACAGCTGATATCCCACGCCCTCCATCCAGTTCCGTTTAGCCGATGCCTCATCCAACTCGTTACTCCTCAGTTCAGCAGCTCGGCAGCTTGGCAACAAATATGAAAATTATGAAAACGAATGTGGAAGCAGATACCATCGAAAATGAATACATAGCGAATGCGATGTGGACACAATATATATAGAGCGAAAGTTCCTTGTAACTCGAAATTATAAAGTAGCTTAGCAGTAATGCCTAGTACATGCCTGGCTGAATTATGAGAAATCCTTTCTGGTCCCAATCAATGTACCTGAAGATGAAATTCCTGCTCTACTGTCAATTATGGGCTGCAAGCGTGGAAGTTTTCCTTTCCCATATCTAGGTCTGCCTATGAGTACATCCTAACCAAGAATTGAAGATTTCAACCCAGTTATGCAAAGGATTGATAGAAGGCTATCTGGATGCTCAACTCTTTTGTCCTATGATGGTAGGCTGCTCCTGATTAAATCAGTGTTTGCTTCACTGCCCCTTTTCTTCATGAGTTCACTGGCACTGCCAGTAGGAGTTATTGAACAACTGAATAAATTTCTCAGAAGATTCTTTTGGAGAAAATATGGCATGGAGGAGGGAGGCATAGCACTTATCTCCTGGCAGCAGGTCTGTAAGCCCAAATTGCAGGGAGGACTTGGCATTCTGGACATTGCAACTCATAACAAGGCACTTCTCATGAAGAATTTATTCAAGTTCTTAAATAGGGCAGATATCCCTTGGGTTAATTTGATCTGGGAAAAAAACATTATCATCATGGGCCCCCAACTGAGACTAGGGTTGGATCCTTCTGGTGGAAAGCCCACATTTCACTTATAGAGGATTTCAAGAATATTATGGAATGTAAAGTTGTCTCTGGTGAGACTGTTTTTTTGTGGAATGACAAGTGAATGGGTGAACCTCTTCATATTCAGTTTCCACATCTTCATTCCTTCTCCACAAATCATTCCATCTCTGTCAAGCAGTTCCTAGAGGCAGAAGACAGAACTCACAATTTCCATCTTCCTTTATCTAATCTGGCTTTCAATCAACTTCTGCAGCTAGATGATCTCTTACCACAATTGACCCAAACTGCAACTGATCAGTGGAGTTATGATGGGAACACTAATTTCTCTTCAGTCAGAATTTACAACAACTTGATCCCACTCTCAGCACAACACCTAATTTTCAAGATGATTTGGAAGAGTAAAAATAGTTTAAGGCACAAAATATTCTTCTTGTTAGCTGCACATGAAAGAATCAACACTACAGTCTTTCTCCAAAGAAAAGTGATGCATCTTGATGACCCTCACTGTCCAAATGATAGTCAGGGTGCTGAAGAGACAGTGATGCATCTTCTCTGGGACTGCACTTTTGCACAAGACTGTTGGCATTCCTTAATACCTGGTAAGAAAAGAGGGACTTCCCTGTATGAAGATCTAGTCCTTGCCTCAGAACATTTTCCCAAGGAATTTTCTACAGAGTTGGTAATTCTTGGTTGCTGGAACCTATGGACTCAAAGAAATGGCAAAGTTTTTAGAGGTCTACTACAGACACTTCAAATCTGGAGATTTTACCTAAAGCAAGATGCTAACCTCATGCAATTCAAGATTAAGGAAAAGCACGTTCATAGCTTCAAGCTTTGGGTCAGGAATAATCTGTAATATGTTGGGTTCTATCCCCAGAACAGGTGTAGGTTAATTTCTTTGGCCTCTTGGAAGCTTGTGTTTGTATTTGTACCTGCACACTTTTTGGCTTAATATATCACCGTAGAACGATTGTTCTATGGTTTCACGGTCAAAAAAAACATGCCTGGCTGAATGGGTAGTTTGCCAACCCAAGAATACAGCCCACACTGTCTGTGGCCTACCATCGGAACAATTAGAGGATGGTTACTATCGATTGGAGAGCTGCTATTCTATGCCTTAAGCGTAGGATAGGAGGCAAATTGCCTCAAAGGCTCTCACATAGGCTGGCAGTACCATGGCCTATTAGTTCATTATATTTATATATTCTGTTTACATAAATCAGGAAATATATTTATTTCCATGATCGTCGGAGATATACAAAACAAAATATAGCACTATTTATTTAAAAAATTCACGTATCTGGATTATTTTGGATTTGGTTCAAAAAAACGGTTTCAGCCGGTAATAAATGTTCATGGTCTTTGGAAAAAGATTACCTTATTTAAATACAATTTTATAAGGTTTGTGTACCCCTCCCCCCATCTCCCCAAGGAAATAAAACCAGAAAAGAAAACAACCCCTGGCAAAAACCAGCTGACAACTAGAAGGAGAAACCGAAATCAGAAGGAACACGAAAAGACAAACATGAAAGTGGGAGAAAGAAAAGAAATACCGCTGAAGCCAACAAATCGGCTGATCCATTTGGCCCACACACACTCAACACGATCCCTATACTATGCTTAAGGCATAAAATGGGATCTTCCGGTCAACTGCTTTCTCGTGCTTCATTTTGACTTGACCACCGCCACTAATAGAAAAGGGGCATTGGTCCAGGCCGGGTCAGCCCATTAGTCCCCGTTCAGTCCAGAACCGGGACCAATGGTGGCATTGGACCCGGTTCGTGAGCCCCGGGGGCCGGCCGGGCCACGTGGGCCATTGGTCCTGGTTCGTCTGGACCTTTTGGTCCCGATTGGTGGGACGAACCGGGACCAATGGGCCTCGCTCCTGGCCCACCACCATTGATCCCGGTTGGTGGCCTGAACCTGGACCAAAGGCTGCCCTTTAGTCCCGGTTCATGCCACCAACCGGGACTAAAAGGTTGGTCCTTGTTGAGTAGTTTTTTATATAGTTTTTTTATATTTTGCTACTCCCTCCATTTTTGTATACAAGGTCACAAACTCGGATTACAGGTACCAATATAAAATTTAATGTCTACTTTATAAGTCAACTTTTCTTCTTGTTTACTGGGATCATTAATACTCTGCATGCATGCAAAGAAACTAAGTGGAGGAAGTAGCTGACTGTCATTATGACTGCATGCATGCAAGTATTAAACAGGTTGTTAGTATGAGAAAAAACCATTAGCTTTGCCTTGATTATTGTTGGTGGCCTTGTATAGATGCAAAACGTATATTTCATAGTGGCCTTGTATATAAAAATGAAGGGAGTATATTTATTTTTTCTATTTATTTCTGAGTTGTAATAAGTCATTAAAAATAAAAAAGAGGCGCAATGCTCGTTAATTAGCTTCAAGCCTTTCGGAATAGTGTAAACTGCACTGCACATAGCTCCGTGTAGTTTACCCTATTACTCAAGGCTTGAAGCTAAGCAACGTGCATGTTAGCATTGAGCCTCTTCTGCATCTTCTCTGCACTCAGGGCTTATAAACCGCTGCGAGTGCCTCTCGCTTGGCGAGGTGGGACTAAAAAACAGCTGCAGCAAGAATCAACTAAAAAACTCTTTTACTGGTTCATGCCACGAACCGGTACTAAAAGGTCGCCTGAAAACCTGTAACAAATAAAATGCCTTTGTAACAGCCTTAGAGCTGGTAGTGAAGGAATCAACTAAAAAGCTTTTATAAACCTCTAGTATTATTGAAACTAAAATTATATAAAATTTTGTTACAAACTTTAAAAGCAAAAAGAATTATCATAAAAGAAAATAAGTAAGTAATTATAATTCTGTTCAAAATATTAAAAGCAAAAAGAATTATCATAAAAGAAAATAAATAAGTAATTAGAATTTTGTTACAAACTTTAATAGCAAAAAGAATTATCATAAAATAAAATAAATAAGTAATTAGAATTCTGTTCAAAACATTAAAAGCAAAAAGATTTATCATAAAAGAAAATAAATAAGTAATTAGAATTTTGTTACAAACTTTAATAGCAAAAAGAATTATCATAAAAGAAAATAAATAAGTAATTAGAATTTTGTTACAAACTTTAATAGCAAAAAGAATTATCATAAAAGAAAATAAATAAGTAATTAGAATTCTGTTCAAAACATTAAAAGCAAAAAGAATTATCATAAAAGAAAATAAATAATTAATTAGAATTTTGTTACAAACTTTAATACCAAAAAGAATTATCATAAAATAAATAAAGCAAAAAAGAAAACAAAAAAGGGAAAAAATAAAAAATTTGCCACCTACTTGGCCACCACGGCCTGAATACGACTAGAAACCTTATTGGGCCAGGATTCAGGCCCGCAGACTGCCCAATAGGCCCACAGGCAGAGACACAAGTTTAGGCCAGTAGGCCTGCAATAGTGAGGAGTTCAAATGGGAGGGCAGAGTTGCACTTATAAACAGGTGTGGCCGCTCCTCAGCTAGCGAGGTGGGACAAAACATTCCACTGCACCGTGCCAGCGCAAGGCCTTTAGACAGGTTGCTGGCTCGAACCGGGACTAATAGGGTGCATTGGTACCGGTTGGTGGCTCCAACCAGGACCAATGCCTCTCTTTTGTCCCGGTTTGAGGCACCAACCGGGACCAAAGGTCTCTGCTTCTCGCCCTTTGGGCTGCTGAAAAGAGGTCTTTGGTCCCGGTTGGTGCCACCAACCGGGATTAAAGGTCGCATTAGTCCCGGTTTGTCTCACGAACCGGGACCAATGATCTGCCTATATATCTAGCACTCGCCAAAATTTTGTTCAGTTCATTCTTCCCCGCCGCGACGCCGCCAGGCTGCCCGTCCGTATCCGGCTCGCCGTCGCCGTCGCCGCCCCGCCCCGCCCCGCCTGTGCCCGTCGCCGCGCCGCCCCGGCCCGCCTGCCCCTGCGTATGGCCGCGCCGCCCCGCGCCGCACCCCGCCGTCGCCGTCGCCGTCGCCGTCCCCGACACCGTCGCCGTGAGCAACTAATTTAGTTTGATGTTAGTAGTAGTTAATTGAGTTAGATTTTGTTAGATTTTTTTGTAGATTTTTTTCATATTGTGTAATTAATTTGTTCATATTGTGTTAGATTTTGATGTTAGTAGTAATTTAGATGTGTAGTTCATACATTTTTCTGTTTTTTTTTATATTGTGTAATTAATTTGTTCATTTTGTGTTAGATTTTTTATGATTTTTTCTGTTGTAATTTAGATGTCAAATTTTTATGATTTTTTTCTGTTGTAATTTAGATGTCAATTTTTTTCATATTATGTAAGTAATTTAGATGTCAAATTTTCATGTTTTTTTCTGTTGTAATTTAGATGTCAATTTTTTTTTCATATTGTGTAAGTAATTTAGATGTCAAATTTTTATGATTTTTTTCTGTTGTAATTTACATGTCAATTTTTTTTCATATTGTGTAAGTAATTTAGATGTCAAATTTTTATGATTTTTTTCTGTTGTAATTTAGATGTGAATTTTTTTTCATATTGTGTAAGTAATTTAGATGTCAAATTTTTATGATTTTTTTCTGTTGTAATTTAGATGTCAATTTTTTTTCATATTGTGTAAGTAATTTAGATGTCAAATTTTTATGATTTTTTTTTCTGTTCATAGAATTTTTATGATTTATTTTGTTGTAATTTTGTTCATAGAATTTTAATGATTTTTTTGTTCATAGTATTTTCTTTGTCAATTTATTGTGTATGTATAGGAAAATTAGTTAGAAAAATAATTGAACTATAGTTAAACTAGTTTATTTTTAGTAAGTACTACATTATTTTATTTATAGTAAGTGCTTCATATATAATTGAACTAGCTAGTTGATTTAATAAACCAATTTATTTTACTATATATAGAAGTAGTTTATTTTTAATAAGTACTACTTTATTTATTTATAGTAAGTGCTTAGTAGTTGAACTAGTTGATTTAATTAATAAAACTACTTTATTTAACTATATATAGAAGTAGTTCCCGCATCGACGTCGACGATGCCTATCCCGCATCCTCGTCGTCGTCGACTCGGCGGTGGAGGCCTGCTTGATCAGGGCCATGTTCGGGACTGGGCTCCGCCGGGCTGGTATTGGGAGGTGCTACCTTCTGGGGGGCGTAGGTTGGTGAGGAGGCAGCCCGTTGTTGATCCGATCCTTGTTTGGTGGCGGTCGCGTGGGCCAGTGACGGTGCAGAGGCTTCCGGACACCACGGAGGTGGTACATCCCCGTGTCAGCGAGGAGAACGAGCACGTCCGTTGCTACATGGTTGCGTTGGAGGGCAGGTTCGACAATACCTGGCAGGTTCTTCAGGGATCTCACTGGAGCTATGATCCTGTGATCGTTCCTTATCTTTGGGTGTCCACCGCCCGCGACGATACCCGTCGGGCGCTGCGGTTCTAGCTGTATTAATTAGCGATGCTATATGTATGATAGTATTCTAGGAGTATTCGACGATGTACGGACACAAGAGATGATGTACTTTTGGTTATAATTGAATGCATGCTAATTTGAATACTACTTTATTTTATGATTTGGTTTTGCTTATTGAATGCTTATATTGGAAAAGTACTCCTACTTTGAATGCTAAAATTGAAGAGCACTCTATGCAGAAATCTAGGAGCCCCCTCCATCATCCACGCCGTCGTGGGGGTAGCTTCTCCTTCATTCCCGTGTGCTAGACAATTTGTTGTAATAATGCACTCGGGAATGAAAGCAGGAGCTACGTACCATCACCGATAGTCAACCCGTGATTAATAATAATGATCTAATTTAGGTTTTTTAGTACATATATTTAATATTTGAATTATGAACTTAGGCTGGAAATGTCGTACTCGGACGACGAAAATCGCCCGGGGGAGTGCGACCGGTGCCACGACGACCGAGGTATGTGCGACAGGTTCACTGAGCTGGACGAAGATCGGTGTTTCAGCATTAAGCTCGAGGAGACCTTCGATGTTCATACGGTACACAACGACGATAATAGTTTTTTTTCGTAATTCAGCACGACTTCAACTATTTTAACGTGTATTTTTCATCTTTTCCAATTCGACTAGCTTATCCCATGCTATGCAAGACGCTATGTCTTGGAGAGGATGGGTTTTGAAGACCATGAAAGTATGGAAACCAAAAAAATTCTCCTAAGGACCCATCATGGTGTGGATTTTCAAGTAAAATTGTACAATGTTGAGAGTGCAACCCATTTTGGTTGCAAAAATTGGGAAGCACTTTGGAAGATGTATGGTTTTGATGAGGGTATGGTTGTCACCATGGATCTTGGTGATCCTACAATCCAGCAAGACAATATGGGCATTTGGGTCCTTGTGGATACACCTCCAATTCTTCCCCCATGTGAGCTTAACATAGTTATTAAGTAATTTATATTATTTATTTCAAACTAGTTGACAGCTTGTTTCCATTGACAGCTTATTTTCATTCTTCAAAGAATGTGCGAAAAATGGTAGACAAAACCCACTACACCGATGTCTCCGAATTAACTTATAAGGAGAAAAATCATCTGATCGCATTTTGTACTGATCTTGAGAATTACAATGTCTACAATCGAACTCCTCAACATTATGGTCAATACGTGCCACTAGTGCACGTGTTGAACTACGGTAACTACCATGGAGATACCCTGGTAAGTTTTTTTACTATTACGACATCCATGCATCTTTTTAAATACTTCTAAAACTAGTACATCATTGCTAACTACAAAGTTATTACTATGTTTTTCAACAGATAATTCCGAATGATTGTGTGCCTCATCTGATGTATACGCACGGTCGCCTTAATGTTTTGAACATACAACCAGGTCGCCCTATGAATCTCAATTGTCCATACCGGATTTCTAAAAGAAGTGGAGACATGACAATCAAAGAATGGAAAAAATGTATGGACAGTCGTAAGGAGCTTCTTGCAAGCAAAAGGAGGCGAAGCGCAAGAATTGGAGACAGATGATCTCCATTCTTCATAATGGAGAGTCAGGGTCTATATTATTTTATGCTATTTTACCTTAAGTGTGTTTAGGTCCGACTTGATACTGATGATGATATGCTAAGAACAATTATGTAGGGTTGGGTTCGATGACTATGAGGACGATGATAGTATGACTTGTTATTAATAACGAGTAGAAGTTGTATGATGATGCATGATTAGTAGGACTTGTTATTATATATGATGATGTATGATGCGAGCATGCATGAGTTATTATATATCAGCGGGTGAAATGAACATAGCAGTAGATAGCGTTGGTCAACCAAGGACGAAGATATAAGAGAGGACACTTCTCTCTATTAGCTAGCTAATAACAACCTAAAATTAACCCCCAAAACCCCTAAACCAGCCATTTTTTTTTTAAAAAAAACCTCAGTTGCTGACACGTGGAAGCCTTTTGGTCCCGGTTCATGTCACCAACCGGGACCAAAGGCCCCCTTGCCTGGGCTCCTCGCAGTGGCCACGTGGAGGCCCATCTGTCCCGGTTCGTGTTAGAACCGGGACTAAAAGGTGGAGGCATTAGTAACGACCTTTTAGTCCCGGTTCAAGAACCGGGACTACTAAAGGCCCTTACGAACCGGGACAAAAGCCCCCTTTTCTACTAGTGCGCCGTCAACCTAGGAAATACTACCTTCGATCTGGTTTATTGGTCCTTATTGCTTTTTTTGTGCCAAATTTTAACCATAAATTTAACAAATAAAATGTTCATGCATGTCACCAAAACTTATATCAATGAAAACTATGTTCAAATACGAATCTAATGATATGATTTTTGCTGACATGCATTAATATTTTATTAGTTAAATATTTGATCAAAATTTGGCACAAATTACATAAAGGACCAATAAACCAGGACGGAGGTAGCAGGCACTAACTGCCAGTAGGAACTTTTGCCCATTCCATTGGTCACCACAATAACGTTGATTGTGTCATGGTACGATCATTGTTCATGGCGCGTTTGTGCTCAATGACTAAGACATGCCGATATGACTCACATCTCAAATAGGGTATACATACTTTTGGAACAGTCGTGAGGGATTATCCCACCTGAATGTATTGCTCAAAGGTGTTACAACCCCAGGCTCCTAACCTCCCTTGGGGAAGGTTATTCGCCAGGATCCATTAGGTGATGTAAGCATAACAACAACACAACAACAAAAAGGTAAACGCACACTGATAAGAAGAAGAAGACGACAACTGTAGTTGACAAAGATGTCGGAGCCCATGTCGTCCAAAGAAGAGAGTCAAAAGTAGTGTTTGAGGATTGTCATTCAACAAGATACTAATGGTTGGGGGCCACCATTGCGGGCCTCTTGAGAGGAAGATGTGCACGTATTTCACCATTTCTTCCTCTTAAAGAAAAAATAAACTCATCTTCATCTTCATATTAAAAAAAAATCTCGCAACACGTGGATATCACATACATCTCTAAAAGAAAAAGGAAAAAAAAATCTCACTTTCATCTTCCAAAAATAATGTCCAAACAAAAATTCTCAAAAGGAAAAATCTCACTTTCATCTTTCAAAAAAAATCAGAAAAAAATCAAAAAGTTTCTCATCACGGCCAACCAGCATGCGTCACATGGCCATGCTGGTTGGCCGCCCTTCTAGCGCACGTTAATGTGTTGGATGTGATCACCTATTTATCATTATTGTCTTATTTCTACAACAACCGTCAAATATTTTTCTTAGATAAATAATAGGTTAAATATTTGTTAGTATTTGCTACTGCAGGAATGCCTAGCAGTGGCACGTGGGAAAAGCCCAGCAGTGGCGGGCAAGGCACTTAAGGGTGCTCGCCACTGACCTTCCACCACTGCTAGAACACCATTAGTGGCGGGCGCCCGCCTGCCAGTGGTAGCCCATGAGCAGTGGCGTGCACTTGGCCATGCCCGCCATAGTTGTTCATGTCGCCCGCCATAGGATTTTGCGCAGCTATGGCGGTCTTTTTCTACGGCTTGCCTACAGTATATTGCACCTGGATCATCAGATTGCATTTGATACATAAATTCTGGTTTGAACCTTGATCCACATACACGTACCACATTACAATAATTTCAGATTAATGAAAAGTAGTACTTATTGAATATAACAAGTGCATGATAATAATTAATAAACATATATATGTCGTGCTTATCACATAATTAATGGTTTGACGAGTTTTTTTGGAGTGAAATGTATGTTGGCCGATCTTCAACACGCATACCGTAGTAGAAGCCGCACATAGCACATGAATTAGTACTTGATGGAATGAACGGGGACCAATGGGCCGCTTGCTCTGGAATTGGAGATTTGGCCTCTCGAATAGTCCATTGCACAACCTCAACGGGCATGGGTATCGTGGTTGGACTCATACCATGCCAGATCCTTTGCCTCTCATCCGGGGTCGCCTCCACAAGGATGCACATTGCGAGGTCGGTGAACCGCCTCTAAGCAATCTTCCCAATCGCCGGGAGAGAACAATGGGTCATTGGAACAGTTTTGACCTAAGCCAACATCGCCTTCATGAGGTCCTCTACCCGATACTTTTCATGTATCCATAGATAGTGCTTCTCCATGTCCGCCGCAGTGACCCCCTCCCACAAATCTTCTGGCGGCCCCATCTGTTATTTTTAGTGGACAATTGTCAGGAAACGTAGCATGCAATTTCAAAAAAATTCCGACACTCACGCAAGATCTATCTAAGAGATGCATAGCAACGAGAGGGGGAGAGTGTGCCACATACCCTCGTAGAACGAAAGCGGAAGAGTTTGCTCAACGCGGTTGATGTAGTCGAACGTCTTCTCGTTCCGACCGATCGAGTACCGAACATACGACACCTCCGAGTTCTGCACACATTCAGTGCGATGGCATCCCTTGAGCTCTTGATCTAGCAGAGGGTCGAAGGAGTAGATGAGTTCCGTCAGCACAACGGCGTGGTGACGGTGATGGTGATGTGATCTGCGCAGGGCTTCACCTAAGGACCACGAGAATATGACCGGAGGTGTAAACTGTGGAGGGGGCGCCGCAGACGGCTTGGAACAATTGGTGTGTCTCATAGGGGGGTGCCCCCTCCCCCCCTATATAAAGGAGGGAGAGAAAGGAGGCCGGCCTAGGCGCGCGCCAAGTGGGAGGGAGTCCCACTTGGACACCTAGTGGGATTCGCTCCCCCCCCCCCCCACGCTTCTTTTTCGGAGGGGGAAAGGGGGAAGGAGTAGGAGAGGGAGAAGGAAAGGGGGGGCGCCGCCCCCACCTCTTGTCCAATTCGGTTTCCCCCTGGTGGGGGCCGCGCCAGCCCCTTGTGGGCTGGTGTGCGTCCCTCCTATGGCTCATATTTTCCCCGGGGGGTTCCGGTAACCCCTCCGATACTCCGGTATGTACCTGATACACTCCGAAACCCTTCAGGTGTCCGAATATACTACCTTCCAATATATTAATCTTTACCTCTCGACCATTTCGAGAATCCTTGTTATGTCCGTGATCTCATCCGGGACTCCGAACAACCTTCGGTCACCAAAACACATAACTCATATAATACATATCATTATCGAACGTTAAGCGGGTTCGAGAACTATGTAGACATGACCGAGACACCTCTCCAGTCAATAACAAATAGCGGAACCTGGATGCTCATATTGGTTCCCACATATTCTACGAAGATCTTTATCGGTTGAACCGCTATGTTAACATACATTATTCCCTTTGTCATCGGTATGTTACTTGCCCGAGATTCGATCGTCGGTATCTCCATACCTAGTTCAATCTCGTTACCGGCAAGTCTCTTTACTCGTTCCGTAATGCATCATCCCGCAACTAACTCATTAGTCACATTGCTTGCAAGGCTTCATATGATGTGCATTACCGAGAGGGCCCAGAGATACCTCTCCGATACTCGGAGTGACAAATCGTAATCTCGGTCTATGCGAACCCAACAAACACCTTCAGAGATACCTGTAGAGCATCTTTATAATCACCCAGGTACGTTGTGACGTTTGATAGCACACAAGACATTCCTCCGGTGTCTGGGAGTTGCATAATCTCATAGTCGGAGGAATATATATTTGACATGAAGAAAGCAGTAGCAATAAAACTGAACGGGCATTCCTCCGGTGTCTGGGAGTGCATTGTTGGTGAAGTACGCCGCCCACGGCTCGTGGTTGCCGGCGGCGTACTCAGTGATGCCCGCACGCGCTCGACCTCATCCTTGAAGTAGTCGGGGCACGTCACGTCGGGCAGCGGGGGCACGGGGACGCCCCGGCGCGCGCATGTCCGGAGGCGCGGGGATGTTGGCTTCATACAGGAGGTGTGCTTCCCACTCTTGCAGTGAGCGGCGGCCGAAGCCATTGGCCACCGCCCCATCGCCGGGGAACCTCTCGCCCATAGTCTGCGGCGGTTTTGAACGGGCAGAGAGAGGAAAGAGTTCGTCGGCGGTGGCTGTGCACGGGGAGAGAGGGGGCTACGGGCGGGTGCGTCCTCCGGCGAGGGAGGTGCTGCTTCATATAACGGCGGGGGGGGGGGGGGGGGGGGGGGGGGGGGAGGCGGGTGGCGGCGCTGTGTGTACGCGTCGCCGCACCGCGCCGGCCCGTGAGGAATCAATGGAAGGCTGACCGGCGGCAGCCTTGGCATTGATTCCCCGCGGGAGGCCGAGGCGTTGTGAGGACGACGAGGCGGGGGTCGCTGACTCGGCGGTCCCACTGTTCGTTCACGCCAAAAAACGATTGCCCCGGCGCCCTCGGACGCCCCCCAGCGCGTCGAGTTCGGCATGGGTCCACCGGCATCAAGGAGTCATGCATGTGCTCATAAGTTACTTTTTGCATTAATATGAATTATGCCATCTCATTGGTCATGCATGTATTTTTTTCCCAACGCATGCATGCATTTTTGCATTAACCTATCAACTCAAACAACGCCATTTCATCAATCATGTCTTCTTTTTGTGAGGATTTTTTTCTCTTTTATACATCATTTTGTCGCACACACTTCTTTTATGTTTTATCATTTTAAATATGTAAAACTCTTACATTTGTTTTCTTTGGTTTTAGGCACTTATTTATGCATTGCTTTTAACACGGTTCCTGCAGCAACGCGCGGGGCATCATCTAGTAAAACCAAGGGAGAGCATAATATCTACTTGACAGAAACAGCAGAACTAAATGTATTATTCAATCTTTATCTTATGAACTTGTGGAGCAAGTGCTCATGTATGTTTTGCTTGGGTGTAGGTTCCATGTGTTCCTGTGATATATGGTCTAAAGAACTCCCTGTTTATTAAGCAACCCTCCGTGGAGCAACATAAGTTTGCTCAGTTGGATGAGGAGAAGCGTATACATATTGAAAAATCATAATTTAAGACTGAAGGCGTCATCCAAAGGAAAGACATCTATCGATGGAATCACACCCGGGGTAGCGACGGACAAAAGCAAGTTTAAAAGGAATAGAGCGAAGGTTATATTTTCAGCTGTTTTTCAAGATATTCCATCGTTAGGATCTAGTGGATGTAATCAACATTTTGAGATCGCGACTGCATCTTTACCTTCTTTTATGAGATGTTAATATGTGTCCTCCTTTTGCAGGGCCCAAACCCACTTTCCTGCAAGAAAAAGAAACCAAAGCCCCAACCATCAGCTGCTCAAAATCAGGTAATCATCGCCACATGACATTGTTCGTATACATCTGTAGGCTGTATGTAATTAATGTAAAAGCAAGCCTGGAGTTGCCTGAAAAATAATCCATTGCAATCTTAGACAGGCCCTTAGACAGTGAAACCCATTGCAGATTCATTATATCTATTGCTCTTGTTTTGATTTGTATTTGGATGTGGATATCTCGTACACTGTGTGAGGCCCATTGCATGCATATATATATATTTGCTTCTGCTGTAGCACCTGATTTCAGTTCTGTTCGGATGTCGGAAGGCTGAGGGCGAGGGGAAGCGGAAGAGGGTTAGGAAGAGGAAGAGAAGTGGCAAAGATAGCAATCAAGCAGAGACAGCGAGCTGATGGACCTACGAAGAAGCTGCAATCGAAACTGGCGTTGCTGTTCTGGCTTCAATCCGCTGCATCCCATGCTGAGATGCAGATGGTGTTTCTTGTAGTTCCGTTTGCAATCGTCAGTCAACTAGAACTGAAATACGTCTAGATACATCCATTTCTGAGACAAGTAATTACGAACGGAGGGAGTAGTAATCAGTTTAATCAAAAGCTTTGACATTGCTCTTCCGAAGAAATCGACCATCCGATTCCTGCACACTGGTGGATCGGTTTCAACTTTCGGGTCTCTCCCTTCCCTTACAGTTTACTGACAGAGTGCAACGCCATCCGATTCCTTCACACTGGCAGATGGGTTTCAATTACTTTCAGGTGTCTCCCTCCCCATACAGTTTTACTGAAAAAGAGTGTAACGCCATTGCACAGTAGTGCCAAGCGGCATGACCAAATGGCATTTCTTTGCAAAAAGTACAGAGGAATATAATTTTCCAAACATTCTAGTTAAACGAAACAATTCATAACAGAGAATAGCATCATCAATCAGCTTGGACGAGCCATAAATATCAGCCGAGGAATTCAAACTGCAGTTGCAGGCAAATATAATAAGCATTGTTTATACTGGTACAAGTACATTAGCTCTTAACAAGAAGAGCGCTGCTACGCAGACGACGATGCGCGGACGATTTGTGCACGACGCTGCACATCAGGTCGTCCATGCATATCATCGAAGTCCAGTGGACGGCTGGTTGTGGCATCGTCCAACTGTTGTGCGATCGATCTATCGTCTGCACAGCATTTTCGTAACAAGAAAGGTCTAACACAGCACGATTCGTTACAGTTCCCAAGAAACATAATTCTTAGTGTAATAGAAAGATATGACCGAAATCTCCAATCGACAGTGTGAGCAGCAACAGTTACAAGAGATGGCAATGATAACTACTCCCTCCCTTCCATAATATAAGGGCATTTTGCAAGCTAAAACAGCTTGCAAAACGCTCTTATATATAATATGGGATGGAGGGAGTATACGTAATACTCCCTTCATTTTTATATACAAGGCCACTATGAAATATACATTTTGCATCTATACAAGGCCACCAACAATAATCGAGGCAAAGTTAATGGTTTTTTCTCATACTAACAACCTGTTTAATACTTGCATGCATGCAGTCATAATGACAGTCAGCTACTTTCTCCACTTAGTTTTTTTGCATGGATGCAGAGTATTAATGATCCCAGTAAACAAGAAGAAAAGTTGACTTGTAAAGTAAACATTAAATTTTACATTGGTACCTGTAATCCGAGTTTGTGGCCTTGTATACAAAAATGAAGGGAGTATACATCTATTTTGCCCTCTTCAAGCTAGTGGTGTGGTGTGGGTGGCTGCGCCGCTAGTTCCACTTTGCCTCTGGTGTGACTTAATGCAGTCAAACATAAGATGACTACTATGGGCCAAAGGTTAAGCAGAATTCTGACGAAGAATGTGAATGATGTCAATGGGAATGTCCAGACTCTTGCACGAAATATCCCCTTTCTCCTACAGAGTGGTGGCGCAAGAAGACTATTCTTGATTGCAAGTTCGCAATTTTGATAGAGCAATATGAGAGAACTCATGACACAAACTACAATCGCAGTCTTATGAGCAACGGGAGCTAACATCGTATAGGTACCAAGTGCAAAGGCCGCTACCAAGCCTGTAATCGGAATCGACAGGAAACCGAAGGCCATGCTGAAGTGCAGTTCCCGGCTCTGAGGGTTATGCATGGGAGACCCGGAAGACATAAGAGCAATTGTCGCTAGCATGGAGAAGGTGAAGGCTAAAGAATTGGCTAGCATGAATGCATCAAAAGCAAACCTTCCGGCAAGTGTTGGTGTGCCTCCGCTAGTGTGACCATCAGATCTATAACCTCCAGGCATGGTAAAACTTGCACCAAACGTCACGGTTGCAATTAGTACGGCACCAATACATAAGCTTTGTGTCCCCTCTTTCACATTCTCCATTTTACTTGTTCCATTCTGTCTTGCTTGGACAACTTCCTTTTTCCCTTCCAAGTAATCCCCGCGACAAATACCTGACTTAGCATCAACAAGTCTTAGTGCTTGGAGTATTTTTGCTTCGCTCTTCTGCAAAAGCAAAATAAATAACAGTTAAACCACACAAATCTCAATTGTTGTCATCACCTCGAACACCACGATTAGAAATAATATGATTGTTCGTGTATATTACCTTGTTGCTGTGTAGACCTTTGGTGGTAATAAGATTGCAACGTGCTATATCAAATGGAGTCTCTCCTTTCTTATTTGTTAAATTTAAGTTTACTTGTATATTTCCCAGTAGAGCACAAAACATCTTCAGATTTCTTATCTGGATAGCTAGGTGCAGTGCACTGTTCCCATCATTATCTTGCATATTCAAAATCCACGACAAGGATCGGCTGTTGCAAGCAAAATGGACTGTGCATATTTTCATTTTTTCCACTGCAACATGAAGAAATGTCTTTCCCCTAGCATCACGCAAACCAACACAACTAGGGGACTCCATAAGAAAATCACTGATGAGAATTGTTGAATTGAGGAGTGCAGCCACGTGTATGGGTAGTAATCCATCGTTGTCCATTTGATACAATGCATCTGGATTGGCCTTCAATAGAAGTAAACATATGGCCCTTCGGTCTCTTTGACGTACTTCAGATGCTGCTAAGTGAAGTGGTGTACTTCCATTCTCGTCCTGTTGTACTGTAAGGGAGTTGTTCCATTCTAACAACATCTTTGTAACATCTGCAAGTAGCATCTCTGTTAATCCACTCAACAAAATAGAGAGAAAAAACTACTACCTCCGTCCCAAAATGTTAGATCATTTTTTACACTATAATAGTGTCAAAAATGGTCTTATATTTTACGACGGAGGGAAAATGAAAAAGAATCACCTCCAAACTCTATTTTTGCCCTTTTTGCATGATGTGAATTGCATGCACTCCTTTTGATATTTTTCAAGAAAACAGAGAAAAATGGACAAAAGCTTATGTTCTAGGGCATATTATCTTAACATACAACCTAAGTTATATGCCTTTTTACCCAGAAATGCTAGACCTACATAAGCATTATTATGTTACTACCTACGAATCTTCCTTCCCCACTAAGCAAACAACCCCTCCCCCCCCCCCCCCCCCCCCCCCCCAAATTTCAGGGTGAGCTCATGCCCTGCTAATCTCCAATTAAATACCACCAAATCACTACATACCACTCCTCAGCCCATAATCTTTCATAGGTGCAGCAAAGCTCCTTTTTTACTCAGCTGGACATTTTTTTTATTTAGAGCACCTTTTATTAGGTCATAATCTAGTATCAGTGGCATACAAATGGAATGAGTGCACACATAGCCTCAACACGACTAAGATACCCGCATTCAACACTAATGCACTACAAAGGATTACGTTGACCAAGAGCAAAGACATACAATACAGAAGTTATGCCTAGGCAGAGGGAAAATAAAAAAAGAAAGAAAAAGGTGCATCCATAATCCAAGATGAGCAGTTAATTGTCGGACCAACGAAGATGATACCCACATGATCAACCTGCGAACACACGCAAACTAAAACCATGCATACGCTAAACTCTCTCTCTCTCTCTCTCTCTCTCTCTCTCTCTCTCTCTCTTATGTGTGGGGCCCGCTTATCATCCATTTCCTTTGGGAGGTGACCGAGCTCGCAACAACACCCATGGAGTGCCCGGCACAGACAAGGTTCTTCATCACTTCCCGTTGCCCCTTGTCCTCACAAAGGTGACTATAGAGATCGCCAAGCCCTACTCTGAATGATCCCCACCAAAATCAGCTTGAGTTCGCCCTTGAAACCGAGCATACAACCTTGTCGAGCTCCTCCTTTGTTGCCCTAAATCGGAAAGTAACTCCACCGAGTCCAGTGAGCCCCTCGAATCAATGAGTACATCCCATTGTTCACAGCATTCGCGCGCATCTCAATAATCTTTTCTTTTGTTCCGGAGTGCCCCAGATTCATCCACGATCAAAGCTCGTCACTGCCATTGCCGCTCCACTTGAGCACCACTACCACCCGTGCAACCATGACGCCGAGAAGAACCCTCCCACCTCCCCGAGTTCGCCAAGGGCCGCTGCACGTTACTATCTACTTCCCGGAGGCCAAGAACCACAGGAACCGCCGCCATCATCAATCTGAAGAGCATTGTAATCATCTTCTTAAACTCCGGATGCCTTACTGTGAGAAATCGTCGTCGTAGCCCTAACCTTATTCTCCTTTCTCACTCAACGAATCTCTCTAGATCTAATGTGATCAAAACACACGACACGCGTGAAGTGGTGTGGGCCAATCTCGAGACACCATGTCACCCTTTTAATCTAAGTTGTAAGATTGTGATTTTGCCAAAAGGCCCCGGAACTTCAAATAATCTATTGGCAGCTCCATATTCAATGAAACATTTGGCATATTGTTCTATTGATTTTTTAAACTATTCTAACTAATTTCATGATTTTCAAATATTCAAATTTGAATTTATTCCAAATCGAATGTAACCTTGTTAGGATCATCAAATTTGATTTATAAACTCCTTTTGATATTTATTTTTTGTGTGAAATGACCATATCAAAACCCTTTTTCTATATAACACTAGGACAAAGTAGGTTTAAGATGAGCTCAAATTAATTCAAGATTGTCATCATGTTTTACCTCCTTTGAAACTAAGTAACAGTTTGTTAAGTCTAATTGCAATTGGTTCTTTCATTATACCGAACCTTGGGGAACACTATAGCTCTGGACTTCTCCATGTTCAAGTTGAACACTAAACAAGAATCTAGCTTGACACACAATACACATACCTAATGAGTTAAGTTCTGAAACGAGTTAATTCGTCATAAAACCCCCAAATCCATACAATCCCGTTCAATGTAGATCAACACCACATCGATAAATTTAGCCGTAGCATATGATCGGGCATATCAAGTTCGTCAAACGGGCATAACAAGTTCACATAAGATATATACTTCAACTACGATAGCATTGCTAGCATCTACAACTATATAGATATATCACCACTTCCTCGTCAAGCCCTTCCTCCTTGGCATCTCCGGAGCAGCGGTAGTAGGAGTCGAAGTCCTTGTTGTATGCATCGGCGTTCGAAGGGTTGTCGACTTGTCGTTGTTGTTGTCATCGTCGCAGGTGCCGAAGGACTCAGACGAGGAGGACAACCCGGTAAGCATAGACGTGGGTGGCACGGGCTTGCTCCTTGGTGATGTGGTTAGCTTTCACTATAGCAGTCGTCTTCTCCTTTGCGAAGCGCTTAGAATCCTCGAGTCCTATCACAATGCTTTGGCATTTTTGCGGCGGCAGTGGCGGGCATCCATCTTGGCAGAGGTCAAGGACTATCGTGGAGCACTATGCACCACCTCATCCTCCTAGGAGTCGGATGTTAGGGGCACCACCGATCTGCAAGACCCGTAGAAACACTAGCTCGATCTGTCTTGAGCCGTCTGCCTAGCGAGATAAGTTGCTTACGCCTCCTACTCGGGGAGACACGGCCACGGGCTCGGAGGTGCTAGGACCAGCACTCACTGCTGTCCCGGAGGAGTGGGACCCGGATTTGATGGGCACCTTGACGCCCGACAACCTAACCGGGAGGGTGCGGACCGCGACGACCGACGTGATCCGGTACAGAGTTCAAGCTTCCACCGGTCGACCAAGAAGGCCGTAGACAACTACGACGAGCTTTCGCCACTATCCATCCGCGAACGATGGAGGGCGACACAGAGGGCCATCTCATTGTTCGACTTTGCCGCAATGACGTCCCAATCCACGGGGTCTGGTTCGAATGAGGATCCTCTGCCGGATCCGACCATGGTTGTGATGGATGGCAGCGAGGGGAGGGAGCAGAAGGGGAGTGCAAGCAGAGTGGTCGAGAGAGTGAGCACACTGGCTAGGGTTTGGTCCAGATGGGTTTTCGTGTGGTCTAGATGGGCTAGCACGGCTGGTCGGACTTCGCATCTGCGTCTAGATTCATCCGGACCGCCTCATATTCACCCCACGTATGCGCTGTGATTGAGGGTTGCCGAACAACGCGGACAAATGGCTGGGTTTGGAGGGTCCGGTTTGATAGCTCTTTTTAGTGCGACCAGTGTCTGAACTGTTCATCTAGGGAGAAAACATATAGGGAGAAAGTAGGGCCCGCTTGGAGTTGCTTTTAGTATATCACATTATAATATAGTCGCCAGCTGTGGTGAGTTTGTACTAACATAACGGTGCCACAAAATGGCCACTACGATGGTTGTGACAGAGAATATACGGTTACTACCCAGCCCAGGTGAATAGTAGGCGATTTAAAGCCATCGTGTTCGATCTGTAGTATGATTGGTTTGCTGCCAATATTTGGCTAGCCAAATGTTGGCATTGCCAAATATTAGCGATACCAATTCTGTGAGATGGCAAGACGACTCAGTAACCAACCAAGTAGTAGCCAATATTTGGCGCAATTCCAAACATTGGCATTGCTAATTTTTGGCACCAAACCAATTATGCTCTAGATCCACTGCTCCCCTTTGTCTTCTACCTCCAGCCACCCGCCCAACGAATGCATTGCCTGCGCAGCCGACGCTGCCCCACCCTCACCTAACTAGTTATTATTTTTTGAACGGGAGCCAGTTATTTCGTTGGCTTGGCCATCACTATAACTCCCACGCTGACCATTTTCCCTCGCGCAAGTGGCCCACGGCATTATCTATTTATTTTTCCGTTTTAGAAGTAGTTCATGCTGACATCAGTAATGAATATCGAGCTACATAGGCTATGCTCGTATAAGGATAAAAAGACCGGGTTGAAGGACATAAATATTCCTCCTAAAAGATGATTAGAAAGACATTTTGAACACAAAAGAACATAACAGAACGCTAACAATTCTAGTGCAAATGTATTCTGATTTCTGAATACTACTCATTCTATCCGTTTGAGTGACTAGTTCCGTCCCATAATAAAAGAGCGTTTTTAACACTTGTGTTAAAAACGCTCTTTTACTATGGGACGGAGGGAGTATTCTGCAAAAAAGGTGCAGATAGAAAAATATAATAGGTTAAAACGAGATTTAACATTAAACCTAAAAAGGTTACCTTTCCCTCGGAGAACAGCAGCATGTAATGCATTTTGCCCATTTGGTCCAGAGTATGAAAGAACCCCGACGCTCAACTCGTAGAGTGTTTTGGCGATGATGCCATTTTCCAGTAAGACGGCAAGATACAGCGGCGAAGTACCTTCTATAGGAAGAGTCGCCAACTCTGGATCATGGGCCATGAGCAACTTGACTATATCATTGTTCCCAGAGCGGACGGCCTCGTGCAAGGCTGTCTCATTGAGCTTGTTTTGTGCCTCAAGAAGTCCCTTTGCATTGTTAATACCCTGACCATTGGCGAGATCAATGAGAAGAGACACCATTTGGATGTTCCCCGCCCGTGCAGCACAGTGCAGGGGCATATCTCCATCGTTGTTTTGCACGAAGAGGAGGTTGGGTGCCTTGCTGTAGAGGAGACTGGCTTTGTTCAGTAAGTCCTCAGAGTCGCCATGGCCGGCGGCGACCACATGGAGAAGAGTGTCACCTCCAATGGTAACCCCATACACAGAAGCTGGCTGCGTCGCCGAGCTTCCGATGGTGTAGGCGGCTGGTGTTCTGTTAAGGAGTGATTCCAGATCATGGGAAGAGCCAGAGCAGGCCAGTGCTAACAGCCCAGCGTCAATCTTGATCTTGGGCTCCATGGTGGTCGCTGTCAGAGGAGCAGGATTAGCTACAACGGGTGAGCTAAGACTAGGAGCAGGATCTGCTGCATACGATAAAGCTAATTTTGTTCTGAATGCAAAACTTCAAACAACTGACCACAGAAACCAACAATCCCATGGGAAAATGCGTAGATAAGCTCATTTATATAACTCAAACTGAAGGTGGCGACACACTCCCTAAAGTATTTGCAACGAACAAGTTAGGTGTTATTCTCGAAACTAATTTTCAATAGACGAGTGAAAAAAATTATCCACCCCTACATGTGGTAATCCAGCTAATTGTTTTCCTGTAAACGTGCGATTGACATAATTGTGTGCGAAATGATAGGAGCCGAGGTAAACTTGATCACATAATATTCATAATGAACTCGTTGGGGTGTGTGAAGTTTGGAAGGCCGAGCTCTAGGGAGCTCGGTATTTTGCAAAAAATTAAAAAAAACATATTTAGAAGTTAAAAAAATCTGAAAAAATTCCATCGAAACATATATGTATTCCGCAAGAACGTGTTAAACTTCATATAAAAATGTTGTGATTTGTAGGCTGTACAAAAAGACAAAAATAAAAGGCCCATTTAAAAATGTGTATTTGTCTTTTTTCTATACGCCACGTGTGGAAGTATAATGCTGTAAAATTTTGCAAATACGAAGTATACATGTGTATGTGCATCCACAAATAAATTCATAATTTCGCGCTGTGGAAATTTGAATTTGAAAAACGAGCTCCCTGTAGTTCGGGCTCTATTGGCATTAATTTTCCGGCTCATTGGGTACCTACTTTAACACCTATAAAAGGGAGAAGACGAGCCGATCCACTTTCAGTAAATGTTATGGTCCAAAGGGGAAAAAAGATGACCAATCTTCAGGACTAACTAAATATGCTTCTTAAAATTCTCACGGGTATGATTTTTTGAACCTAAGAACACCTAACAGTTCTGGATGCAAATGGTAAAACAACAATGAGGTCAACGTATGCTAAATAGTATGTATTGATATTGTAAAGTGGGTACCTTCGCTTCGCCTGAACAGCACCATGCAATGCATTTTGTTCATTTGGGCCAGAGTATGAAAGAGCCCCACCGTTCAACTCGTAGAGTGTTTTTGAGATGATTCCATTTTCCAGTAAGATGGGGAGATTCAACGGCGAAGCACCTTCTTCAGGCAAATTGGCTAACTCTGGATCATGGCCCATGAGCAAATTGACCATATCATTGCTCCCAAAGCGGACGGCCACGTGCAAGGCTGTTTCTTTGAGGTTGTTCTGTGTTTCCAGCAGCCCCTTAGCATTGTTGATACCCTGAACATTGGCAAGATCAATGAAACGAGACATCATTCGGATGTTCCCCGCCCGTGCAGCACAGTGGAGGGGTGTATCTCCCTGGCAGTTTTGCACGAAGAGGAGGCTAGGTGCCTTGTGGTAGACGAGGCTGGCCTTGCCAGTGGAGTCCTCTGAATCGCCATAGATGGCGGCCACCAAGTGGAGAAGAGTGTCACCTCCAACTGTAACTGCGTACAGAGAAGGTGGCTGCCTCGCGGAGCTTCCCATGGTGTAGGCGGCTTGTTTCCCGTAAAGGAGTGATTCCAGATCATGGAAAGAGCCAGAGCAGGCCAGTGCTAGCAGCCCGGCATCCATCTTGGGCTCCATGGTGGTCGCTGCCGGAGGAGCAGGATTAGCCACAGCAGGTGAGCTAGGACTAGGAGCTGCCTGCCCAGTGGTGGACGACATTGACCACCTACACAATCGGGGTGGGGAGTGGAAATGGGAGAGGATTAACTGGAGCTAGTCTGGAGCGCAAAGGATGGTGAAGCTGAGATGGATGAGCTCTGGAGCTGTGCCTGTCGATGGGTATATGTAAAACGGACGGGAGCAAAGCAAGCAAGAGACTAGGCGCCGCGGACTGGTGGGTGAGAACTGAGCAGGACAGGAGACGACCGCGGTTGACCCGTAAAGAACCGTGCCTTGTCCGGTAATAATAGTCATTCTCTCTCCTACTATGCATAAAACTTTCACGCCGTCCACACACTTTACTTACAGGTTACAACTGACGGTCTCTATTAAGATAATCCTTCGCCCTCCTCTAAAACCAGTCCACACAACTTTTTAGATAAAAAATGCCATACGCTCAGCTTTTAGTTACAGATTTATATTTACAACTGACGAGGAATCTTGGGAAATCGAACGCCGTGCGGTGCTTGGAATTGAAGCTGTATGTACGACTAACTACCTCCATTGATATAGGACAGGACATGCTTATTTTCCAAATTTATCTTTCATCAAATATTTATCTAATATTCGCGATGCCAGTTTACATTTTATGATTGATTCAATGATATTAATTCGTGTTATAAATATTTCTCTTTTATACTTCATTAATTTTTAAAAGTTTGACTTAGGAGAAGTTAATATGCACCATAGTTTGAAATTGAAAAGGTAGCTTATTGGGTGACATTGGATGTGAAACACCTACTTCAACATTCTCTCTCAAAAAAAAACACCTACTTCAACATTTTCATTTTTATTTTTCGGGGAAAGTCTACTACTCACTACTAGGAAAAGGGCTATAGATAGGATTGATACTAACGGAGCACCTGGTAAGTAGTGCGCCACTACTATATACTAATGGCGCACCGGTTGGAGGTGCGCCATTAGTGTGGAAGACACTAATGGCGCACCAGACACAAGGTGCGCCACTAGTATTGATTTTTTTTTCCATTTTTCCATACATACTAATGGCGCATGATGTCAAAGTGCGCCATTACTAGTTCTAACTAGTAATGTCGCACCTTATAGACAGTGCGCCATTAGTATATATATATTTTTTACTTTTTTGCAAAACTACTAATGGCGCACTTTTCCACAGTGCGCCATTAGTATATATATATATATATATATATATATATATATATATATATATTTTACTATTCTGCAAAAACTACTAATGGCGCACTTTTTGATTTCGATCTCGATCCCACCCGCACCCTCCCCCGCTAGCTCCACCGCCGCCGACGACCCACCGCAACCCTCCCCCGCTAGCTCCACCGCCGCCGACGACCCACCGCAACCCTTCCCCGCTAGCTCCATCGCCGCCGACGACCCACCGCAACCCTCCCCCGCTAGCTCCACCGCCGCCGCCGACCCACCGCAACCCTCCCCCCCTAGCTCCACCGCCGCCGCCGACCCACCGCAACCCACCCCCGCTAGCTCCACCGCCGCCGCCGACCCACCGCAACCCACCCCCGCTAGCTCCACCGCCGCCGACGACCCACCGCAACCCTCCCCCGCTAGCTCCACCTCCGCCGCCGACCCACCGCAACCCTCCCCCGCTAGCTCCACCGCCGCCGCCGACCCACCGCAACCCACCCCCGCTAGCTCCACCGCAGCCGACGACCCACCGCAACCCTTCCCCGCTCCGCCGCCGCCGGCGAGCACCCCCCGCACCCTCCCCCGCTCCACCACCGCCGACGAGCACCCCCCGCACCCTCCCCCGCTCCACCACCGCCGACGAGCACCCCACGCACCCTCCCCCGCTCCACCACCGCCGACGAGCACCCCCCGCACCCTCCCCCGCTCCACCGCCGCCGACGAGCACCCCCGTTTCATATTCATATTCATTTTTTAAAAAATAATAATAAAAAAGTGTAGACTACGATTGTTGTTAAACAACAATTATTACTGTTTTTCTAAAAAAAATATTACTGTTTCATATTCATATTCATTTTCTAAAAAATTATTACATGCAACAAAAAATAAAAATAAATTACTTATGGCGCACCTCTGGCTGGTGCGCCATTGCTATGTAAAAAAAATTTACTAATGGCGCATCCACCGCGGGTGCGCCATTAGTAAGATTCCCCCCTAGCTAATTCCCTCCCTCGCCAGATCCACTTCCCCCCGCTGCCCCCGCGCCTCTGTCTCCGTCGCCTTCACCGCACCCACGCCGCCGCCGCCCCCGCGCCTCCGTCTCCGTCGCCGCCCCCAGGCAGCCCCTGCCCTGCCCCCCATCGTCGTCCGCTCCCAATCCACCCCCTCCCTCGCCTTCACCGCACCCACCCACCCCCTCCCTCGCCTTCCCAGCCCTCGAAACCCTAGAAACCTGTGACGCTCCGCAATGCCTTCTCCGCTCGAGCTCCACCGTGCGAGGCGACAGGCAAGGCGGCAGGCAGAATCTGCTTCAACACCGGGCCAGCGAGCCGCGGAACCAGGGCGCGACGGCGCTCGACCCCTCCACCCCCCTCCACCTCTTCTTCCTCGGGTCGCCGATGTCTTCCTCAACTCTGGCCACCTCTGTTGCTACTAAGTTGTCGCAGGGCCTCCTTGCGCCTCCCCGGTGAGCTCCGCCTCCTCTCCCCTCTTCCTTCTCGCAAACACTCTGTTTGTCCAGCAAATCGGCGATGGACAGAAGCAGCGGTGATGCCGGAGTTGAGTTCAATTACTAGAACTAGCGCTAGTTCCTTCCGTGATCCTGTAGGCCGAGAGGTGGGTCTCTGGTGAAGCTGGAATTGCAGAAGCTTTCACCCGATTTAGCCTGAATGTGATGTGGTCGATGTTGAGATGTCTCCTCTATGTAGTCTGTAGGTTGTTCTACTTTTAGGTACCGTGGGCTGTGAAGTGAACTTGCCGGGTTTAACCATCTGACCTCTTATGTATATATTAGTATCTAAGATCAGCAGACATTAGTCAATTTGTGCGCCTGGTTAGTGACTTGTGGAGTTGGCCCGGTTAATGCTTTGCTCTGTGATGCAAGATGTTAGGCTCTGGCACTTTACAGAGTTTCTTTGTGAAATCCCTAACTGTGAGTCTTGCTAGTGATCTAATTGTGATAATCCTGCTCACATCCCCACTTGCAGCAGAGGCAGGCAATGCCTCTATATGCTCTGTTTTACTGCCTAGCTAGAGCACAAACCTAGCCCCAGTTGTGTATTCCCAATTGCTAGTGGTCTAACTGATGTTTCCTAGTTGGGTGAGACTGACTTGGCTCTTTCTTGGAGGAGACAGATCAAACAAGTGTTGTCAGTTTTTGTTTGAACTTCCAAGAGTGTTGTGACTTGGCTCTTAATCAAAAGACTTGTCAGTTTTTGTTTGAACTTTGTTTGACTGGAGGAAATTACTCTTAAATGCTAGTCCTATTCTGGTGGAGATTTTTCTCGTCCTGAGTTACACTGAAGATATTTTTCTGATAATATTATAAAAACTGCCTGGTGTGTGTTCAACTTGTATCTTCTAGCTTAAGTTTAACTTGTATCTTCTGGCTTGCTATGTTTTTGTAGCCAGCTATTTTCTGTTTCCTCATTTGGATTACTCAGTTATTTAGTTTATTATTACTTGGGAAAAGTACTATGAGAAAAAAATGATTATATGCATTGCATTGTTAAATGTTGTACTTGGGCACAATACCTTTTCATCCATCATTTACACTGTGAATCCAATACCAGTTGCCCATGCTGATTGTTTCACTTCAAACAGGCCACCTAGTGGCACAAAGCTCCATCAGAAACAGAATCAAAGCAGTGTAGTGGCATGGCCATTGACCTGTGGCTGGCATCTAGACACCACACACATACATACAGAGGTACACTGACTATTACTATGGCAAGTACTATGTCAAGTACTCCATGTGTTTTTGTTGGCAGTTTATCATGAAATTGCAGGTACCCCAAGAGGCCCTTAAGTTTGCCGGAATGTCGATTAACTTCCATTCCGGCAAATTCGGGTACTCCATATGTCCTATTTTCAGCAAAGGTCATGCTGAAATTTTCCGTGAATTTTAGCATGACTTTGCTAAAAATAGGACATATGGGGTACTTGCGACTAATGCCTGTTATCATGCATGTTTTATGATCTATTGTAAGGGTATTAATTGGTCTCTTCTGCTGCTTATCAGAGATGGCGGGAAGCAGCCACCGCCGCTCTGCGACACCGCAGTACGAGTTGGATGCTTCTGAGTTCTTCACTATCATACTTGAGACTTTAGTATCATCCATGACGTAGGTATATAAAACGAGAGATCTCCCCTTCATCCATCTCATTATGATATCTGTAGTTTGCTACTCACTCATTGTCCCAAACTGCAGATGCTGCCTGACAGTTTTATGAACATGCTGATGGGTGAAGATCCGCCAAATAATGTGAAGCTGCGACAGGCCGGCAGCGGGTTTCGCAGGCAGTGGGATGTGCAGTTGGTGATCAAGAAGGGCCACATGTACTTGTCTCGTGGGTGGGAGAAGTTCTACCGTGCCTACGACCTGCGGCTGGGGTACTTCCTTCTCTTCAGGTACGACGACGACGCCACCATGCTCATCGTGAAGGTGTTCAACACGACTATGTGTCGCATGCGCTATGGTGCCGATGATGATGCCGGTACGTTCTGCCTCTTCTTATTTCTCTACATTTGGCTTTGTCTCACATCGATTGTTAATGGTCATTATTGCATTTTGGACAGGTAATGGGAGCAGCAGCAGTGACACTGGCTACAGCCAAAGCAGCAGCGACTATGGCTGTAGCGAAAGCAGCAGCGATTCTGGCTGTAGCGAAAGCAGCAGCGATTCTGGCAGCAGCATAGACAACAAGAAGGATGATCCGGACTAGAGTGCGGGAGAAGAGGAGCTGAGTGAGGATGAGGAGCTGCAGGATGACGATGGGCATCAGGCTGAGGATGACCTAGCACTGGTGGTGGCTGACCAAGGGCAAGAGATGGTGGTGGCTGACCATGGGCAAGAGATGGAGGTGGCTGAGGATGACCTAGCGATGGTCGTGCTTGAAGGTGGCCTCGCGATGGTGGTGGTGCCTGACAATGACCACGCACCGGTGGTGGCGCCGGCAATCCCACAGCTGGGCGACATGACCACGCCAATTGTGGTAGAAGACTACATCCCACTGCCTCCACCGCCTCGCCGCTCTAGGCGCATCAGAGAGAGGAAGGAGAAAAAGGAGAAGAACAATGCATGAGAACTAAACTTTGTCAGGTATGTCAGATCTCCTATAGGTTAGTTATCAAAAATGATATATATATACTTAGTTACCTATGTTATCTCTAATATGCTTAGTTTCCTATAGGTTAGCTTCATTTTTACCTAAGTTGGCTCTAATATGCTAACTTAGAGCTTATATGCTTAGTTTCCTATAGGTTAGCTCCAAAATAACTTATGTTAGCACAAAAATGATCAAGTTTACATAATAAGCTTATAGTCTTTTTCTTATTCTTCTTCTTTTCCAAAATGACATAGGTTAGCTTCATTTTACCTAAGTTGGCTCTAATATACTAACTTAGAGCTTATATGCTTAGTTTCCTATAGGTTAGCTCCAAAATAACTTATGTTACCACAAAATGATCAAGTTTACATAATAAGCTTATAGTCTTCTTCTTATTCTTCTTCTTTTCCAAAATTCTTCTTATTCTTCTTCTAGTGTTCTTCTTCTAGTATTCTTCTAGTCTTCTTCTTTTTCTTCTTCTAACTTCTTGTTTATCATTTTGCAGATTTGATTTAATTCACGGAAGCTTGCATGGATGGAGTGCTTCTTTTCCATTTGTGTTTTTATTTTGTATCAATGTGAAACTTTTGTGAATTGATGGATAACGGTGTTGGATGAACAATGTGAAACTTTTGTAATATGTAACGATGGAACTATGTGTTGGCTATGTATGTATATATGATGGAACTTGTGTGTTGGCTATGTATGTATATATGATGGAACTTGTGTGTTGGCTATGATTGTTATATGGATGCTTGTTGTATATATATATGTGTTGGATATCTCATAGGTGAAATAGTGACCTGAGATTAAGAAAAAAAATTAAAAAAATTGTTACTAATGGCGCACTACCATGTGATGCGTCATTAGTATAGAATAAACTAGTGGCGCACTGTGGGAAAAACTAATGGCGCACTGCTTGGTGCGCCATTAGTATACCAGATACTAATGGCGCACCAGTGGTGCGCCATTAGTAAAAAATACTAGTGGCGTGCTACTAATGGCGCACTGATAATGCGCCATTAGTAGGCAAAACCAGTGTGCCATTAGTAGGTCTTTTCCTATTAGTGACTAAAGGTCCTTAGGTGACATTCTATGCATGTCCAGTACTATAGCTCCATGGGTGGTTATACAACGCGCATTCCTACCTTAACATCTCTCTGTACTGTAGCTCTTTGGATGACATTCCAAGCAAGTTTCTAATTTTACATTGTGTATTGTTTTGTCCGGGCATGTCCAGTACTATATCTCCTTGAGTGGCATTCGATGCAAGTTCTCTTTACATGCATGACATTCGACCCAAGTTCCTAATTTAACATTTTTATTAGTTCTCTAGGCCTGTCCAGTACTATTGCTCCTCGGGTGACATTCGATGCAAGTTCCTACATGAACGTTTTTAACTTTTCTTCAGGCTATGGGTATCGATCGAGTAGTCCATGTGGGTTCAAAAAGAGATTCCTAAGTAGACAAAGGCATCTCTAACAGTGTGAATCTCAACAGGATCCATGTTCAGTATGGCTAGTAAAATATTGGATCAAAAAAACTGGCGTGCATGTGAATCTCAACGGACAAAAAAGTCATGCAGCACATGACGATTGCTATGGATAAATTCCACTAGTATAGCCCCTTCAGTCACATTCGGAGCAAGTTCGTACTTTAACTTGTTTTTCTTGGGTTTATCCAGTAGCTCCTCTGGATGACATTCAGACATTCGGTGCAAGTTGCTAATTTGGCATTTTTATTATTATTCTGGGCCTGTCTAGTACTATGGCTCCTTGACATTCGATGCAAGTTCCTGCTTTAACAAAAATAAATAAAAATGACATGTGCAGTATTGTAGCTACTTGGGTGACAACTAGTTAATGCAGATTCAAAAGGAGATTCCTAAGTGGAAAAGAGACTTCTCTAATAGTGTGAAAATCTTTCGGTATGGCAAGTAAAATATTTGCATGCGTGTGATGCTCAACGGATACAGCACATTCATGTTTATCCAAAAGTATCATGCCGACCTGATGTATCCGCGTATAGTGTAGGTTACACTTTTGTATCCCACATAAAAGATTCCAACGGACCATATTATTACTGTATTGTACACCTTTTTTTTTAAATAACTTTAGTACTCCCTCCGTTCCTAAATATTTGTCTTTCTAGAGTTTTCAACAAATGACTACATACGGAGCAAAATAAGTGAATGTACATTCTAAAATATGTCTATATACATCCGTATGTGGTAGTCCATTTGAATCTCTAGAAAGACAAATATTTAGGAACGGAGGGAGTATATATTAAGACTGCAGTATGTACGTCTCTCCACCCATATAAGTCATTTATCCTCTGGGAGAACAGTAGGCATCACGTGCAAATGCCTTACTTTCTGCAAATATGAAAATTTTAACCTGAATTGTTAGATTATGTTCCAACGGCTGACATCCCACTCCCTCCATAATCTGAAGTTGCGATGGTTCCGAATGACGAACACTGGGATTTGTGGAGTCCTTTTTCCTCCTTGATCGAATGATAGATGATCAGTAGGGGCACTGTTTCATAATTTTAACGTTCAGAAAAGAACCACATGGTGGGCGAAAATTGCAGAAAAGCGCAACATTGTAGGCGAAAATTGCAGAATACACGAAAGGACCAAATTGCGGTGAGCGGCTCCAGCGTCACGCACACCTGCTCGGTGCTAGCACCGCCGGACTACAACACGCAATGGAGGTGGGGCATGACATCGCCCTACTCTTAGGCCAGGAACCGGCACACGTCGTCGGAAGATGCGATGGTGACTAGCACGGACACGGCAAGGACCGCGTCACTCTCTCCCATCTATTTTACATAAACTTTTCATAGCACCGTTGCATACTTTAGACTTACAATTAACTGCTTAGTTCTCTCTTATAAGATAGTCCTTCTCCCTCCGGACGTGAATTTTTGGCACATGGTGCCACGCGATGCCGTTATCATGGCCGTCCTTCTGCGTGTCGTGATTGCTACTTATTATAGCCCATTTGCAAATACTTGGCATGCTAATTACCAGCTTCACGAATACATCGTTGTATACGCCAAGCCAGTGGCCCAGGCAGCATTTATGTTCGTATGGAAACACGACCCACGTGATGGCCCCGGCGATGGCATAACTGCTCTCGCTGTTGGGTGGACATCATTGAGCACGCACACTACCTAGTTGCTCGCATTGTAGATCTCCCCCAAGCCGTTGCCTGTGGAGGAACAGAGGGAGGAGTGGAGATGGATTCTTCACGGACGGAGATCAGGTTAGACCATCAAAAACACTATCTGATGTGTTGTTTTCTTTGCCTACGAGCGTACACGCCCACCTATGATGATATCTCGATTGCCTCGATCTAGTGAGACGTTTGAGTTGCCATTCCACCCTGATTCAGTGGTTTTTGGAAGCCACTCGGGGTGGCTCGGCACACTGCAAGAGGTGACTGAAGATGACCCAAGTGGTAGATTTGCAGATTTGTTAGATTCTGTTGAGGTTCGTCAAAGAATAGATATTATGCATTCAGACTAGAAGAAGGTTGAGATGGCAGAGAACAGATATGTAGCACTTGATGATAAAGTTGGCTTGATCTTATAAATGTTGCCCTGTCATCTGTTTCAGAAAAAGGAGGGCTGGTTGTATTGATGGTGTGCATTTAAACGAATGTCGGTCGATGTGAATTGACATTTCTGTTGGGTGGGTCGGGCGCATGCGTGCCCAGCAGGGATTTATGACATCTCTGTTGTCTGGTGTATTGACATTTGTTTCGTGATTAGGGGTCCACTAATTACTTACGGGTCGATTACAACTTGCCAAAACGCTGCTGCATGCACACAACGGGTCCTTCAAAATTTATTGATAGGCCAGCTCGCAGCCTGCGTGAGCAAGCATAGTGCACTAGCGGATACATGCAATGCATTGCATAGAACACAAAAAAACATATGAAAAACTACGGCACTCCCTATGTAGAGGGAATAAACTTGAGTTTGTTGAAGAAGATCATGGCCATGGCCAGCAGGTTCACAAGGCCCAGCATGAAAATGTTCTTCAGCAATCCCTGGTTCTGTTCGATAAGTGAGATGTGGCGATGGACCGATGCGTGCGAAATCATATGTTCTCCCACTTACAGAAACTGCAGCCTCCATGCTGTGACAAGAAGAAAGATTAGCACGACATGGAGAAGATGGATGTAAACATTTTTAGAAAGCTTACACCATGCCGTTCACACTTCTAAAAAATGCCTCCCTGGGTTTTGTTCCGTTCCTGACACAAACCAGAGGATATTGCCTGGGCTGCATTCGAGGCAATGGATGAGAGGGAGTGAAGGCATCTGGTTGGCCATGTGGTGGGGAGGTGGTATTGAACTACTCTGGGACATGGACGAGCACATGCTTTGAAGCTCCGGCAACACTGAAAGGAATGGAGAAGAAGAACAAAAGAGAATGGCCAGCACAAGCAAGCAAGCAGGTTGTTAAAAAGACTGAGAGGAGCATCAAAGCCTTTGTGGCCGAGGTGTAATCAATGCGTGCCTCGTTCCCGCGTGGTGCAGCTAGCCGTTGGCACTACGGTGTGATCAATGCGCCTATCGTTTCAATGTGGGAGTCTGCCTTGTTGGCCATTTACTGGGGAAGACAGAGGCAATACGAGAGCTATACGCTATCCAGAAAACGTTATACCACATTGATGTATTGGAGCAACACGAATCACGTGGCAACGAGTGGTGATAGATACCGACCTCGCATGGCTGCATGTCCACCTGCGATTTATCGTTCTCCCTCCCCCATTTAAAACCGTTCAAACAACTTTTCAGAATAAAATAAGAGGATATGCCAAGCTTTTAGTTAAAAATTTAGATTTAGAACTAACAAGGAATCTTGGGAGTTTCAACATCTTGCGGTGCTTGGACTTGGAACTGCTATATACCTCTGCCGCTTCCTCCATTCTTGATAAGGACATGGATATTTCCCAAAATTTAACTTTCATTAACTATTTATCTAAAATCAATAAAATATCAATTTCTATTTATGATAGACCCAATAGTATTAGTTCGTGTTGTAAATATTTCTTTATCAAGTTGATAGAAGTTTGTGAAGTTTGAATTAGGACAAGCTAATACGCACCATATTTTGAAATTGAAGAAGTAGCTCATTGGGTGCACCGGTGGATCTAGGGGTGGGGTTGGGGGCCATGGCGCCCACAAACAATTTGTAAAATATTTTTTACTAATGCATTCATATGTATATTCAGTACTTTATTAACTTTTTTGGCATGTTCTACCTGGGTATCGAGTAGTCCATGCAGATTCATAAGGAGATTCCTCGGTGGAAAAAGGCCTCTCTAATAGTGTGAGTCTCAACAGGGTCCATGTTCAGTATGGCTAATAAAATATTTGCATGCACGTGATGTTCAACAGACAAAAATTCCATGCTGCACATGACGCTCTTGTCCTCGATAAACCTGCACATTCACGTTTATCCAAAAGTATCGTGCCAACCTGACATATCCTCGTATATCGTAGGTTACTATAGCCCCTTCAGTGACATTCCATGCAAGTTCGTACGTTAACTTTTAGAAATCGTAACATTCGATGCAAGTTCCTACTTTTAACATTTGCATTATTTTCTCTAGGCCTGTACTAAAGCTCCTCGAGAGGGACATTCGATGCAAGTTCCTACTTCAACGTTTATTAACCTTTTCGGCGTGTTCTACCTCGGTATCGAGTAGTCATGCAGATTCGTAAAGAGATTCCTTGGTTGTAAAAGGCCTCTCTAATAGTGTGAATCTTAAGAGGGTCCATGTTTAGTATGGCTAAGGCCCCTCCCAATGCTCCACCTTGTACAGGTGCTAAGCCTTCCACATACGTAAAAAAAATCTGATGTGGCAAGTCATTTAAGAGGAGAGACATGAGTGTGGTGACCCCGGGAAGAAACAATGCTAAGCGCGCGAATCTATGCAAAACATTTAAAGAAAGGAAGCCCACCAATACATGAAGAGGTTTAGTTGCTAAATCATTAAATGAAGCAAGCTTAGCAACCATAAACTAAGCACCTATGCATTGGGAAGTATAATTGCTAAGCTATTTAGTGCGTTTGGCACCTCATCTAAGGACTCATGCATTGTCAGCGGCCTAATAGAATATTAGCATGCATGTGATGCTCGAAAGACAAAAAATCCATGCAGCACATGACTCTCTTGTCCTCGATAAACCTGCACGTTCATGTTTATCCAAAACTACCATGACCACATGATTTATCCTTGTATAGCCTAGGTTACGGAACGTCGGGATCTCGGCGATGACGACTTGAGCACGCAACAAAGAGAGCGGCTCAGGCGACTCGGGCGATCCGCTTGAACCCCAGCCAAGCGGTCGGGATAGGCCTACCGGCGACGAGCGGAGCGTAGGGGAAGGGAGGGCGGCGGGAGACAAGAGGTGGCCGGCTCTCTACATCCCTTGCCTCTTCGCGGCGGGACTCCTCTGCTACCACCAAGGTACGGTTGTGGTTCAAGGTACGATTCGTCGAATCCTGCTGCTTGCTGGGGAAAATCGAGTGACTGATAGCCGAGGATTACGCGACGGGGAAGCAATTCATGGCGGACGAAGGTTTGGTTTCCGTGTCATGTGGCCTGCATGGGAAATTCACTCGACTGGGGAAGGGGAGATGACGGGGGATTCTGAGGCGAACGACCGCCATGAATGCGGGCGGACTGTGGGCAATAAATCCCCACCGCCCGGTGGCTGGGAGACGCAACTCACCCCAAAATTCCCCCTCACCCCCACAGCGAGCAGCACCTTTGCCCTGAGAGAGAGCAAGCAGAGCGTGGGAAGGATGGCGGACTTGAGGATGAAGATGGAGAAGTCCATGGTGGAGCTAGCGAGCGGCGACGAGGCGAGGTTGGAAAGGGCACATGAGATACTGTCATGGTTCTCCAGGAGGAAGGAGATGCGTCGCACGGCGAAGCAGGTCTTCAGAAACCTGATGGTGGAGGAAGACGAGAGACTTACTCCGAACGGGTTCACCACTCCGACGAGCGTGCCGGTGAGCTCGCTCGTTGCTCTGGTTTGGGGCATGGAGGAGACCGAGTTTGAGAGTCAGGCACAGAAGACGAAGTGGTGGGGGTTCAAATCTCGCCGCCGCTTCCCAGTTGGGCCAGACGAGTTTGTGGTTGGGGCGGTGATGGCCATCCCCACCCCCGGAACTCGTCGGGTTCCGATCCCGATCGAGGACAGCGAGGAGGAGATGGTTCCGGAGGCAGAGGAACGAGAGGCGGTGCCAGATCTGGGCGGGAGCGGCGACAAGGGGAAGAAGAAGTAGAAGATGCAGCTGCCCAGGCGCTCCCCGCGGTTTCTCCGTCGCTCACCACGCCTCCTCAGCCTCTCCAGGTCCGCTCTGGCGGAGTAGGAATCTCCCCCGCCGGCAATCTCTTCTGGTTGCTGGCTGGGGAGGACGCTGACGAGGAGTCTGGGGACTCGTCAGAAGACAATGGTAACTCTCTGTTCCCTGATAGAGCATGTCTTGATAAGAATGATGCTACTGTTCCTAGAATTTCTATGTGTGTTAGTAAAAATAGAAAAAGATAGAAGGAAAGATGGAGTCAGTGATAAAACCCCTGCAAAAATAACTTGCATGGAGGTGAATCGAGATAAGGATGATGGTAAAAATGGGAAAAACTATCTAGATGGATGGATAGTTTAAAAACTTATGGAAAAAGTCCCTAAAATACCTGACTATTGGTCAGAAATTGGGCATGATGATATCATGATTTATGATTTTGATTGTGAAGTGAAGCTAGATTATACTAGACAGGAAAATATTATCCCTGAAAATGATACTATAGAGAGATGGGCCGAGGACTTGTTGGACTGGGCAGGCTTAAAGCCCAGCCTAAATAATAGTGAAAGCCTAGGAGAGAGAGGATCTGGGGAGGAGGTATATATAAACTCAACTCTCTCCTCCTCTCATGGGTCAGTCGAACACATCAAGCCAGATTTAGGGTTTCCCCTCCTGCCACCAGTTGAAGAGGAGGAGATGGATAGATTCGGAGGCCGGTTCGGAGGAGGGGAAGATTCAATAGGGGGGCAGAGATAATTTCCAATACAGAAAGAAAGAAGAGGGGAACAAGAGGTACATAAATTATAATGATAGAGAGAGAAATAAAGATTGGGAGCAAGGAGGAGGCAACAACAATATGCTGATGAGATAGGAGCAACAGCAAGATTGGGGCAGACAAGAGGAAGAGAAGGAGAGGATGAGATTAGAGAAAGAAAAAGAAAATCAGAAGACTGCTAACCCAGGTATGATAGATCCTAGTAGAGCTAGCGCTGGAAGTGAGATGGATATGATTCAGCAACAATGACTTATTTCTGCATTGCTAGCCCAATTGACTCAAGGGAATGCTTTGCTGGGAGGAAACAGTATGAGTGTTCAAGGGGGGGTTAGCATGCTTCAACAACAGGTTAGTGGGGAGACGAGTAGAGGAGATAACTCCGTGGCTCAAAGTGGAGAGAGTCAAAGAAATCCTTGGACTAACAGATCTAGTAATATTCTTGAAAGAGAGGGGACAAGAAGAGATGATGTTCAGGGGAGATATATTGGGAAAGGTGGTCTAAACAGAGAAGGCAACAAGATGATGTCAGGTGGGGCAAGCAAGCTGACGTGCAACAAGTGCAAAGACACCAGACATACTACTAAGGATTGCAAACTTGATCATTGTGCAGTATGCGGGAAAAGAAATCACATAACTGATGACTACACCTGGTTGAGGCAAATGAAACATGTTCCTAAGTTTTTGGGGTATGTTGCCAGAGGTCAGGGTGTGCTACTAGTTCGTACCTCTAGAGAGAATAATGAGGTGGAAAATCCCAATCCAATGGCCCTGATCACTGTCAAATCTGTTGGGGAACACTGTAATTTCAAAAAAAATCCTACACAAGATCTATCTAGGTGATGCATAGAAACGAGAGGGGAGAGTGTGTCCATGTACCCTTGTAGACCGAAAGCAGAAGCATTTCAATAACGCGGTTGATGTAGTCGTACGTCTTCACGATCCAATCGATCTTAGCACCGAACATACGGCACCTCCGTGTTCAACACACGTTTAGCTCAATGAAGTCTCTTGTACTCTCAATCCAGTTGAGGCCGAAGGAGAGTTTCATCAGCACGACGGCGTGGCGATGGTGATGATGAAGTTACCGGCGCAGGGCTTCGCCTAAGCACTGCGACGATATGACTGAGGTGTGTATCTATGGAGGGGGCACCACACACGGCTAAAACATCAACTTGTGTGTTCTAGGGTGCCCCCTGCCCACGTATATAAAGAAGGGGGAGGAGGAGGCCGGCCAAGAGGGGAGGCGCGATGGGGGAGTCCTACTAGGACTCCAAACCTAGTAGGATTCCCCCCCCCCTTTCCTATTACAAGTGGGAGAAGGGGGGAAGGAGGAGGAGAGAAGGAAGGAGGGGGGGCGCCGCCCCCTCCCCTTGTCCAATTCGGATTGGGGCAAGGGGGGCGCGTGCCACCTCCTGGCCGGCCCTCTCTCTTCTCCACTAAGGCCCATGAAGCCCAATAACTTCCCGGAGGGGGTTCTGGTAACCCCCGGTACTCCAAAACATATCCGAAACAACCCGAACCATTTCGGTGTCCGAATGTAGCCTTCCAATATATGAATCTTTATGTCTCGACCATTTTGAGAATCCTTGTCATGTCTGTGATCTCATCCGGGACTCCAAACAAACTTCGGTCATCAAAACACATCACTCATAATACAAATCATCATCGAATGTTAAGTGTGCGGACCCTACGGGTTCGAGAACTATGTAGACATGGCCGAGACACATCTCCGGTCAATAACCAATAGCGGAACCTGGATGCTCATATTGTCTCCTACATATTCTACGAAGATCTTTATCGGTCAAACCGCATAACAACATATGTTGTTCCCTTTGTCATCGGTATGTTACTTGCCCGAGATTCGATCATCGGTATCATCATACCTAGTTCAATCTCATTACCGGAAAGTCTCTTTACTCGTTCTGTAATACTTCATCCCGCAACTAACTCATTAGTCACATTGCTTGCAAGGCTTATAGTGATGAGTATTACCGAGAGGGCCCAGAGATACCTCTCTGAAACACGGAGTGACAAATCCTAATCTTGATCTATGGCAACCTAACAAACACCTTTGGAGACACCTGTAGAGCATCTTTATAATCACACATTTACGTTGTGACATTTGATAGCACACAAAGTGTTCCTCCGGTATTCGGGAGTTGCATAATCTCATAGTCCGAGGAACATGTATAAGTCATTAAGAAAGCAGTAGCAATGAAACTGTAACGATCATAATGCTAAGCTAACGGATGGGTCATCTCCATCACATCATTATCCTAATGATGTGATCATGTTAATCAAATGACAACACATGTCTATGGTTAGGAAACATAACCATCTTTGATTAACGAGCTAGTCTAGTAGAGGCATACTAGGGCGAATATGTTTTGTCCATGTATTCAGACATGTACTAAGTTTCCGGTTAATACAATTCTAGCATGAATAATAAACATTTATCATGAAATAAGGAAATAAATAATAACTTCATTATTGCCTCTAGGGCATATTTCCTTCAAAATCTAGGATGTTGAATGAAACACAAATGCTGGAGGGCTTCAACTACATGTTCAGTTGGGGATGGCAGTGGGGATGTAAAAAACAAGGTAGCAACACCTTTCTGATGAGGTTTCCAAGCAAGGGCAGATTAATGGAACTGGTAAATTGTGATGATTTCAAGTTATTAGGTACTGGGGCTGTGATAAACATCAAGAAATGGGCTTATGATTCACAGGTAGTAGGAGAACTGCACACATCATGGGTGAATTTTGAGAAGGTCCTAGATTGTTTCTGACACTTTTTGGCATGTGTGAAGTTGCTGCATCTTTAGGTCCAGTGCTAGAAATCGATATGGATACTACCGCTCATGAGAAAGTTAGAGCAAAAGTGGGGGTAAGAGACTTGGATAAGATCCCAGGATACACTGAAATCACAGACAGAGAGCTAAACATTTACAGAATTATGCCTAAACTAGAAAAAGTGGTGGAGATGGGCTGGTATGGAGAAAATAAGAGACAACATTTGGGTGAAACTGGCATGGACTGTGTGGGGGAGGAAGTGAGAAAGAGACATAAAAAGAATGAAGGTGGAGAAAGCAACAGAGAGAATGTGACACTGGGAAGTATGAGTTTGGTTCAGTTTGACGATTTCAAGAAAACAAGTGAGGCTATCATGGTGGCCCAGCAAGAACATAGCAAAGAGAGATAGGCTAGGAAGAAGGTGGAGGCTGATCTGGGGATGGTGACTAAAAAGATGCAAGAAATTGAAGAAGAGAGTGTTAGACAGAAAGCCCTCAAATGCCAAGATGATAAAAAGATCCTGGAAATGGTGCTTGAAAAGAAAAGGCTAATAGATCTGGTCAATCAACAACAAATTACAATCTCCAAGTGTGTGGAAAGAATTGAAAGATGGGAGGAAAGAGAAAGGGAAATGGAAGGCATTACTGTAATTGAATTGAAGAGAATGGAAGAAGAAGACAAATTTGAAGACAATGATACTTATGTGGAGCCAGTGGATTATGGTGCTAGCCAGGAATCTATAGACTCTTTTGCTACCAGGTTGGGGATAAATCCTGAAGAACAAGAAGGTGATGATGATCTAGACAACAACATAGAAGACAACCTGAGGAAATGCGCCAGACTGGCAGACAAACAAGATGGTAAGATTGAGGAGCTGGCAAAACAAAGAGGAGATGACAAGGACAATTATGGTAAGCAGATTGATGAGGAGGTTAATAACCCCTCCCTCTTTTTTATGGCTGATAAAATTGGCATAGATTTAGGATGTACTATTGATATGATCTACCAAAATTTAGAGATTCTTGAGAAGATGGAACAAAGTAGAAAGGACTTCTATCTTACTCATTTAAAACAAAAAGAGGAGACAACAGTGCAAAATGAGATATCTCTCATTGACACTAGAGATCTCTCTCTGAAAGAATTATGCTCAGATGAAGATCACTCTGATACAGAGATGGAGATGGATTATTATGCCCATCTGAAAAGCATCTTTGCTAGTGGGAAAAAGAATAATAACACAGGATCTCCTGGATTTACAGGAGGAAAATCTGTGGTTTATATAGGAGGGAAAAAAGGGAAGAAGGGAAGAAGAAAATGAAGGGTTTGATTTGGAATTTTAGGGGACTAGGACCTGAGTCTAAAAAGTCCTTTATTAGATCTAATATTTGTGACGAGTTGATTTTATTGGTCTGCAAGAGACCATTAAAAATGATTTTACCAAGAATGAGCTTAATAATCTTAGTGGTGGTAGGATCTTTGAGTGCCACTGGACTCAACCTAGGGGAAGAGCAGGTGGTATCCTGGTAGGAGTTAACAAAGATACTTTTGAGATTATTAATGTAGAAAAGGGGGTCTACTTCATTAGAACACTCCTACCTGATGAAAAAGCAAAATTTTGAATGGAATCTTATTATTGTATATCGAGATGCTCAAGATGTGGGTAAAGCTGCTTATGACAGAAATATCCAGAGTTTATCAGGACAATGCTTCTGTACCATGTCTTATGGGGGGGGGGGGATTTCAATGTTATTAGGAAATTTGCAGATAAAAATAAACCTGCTGGCTATAATCATTGGAGCTTTGTTTTTAATGCTATTATTGATCAAGCTGGCTTAAGAGAACTACCTTTAAATGGGAGAAAATTTACATGGGCTAATATTCTACGTGAACCCACATATGAAAAATTGGATAGAATCCTGATTTGCCCAGATTGGGAGAACCATCATCCCCTGACTAAGGCTTATGCCCTAGAAAGAGAACTTTCTGATCATACACCCCTAATCCTTGACACAGGAGATAACACATATTCACCACCTATTTTCATATTTGAAAACTCCTGGATGATGAGAGAGGGGTTCAAAGAATTTGTCATTAAGATATGGTCTGCAAAGTATCATGGTGATACCATTGAACAATGGCAGAGAAAATGAGAATATTTAGACAGAAAGTGAGAGGGTGAATTTTCAATTCTGATGCCTGGTATAGAAAGTTTAAAAAAGAAATACTAATGAAACTAGATGCTATATATAAAATGCTGAGATTATGGGCCTTTCTGCTCATGACAGGGAAGAGCAGAGAGCCCTAAGATGTCAACTACACAAACTGCTAAAACAAGAAGAAATGAAACGGCTCCAAAGATATAAAGATAAAGAAATAAAAGATGGAGATTGTAATACAAAATATTATCATGCTAAGGTGAATGGGAGGAGGAGAAAAAACAGAATTCTCTCCTTAGAACAAGAGGAAGGGGTGATTGAAGGAGAAGATAATATTATTAGATACATTACTGACTTTTATAAAAAATTGTTTGGACAACCAGACACTTCCTCAATCAACCTCAATATGGGGGGGGGGGGGGTCAATCAATAACCAGGGAACATGCTAATACCCTGGTTAAACCTTTCTCAATAGAAGAGCTTCAGGCAGTTGTCTTTGGGATGGAGAAAAATAAAAATCCTGGTCCAGATGGAATACCCATTGACTTCTACCAACACTTTTTGGAGACTGTCAAGTGGGATTTGGTGAAACTTTTAAATGATTTTCATGAAGGGAAATTAGACATCACAATACATAACTTTGGTTCCTAAGTCTAATGATGCTAAACAAATCCAAAAGTTTAAGCCCATATGCTTACTGAATGTCAGCTTTAAGATCATTACTAAGGTCCTGACGAACAGATTAAGAAGTATCATAAAATCTATCATCTTACCTACTCAGACTGCTTTCATCAAAGGGAGATACATCATGGAGGGGATTGTGATTCTTCATGAAGCCCTTAAGTCTATACACCACTCAAAACAAAGTGTTGTTTTGTTTAAAGTAGATTTTGAGAAAGCATATGATAAAATAAAGTGGCCATTTATTTACAAAATGCTAAAAATGAAAAGATTCCCTGATAAATGGTGTGATTTGGTTAGGCACACCATGATAGGGGGGCAAGTTGGAATCAAGGTAAATGATAGGATTGGACCATACTTTAAAACATATAAGGTGTTGAGGCAGGGAGATTCTATGTCTCCACTGCTTTTTGACATAGCTACAGATGCATTGGCTATAATCTTAGATAAAGCCAAACATGCAGGCTATGTAAGGGGGTGTTGATTGAACTAGGAGATAATTTAGTAAACATGTTGCAATATGCAGATGACAGCATTTTCCTTCTCGATGATGATGAGGAGAGTGCAAAGAACCTTAATTCATTCTCATAGCATTTGAACAGATGTCTGGGCTAACTATAAACTTTCACAAGAGTGAGGTTTATCTCTTTGGGGAGGCCAAAAACAAAGGTGAGATTTACCAGGAAATATTTACTTGCAAAAAAGGGGAAGTCCCATTTAAATATCTAGGATTACATGTGACTAATGTGAGACTAGGCAATGAATTTTGGAGGAGTGTGACTGAAAAAATAGAAAAAAGATGTGTCTGCTGGCAAGGAAGGCTGTTAAATATGGCTGGGAGAATAACTCTAATCCAAGCTTGTTTGACAAATATGCCTATGTATATGATGTCTTTTTACCCTTTGCTAGTGGGGGTTAGGAAAAAAGCTGATTTCTTCAGAGCCAGACTAGTCTGGTAGGAAAATGAAGATAAGAAAAAATATCATCTAGTCAACTGGAAAACATGTTGTTTGCCAAAAGATTTGGGAGGTCTGGGAATACTAAATCTTGAATGTATGAATAAAGCCTTATTATCAAAATGGCTTTGGAAGTTAGAGACATAAGATGGGATGATGTGGGTCAGAATTCTTCTGAATAAATATGTTAAAGGAAAATGTATATCTAGAATTAAAAAAAACCTGGTGACTCTCAATTTTGGGGGAGCCTGATGCAGATTAAAGAAATATATTATCAAAAATATTAAGAAGAAACTGCGAGATGGACAGAACACTAGATTCTGGGAAGGTTGGTGGGTAGGATATAAACCACTAAAAGAGGCCTACCCAAGCCTTTATTTCATTAGCTTGACCTATGACATTTCAGTGGCCCAGGCCATTGACATGGGATGGGAGGGGTTTAAGTTTAGAAGGGATTTGTTTGGAGCTAAAAGAATTTTATGGGATAGTTTGACGTCCAGATGTGAGGATGTGAGAATGTATGCAAGCAAAGATCAGCCAATGTGCTGACACCAACAGACAATTCTCAGTGCGGTCACTATATCAACAGCTAGTTAAAACTGATGTTGGGTTTACACACAAATTTCTTTGGAAAGTGAAAATCCCAGCAAAAGTAAAGATGTTTCTCTGGATGATAGCCAGGAAAAGTATCCTAACTAGAGATAACCTGGCAAAAAAAGGGTGAAAAGGGAATCAGAATTGTGTGTACCGTGGTAGAAATAAAACCATAGATCACCTTTTCTTCTCTTGCTCTACTACCAAGTGATGACCCACAAGTATAGGGGATCTATCATAGTCCTTTCGATAAGTAAGAGTGCCGAACCCAACGAGGAGCAGAAGGAAATGACAAGCGGTTTTCAGTAAGGTATTCTTTGCAAGCACTGAAATTGTAGGTAACAGATAGTTTTGTGATAAGATAATTTGTAACGGGTAACAAACAATGAAAGTAAATCAGGTGCAGCAAGGTGGCCTAATCCTTTTTGTAGCAAAGGACAAGCCTAGACAAGTTCTTATATAGAGAAAAGCGCTCCCGAGGACACATGGGAATTATCGTCAAGCTAGTTTTCATCACGCTCATATGATTCACATTCGTTACTTTGATAATTTGATATGTGGGTGGACCGGTGCTTGGGTACTTCCCTTTCTTGGACAAGCATCCCACTTATGATTAACCCCTATTGCAAGCATCCGCAACTACAAAAGAATTATTAAGGTAAACCTAACCATAGCATGAAATATATGGATCCAAATCAGCCCCTTACGAAGCAATGCATAAACTAGGGTTTAAGCTTCTATCACTCTAGCAACCCATCATCTACTTATTACTCCCCAATGCCTTCCTCTAGGCCCAAATAATGGTTAAGTGTCATGTAGTCGACGTTCACATAACACCACTAGAGGAGAGACAACATACATCTCATCAAAATATCGAACGAATACCAAATTCACATGACTACTAATAGCAAGACTTCACCCATGTCCTTAGGAACAAACGTAACTACTCACAAAGCATATTCATGTTCATAATCAGAGGGGTATTAATATGCATTAAGGATCTGAACATATGATCTTCTACCAAATAAACCAACTAGCATCAACTACAAGGAGTAATCAACACAGCTAGCAACCCACAGGTACCAATCTGAGGTTTTGGTACAAAAATTGGATACAAGAGATGAACTATGGTTTGAGAGCAGATAGTGCTGGTGAAGATGTTGATGGAGATTGACCCCCTCCCGATGAGAGGATCGTTGGTGATGACGATGGTGATGATTTCCCCCTCCCGGAGGGAAGTTTCCCCGGCAGAACAGCTCCGCCAGAGCCCTAGATTGGTTTCGCCAATGTTCCGCCTTGTGGCGGCAGAGTTTCGTCCTGTGAGCTTGCTTCTGATTTTTTTTAGGGTAAAAGACCTCATATAGCAGAAGATGGGCACCGGAGGGCTGCCAAGTGGCCCATGAGGCAGGGGGCGCGCCCTGTAAGGGTGGGCGCGCCCCCACCCTCATGGACGGTGGGTGGCCCCCTCAGGTATTTCTTTTGCTGAATAATTATTATTATCTCCAAAAATGACTTTCATGGAGTTTCAGGACTTTTGGAGTTGTGCAGAATAGGTCTTCAATATTTGCTCCTTTTCCAGCCCAGAATCCCAGCTGCCGGCATTCTCCCTCTTTATGTTCAACCTTGTAAAATAAGAGAGAATAGCCATAAGTATTGTGACATAACGTGTAATAACAGCCCATAATGCAATAAATATCGATATAAAAGGATGAATGAAAATGGGCGTATCACCAAGTTGCTTTAGAGTTTGATAAAATGCTCCTTCAACTTAAAAACAACTCCAACTGGGATTGATGATTGCCTAGGGGCTTGGCTCAAGAAATTTAAACTTGAGGAAAGGAAACTAGTGTTAGTTGGAACATCTGCAACACTTTGGGCTATTTGGAAATGTCGAAATGTTATAATTTTTCGTGATAAATTGGTCACTGATCCCATGACGTTGGTGAAACTAACTTGCAACTGGATTGTGGACTGGGCTGTTTTGCAGAAAAAAATCCCAGCACAAAGCCTACTGATGCTGGGAGCAAAACTAATCGAGCAAGTAGCAAGTGAGGTGTACAAAGCTTCGCAGGGATGGAGAGCGGGAGTTCCTCGTCTGATGAGCTGAAGATGTCGCTTCCTGGGATGGCTCGATGTTTTCCCTTTCTTATTCTGCTTGCTGGAGGCTGCGCCCTTGTGCTCAAAATGGTCGCCTGTGACCCTAGGATTTAAATTTGAACATGCTACTTAGGCTGGTTTACTTTTGGATCACTACAAGGATTCCGGTCTATTGCAACAAAAAATATTGCTAGAACCATCTTTTGTTGCAATAAAATGCTATATTACCACACAATTCCAGTTTGTGGTAATATGATCTACATATTGCCACAATTTTGTTTTATCGCGCTAAGTACTTGTTTTGTTGCAATAGAAGCCATGTATTGCCACAAGCTGCATCGGCGTTGTAATATGGTAGTGATATTGCAACAATTCCGTCCCGTTGCATGAATTAGTCATCTTGTTGCAATAATGGCTAGGTATTGCAACAAAGTACATCTTTGTGGTAATATTTAGACATATATTGCAACAACTCTGACATGTGGCGCTAGTCATAGATACTATTACAACAAAGCATGTATTGGTTGAAATAGGGTGACTTTTTGCCTCACCATCCTTGTGTTGCAATAACTATTACATATTGAGACAAGTTGAGCATGGTAATACGTACAACATAATGCAACAATCCTCTAGTGTTGCCAAAAAAGGAGCAGGATATTGCAACGATATTCTCTATAGTGCTCCTGATTTTTCCTTTATTTATTATACTATTTCACAGGATCTGATTAAAGTCACGTATTAGTTTACAGAGGTATTAACACATTAGGTCCCACAACTTGCACCTAAGTTGCATTTTAGTCACATATGTTGCAAAGTGGACATCGGTGGTACCATAACTTGGAGGAACGCTCGCTTACGCGCGTGCGAAGCGTTGCTCACACGAGGACGCCCTTTACTTTAGTGTTTCTTGCACCGCCAAGGTCTCCTCCACTCACCCTACTGACCTACTCCGGTAGCAAGGTTGTCCTCGGCACCCAAAAGACGCCAAGCTCACTGCCCTTCTCACAAAGGTGAGTCATGAGAACTGAGCAGCAAATCCTCACATTCTCTTCCCTAACTTTTCTCTATCTTGCTTGATGTGATTGTGTGTGTTTATGTGTGCTGTTAATAAAAAAGAAATTCAATATAAAATTATGTGTTAAACAGAGAAATTGAGCAAGGCTGCATACTATCTATTTTTAAACACTCCCAGGCTCCATTTAAACAGCTCTTCAGCCACCAATTGAGTAGCATAACAACTAACTACATCAAGATATATATAAGGACATATGACACACGATTTTAGTAGGATATAACAAACCATATCAGCAAGATATATAACACATGTTTCAAAATGACTGCACACAAATTTTAGCAGCCATAGTAGTATAGATTGTTCACACAAAAGATCATAAGTTCAAGGCAAAGTAGTGAAAATAGCAACAACACTAAAACACCACAAGTTCATAGCAACAGTGTGTACATAGCATCACTGTCAAAAGGAAAATAGCAACAATACTAAAAGAACAACAACTACTCTTCTCTTCTCTTCTCTTCATCACCAAATTGTTAGTGTTGGGCACTAGCTTTTGTTCCCATTTGCCACAACATATGACACTATGCAGGCATGCCTTGTTTCAACCTGTTTCGTATCAGATTAAACTTCTGAGAGATACTACTCGTAGGTAACCATCAAACAGTTCAAGAACTTATGCTCATGGCTTAAACATGTGAAAAGCACCTTACCAAGAGATTAAAAACTATACAAAGAACCCATGGTCATCATTCAATTCTTCTTGTCCCAAAGGAGCAACATGGCCATCATTTACGTAAGCCTAATCATCATTCGTATCATCACCAGGTTCGAGTCTCTTCATCACTAAAGGAACAACAACTACTCTTCTCTTCTCTTCATCACCAAACTGTTAGTGTTGGGCACTAGCTTTTGTTCTCATTTGCCACAACAAATGACACTATGCAGGGGTGCCTTGTTTGAACCTGTTTCACATCAGATTAAACTTCAGGAGAGATACTAATCGTAGGTAACCGTCAAAAAAGTTCAGGATATTATATTCATGGCTTAAACATGTGAAAAGCACCTTACCAAGAGATTAAAAACTATACAAAGAACCCCTGGTCATCATCCGATTCTTCTTGTCCCAAAGGAGCAACATGGCCATCATTTACGTAAGCCTCATCATCATCTATATCATAATCATCAGATTTGAATTGGACATCTTCAAACTCAATAGGTTTTATATTTTCTATGACCAAAACATCAACGCTGGATCCTTCGTCATCATTTCTGCACCAACTAGTGATCTCTTTAGGTACTGTAATTTTTGGCACTGGTAGGAGTAGATTTCCATTGAGACGCATGACAGACAGGGCATTCTTCTATATCAGCATGTTCATTACAGAATAGCACGCAATCATTAACGCACACGTGTATCTTCTTGCAGTCCAGCCCAAGATCTCGGATCACCTTCCTTACTTTTGCGAGATTAGTAGGAATATAGTGACCCTTTGGCAGCACCTGCGTGAACATCTGTAGAACTAAGTTACATGCTCTATTGGTCATCGTGGACACGCACTTGATTTGGTAAAACTTCACAATGAAAGATAGCTTCGTGAAATCCTTGCAACCTGGGTACAAATCATTTTATGCCTCTTTCAATAGTTCGAAGAAGACCTTGGCTGTTGCATTTGCCTCCTGGTTCCTTTCATCACCGCTCGAAGCATCCACATGAATGTATCCCGCACCTCCACAAATGTCTGCATTGCTTCCATGTTTGCGCCCTTTATGAGAGTATTGAGCATGTCACATACCCCAGAACCATCATCTACAACGTCTTCATTATCAGAATCTTCAGACATGCTTCCCTCATTGGATTGTTCACCATGGTATATCCAGCGAGTCTAGGTTGGATCCATCCCATTGAACAACAAGTTAGTATGAACATCCTTTTTATTTTTCGGAGTAATATTGAGACACCTCCTACATGGGCATGGGACTGTTGAGTCTCGGTGAGCACCATCAAAGTCAAAATTCAAGAAATCCTTCATGCTAGTTTGCCACTCAACAGAATCTCTTTCCCTGTCCATCCAGCTCCTATCTCGTGTCATTTTTGCTTTATCTCCGTAAAGCCAGTCCTATTAAAAAACATAACAGCTGCATTAGTAGTTGTATTACAATCAATAGCATCACTAGCTGCATTACAAGACAAGACAATAGGGATACATACATACCAGTATTACTGTCACATGGTAAAGCCAAATTTATCTATACACTGTAAAGAAAAATTTGGTTGATGGAACAAGAAATAGTATTGCTGTCACATGGTAGTACATGTGACATGAGGGTAAATAAGTTCAGTTTAGTAGTTGGCTATACCACATCCCTTCCTCTCCCGCCTCGCAGTCAGACCCTCCCGACCTCCTCTACCTCGCAGCCTCTACCCCGGCCGGACGGGATGGCGAGGTCACCGGCAGCCCAACCCCGACCCCCAAGGCGCCTAATGTGTCAATCCCGGCGCCCAAGGTGCCGGATCCATCATCGGCAGCAGGTGATCCATTAGATTCAAGATACTTGCTTGATTCTTTACTTGATTCAGTGTATGATACTTGTCATGCAATTTAAACTTTAGGAGTTTCAGTTGAATGGTTGCAGCCTTCGATGAAGTTTTATAGATGGTTTGATTTGAATGATTCACTCAAGCTCCTATGTGTTTCTGCTTATGTTCCATGACTTCTCATTCAGTGTGTTTTTTGTTTAATTTGTCTTTGGTTTGTTGCAATAGACCCGGATCCTTGTAGTGGATGTTGGTAGCTATTTTAGGTTGCGCTGATGTGAACTGGATGTCGCGATGGTTTCGTTAATGAAATCGGAGGGGGTCCCCCATGCCCTCTATTGCTCAAAAAAAGTATAGCCTAGGTTACTTTATTATATCCCACATACAGTAGTATAAAATAGGGCTTTGGTCTAGGCCAGATAAGAGCATTAATCCCGGTTCTCTTACGAACCGGGACCAATTGGTGCATCAGTCCCGGTTCGTAAGGCCAGGGCACAGGGCTGGCCTCGGGGGCCGTAGGTCTCGATTCGTCTGACCCCTTTGGTCCCGGTTCCCGACACGGACCAGGACCAAGGGCCTCACTCCTGGCGCAAATCCTTTAGTCCTGGTTCGTGGCTGGAACCTGGACTAAAGAGCAGGCTTCTGTCCCGGTTCTAGCCACCAACCAGGACAAAAGAGATGCCTATATATATGCTGGCCCCTGCCGGCTCACTCCTCTATTTTTTGGCCGGCCAGCGTGTGGGAGGTGTGTGCTACTCTGCTCTCACCTCCTATGCACATGAGGTGTTCGATGAAATGTCTGAGCCACATTTAAGCTTTCTCCTCTCTAACTCGACGTCCAAACTCCATTTTCCTCAAGATTTGTCTACTTTTGGCGGTCCATCCCGTCCCGTCCCCATCCTCACCACCGTCGATCGCCCGCGCCGATCATGTCGCCGGCACCACCATGGTGAGCATCTTATTTATATCTTCTTTTTAAAATAAAAAAAATTCTAACTTGTATAATTTTCTTACTTTTATTATTGTTTGTTATTATATAGTGCCATGGTTTTGGTATCCGCCCCCATCGGCGCTCGTCCTATCTATGATTCGAATGTGGTATATTATCTTTTATTACTATTTGTTTCATTTATTGTTTATGACAATTATGCCGACCAACATGACATAGATCTTTTTATCTAGGAGGTATGTGAACCGGAAATTCCAACCGACCCTCTTGTCGAGAGGTTCAATTTAGTTGAAAAATAAAACATTTACTTGAAGAAAAAATTAAAAAGAATTGAGGAGGACAAGATTGAATTGGAGTTGCATGTTGCCGATGTCGTCGTTGATCACAAGATCAAGATGGATGTAATGCGCTTGAAGATTATAAAGATTAGAAAATATGTCATTCTTAATGAAGCTTGGTATCATTATGCCGACGGATCAATTGTTACCTTAGTTGCGATTATGATCGCATCTGTTGTTGCATTGAAATGTTTTACATAGTTGTATGTTACTTTCAATGCATGTTTTAATTAGATGCTCTAGATATCTATATGTTGTCCTATGAGAACTATGTATGAACTTTATCAGTAATAACATTTGATCACTAATGATGAACTTGTATTAATTTGGTCAATTCTCTATTCATGATGTTCTGTAATGGTTATTGATACAGTTAATTATATAATGCACGCAGTTGAACCGACAATGGATGTACGGTGACGGACGCACCGATGACTACATTGACAGCCTGCATATTTTTCTTAGGGTGGTTGAGGCAAACAAGCAAAATGGTTTTATATATTTTCCATGTACTGTCTGTGAGAATATGAAGGATTACTCTCCCGTGAAAACCCTTCACTGGCACCTCCTTGAAAAGGGTTTCATGCCACACTATAATGTTCGGACCAAGCACTGAGAAATAGGGGTTATGATGAAAGACAACAAAGAAGAAGAGGATGATGATAACTATCCCCCTGAATACGGTGATACTACAACGGGGGGAGCTGAAGATCAAGAGGAAACCAAACGATGTGCCCGATGATGATCTTCGCTGGGTCATTGTTGATCCAAAGATATAATGCCAAAGTGAAAGGGAGAAGTTAAAGTTCTTGTTAGAGGATCACAAAAAAGGGTTGTACCCAAATTGCGAAGATGACAACACAAAGCTTTGTACCATATTGGAATTGCTGCAATGGAAGGCAGACAATGGTGTATCTGACAACGGATTTGGGAAGCTACTAAAAATAATGAAGAAGGAGCTTCCAAAGGATAACGAATTGCCTGATAGTATGTACGAAGCAAAGAAGGTTCTATGCCCTCTAGGATTGGAGGTGTAGAAGATGCATGCATGCCCTAATGACTACACCCTCTACCGCGGTGAGTATGAGAATTTGAACGCATGCCCGGTATGCAGTGCATTGCATTATAAGATCAGACAAGATAACCCAGGTGATGTTCAGGGGGAGCGCCCCAGGAAGAGGGTTCCTGCCAAGGTGATGTGGTATGCTCCTATAATACCATGGTTGAAACGTCTATTCAGAAACAAAGAGCATGCCAAGTTGATGCAGTGGCACAAACAAGACCGTAAGAAAGACGAGAAGTTGAGAGCATCCGCTGATGGGTTGCAGTGGAGAAAATTCGAGAGAAGGTGGGGGGACTTTGCACGTGACGCAAGGAACGTATGGTTTGGTTTAAGCATAGATCGCATTAATCCTTTTGGGGAGCAGGGCAGCAATCATAGCACCTGGCCCGTGACTCTATGTATTTATAATCTTCCTCCTTGGTTGTCCATAAAGAGGAAGTTCATTATGATGCCAGTTCTCATCCAAGGCCCTAAGCAACCCGATAACGACATTGATGTGCACGTATGGCCATTAGTTTAGGAACTTTTACAGTTGTGGAGTGCAAAAGGTGTACGTGTGTGGGATGAGCACAAACAGCGGAAATTTGAGCTACATGTGTTGCTGTTTGTACCAATCAATGATTGGCCCGCTCTCAGTAACCTTTCAAGACGGACAAACAAGGGATACCACGCATGCACGAACTGTTTAGATGATATCAAAAGTATATATTTGGACAAATGCAGGAAGAATATGTACCTGGGACATTTTTGATTTCTTCCAACCAACCATCAATGTCGAAAGAAAGGCAAGCATTTCAAAGGTGAGGCAGAACAGCGGAAGAAGCCCGCCCTCCATACTGGTAATCACATACTTGATATGGTCAAGAATTCACAAGTAATCTTTGGAAAGGGTCCTAGTAGACAATTTGCCGAATGACACCGAGGGACGCGCACCCATGTGGAAGAAGAAATCTATATTTTGGGACCTACCTATTGGAAAGACCTAGAGGTCCGCTCTGCAATCGACGTCATGCACACTACGAAGAATCTTTGTGCAAACCTGCTAGGCTTCTTGGGCATGTATGGGAAGACAAAAGATACACCGGAGGCACGGGAGGACCAGCAACGTGTGCACGAAAAAGACGGCATGCATCCAAAGCAGTATCAAGGTCCTGCCAACTACTCTCTTATGAAAGAAGAGAAGGAAATCTTCTTTGAATGCCTGCAAGGTATCAAGGTCCCGTCTGGCTTCTCGTCCAATATAAAGGGAATAAAAAATATCCCAGCAAAAAGGTCCAGAACCTAAAGTCTCATGACTGCCACGTGATTATGACGCAACTGCTTCCAGTTGCATTGAGGAGGCTTCAACCGGAAAACGTTCGATTAGTCATTGTGAAGCTATGTGCATTCCTCAATGTAATCTCTTAGAAGGTAATCGATCCAGAAATCCTACCAAGTTTGCGGAATGATTTGGTGCAATGTCTCGTCAGTTTCGAGTTGGTGTTCCCACCTTCCTTCTTCAATATCATGACGAACGTCCTAGTTCATCTAGTCGACGAGATTGGCATTTTGGGTCTTGTATTTCTACACAATATGTTCCCCTTTGAGAGGTTCATGGGAGTCTTAAAGAAATATGTTCGTAACCATGCTAGGCTAGAAGGAAGCATCTGCATGGGCCATTAAACAGAGGAGGTCATTGGGTTTTGTGTTGACTTCATTCCTGACCCTAAGTCGATTGGTGTCCCTCAATCGCGGTATGAGGGGAGACTAACTGGAAAAGGCATGCTAGGAGCGGACTCAACAATATGTAGGGACGAGCATTCTTAGGCTCAAGCACACTACACTATTCTACAGAATTCTACCTTGGTGACCTCGTATTTCAATGAACACAAGAATATTCTGCGCTCGAAACACATCAGGACTTTCGGCAGTTGGTTGCAAACACATCTTCGGTAACACCACTGTTGGAGATGAGTTGTACTCGTTGGCCAGGAGACCATCTTCGACTGTATTGACTTACAAAGGGTATGAGATAAATGGGAATACATTTTACACGATCACTGAAGGAAATATGCCCTAGAGGCAATAATAAAGTTATTATTTATTTCCTCATATCATGATAAATTTTTATTATTCATGCTAGAATTGTATTACCCGAAAACATGATACATGTGTGAATACATAGACAAACAAAGTGTCACTAGTATGCCTCTACTTGACTAGCTCGTAAATTAAAGATGGTTAAGTTTCCTAACCATAGACATGAGTTGTCATTTGATTAACGGGATCACATCATTAGGAGAATGATGTGATTGACCTGACCCATTCCGTTAGCTTAGCACTTGATCGTTTAGTATGTTGCTATTGCTTTCTTCATGACTTATACATGTTCCTATAACTATGAGATTATGTAACTCCCGTTTACCGGAGGAACAATTTGTGTGATACAAACGTCACAACGTAACTGGGTGATTATAAAGGTGCTCTACAGGTGTCTCCAAAGGTACTTGTTGAGTTGACATATTTTGATATTAGGATTTATCACTCCGATTGTCGGAGAGGTATCTCTGGGCCCTCTCAGTAATGCACATCACTATAAGCCTTGCAAGCAATGTAACTAATGAGTTAGTTACGGAATGATGCATTATGTAACGAGTAAACAGACTTGCCAGTAACGAGATTGAACTAGGTATTGAGATACCGATGATCGAATCTCGGGCAAGTAACATACCGATGACAAAGGGAACAACGTATGCTGTTATGCGGTTTGACCGATAAATATCTTTGTAGAATATGTACGAGCCAATATGAGCATCCAGGTTCCGCTACTGGTTATTGACCGGAAACAGTTCTAGGTCATGTCTACATAGTTCTTGAACCCGTAGGGTCCGCACGCTTAATGTTACGATGACAGTTATATTATGCGTTTATGAGTTCTGATGTACCTAAGGTTGTTCGGAGTCCCGGATGTGATCACGGACATGACGAGGAGTCTCAAAATGGTCGAGACATAAAGATTGATATATTGGACGGCTATATTTGGACACCGGAAAGGTTTCGGGTGAGATTGGGACTATATCAGAGCTCCGGGAGGTTACCGGAACCCCCCGGTAGGTATATGGGCCTTATTGGGCCTTAGTGGAAAGGAGGGAGAAGGAGCAAAGGAGGGGGCGCCCCCCCCCCAAGCCCAATCCGAATTGTGAAGGGGGCCGGCCCCCCCTTTCCTTCTTCCCTCCCCTCTCTTCCTTCCCTCTCCTACTCCTAATAGGAAAGGGGGGCCAAACCTACTTGGAGTAGGATTGCCCCCCCTAGGCCGCGCCTCTCCCCTTGGCCGGCCCCCTCCTCCTCCCTCCCTTTATATACGGAGGAGGGGGCAACCCATAGACACAGAAGTTGATCTTCGTGATCGTCCTTAGCCGTGTGCGGTGCCCCCCACCACTATATTCCACCTCGGTCATATCATAGCGGTGCTTAGGAGAAGCCCTGCGTCGGTAGAACATCATCACCGCCACCACGCCGTCGTGCTGACGGAACTCATCCCCGACACTTTGCTGGATCGGAGTCCGGGGACCGTCATCGACGTGAACGTGTGCTAAAACTCAGAGGTGCCGTAGTTTCGGTGCTTGATCGGTCGGGCCATGAAGACGTACGACTACATCAACCGCGTTGTTATAACGCTTCTGCTTTCGGTCTACGAGGGTACGTGGACAACACTCTCCCCTCTCGTTGCTATGCATCACCATGATCTTGCGTGTGCGTAGGAATTTTTTTGAAATTACTACGTTCCCCAACAGTGGCATCCGAGCCTAGGTTTTATGCGTTGATGTTATATGCACGAGTAGAACACAAGTGAGTTGTGGGCGATACAAGTCATACTGCTTACCAGCATGTCATACTTTGGTTCGGCGGTATTGTTGGATGAAGCGGCCCGGACCGACATTACGCGTACGCTTACGCGAGACTGGTTCTACCGACGTGCTTTGCACACAGGTGGCTGGCGGATGTCAGTTTCTCCAACTTTAGTTGAACCGAGTGTGGCTACGCTCGGTCCTTGAGAAGGTTAAAACAGCACTAACTTGACTAACTATCGTTGTGGTTTTGATGCGTAGGTAAGAACGGTTCTTGCTCAGCCCGTAGCAGCCACGTAAAATTTGCAACAACAAAGTAGAGAACGTCTAACTTGTTTTTGCAGGGCATGTTGTGATGTGATATGGTCAAGACATGATGCTATATTTTATTGTATGAGATGATCATGTTTTGTAACCGAGTTATCTACAACTGGCAGGATCCATATGGTTGTCGCTTTATTGTATGAAATGCAATCACCCTGTAATTGCTTTACTTTATCACTAAGCGGTAGCGATAGTCGTAGAAGCAATAGTTGGCGAGACGACAATGATGCTACGATGGAGATCAAGGTGTCACGCCGGTGACGATGGTGATCATGATGGTGCTTCGGAGATGGAGATCACAAGCACAAGATGATGATGGCCATATCATATCACTTATATTGATTGCATGTGATGTTTATCCTTTATGCATCTTATCTTGCTTTGATTGACGGTAGCATTTTAAGATGATGTCTCACTAATTATCAAGAAGTGTTCTCCCTGAGTATGCACCGTTGCCAAAGTTCGTCGTGCCCAGACACCACATGATGATCGGGTGTGATAAGCTCTACGTCCATCTACAACGGGTGCCAGCCAGTTTTGCACACGCGGAATACTCAGGTTAAACTTGACGATCCTAGCATATGCAGATATGGCCTCCGAACACGGAGACCGAAAGGTCGAGCGTGAATCATATAGTAGATAAGATCAACATAGTGATGTTCACCATTGAAAACTACTCCATCTCACGTGATGATCGGACATGGTTTAGTTGATTTGGATCACGTGATCACTTAGATGACTAAAGAGATGTCTGTCTAAGTGGGAGTTCTTAAGTAATATGATTAATTGAACTTAAATTTATCATTAACTTAGTACCTGATAGTATTTTGCTTGTATATGTTTGTTGTAGATAGATGGCTCGTGTTGTTGTTCCGTTGAATTTTAATGCGTTCCTTGAGAAAGCAAAGTTGAAAGATGATGGTAGCAAATACACAGACTGGGTCCGTAACTTGAGGATTATCCTCATTGCTGCACAGAAGAATTACGTCCTGGAAGCACCGCTGGGTGCCAGGCCTGCTGCAGGAGCAACGCCAGATGTTATGAACGTCTGGCAGAGCAAAGCTGATGACTACTCAATAGTTCAGTGTGCCATGCTTTACGGCTTAGAACCGGGTCTTCAACGATGTTTTGAACGTCATGGCGCATATGATATGTTCCAGGAGTTGAAGTTAATATTTCAAGCAAATGCCCGGATTGAGAGATATGAAGTCTCCAATAAGTTTTATAGCTGCAAGATGGAGGAGAATAGTTCTGTCAGTGAGCATATACTCAAAATGTCTGGGTATAATAATCACTTGATTCAACTGGGAGTTAACCATCCGGATGATAGCGTCATTGACAGAATTCTCCAATCACTACCACCAAGCTACAAGAGCTTCGTGATGAACTATAATATGCAAGGGATGGAAAAGACAATTCCCAAGCTCTTCGCAATGCTAAAGGCTGTGGAGGTAGAAATCAAGAAGGAGCATCAAGTGTTGATGGTCAACAAGACCACTAGTTTCAAGAAAAAGGGCAAAGGGAAGAAGAAGGGGAACTTCAAGAAGAACAGCAAGCAAGTTGCTGCTCAAGAGAAGAAACCCAAGTCTGGACCTAAGCCTGAAACTGAGTGCTTCTACTGCAAGCAAACTGGTCACTGCAAGCGGAACTGCCCCAAGTATTTGGCGGATAAGAAGGATGGCAAGGTGAACAAAGGTACATGTGTTGGGGAACGTAGTAATTTCAAAAAATTTCCTACGCACACGCAATATCATGGTGATGGCATAGCAACGAGAGGGGAGAGTGTTCGTCCACGTACCCTCGTAGACCGTAAGCGGAAGCGTTAGCACAACGCGGTTGATGTAGTCGTACGTCTTCACGATCCGACCGATCCAAGCACTGAACGTACGGGGCCTCCGAGTTCAGCACACGTTCAGCTCGATGACAATCTCGGGCCTCCGATCCAGCAAAGCTCCGGAGATGAGTTCCGTTAGCACGACGGCGTGGTGACAATGATGATGCTCTACCGGCGCAGGGCTTCGCCTAAACTCCGCGACGATATGACCGAGGTGGAATATGGTGGAGGGGGGCACCGCACACGGCTAAGGAACGATCCGTAGATCAACTTGTGTGTCTATGGGGTGCCCCCCGCCCCCGTATATAAAGGAGCCAAGGGGGAGGAGGCGGCCGGCCAAGGAGGGCGCGCCAAGGGGGAGTCCTACTCCCACCGGGAGTAGGACTCCCTTCTTTCCAAGTAGGAGTAGGAGAAGGGGGGAAAGAGGAGGAAGAGAGGAAGGAAAGGGGGGCGCCGCCCCCCTTCCCTTGTCTTATTCGGACTAGGAAGGGGAGGGGCGCGCGGCCCCCTCCTGGCTCCTTCCCTCTTCTCCCTCGAGGCCCATGCAGGCCCAATAACCCCCCGGGGGGTTTCGGTGACCTCCCGGTACTCCGGTAAAATGCCGATTTCACCCGGAACGATTCCGATGTCCAAATATAGGCTTCCAATATATCGGTATTTATGTCTCGAACATTTTGAGACTCCTCGTCATGTCCGTGATCACATCCGGGACTCCGAACAAACTTCGGTACATCAAAACTTATAAACTCATAATAAAATTGTCATCGTAACGTTAAGCGTGCGGACCCTACGGGTTCGAGAACTATGTAGACATGACCTAGAACCATTCTCGGTCAATAACCAATAGCAGGACCTGGATGCCCATATTGGTTCCTACATATTCTACGAAGATCTTTATCGGTCAAACCGCATAACAACATATGTTGTTCTCTTTGTTATCGGTATGTTACTTGCCCGAGATCTGATCGTCGATATCCAATACCTAGTTCAATCTCATTATCGGCAAGTCTCTTTACTCGTTCTGTAATGCGTCATCCCGTAACCAACTCATTGGTCACATTGCTTGCAAGGCTTATAATGATGTGCATTACCGAGAGAGCCTAGAGATACCTCTCCGACGATCGGAGTGACAAAACCTAATCTCGAAATACGCCAACTCAACATGTACCTTCGGAGATCTTGGTCATGTCAGTTACGTTGTTCCTCCGGTAAACGGTAGTACCCAAAGTGTTCCTCCGGTAAACGGGAGTTGCATAATTCTCATAGTTACAGGAACATGTATAAGTCATGAAGAAAGCAATAGCAGTATACTAAACGATCAAGTGCTAGGCTAACAGAATGGGTCATGTCAATCACATCATTCTTCTAATGATGTGATCCCACTAATCAAATGACAACACATGTCTATGGTTAGGAAACATAACCATCTTTGATTAATGAGCTAGTCAAGTAGAGGCATACTAGTGACTATAGTTTTGTCTTATGTATTCACACATGTATCACGTTTCCGGTTAATACAATTCTAGCATGAATAATAAACATTTATCATTATATGAGGAAATAAATAATTACTTTGTTATTGCCTCTAGGGCATATTTCCTTCAGTCTCCCACTTGCACTAGAGTCAATAATCTAGATTACATAGTAATGATTCTAACACCCATGGAGTCTTGGTGTTGATCATGTTTTGCTCGTGAGAGAGGCTTAGTCAACGGGTCTGCAACATTCAGATCCGTATGTATCTTGCAAATCTCTATGTCTCGCACTTGGACTTGGTCCCGAATGGAATTGAAGCGTCTCTTGATGTGCTTGGTCCTCTTGTGAAATCTGGATTCCTTTGCCAAGGCAATTGCACCAGTATTGTCATAGAAGATCATCATTGGTCCCGATGCACTAGGTATGACACCTAGATCGGAAATGAACTCCTTCATCCAGACTCCTTCATTTGCTGCTTCAGAAGCAGCTATGTACTCCGCTTCACATGTAGATCCCGCCACGACGCTTTGTTTAGAACTGCACCAACTTACAGCTCCACCGTTTAATATAACACGTATCCGGTTTGCGATTTAGAATCATCCGGATCAGTGTCAAAGCTTGCATTGACATAACCATTTACGACTAGCTCTTTGTCACCTCCATATATGAGAAACATATCCTTAGTCCTTTTCAGGTATTTCAGGATGTTCTTGACCGCTATCCAGTGATCCACTCCTGGATTACTTTGGTACCTTCCTGATAAGCTTATTGCTAAGCATACGTCAGGTCTGGTACACAGCATTGCATAATGATAGAGCCTATGGCTGAAGCATAGGGAACATCTTTCATTTTCTCTCTATCTTCTGCTGTGGTCGGGCATTGAGTTTGACTCAACTTCACACCTTGTAGCACAGGCAAGAAACCTTTCTATGCCTGATCCATCTTGAACTTTTTCAAAATTTTGTCAAGGTATGTGCTTTGTGAAAGTCCTACTAGGCGTCTTGATCTAACTCTATAGATCTTGATGCCCAATATGTAAGCAGCTTCACCGAGGTCTTTCATTGAAAAACTTTTATTCAAGTATCCCTTTATGCTATCCAGAAATTCTATATCATTTCCAATTAATAATATGTCATCTACATATAAAATCAGAAATGCTACAGAGCTCCCACTCACTTTCTTGTAAATACAGGCTTCTCCAAAAGTCTGTATAAAACCATAAGCTTTGATCACTCTATCAAAACGTTTATTCCAACTCCGAGATGCTTGCACCAGTCCATAAATGGACCGCTGGAGCTTGCATACTTTGTTAGCACCTTTTGGATCAACAAAACCTTCTGGCTGCATCATATACAACTCTTCTTCCAGAAATCCATTCAAGAATGCAGTTTTGACATCCATTTGCCAAATTTCATAATCATGAAATGCAGCAATAGCTAACATGATTCGGACAGACTTAAGCATCGCTACGGGTGAGAACGTCTCATCGTAGTCAACCCCATGAACTTGTCGAAAACCTTTCGCAACAAGTCGAGCTTTATAGATAGTTACATTACCATCAGCGTCAGTCTTCTTCTTAAAGATCCATTTATTCTCAATGGCTTGCCGATCATCGGGCAAGTCAACCAAAGTCCATACTTTGTTTTCATACATGGATCTCATCTCAGATTTCATGGCCTCTAGCCATTTTGCGGAATCTGGGCTCATCAACTTCCTCATAGTTCGTAGGTTCATCTTGGTCAAGTAACATGACTTCCAGAATAGGATTACCGTACCACTCTGGTGCGGATCTTATTCTGGTAGACCTACGAGGTTCAGTAGAAACTTGATCTAAAGTTTCATGATCAATATCATCAGCTTCCTCACTGATTGGTGTAGTTGTCACAGGAACCGGTTCTTGTGATGAACTACTTTCCAATAAGGGAGTAGATACGGTTATCTCATCAAGTTCTACTTTCGTCCCACTCACTTCTTTCGAGAGAAACTCCTTCTCTAGAAAGGATCCGATTTTAGCAACGAAAATCTTGCCTTCAGATCTGTGATAGAAGGTGTACCCAATAGTTTCTTTTGGGTATCCTATGAAGACACATTTCTCCGATTTGGGTTCGAGCTTATCTGGTTGAAGTTTCTTCACATAAGCATCGCAGCCCCAAACTTTAAGAAACGACAACTTTGGTTTCTTGCCAAACCATAGTTCATAAGGTGTCGTCTTAACGGATTTTGATGGTGCCCTATTTAACGTGAATGCGGCCATCTCTAAAGCATAACCCCAAAACGATAGCGGTAAATCAATAAGAGACATCATAGATCGCACCATATCCAGTAAAGTACGATTACGACGTTCGGACACACCATTTCGTTGTGGTGTTCCGGGTGGTGTGAGTTGCGAAACTATTCCGCATTGTTTCAAGTGTAGACCAAACTCGTAACTCAAATATTCTCCTCCACGATCAGATCGTAGAAACTTTATTTTCTTGTTACGATGATTTTCCACTTCACTCTAAAATTCTTTGAACTTTTCAAATGTTTCAGACTTGTGTTTCATTAAGTAGATATACCCATATCTTCTCAAATCATCTGTGAAGGTGAGAAAATAACGATATCCGCCGCGAGCCTCAACATTCATTGGACCACACACATCAGTATGTATGATTTCCAACAAATTAGTTGCTCGCTCCATAGTTCCGGAGAACGGCGTTTTAGTCATCTTGCCCATAAGGCACGGTTCGCAAGTACCAAGTGATTCATAATCAAGTGATTCCAAAAGCCCATCAGTATGGAGTTTCTTCATGCGCTTTACACCAATATGACCCAAACGGCAGTGCCACAAATAAGTTGCACTATCATTATCAACTCTGCATCTTTTGGTTTCAACACTATGAATATGTGTATCACTACTATCGAGATTCAATAAAAATAGACCACTCTTCAAGGGTGCATGACCATAAAAGATATTACTCATATAAATAGAACAACCATTATTCTCTGATTTAAATGAATAACCATCTCGCATCAAACAAGATCCAGATATAATGTTCGTGCTCAACGCTGGCACCAAATAACAATTATTTAGGTCTAAAACTAATCCCGATGGTAGATGTAGAGGTAGCGTGCCGACCGCGATCACATCGACTTTGGAACCATTTCCCACGCGCATCGTCACCTCGTCCTTAGCCAATCTTTGCTTAATCCGTAGTCCCTGTTTCGAGTTGCAAATATTAGCAATAGAACTAGTATCAAATACCCAGGTGCTACTGCGAGCATTAGCAATGTACACATCAATAACATGTATATCACATATACCTTTGTTCACTTTGCTATCCTTCTTATCCGCCAAATACTTGGGGCAGTTCCGTTTCCAGTGTCCAGTCTGCTTGCAGTAGAAGCACTCAGTTTCAGCCTTAGGTCTAGACTTGGGTTTCTTCTCTTGAGTAGCAACTTGCTTGCCGTTCTTTTTGAAGTTCCCATTCTTCTTCCCTTTGCCCTTTTTCTTGAAACTGGTGGTCTTGTTAACCATCAACACTTGATGCTCCTTCTTGATTTCTACCTCCGCAGCTTTTAGCATTGCGAAGAGCTCGGGAATAGTCTTGTTCATCCCTTGCATATTATAGTTCATCACGAAGCTCTTGTAGCTTGGTGGCGGTGATTGGAGAATTCTATCAATGACACTATCATCAGGAAGATTAACTCCCAGTTGAATCAAGTGATTATTATACCCAGACATTTTGAGTATGTGTTCACTGACAGAACTATTCTCCTCCATCTTGCAGCTATAGAACTTATTGGAGACTTCATATCTCTCAATCCGGGCATTTGCTTGAAATATTAACTTCAACTCCTGGAACATCTCACATGCTCCATGACGTTCAAAACATCGTTGAAGGCCCGGTTCTAAGCCGTAAAGCATGGCACACTAAACTATCGAGTAGTCATCAGCTTTGCTCTGCCAGACGTTCTTAACATCGTCAGTTGCATCAGCAGGAGGCCTGGCACCCAGCGGTGCTTCCAGGACGTAACTTTTCTATGCAGCAACGAGGATAATCCCCAGGTTACGGACCCAGTCCGTGTAATTGCTACCATCATCTTTCAACTTTGCTTTCTCAAGGAACGCATTAAAATTCAACGGAACAACAGCACGAGCCATCTATCTACAAACAAACATAGACAAGCAAAATACTATCAGGTACTAAGTTCATGATAAATTTAAGTTCAATTAATCATATTACTTAAGAACTCCCACTTAGACAGACATCTCTCTAGTCATCTAAGTGATCACGTGATCCAAATCAACTAAACCATGTCCGATCATCACGTGAGATGGAGTAGTTTCAATGGTGAACATCACTATGTTGATCATATCTACTATATGATTCACGCTCGACCTTTCGGTCTCCGTGTTCCGAGGCCATATCTGTATATGCTAGGCTCATCAAGTATGACCTGAGTATTCCGCGTGTGCAACTGTTTTGCACCCTTTGTATTTGAACGTAGAGCCTATCACACCCTATCATCACGTGGTGTCTCAGCACGAAGAACTTTCGCAACGGTGCATACTCAGGGAGAACACTTCTTGATTACTAAGTGAGAGATCATCTTAAAATGCTACCGTCAATCAAAGCAAGATAAGATGCATAAAGGATAAACAACACATGCAATCAATATAAGTGATATGATATGGCCATCATCATCTTGTGCTTGTGATCTCCATCTTCGAAGCACAATCGTGATCACCATCGTCACCGGCGCGACACCTTGATCTCCATCGTAGCATCGTTGTCGTTACGCCATCTATTGCTTCTACGGCTGTCGCTACCGCTTAGTGATAAAGTAAAGCAATTACAGGGCGTTTGCATTTCATACAATAAAGCGACAACCATATGGCTCCTGCCAGTTGCCGATAACTTCTGTTACAAAACATGATCATCTCATACAATAAAATATAGCATCATGTCTTGACCATATCACATCACAACATGCCCTGCAAAAACAAGTTAGACGTCCTCTACTTTGTTGTTGCAAATTTTACATGGCTGCTACGGGCTTAGCAAGAACCGTTACCTATGCATCAAAAAACCACAACGATAGTTCGTCAAGTTGGTGCTTTTTTAACCTTCGCAAGGACCGGGCGTAGCCACACTCGATTCAGCTAAAGTGAGAGAGATAGACACCCGCCAGCCACCTTTAAGCACGAGTGCTCGTAACGGTGAAACCAGTCTCGCGTAAGCATACGCGTAATGTCGGTCCGGGCCGCTTCATCTCACAATACCGCCGAACCAAAGTATGACATGCTGGTAAGCAGTATGACTTGTATCGCCCACAACTCACTTGTGTTCTACTCGTGCATATAACATCAACGCATAAAACCTAGGCTCTGATACCACTGTTGGGGAACGTAGTAATTTCAAAAAATTTCCTACGCACACGCAAGATCATGGTGATGGCATAGCAACGAGAGGGGAGAGTGTTCGTCCATGTACCCTCGTAGACCGTAAGTGGAAGCATTAGCACAACGCGGTTGATGTAGTCGTACGTCTTCATGATCCGACCGATCCAAGCACCGAACGTACGGGGCCTCCGAGTTCAGCACACGTTCAGCTCGATGACGATCTCCGGCCTCCGATCCAGCAAAGCTCCAGAGATGAGTTCCGTCAGCACGACGGCGTGGTGACGATGATGATGCTCTACCGGCGCAGGGCTTCGCCTAAACTCCGCGACGATATGACCGAGGTGGAATATGGTGGAGGGGGGCACCGCACATGGCTAAGGAACGATCCGTAGATCAACTTGTGTGTCTATGGGGTGCCCCCCCCCCCCCCCCCCCCCCCCCGCCCCCGTATATAAAGGAGCCAGGGGGGAGGAGGCGGCCGGCCAAGGAGGGCGCGCCAAGGGGGGAGTCCTACTCCCATCGGGAGTAGGACTCCCTTCTTTTCAAGTAGGAGTAGGAGAAGGGGGGAAAGAGGAGGAAGACAGGAAGGGAAGGGGGGCGCCGCCCCCTTCCCTTGTCCTATTCGGACTAGGAAGGGGATGGGCGTGCGGCCCCCTCCTGGCTCCTTCCCTCTTCTCCCTCGAGGCCCATGTAGACCCAATAACCCCCCGGGGGGTTCCGGTAACCTCCCGGTACTCCGGTAAAATGCCGATTTCACCCGGAACGATTCCGATGTCCAAATATAGGCTTCCAATATATCGATCTTTATGTCTCGACCATTTCGAGACTCCTCGTCTTGTCCATGATCACATCCGGGACTCTGAACAAACTTCGGTACATCAAAACTTATAAACTCATAATAAAACTGTCATCGTAACGTTAAGCGTGCGGACCCTACAGGTTCGAGAACTATGTAGACGTGACCTAGAACCATTCTCGGTCAATAACCAATAGCGGGACCTGGATGCCCATATTGGTTCCTACATATTCTACGAAGATCTTTATCGGTCAAACCGCATAACAACATACGTTGTTCCCTTTGTCATCGGTATGTTACTTGCCCGAGATCTGATCATCGGTATCCAATACCTAGTTCAATTTCGTTATCGGCAAGTCTCTTTACTCGTTCTGTAATGCATCATCCCGTAACCAACTCATTGGTCACATTGCTTGCAAGGCTTATAATGATGTGCATTACCGAGAGAGCCCAGAGATACCTCTCCGACGATCGGAGTGACAAAACCTAATCTCGAAATACGCCAACTCAACATGTACCTTCGGAGACACCTGTAGTACTCCTTTATAATCACCCAGTTACGTTGTGACGTTTGGTAGTACCCAAAGTGTTCCTCCGGTAAATGGGAGTTGCATAATTCTCATAGTTACAGGAACATGTATAAGTCATGAAGAAAGCAATAGCAGTATACTAAACGATCAAGTGCTAGGCTAACAGAATGGGTCATGTCAATCACATCATTCTTCTAATGATGTGATCCCACTAATCAAATGACAACACATGTCTATGGTTAGGAAACATAACCATCTTTGATTAATGAGCTAGTCAAGTAGAGGCATACTAGTGACTATAGTTTTGTCTTATGTATTCACACATGTATCACGTTTCCGGTTAATACAATTCTAGCATGAATAATAAACATTTATCATTATATGAGGAAATAAATAATAACTTTATTATTGCCTCTAGGGCATATTTCCTTCAACATGTGATATACATGTTATTGATGTGTACCTTACTAGAGCTCGCAGTAGCACCTGGGTATTTGATACTGGTTCTGTTGCTAATATTTGTAACTCGAAACAGGGACTACGGATTAAGCGAACACTGGCCAAGGACGAGGTGATGATGCGCGTGGGAAATGGTTCCAAAGTCGATGTGATCGCGGTCGGCACGCTACCTCTACATCTACCTTCGGGATTAGTTTTAGACCTGAATAATTGTTATTTGGTGCCAGCATTGAGCATGAACATTATATCTGGATCTTGTTTGATGCGAGACGGTTATTCATTTAAATCAGAGAATAATGGTTGTTCTATTTATATGAGTAATATCTTTTATGGTCATGCACCCTTAAAGAGTGGTCTATTTTTGATGAATCTCGATTGTAGTGATATACATATTCATAATGTTGAAGCCAAAAGATGCAGAGTTGATAATGATAGTGCAACATATTTGTGGCACTGCCGTTAGGTCATATCGGTGTAAAACGCATTAAGAAACTCCATACTGATGGACTTTTGGAACCACTTGATTATGAATCACTTGGTACTTGCGAACCGTGCCTCATGGGCAAGATGACTAAAATGCCGTTCTCCATACTATGGAGAGAGCAATAGATTTGTTGGAAATCATACATACAGATGTATGTGGTACAATGAATGTTGAAGCTCGTGGCGAATATCGTTATTTTCTCACCTTCACAGATGATTTAAGCAGATATGGATATATCTAGTTAATGAAGCATAAGTCTGAAACATTTGAAAAGTTCAAAGAATTTCAGAGTGAAGTTGAAAATCATCGTAACAAGAAAATAAAGTTTCTACGATCTGATCGTGGAGAAGAATATTTGAGTTACGAGTTTGGTCTACATTTGAAACAATGCAGAATAGTTTCGCAACTAACGCCACCCAAAACACCACAACGTAATGGTGTGTCCGAACGTCGTAATCGTACTTTACTAGATATGGTGCGATCTATGATGTCTCTTACTGATTTACCGCTATCGTTTTGGGGTTATGCTTTAGAGACGGCCGCATTCACGTTAAATAGGGAACCATCAAAATTTGTTGAGACGAATCCTTATGAACTATGGTTTGGCAAGAAACCAAAGTTGTCGTTTCTGAAAGTTTGGGGCTGCAATGCTTATGTGAAAAAGCTTCAACCTGATAAACTCGAACCCAAATCAGAAAAATGTGTATTCATAGGATACCCAAAGGAGACAGTTGGGTACACCTTCTATCACAGATCCGAAGGCAAGACATTCATTGCTAAGAATGGATCCTTTCTAGAGAAGGAGTTTCTCTCGAAAGAAGTGAGTGGGAGGAAAGTAGAACTTGATGAGGTAACAGTACCAACTCCCTCATTGGAAAGTAGTTCATCACAGAAACCGGTTTCTGTGACACCTACACCAATTAGTGAGGAAGTTAATGATGATGATCATGAAACTTCAGATCAAGTTGTTACTGAACTTCGTAGATCAACCAGAGTAAGATCCGCGCCAGAGTGGTATGGTAATCCTGTTCTAGAAGTCATGCTACTAGATCATGGTGAACCTACGAACTATGAAGAAGCGATGGTGAGCCCAGATTCCGCAAAATGGCTTGAAGCCATGAAATCTGAGATGGGATCCATGTATGAGAACAAAGTGTGGGCTTTGGTTGACTTGCCCGTTGATCGCCAAGCAATAGAGAATAAATGGATCTTCAAGAACAAGACTGATGCTGACGGTAATGTTACTGTCTACAAAGCTCGACTTGTTGCAAAAGGTTTCCGACAAGTTCAAGGGGTTGACTATGATGAGACCTTCTCACCCGTAGCAATGCTTAAGTTTGTCCGAATCATGTTAGCGATTGCCGTATTTTAGATTATGAAATATAGCAGATGGATGTCAAAACTGCATTCCTGAATGGATTTCTAGAAGAAGAGTTGTATATGATGCAACCAGAAGGTTTTGTCGATCCTAAGGGAGCTAACAAAGTGTGCAAGCTCCAGCGATCCATTTATGGACTGGTGTAAGCCTCTCGGAGTTGGAATAAATGGTTTGATAGTGTGATCAAAGCATATGGTTTTATACAGACTTTTGGAGAAGCCTGTATTTACAAGAAAGTGAGTGGGAGCTCTGTAGCATTTCTGATATTATATGTGGATGACATATTGTTGATTGGAAATGATATAGAATTTCTGGATAGCATAAAAGGATACTTGAATAAAAGTTTTTCAATGAAAGACCTCAGTGAAGCTGCTTACATATTGGGCATCAAGATCTATAGAGATAGATCAAGACGCTTGATTGGACTTTCACAAAGCACATACCTTGATAAAGTTTTGAAAAAGTTCAAAATGGATCAGGCAAAGAAAGGATTCTTACATGTATTACAAGGTGTGAAGTTGAGTCAGACTCAATGCCCGACCACTGCAGAAGATAGAGAGAAAATGAAAGGAGTTCCCTATGCTTCAGCCATAGGCTCTTTCATGTATGCAATGCTGTGTACCAAACCTGATGTGTGCCTTGCTATTAGTTTAGCAGGGAGGTACCAAAGTAATCCAACAGTGGATCACTGGACAGCGGTCAAGAACATCCTGAAATACCTGAAAAGGACTAAGGATATGTTTCTCGTTTATGGAGGTGACAAAGAGCTAGTCGTAAATGGTTACGTCGATGCAAGCTTTGACACTGATCCGGACAATTCTAAATCGCAAACCGGATACGTGTTTATATTAAACGGTGGAGCTGTCAGTCGGTGTAGTTCTAAACAAAACGTCGTAGCGGGATCTACATGCGAAGCGGAGTACATAGCTGCTTTGGAAGCAGCAAATGAAGGAGTCTAGATGAAGGAGTTCATTTTCGATCTAGGTGTCATACCTAGTGCATCAGGACCAATGAAGATCTTCTGTAACAATACTGGTGCAATTGCCTTGGCAAAGGAATCCAGATTTCACAAGAGTACCAAGCACATCAAGAGACGGTTCAATTCCATCCGGGACCAAGTCCAGGTGGGAGACATAGAAATTTGCAAGATACATACGGATCTGAATGTTGCAGACCCGTTGACTAAGCCTCTTCCACGAGCAAAACATGATCAGCACCAAGACTCCATGGGTGTTAGAATCATTACCGTGTAATCTAGATTATTGACTCTAGTGCAAGTGGGAGACTGAAGGAAATATGCCCTAGAGGCAATAATAAAGTTATTATTTATTTCCTCATATCATGATAAATGTTTATTATTCATGCTAGAATTGTATTACCCGGAAACATGATACATGTGTGAATACATAGACAAACATAGTGTCACTAGTATGCCTCTACTTGACTAGATCGTAAATCAAAGATGGTTAAGTTTCCTAACCATAGACATGAGTTGTCATTTGATTAACGGGATCACATCATTAGGAGAATGATGTGATTGACCTGGCCCATTCCGTTAGCTTAGCACTTGATCGTTTAGTATATTGCTATTGCTTTCTTCATGACTTATACATGTTCCTATGACTATGAGATTATGTAACTCCCATTTATCGGAGGAACACTTTGTGCGCTACCAAACGTCACAACGTAACTGGGTGATTATAAAGGTGCTCTACAGGTGTCTCCAAAGGTACTTGTTGAGTTGACGTATTTCGAGATTAGGATTTGTCACTCCGATTGTCGGAGAGGTATCTCTGGGCCCTCTCGGTAATGCACATCACTATAAGCCTTGCAAGCAATGTAACTAATGAGTTAGTTACGGAATGATGCATTACGTAACGAGTAAAGTGACTTGCCGGTAACGATATTGAACTAGGTATTGAGATACTGGCGATCGAATCTCGGGCAAGTAACATACCGATGACAAAGGGAACAACGTATGTTGTTATGCAGTTTGACCGATAAAGATCTTCGTAGAATATGTAGGAGCCAATATGAGCATCCAGGTTCCGCTATTGGTTATTGACCGGAAACAATTCTAGGTCATGTCTACATAGTTCTCGAACCTGTAGGGTCCGCACGCTTAACGTTACGATGACAGTTATATTATGAGTTTATGAGTTTTTATGTACCGAAGGTTGTTCGGAGTCCTGGATGTGATCACGGACATGACGAGGAGTCTCGAAATGGTCGAGACATAAAGATTGATATATTGGACGGCTATATTTGGACACCGGAAAGGTTCTAGGTGAGATTGGGACTATACCAGAGCTCCGGGAGGTTACCGGAACCCCCCGGTAGGTGTATGGGCCTTATTGGACCTTAGTGGAAAGGAGGGAGAAGGAGCAAAGGAGGGGGCGCCCCCCCCCCCCCACACAAGCCCAATCTGAATTGGGAAGGGGGCCGGCCCCCCCTTTCCTTCTTCCCTCCCCTCTCTTCCTTCCCTCTCCTACTCCTAATAGGAAAGGGGGGCCAAACCTACTTGGAGTAGGATTGCCCCCCCTAGGGCGTGCCTCTCCCCTTGGCCGGCCCCCTCCTCCTCCCCCCTTTATATACGGAGGGGGGGGCATCCCATAGACACACAAGTTGATCTTCCTGATCGTCCTTAGCCGTGTGCGGTGCCCCCCTCCACTATATTCCACCTCGGTCATATCGTAGCGGTGCTTAGGCGAAGCCCTGCGTAGGTAGAACATCATCACCATCACCACGCCGTCGTGCTGACGGAACTCATCCCCGACACTTTGCTGGATCGGAGTCCGGGGATCGTCATCGAGCTGAACGTGTGCTAAAACTCGGAGGTGCCGTAGTTTCGGTGCTTGATCGGTCGGTCCGTGAAGACGTCCGACTACATCAACCGCGTTGTTATAACGCTTCCGCTTTCGGTCTTCGAGGGTACGTGGACAACACTCTCCCCTCTCGTTGCTATGCATCACCATGATCTTGCGTGTGCGTAGGAAATTTTTTGAAATTACTACGTTCCCCAACAATCACCAAAGATCAAAAAAGCACCAACCAAAACAGTGGTGTCTGCTTTGATGCAGCAACCAAGAGGGGAAAGGACACATATTATGGTTAGTGTACATATGGGAACTTGAGTATGGACATGATTTTAAGGTCCCTTTTTTGGGTGCAAATGGGTCAATCTATCAAGAGGCGGGTACAGGTAGACCCACAGTACAGAATGACAACAGTGGATCTGAACAATCTTGGGTACACAGACGAACCATTCGTCCTAGCCAATGATGTGGCGCAGGTTTTCTATGTGAAGGACATGTCTACCAAACTGAGAAAAAGAAAATATAAGGAAGCAAATACATCATACGATGAGCCAAAGCGCCACATAGTTCTTTCAGGGAAAAGGGACATCGTGGGAGTGGAGGGAAAGACAGACAGGTCTGAAGATTATGAAAAGTTTCATGGCATTCCTCCCTTCAAAGTGAAGGCTGACCCAAGCATCCTGTTAAAGGATGAACATTATCCATGGTTACAGTGCACTAAGTAAGGGACACATGCAAAGAAAAAGTGAAGACTTTATCTCCACAACTATTATAATGACGGCTTTTATCTAGAATATCACTGCAGTTACATGTCAAGAAATGAAATGCCTTTTGTAACAGAATAGTTTTCGTCCGAAACCCTGATACTTAGAAAGAGATTGTCCATTTTGTACTCGAAGTGCATCCAGTTTTTGCCGTAACCCTCTCAAATTTTTAGCACATATGCTATGTGGGTGAAATGATGATACCATGCCAATTTTCAGCCTTTTCAGAGTTCATTTGTACTGTTTTTCAATTTCAGGGTCATTTTGCTAAAACAAATCAGTAAATGCATGAAAAATAGCAAATGAAGTCTGAAAGTATTGAAAATTGATAATGTGGCTTTGAATGGTGCATGTTGAAAGCACAAACAGTCTGGAGTTGAAATAAGTTCAAAAAACAAATGTCTTTGTAACAAATGAGTTTTCGTTCGAAACCCAGATACTTCGAAAGAGATTGTCCATTTTGTACACGAAGTGCATCCAATTTTGTCATAACCCTCTCAACTTTTTAGCACATGCTATGTGGATGAAGTGATGATATAATGCCAATTCAACCTTTTCAGAGTTCATTTGTACTGATTTTCAATTTCAGGGTCATTTAGCTCAAAGAATGAACTAATAGCAAAAGATTTAATTAAAAAGCTTTTATAAAACTCTAATAGCAAAAAGAATGAACTAAAAAGAATCAATTAAATACAATATTCTTCAATAGCAACAAGAATCAACTAAACAGAATCAAAATAATATTAACTAAAATTTCAAAGTATTTATTTGTTAAAAAGAATGAACTAAAAATAATCAACTAAAATATTAACTAAAAAGAATGAAAAAAACATTAACTAAAAAGAATCAATTAAAATATTTCATTTGTAGTGCTTTTTAATTTCAGGGTCATTTAGCTCAAAGAATGAACTAATAGCAAAAAAAATGAACTAAAAAGCTTTTATAAAACTCTAATAGCAAAAAGAATGAACTAAAAGGAATCAATTAAATATAATATTCTTCAACAACAAAAAAAATCAACTAAAAAGAATCAAAATAATATTAACTAAAATTATCAAAGTATTTATTTGTTAAAAAGAATGAACTAATATATTAACTAAAAAGAATGAACCAAAAAAATCAATGAAAGCATTAACTAAAAAGAATGAACTAAAAAGAATCAATTAAAATATTTTGTTATGATCAACTAAAACAAAACTATAATATTCTTCAATAGCAGAAAAGAATTTTCATAAAAAAATGCCGCCTACTAGGCCACCACGGCCTGCTTACGACTAGAAACCCATCTGTACATGGGCCAGAATGCAGGCCCGCGGGCCCAGTAGGCCCATCAGGGCATTAACAAAGTTTAGGCATGTCATGCCTACAATAGAGAGGAGCTCAATGGCTCACTCGTAGTAGGGCTTATAAACCAGTGCACGTGCCTCTCAACTGGCGAGGTGGGACTAAACATTTGGCGGCGGCAACACCAGAACTTTAGTCCAGGTTGGTGGCACCAACCGCTTCCCGCCATTTGGGGTGTTGAAATTGACCTTTAGTCCCGGTTGGTGGCACCAACCGGGCCGGAAGGGCCTTTCGTCCCGGTTCGAGCCACCAACCGGGACTGAAGGCTTTTGTATATAAGTGAGGAGTTAGAAATTTTGACCACCACTCTCTCCATTCTTTCATCTCCTCGATGTCAACAACCACCTCGCGACGCCGCCAGGATGCCCCGCCGTCGCCGTCGCCGTCCTCCGCGCCCCTGCCTCGTTGTCGCCGTCGCCGCTCCCCTCTCCGCGCCCTACCCCGACGCTGTCCGTCGCGCCCCTGCCCCGCCCCGCCGCCTCCGCCGCCGTCGCTGTCCCCGCCCTCGCCCTCGCCGTCGCCAACCCCACCGTCATCGTCACCCTCGCCGCCCCCGCTGTGAGCCGCCGCCGCCGCGGCCCGCTGTCCTTTTTATTTTTATTTTTTTGTTTATTATGTATGTATGTATGTAGATGTATATGTACATGCTTAGTGTATGTATGTATATATGTAGATGTATTTATGTATATATGTATGTATGTCGGATATCGGGTGATATATCGGTCAATATTTACTCTATGATATCGGGTGATTCACAAAATCCATACTCTATGATTAAAAACAATATTTCGGCCATATCGATCAATATTTCGGTCCATATCGGTCAATATTTAGGTCGTACTGGTCAATATTTCGGTGCATATCGGTCCATTTTGGTCAATATATATTTTGGTCATATCGGTCAATATTCCGGTCATATCGGTCAATATTTCGGCCATATCGGTCAATATTGTTTTTGTTCATAGGATATTGGTAAAACTTTAGAAATTCGTAGAAAATTAACCGTAACTCCGATGAAAATAATTTATATACCAAAATCGATTAGAAAAATATGAAGAATCCGAATATGACCTCTGTTCGTCTATCACAAGCAGCTAGCATCGTGAAGCTGGAACCGCCCCCCTCCGGTTCATCTGTCCAAAGATGTAGACTTCGGGAAAACATTCCTCGATGTTATTACCCTTCACCTATATCGTGTAGTGTCGCGTTAGAACACCCCTAACTCACTTGGGAATTCAACATATCCCCAATAACTTCGACATGAAGGGGGGGTGGGTCTGCAAGTATCCTCGACGACCATGAGAGAGGCGGTCCACAAAGTATCCTCTCTCGAAAGATAGGACGACTCATCAGACATGAGGGGGAGGAGTGCTCGATTGACGATCTTCTGAAACTGACTGTTGTAAAACTTGTGAACTTTGCATGATGTTTGCCACTTATCAATTGCTCATATATATGCATATGATTCCTTGTTGTGATTAAGTCTATGTTTTTCACTAATCCATCTCTCATGGTTGTATATTGCCATGTTATAATGTTTGCAGAAACTATGGACAGAGACTTACAAAAAGAAGAGTTGTTGGGGGATATAATCCGCGATGGAGGTGATATCACCTTGTCTAAACTTCACCGATGATCCAATGGAGGAGGAAGGAGATCATGATGGCTCCGGTGATCCAATGGAGGAGGAAGGAGATCATGACGGCTCCGTGATCCAATGGAGGAGGAGATCCTGATGGCTCCGGTGATCCAACGGAGGAAGGAGCCTTAACTGTAGCAAAGTCCAGCGAGGTATATATATTAATTAAGCCTCTGCTGACTAGATGCATTAACTGTTTTCTAGGCACATATGTTGACACTTCTTTCTTTTTTATAGCCCTCCAGATCGAGCCAAACTTCGCTAAGGAGACGAGGCCCGAAGAAAAGGTTGGGCAAGGATGAAAGTTTCACGATCGAAGAAGTCTCTCGAGAAGGCCAACCAATTGCTCCGGTCCGGACCAAGAAGAAATTTATACACTAGTGCAGAGTTATTGTTAGGGACAGTGTCCCGATCAGCTTCCAAGAATGGAATAAGAAGAAGGACTCTGAAGTTTCTTATGTCCGGGATAGACAGAAAGATGATCTTTGGAACTCGCTGATGACGAATTTCCATTGTTAAGGAACCAGTAACTGGTAGCTACTCGGTTGGCTTGGGAGTGGAGATTAACCGGTGAATCGTCCTATTAACTGGATTGATCGGTCGGTCATTAATCGATAGATTAAATAGGAACCTATGAACATTTTCTAGTTTTTTAATGTATTTTACCATACTCTCATGCTCTCATCTATGTAATATATCGAAATATGGTACTGTTTGACCAAACCGTAGCTATTGAGGAATGAGAGGAGGATGGTAGAGGTTACATACAATAATTTGTGATTTGTTTGCCGGAAGTTAATAGGCCAACAACAATTAATCGGCCTAACAACCGATTAATCGGTTTAACAGTCAAGCTAGTCGGCCTAACGGGCCATTTAATTGGCCAGACAAGTTAACTCGATGAATAGGTGCTATTCGAATCGGCCACCCAACGAGTAGTGATTAACTGGCCCATTAACTGATTAATCGGACGAATTCTGGAACATTGCAAATTTCAGCCTACCTCCAGAGGACGATATGAATAAGCCAGTTATTTGCATGAAGGTCAAGGCGTTTGCTCTTAAGAAGATGGCAGAACTATACAAGAATTGGAAGAAAGATTTGAAGAGAAAGTTTGTCAACAAAGACAAGACTCCAGAATTCACCGGTCAATATGAGAAGATAAAAGATCACTGGCCCGCATTTGTGGCCTACAAGAAATCGGAGAAGGGTCAGCAATGGTCATTGGTAAACAAGCAAAATGTTGCAAAGAAGAAGTATCACCATGTTACGGGGTCAGGTGGCTACAGTAAAGCCTGGCCTATGTGGGACAAAGCTGAGCAAGACCTGCTTGCTATAGGGCTCCAACCAATGACATTGCATTGGCCAGATCGGTGTAGGACTTGGTTCTTCGGGGTTGGGGGAACTTTGAACCCATAAACATGGACCTGTGTTTGGACGAAATCGCAACTTGAAACACCCGTTAGAAAGCTTGAGGAAGTAATCCAGGAAGTGCTGGAAGGGAGGTTCGTTCCTGATAGAGAGAAGGACGAGTTGTCCAAGGCCCTTGGGAATCCCGAACACCCTGGACGAACATGAGCCACATCAGGCTCCGTTCCGTGTGTGCATGGGTTTCCCAACAACGGTGGTTAAAGAAGCCGAGAGAGAAAGAATAAAGAGGAAGCAAGCGAAATGGAGAAGATCAGTGCAAGATTAGCGAAACTAGAGGAAGTTGAGAGCCAACGAGCTACGACCAAACATGTTGTGCTAATGGTGAATCACGGAGCTTGTTCAGCCTGATATCACGGCTCCTCGCTACCCCGTGGATAGTATCACGGAGAATGAACATGTTGTTCTAATGGTGAAATGCCATAACCTGACAGTGTAGGTGGCGGTCGGCTTTGTCTTACCTCCTCGAGCTGAGGGAACTTTCCATTGCCGTCCGATTCCACATGGCTTTGCTATTGCCAGGGTGGATAAAATAATGGAGGGGTTTGAGGGGCTGGCGCTTGAGTACCCTACGGGTGAAGGGAACATGTTTCTGGAAAATGCCTTAAGGAGTACATGTCTATGGAGAAAGGAGCACATCAAGTTTCCAAACTGGACGCCGTCTTAGCAGACTCAGCTGGATCCTCAGCGGACTCCTCCTCACAGTCCAATTCAGTTGTTTGTCGAGGGCCTCTTGATTGAATTGCTACTGTCCGTAAGTATAATCCTTCGTACGCATGCTTTATCTAGTTCAGGATGTGAGAAGCTAATAGTACAACCCTATCTATGGCCTGCCGTAAGAAGAATTGAGAATGGTTACGATTGCTTGGAGCACGTTTCTGATTTTGCACTTGTAGCGCCAAATAAAGGCAAACTTGTATGAGTCGCCTACACCACTGGCGATGGCATCCTATGTGGGCCGGCCCAAGCAACATTTTTTCCATTGGTTTTGGCAACCATATTTTCCCCTGGTTTTTCTGGACTTTTTTCTGGTTTTCCGACACACATTTTCCTCGGGTGTTCAAGCTTTTCTTTTATTTTTTGTATTTCATTTTATTTTTTCTCTAAAATTTCCTGAACTTTGTTTTCATTTTTACAAACTCTTTTGAAATCATGATTTTTTTTTTGAATTCTCGAAAAAATTTCAATTTCATTTATATTTTTTGAATCCACGATTTTTTAAATGCAAGAACAATTCTTCAAACTCTTGAATTTTTTAAAATTCGTAAACAATTTACAAATTGATGAACTTTATAGTCGCTGACATTTTTCAAATCCATGACTTTTTTAATTTAGGAACTTTTTCCAAATTCGTGATCTTTTTTCAAATTCATGAGTTTTCCAAATTCATGAACTTTTTTGAACTCGTTAACATTTTTTGAACATTTGATTTGTTTTGAATTCATGATTTTTGAAAATGAATGGTCAACAATTGCGCCAACGGTCAACAGTCATTGTTAATTCTCAATGCACGAGCAAAGTGGATGAGCGCTATGGGCCTCGGCCTGCTAAGCCGGCACTCAAGCGCCACATACCGGGCCGGCGCTGAATGTTCTGAGTAAGAGGTTTCCTATTAGACGGTTGCTATTCTCTATTCCTTAAGCATGGATAGGAATCAAATTTCTTACCCCTTAAAAGACAGGAAGAAAATTACCTCAAAGGCTGTCCCACGGGCTGGCAATACCATGACACGTAGTTCACTATATTTATAAAAATATGTTTAGAGAAAAGTTTTGTTAAAAAATAGTTAAAATATAGATAAAAATATAGCATAAAAAATGAAAATATTTTCACATTTCAGGATTATTTTCGGTTGTGTTAAAATGTCCATGCGTGGAGTGGGAAAAAAGGAAAAAGGAAATGGGCCAAAATGAGTTGAAACCACAAGGAGAAACTGAAATGGAAAGAATCCCAACAAGCAAAATGTGACTGCGAGAAACAAACAAAAATACCGCTAAAACCCACAAATCGGCCAGTCCATTTGTCCCACCCCCACCGGATATGACTTGGGATACTATCCTACCCTTAAAATAGGATCTTCCAATCAACTGCTTTATCGTGTTTCATTTTTTACTTGATTGTCATGATCAACCTTAGGTCCTAGGGCATGGACACCAACCACCGTAGGAGCTTTGGCCACTCCATCGAGCATTTGATCACCACAATAACATGTCTACAACGTGGTCGTTGTCCATGACACCTTAGAGCTCAGAGTATGAAACTTGCTGCCATGATTCACGTCTCAAACAAAGTATATTTCTTTTTGGTACAGCCACGAGGTAGCATCCCCACCTAAATATATTGCTCCAAGTTTTTAACTATGCAGAGGCCGGGTGTGTGTGCTCATAGTGGTTTGTATCCTCTTGACGCTTCATTTTTGAGCTAACACTAGTCTCCTAACCTTTATCGAGAATATATTGCTCCTAGTTGTTACAACAGTAGTCTCCTAACCTTCACCATTATTGGCCGGGATACATTAGGTGATGTAGGCATGAAGCATAACAAAAAAAACTTAACAACAAAAAGGGGAGGACAAATTGAAAATAAAAAAAAGACAACAAGTGAGCTGTCGAAGCTCAAAAAGGCCGGAGTCCATGTCGTATGTCACCAAGGAGAGAGCCATAAGTAGTGCACTTAGGAGTGGCATCAAATAATAATATCATTATTTTTACAATTACCACCTAATAGTTTTGTTAGTCCAGGATGTGAGAAACTAGTAATGTGTAGTAGTATGCTGCCCAAGACTACAACCCAAACTATGGCCTGCCATGAGAAGAATTGAGAATGGTTACGATCACTTGGAGCATGTTTCTGATTTTGCACTTGTAGCAAATAAAGGCAAACTTATGAGTCGCCTACACCACTGGCGAAGGCATCCTATGTGCGCCGGCCCAAAAGACTTTTTTTTCGATTAGTTTTCGCAACCATCTGTTCCCCCATTTTTTCTAGACATTTTTTCCTTATTTCCGGACACATGTTTTCCTTGGGTTTTCTTGCTTTTGTTTTCTTTTTCGTCTTTCTTTTTAAAATTTTCTCTCAAATTTCCGGAACATTTGTTTTTCATTTTTTGACAAACACTTTTGAAATCATGAACAATTTTTTGAATTCTCGAACACTTTTCACTTATATTTTTTGAATCCGTGATTTTTCTAATTTGAAGGACAATTTTCCAAACTCTTGAATTTTTAAAAATTTTCAAACATTTTCAAAATTGTTAAACTTTTTAGTCAGTGACATTTTTCAAATTGATGACTTTTCTTATTAATAAACATTTTCCAAATTCATGAACTTTTTTTTCTAATCAATGAGTTTTTCAAGTTCATGAGCTTTATTGTACTCATCAACATTTCATGAACCCGTGATTTGTTTTGAATTCATGTTTTCTAAAAATGAATGGTCAATGGTTACCCCAATGGTCAACATTCACTGTCAATTCTCAATGCATGAGCAAAATGGGTGAGCGCTACGGGCCTCGGCCTGCTAAGCTGGCACTATGGAGGTTTCCTATTAGACTGCTGCTATTCTCTATTCCTTAAGCATAGGATAGAACACCTCAAAAAAATAAAGCATAGGATAGGAAGAAAATTGCTTACCGCTCAAAAAAGGAAGCAAATTTCCTCAAAGGTTGTCCCACGGGCTGGGAATACCATGGCCCATTAGTTCACTATATATTTATAGCATGTTTACGTAAATAAAAAAATACGCTTAGAGAAAAGTTTTGTAAAAAAATATAGTTAAAATATAAATTAAAAATATAGCACAAAAAATGAAAAGATTTTCACGTGTCAGGATTATTTTGGGTTGTGTCAAAATGTCCATTCGTGGAATGGGAAAATAAGAAAGAAAAAGAAAATGGACCAAAATGAGTTGAAAACCAGAATGAGAAACTGAAATGGAAAGAAACCCAAAAAGCAATATGTGACTGCGAGAAACAAAGAAAAATACCTCTAAAAAACCCGACAAATCGGCCAGTCCATTTGTCCCACCCCCACCAGATGTGATTTGGGATCCTATCCTACCCTTAAGATAGGATCTTCCAATCAACTGCTTTTTTTAATGCCAATCAACTGTGTTATCATGTTTCATTTTTACTTGATTTTCATAACCAGCCTAGGTCCTTAGGGCATGGACACCAACCACCGTAGGAGCTTTGGCCATTCCATCGAGCATTTGGTCACCACAATAACGTGTCTACAACATGGTCGTTGTCCATGCCACCTTAGACCTCAGAGTACGAAACTTGTTAGCATGCTTTACGTCTCAAACAAGGTATATTTGTTTTTGGAACATCCACGAGGTAGCATCCCCACATGAATATATTGCTCCAAGTTTTTAGCTATGCAGAGGCCGGATGTGCGCTCATAGTGGTTTGTGTCCTTTTGACGCTTCATTATGAGCTAATAAAATCCACCCTATCGAAAATATATTGCTCCAAGTGGCTACAACATTAGCCTCCTAACCTTCCGGTCGGGATACATTAGGTGATGTAGGCACAAAGCATAACAAAAAATTAAACAACGAACAGGGGAGGACAAATTTAAAAGAAAAGAAGATGACAAGTGCAGCTGACAAAGCTCAAAAAGGCCGGAGTCCATGTCGTAGTTACCAGGGAGAGAGAGCCATAAGTAGTGCACTGAGGAGTGACATCAAACAATAATACCATTATTTCTACAATTACCGGCTAATAGTTTTGTTAGATCAATTATGGATTAAAGCTCGTTAGTATTGTTAGTATTTAGATCCAAACTATTGGTTACGAGATTTTCGTATAGCCCACATATGCTAACATAGAATAGCACAAGTTAAAAGCTAAAACATGAATTGGGAGTGTTGTTATGTTTTCTGAAGTTCGTCATGCTTCAAGAATGAAGCAAAAATAGTTTATACCACTCAACCTTTGAAAAAGGAAATATAACTACGGATACAATTTAGCTTCGGTTGACATGCAAACTCCAGACCAAATATGGGTAAATCTTTTGAATACGCTAAAATTGAAAGCACACCATATACTATATTCGTGTGATATCCTACATCTGAGGTTTTGTCATGTGTATTGTCTTCGTCACCGCTCCCTATGCTCAAGCCCTAGCTCTATCTCTGCTTTACTCTTGTCGTCATGCGGAAACTACAAAATTTATTTCTGTTGGGGTTATACTAGAAAAAGTTGTTATGTTCCATCTTGATTCCCATGAGGAACTTTCCGTTATCTACCTCCTCTCCACTTGACTATGCGCCAACTCCCCCAACCATCACGTCCATCCTTACCGCTGAGCGTTGGGAAGAGAAGGACATATGAACACAAGAATCAAGAGTATGGGACCCCATACATGAAGTCTTGTTCGTAGGGTCTACATGGTGCACATAGCGATTGCTATATGGGCCTGACCAGTCCTGTTCTGGTTTTGTTTAGTGAGTTTATGGGGTATTTTGGTTTTCATATTTTTTGGGTTCTTCATTTTATTTTTATATAACATTTATAAAGTGAACCTTTTAAAATTCATCAATATTTTTTGATTTTAAAAGAATTACATCATTAAAAGAAGATAAATTTTTTTTGAAGAAACTATGGGAAATAATAATATATACACAGTGCTAAAAATTCCATGGAAATTTTTATATTTTGTGAACAAAAATTGTGAGATTTTAAAAAAGTAAAAAGTAAAACCAAAGGAAATACTTTGTCCGTTCCAAAATAAGTGACTAAACTTTGTACTAAAGTTAGTTCAAAGTTGAATCACTTCTTTTGGGATGGAGGGAGTAATATAGAAGACAACCAAGAGAAAAGGACAGAAAAACAACCAATATAAATGGAAGAAAAATATATAATGAGAATAAAAAGAGAAGAAGAAACCACATGAGAAAACTAAAAAAAAAAATCCTTAGCACAAAGTCGATAACAGGAAAAACCCGAGAAAAGGCCAGAATATGACAACGGGAAACACGCAGGAAAGGGCAGCGACACCTCATGCAATTGTGCGACAATTTGATGCAGTCAGAATCAAATTGGATTTTCGGAATATCCTATTTGACGCATGCTGTGTCAAATTGTCGACCTTTCGCACAGACCCGAAGACTTGGGCCGGTCCATTTAACGTGTTGCAGCGTATCCGGGTTTTGGGAACCTTGTAGAGTTTCCCAGCCCGGTTTTCTAGTTTTTCTATTTCTTTTTGGGTTTTCATTTTTTCTGTTTTTTCTTTCTTTTCCTTTTGCTTTTTTTCATTTTCGTTTCTTTCTTATTTCGTTGTTCTAAAATATGTTCACAAAATCAAAAAATGTTTATATTTTTGAAATAATGTTCATGTATTTAAAAGTTTCTTCACAAATTTCGAAAATGTTTATATTTTCAAAAGAAACTTCCAGAATTATAAAAAATGTTCGCGGTTGCAAATTTTGGTCTGAAATTACAAATTGTTCGAGTTTGAAAAAGTGGTCAGGAATTTTAGAAAATGCTCGTAGTTTCAAAAATTTTATTAGATATTTCATGAAGTTCCAATTTCAAATATTTGTTCACAAATTCAAAAAATATTTGCGGTTTCAATTTTAGTTTGTAATTTCATGAAATGTTCCATTTTCAAATATTTCTTCACAAATTCAAAAAATATTCATGGTTTCAATTTTTGTTCGTAATTTCATCAAATGTTCCATTTTCAAATATTCGTTCAAAAATTCAAAAAAAGTTCGTGGTTTAAAATTTTGTCCGGAATTTCATAATTTGTTTGCTACTTCAAAAAATGTTTCACGTTTTTCAAAAAATAATTCTGCAATTTCAATTTTTTTGTTCGCGTATGCAAAAAAAAATGTTCTTGTCTATGAAAATGTGCAGAAATTTAAAAAAAATTCTTTTTTATGTGTTCAAAAATAAAACATTGTTCAGATTTTGTCAAAACATTCACAACTCAAAAAATTGTTCACATTTTCTAGAAAGTTGTTCGTTTTTATCAAATTAGTTGTAATTTTTTTTAAAATCTTCCTGTTTTTGAATATTTGTCCACAACTTCAAATTTCTTCTGGTTTTTAGTTTTGGTTACAAATTCCAAAATTTGTTAACATTTTCTTAAAACTCGTGTCTATTCTGTCAAAAATGGTCGAAATGTTTAAAAATATATTTTGAATTTAAAAGAAAATACTGAAAATAGGAAAATAATCCGATCAGCCGATGTTGCTAGTTCTAAGGCATTTGAGTTGCCTCTTTAGCACCAACAAGAATCAGGCGTAGTGGTTAGGTACCTCTGTCTGCAGGTGCGGTCGCGAGCTCGAATCCTATTCGCAGTTGGCAGTGTGGTCTTTTAAAAAAACATCAATTTCGAAAAAGAATTCCTCAATTTGAAAAAGTTCATCGATTTTCAAAAAAAGTTTATCAAATTTTGGAAAAAGTTCACAAAATTTGGAAAAAAGTTCATCGATTTTGAATAAAAAGTTCATCACCTCTCAAAAAAGTTCATCGACTTGAAAAAAAGTTCGTCGATTTTGCAAAAAGTGCACCAATCTTGAAAAAAGTTCATTGGATTTATAGAAAAGTTCATCAAAATTGAAAAGAAAGTTCATCATTTTTTAAGTTCACAGAATTGGTAAATAGTTCGTCGAATTTAAAAATAGTTCATAGAATTTGATAAAAGTTCATCGATTTTGAAGAAGAAGTTAACGAATATGAAAAAAGTTCATCAAACCTAGGAAGAAAAATAAAGAAACTAGAAAAAGGAAAACAGAAGAAAAAAGACAAAGAAGAAAAGAAGGAAATATATGCATGTTGGCATGATTGTTGGGGATGGTGGGGTGGCTACTGCAGCCTGTTATTAACCAGGAGGTTCCTGGTTCGAGTCGCAGGACTAACATATTCTGTTTTGCGTTTTGATAAACACAGAGAGAAATGGCTACATGGGCCGGCCCAGAGGAGAAGGGGGGTATGCGCCCGTTTGCGAATTCTACTGTAGCGGGCGCAGAGGGGCCGAATAGGGTTTAGCTCAAAGCACTGTGTTTTCCGTTCCTTTTTTTACAGCGCTCGCTTCCTGCATGGGCCGGCCCAGTCGAGAGATTGTCCTATGCAAAGGGTCGACATTCTGCCGCAAAATGCGGTAGATAGGACGGGGACCTTCTATGTGCCGCTCGTTGCGGCAAACAGCTACATGGGCCGGCCCAGAGGAGAAGGGGGGTATGCGCCCGTTTGCGAATTCTACTGTAGCGGGCGCAGAGGGGCCGAATAGGGTTTAGCTCAAAGCACTGTGTTTTCCGTTCCTTTTTTTTACAGCGCTCGCTTCCTGCATGGGCCGGCCCAGTCGAGAGATTGTCCTATGCAAAGGGTCGACATTCTGCCGCAAAATGCGGTAGATAGGACGGGGACCTTCTATGTGCCGCTCGTTGCGGCAAACAGCTACATGGGCCGGCCCAGAGGAGAAGGGGGGTATGCGCCCGTTTGCGAATTCTACTGTAGCGGGCGCAGAGGGGCCGAATAGGGTTTAGCTCAAAGCACTGTGTTTTCCGTTCCTTTTTTTTACAGCGCTCGCTTCCTGCATGGGCCGGCCCAGTCGAGAGATTGTCCTATGCAAAGGGTCGACATTCTGCCGCAAAATGCGGCAGATAGGACGGGGACCTTCTATGTGCCGCTCGTTGCGGCAAACAGGTGGCGTTCACACAGGGCGACTCACCTGGGCCGGCCCATTTCCGGTGCACGGGGTGGCAGGCATTAGCGACGTGAAAAAAAAGAAGAAAAAGAGGGCGCGGGCAGTGGGATTCAAACACGCGACTGCAAACTGGTAACACAACTCCACCATGGCCCGGCCGGCTTCCTGCATGGGCCGGCCCAGTCGAGAGATTATCCTATGCAAAGGGTCGACATTCTGCCGCAAAATGCGGCAGATAGGACGGGGACCTTCTATGTGCCGCTCGTTGCGGCAAACAGGTGGCGTTCGCACAGGGCGACTCACCTGGGCCGGCCCATTTCCGGTGCACGGGGTGGCAGGCATTAGCAACGTGAAAAAAAGAAGAAAAAGAGGGCGCGGGCAGTGGGATTCAAACACGCGACTGTAACACAACTCCACCATGGCCCGGCCGGCTTCCTACATGGGCCGGCCCAGTCGAGAGATTATCCTATGCAAAGGGTCGACATTCTGCCGCAAAATGCGGCAGATAGGACGGGGACCTTCTATGTGCCGCTCGTTGCGGCAAACAGGTGGCGTTCGCACAGGGCGACTCACCTGGGCCGGCCCATTTCCGGTGCACGGGGTGGCAGGCATTAGCGACGTGAAAAAAAGAAGAAAAAGAGGGCGCGAGCAGTGGGATTCAAACACGCGACTGCAAACTGGTAACACAACTCCACCATGGCCCGGCCGGCTTCCTGCATGGGCCGGCCCAGTCGAGAGATTATCCTATGCAAAGGGTCGACATTCTGCCGCAAAGTGCGGCAGATAGGACGGGGACCTTCTATGTGCCGCTCGTTGCGGCAAACAGGTGGCGTTCGCACAGGGCGACTCACCTGGGCCGGCCCATTTCCGGTGCACGGGGTGGCAGGCATTAGCGACGTGAAAAAAAAGAAGAAAAAGAGGGCGCGAGCAGTGGGATTCAAACACGTGACTGCAAACTGGTAACACAACTCCACCATCATTACTTTGTTAGGTATCTAAGAATGGCAGCCCCATGTCGCTAGCCACAAACATGATTTTCTTTTCGGAAAAAGTAAAAAAAACTAAACACGAAAATTTTCTAACTTATGAACAAATTTATGAAAGTCGAATGTTTGTTGAAACCCAAGCATTTTTTGACAATTTTGTTTTTAGAAAATGTGAACATTTTTTGACAAAAAAAGAACAAAAAATAACAAAGCAATTTTTTTGAGAATCAATTACAAATTTATCAAAATTCAAACATTTTTTGATATTACCTAAAATGTTTCTGAATTCATGAAAAGATTGCTTTTTTTGTTCGTGAACATAATTTAAAAGTGAAATTGCCGAACATTTTACAAATTTGTGCAAAAAAAATTCAAAGGAGAACATTTTTGAGATCCTAGGAACATTGCTATTTTGCAAAGAAAATTTTGAAAACATGAACATAACGCTTTTTGAATTTGCGAACAAATTTTGAAGTGGGAACAACTTTTGAAACTCACAAACATTTTCTGAATGTGTAAACAAAAATTAAAATGCAAACATTTTTTTAATTGGAAATTCTACACTTTTTTTTTGAATTTTTGAACATTTTTATAAATCTAAAAATAAATATTAGAATTCTACTTTCTGGAATTTTTGAATTTTTTTCAAAATTGGAACATTTGGAAAAAACAAACAAAATTTTAAAAATATGAATATTTTTAAAAGTTGTGGAGATATATTGTAAAAGAAAAGTGTAAAGGTATAAAATGGAAAGAAAAGAAAAAACGAAACAAAGAAAATAAAAGGAAAGGAAAGAAAAAGAAAAAAACGAACAAAAGATAGAAAAGGAAAAACAAACACAATAGAAAAGAAAAATAAACAGAAAAAGGAAAATGGAAAAGCGAAAAAGAAGGAAAAGAAAAAAAGAAAAATGAAACACGATATAAAGCCAAAAAATCGAAAAGAAAAGAACACAGAAAAAAACTCGGTTTAGGGAACCTTCTAGAAGGTTCCTAAAACCGGTTGGCCGCACCTGTGTAAAACTTGAAGTGGGCCGGCCCGTGTTTGTCGCTCGCATCGCTGCCCCTGTGCGGTAGCCCGACAGTTCGCCGCAGCGAGCGGTGAATAGGGATTTCCGATAGGACGTCCCGGGATTTTCCTTAAGAGAATGTCATCCACGTAGGCATGATTTTCCGTGATTGATGTGTGGGCCATGTTGGGCCAGAGCATATAGTTGAGGCCTGTGTGAGAAACTTAAAGACAGAGCCCCCCTCTTGCTCCTTGTGTTTCTTCCGGTTTGAATTCCCTCCAATTGCGCCGAAAGTAATTCAATTATATCCAGTAAAGATAATTTAAAAGTTTTATTATTTGATGAGCCCATGTCACTGATGATTATTTTCTCTATGGAATTGTTGGTGTCTTCAGTTGTGAGCATGAAAAAGCGGTCAATGCAGTTGGCTGTATTTTGTCACTGCTAGGTGTTAAGAATCTGGAAAACTACTTAGTCCCCACCCAGGATTCTGATCTCTGGGCTATGGGAGGTATGCTGATTCGCTACACTTATCTAGCATTCAAAATTTTCCAATCTGCTTAGGGGCAACAAAACAACAGACAAGTATCATAGTATCCACTTAACACGAATGACATAGCAGAATGTATTATCATATCTTGAAAACTACTTCTGCATCGATGTTCTAATGTTTGTTTTGCTTGGTTTTAGGTTCTTGTGTTCCTGTGATATACGGTCTGAAGAACTCCCTGTTTATTGAGCAACCCTCCGTGCAGCACTTAAGTTTGCTCTGTGGGATGAAGAGAAGCATATACATATAGAAAAAAAATCGGAATTTAAGAAGCTACTGAAAGCGTCATCAGAAGGAAAGGCGTCTATTGATGGAAACACACCCGGAGTAGTGGCAGATAAAAGGAAGTTCAAAAGGAGCATACCAAAGGTTGTATTTACAGCTACTGTTTTCCAGGATATACCAAAGGAACATTTTGCGATCACAACTGCATCTCTACCTCTTTTACAAAAAAATCTCTGCAGAGGCCAGGGTTGACCCTCCTTTTCAAAATAAATAAATAAAAGATCTGCCTTCTTTTACGAAATGTTAATGTGTGTCCTTTTGCAGGGCCCAAATCCACTCTCCTGTAAGAAAATGAAACCAAGCCTGTAATCATATTGGTTGACATCCGTAAGGTGTGTAATACTCGGAACATGCTCACTGTAAGTATCTGTTGTGATGAATTAATGTTGTAAAAGCAAGCCTGAGCTTGCCTGACTTACTAATGCCCAGTTCTTTTGCCAGAATCTGGAGATTCTCCCAAAATCCGACCCCTACCCAGCTTCTCCCAGAATCTTAGAGCCACATTTGTTTTACAATCCTATCTAATTAGACCCTAACTAGATAGGATTGTAAAAAAAATGTGGCTCAAAGATTCTGAGAGAAGCTGGGTAGGGGTCGGATTCTGGGATAATCCTGAGATTCCGGCAAAAGAACTGGGCCTAAGAGTAAGACAGATAAGAAATAATGTGACGACTAAATCTTATATAGGCTAGACAGTGAGGCCCATTGCAAATTCCTTATTGCTGTAGCTCCTGATTTGATTTGTATTGGGATGACTCGTGCACAAATATCTCAAGGCAGCAAGCACTGACGAGAACTCTTTCCTTCAGGGTCCAAAGACCGACGCGAGGCGAAGCGAAGCGAAAGAGGGTTAGGAAGCAGAAGAGAAGTGGCAAAGATAGCAATCAAGCAGAGACAACGCTACCGATCTGAAGCATTTCTTCAAGTGCCATATTTAATCGTGGGTGCTTCATAAATCATGCATGATCTCTAGAGGATTGTTAGCTTGAAAATTTTAACAATGTAACACAAATAGTTTGTTTTCGGCTGTTTGTGCTTGTATATTCTGTTCCATTTAGTAATTTATATGATGTATTCTGAAGATATCAACCCGAAACCCATTGGCAGGCCGGTTTCAGTTTTCAGGGGTCTCCCTTCTCCCTTCCATTTGGAAGTTTGAAGGCTAAGCAGCTCTGATGAGACTGCCATCCGGTAGTCATGGACTGCAGGCTGGGCAACCTGCCAGTACTGTTTCCTATACACGGCATAATCATAACCGGTAACAGAACACTCGGCACCGATTATGGGCAAAGAAAGAGCGATGCCATTGTGCGAGTGTGTTTCTCTGGTATTGTCAAAATATGGTGTTTCTTTACAAACAGTGTAGATAAATCTATATTCAAAATATTGCCACAAAGATCAATTCACAGTAACAAAATAATGTAGGTCATTCAATCAGCTTAGATGAATCACAAACTCCAACAAGACAATAAAAATGCAACTGCAGACGAATACAGTAAGCATTGTTTACAGTAACATTGGTACAAGCAAACTCACTCTTGAACAAGAAATGTTTAATCTGACATAACATTCACAGGATTCATTGAAGTTCCTCAAGAAACATATAGTTCTGGTTGCAATCTCCAACTGGGTAGTGTGAAAACAGCCACTCCAAAAGATGGCACTGCCCTGATCCATGTAACACACACCTATTTAGCGCTCTTCAAGATAGTGGTGTCGGTGGTTGGGCCGCTGGTTCCACTCTGCCACGGGTGTGACTTAGTGCAGTCAAACAGAAGATGACTACTATGGGCCAAAGGTTAAATAGAATAACAAACACAAGCGTAAATGCTTCCACCGGAAACTTCCAGACTATCCCGCGAAATATCCCCTTTCTCCTAAAGATTGGTGGTCCAAGAAGACTATTCTTGATTGCAAGTTCGCAATTTTGATAGAGCAATATGAGAGAACTCATGACACAAACTACAATGGCAGTCTTAGGAGCAACGGGAGCTAACATCGTATAGGTACCAAGTGCAAAGGCCGCTACCAAGCCTGTAATCGAAATCGTCAGGAAAAAGAAGGCCATGCCGAAGTGCAGTTCCCGGCTCCGAGGATTATGCATGGGAGATCCGGAAGACATAAGAGCAATTGTCGCTATCATGGAGAAGGTGAAGGCTAAAGAATTGGCTAGCATGAATGCATCAAAATCAAACCTTCCAGCAAGTGTTGGTGTGCCTCCGCCAGTGTGATCATCAGATCTATAACCTCCCGGCATGGCGAAACTTGCACCAAACGTCACGGTTGCAATTAGTACGGCGCCAATACATAAGCTTTGTGTCCCCTCTTTCACATTCTCCAATTTACGTGTTCCATTCTGTCTTGCTTCGACAATTTCCTTTTTCTCTTCAAAGTAATCCCCACGACAAATACCCGATTTAGCATCAACGAGTCTTAGTGCTAGGAGTATTTTTGCTTCGCTCTTCTGCAAAAGCAAAATAAATAACAGTTGAACCACACAAATCTCAATTGTTGTCATCACCTCCAACACCATGTTAAGAATAATATGATTGTTCGTGTTTATTACCTTGTTGCTATATAAACCTTTGGTGGTAATAAGCTTGAAACGTGCTATATCAAATGGAGTCTCTCCTTTCTTATTTGTTAAATTTAAGTTTACTTGTATATTCCCCAGCAGAGCACAAAACATCTTCAGACTTCTTATCTGGACAGCTAGGTGCAGTGCAGTGTTCCCATCATTATCTTGCATATTCAAAATCCATGATAATGATCGGTAGTTGCAAGCAAAATGGACTGTGCGCATTTTCATTTTGTCAACTGCAAGATGAAGAAATGTCTTTCCCCTAGCATCACGCAAACCAACACAACTAGGGGACTCCTTAAGAAAATCATTGATGGCAAGGGTTGAATCGAGGAGTGCAGCCACGTGTATGGGGAATAATCCATCGTTGTCCATTTGATACAATGCATCTGGATTGGCCTTCAATAAACGTAAATATATGGCTCTTCTGTGTCTTGGACGTACCACAAATGCTGCTAAGTGAAGTGGTGTACTTCCGTTCTCATCCTGTTGTATTGTAAGGGCGATGTTCCATTCTAACAACATCTCTGTAAGATCTGCAAGTGGCGTCTCTTGTTAGCTAATCCACTCGGTACGAGAGGAAGAAAACAGAAACTAGTATGAAAAGAATTACCTCTAGAGCTGCATACACTCCTTTTCAGAAAATAGAGAAAAATGACCAAGAAATTACGTTCACACTTTCTCTCTTCTTTACTACGAGGGCATATTAATTTAACCTGTGAGCTAGATTATGTGGATTTTTTGCTTAGCGAGGCATTCCAATTGATTCAAAAAAGTAATATCTATAGAATTTGAAAGTGCTCAGAGAGAAGAAACACTGCTCTACAAATCAGTTGGCCTTTTGCTCCTTTTGAAATAGGAGGTTGCAACCTCCGGCCTCAACATCATTGTGATGCGCATAATCATTTTTTTTTACTAAAATTGGCACAAGGCAAATAAGGTCAAAGTCATCAACAAGCAGAGTACCAACACAGGCAACAGCAACCGACCCATTAAAAAAATATGAAATTAATGTCTACAAGTAAATCGACTTCGTCCACATCAACGTCCCAAAGAAGGTATATTTGGCCTTGTATGGTTTGGAAAAACCGCCGTAGCCCTTGTACTAATTCTTCGTCGATTTAGAAGTCAAGAGCAAGGCTTTCATCATTGGAAGAAGACACTTCACAATTTGTGTCAAGGCATGCATGGTAACAAAATCATCATTTTACGAACCATGTTTGCTTAAAGGGATAAGTATATTTTTCGTCCTCGAACTCTTTTGAGAGTTTAGAAATAGTCCCTCAACTCAAAACTGGACAGTTTTCGTCCCTCAACTATCAAAACCGGATAGTTTTTGTCCCTCACGCCGCCGTCATCCGATCGACTGTTCTATGGTTTCCCCCAAGGGTAGTGGATGGAGGTCTTGAGCTGCTCCACGGCGATGCCTTCAGGAGGCAGACGACACAGAAAAGCGCAACCATCGCCGACCTTGGCACCTAGCCGAGAGCAGAGCTTTCACCCGGATCTTCTCGACGAACCTTCATCCAGCATCGTGTGCATCTGATCTCGACTACCCCCAGCACCTCAGCATCGCTGGTGCTCCAGCCACCACCACATCACTTCGCGCCTCCACGCCCTGGCCGGATGCGCCTGGCACCCCTGCCATACCGGACTGGCGCAGCCTAGCCACCAAGCGCAGCACCGCCATCGTCCCGCAGGGGCACCGACCACTCCCAAGTCAGCAGCCTCCATCCCCGATCAGATCTGAGAGCTCCCAGATCCGCCGCCAGAAGACGGCGCCCATACTAGGAACCATGGTCAGAGGGTGTCTGTCATTGCTTTGAACTCCAACTCGATTATGACATAGTGGTGTAAGCTAAATGGAGGTGTGCTGGCAAAATAATTAAGGCTGATTCAGATGACAATAGTGGTATACATGGCATGGCCTCTTTGGAATGAAAGAAATAGCAGAGTTTTTGATGATAAGATGGTGCTACCCTGGGTCATTGTACAAATGGTGAAAGACGATTTTGGTCTCCTGGATGAGGCATCCAGGGAGTAGTTTACCTGTGCTGTTAAGGCAGTTTTTCGGTCTGACATTGTTGTTTGTTTCTATTTTCCCTGTATAGTTCGGGATTCCCCCCACCCCGCCCCCTTGTTTATACTGTTCTCTCCTCTATTAATGCAAAGGCAGAGCTCCTGCCAGCTCGGGTCAAAAGAAAAAAGGAACAATGCAACCCAAATCGTCATTCCGATGGTTGTGACAGAAAGTATATGGGTCAGCTTAGAGCACAGGTGAATCATAATCAAATGCTGGCAATCATTGGAATGGTGCACCCTTTCGTCTTAAACAACTAGCTCTATTACCCAGCCCACAACATTTGTCGCCTGCGTGGCGAACGCTACCCTTACCTAACTACCACTACAACAGGTCATGTTCGGTTACGCCCTTCCCCGCGTGGATTTGGGCGCAAATCAAGGGGATCCATGTGAACCGGGCCCACTAGAAACTAATCCACGCTGATGCATTCGGTTAAGCCTCGAGTGGATCTTTTCCCAGCCCAAACCTCTCAAAACCATGAGAAAAAATCATCTCATGTCCACACGTGGAAAAAAAATCATCTTCCTCTCTCTCCCGCGTGTGCGTCTCTCATCGAGCCGACGAAAGCAATTCCCACAGCGATGGGAGCGGCAGGGTGGGGTTAACCGAATGAAAGATCATGGCCGTGATCTCTTAGTGGCAGGGAGTCAACCCCCACAGGGGTCAGGTGTTGATCACCCAATACCTGCAGGGATTAGTACCCCTAGTGGAACTAATTTCTTGTAACCGAACAAGGCCCAAGTACCGTCCCACCCCGTCCATCCCCATCCTATTATCTATTTCCCATTTTTCCCCTTTTGTAAAGTGAGCTCACCCTGATTTCCATAATGAAAATAAAGCTACATAGGTTGTGGTAAAAAGACATAGTTTAAGGGGATATTTTTTCTTCCTACAAAGCCCGCTGACAAAATATTTTGAACACACTAAAAAACTAGTGATGCTAATCCAAATGTATACATACTAAATAATATATATCTCATGAAAATGCAAAGATAGAAAAATAGTGAAAAGCGAGCATGAGTACCTTTGCCTCTGAGAACAGCAGCATGCAATGCATTTTGTCCATCTGGTCCAGCGTATGAAAGATTCCTGTCATTAATCCCGCTTTTCCTGGGGCTTAACCCGTAGAGTGTCTTGGCGATGATTTTATTTTCCATTAAGATGGCTAGGTACAAAGGAGAAGTACCAGTCTTTGGAAGACTTGTCAATTCTGGGTCCTCCTTCATGAGCAATTCGACTATATCCTTTTTTCCACTGCAGACCGCCTCATGCAAGACTGTCCATTTACTCACGTTTTCCATCTCTAGCAATGCCTTCACTCTGCCAGTGTCTTCACCCTCGCCCCTGGCCAGATCAATGAGGAAAGACACCATTTGAGATTTCCCCGCCCGTGCAGCACAGTGCAGGGGTGTGTCTTCATTGTTGTTTTGGACGAAGAGGAGACTTACTGCCTTGTTTCGTATGGGGCCGTCTTCCTCCAAGTTCTCACCATAACTGTTGGTGGCCATCACATGGAGAAAAGTGTCACCATCCGTGGTGACCCCATCAAGGAAAGACTCCCAGCGAAGTGCTTCTACGTCTCCAGAAGCTGGCTGCATAGCCGAGCTTCCGATAGCCCCATCGCTGGAGGTTTGATGGTCTTGCTCGTTGAGAAATGATTGCAGTTTCTGCCACGAGCCAGAGTAGGCCGCTGCTAGCAGCCAGGGATCCATGACCGGCGAGCGAGGCTTCGGTGCGGAAGTCCGGTTGCTGGAGGCCATCACCACTACCATGGTCGAAGGATCCGCCTTGCTGATCATATCCTTCAACTCCTGGCAATGATCATGGCCTGTCGCCACAAGCATCTTGGCTTCCATGCTCACCATTGGATTAGCATCCGCCACAATGGGTGAGGTACGAGGCTCCTCCCCGCTGCTTGATGTCATCACCAACACGAGGTGCGAACCCTAGGTACCCTTCTGGTTAGAAGGCTGGTTGTCAATGTAGGAGGACATTGTGTTAGTGCTTGTTGTCCAGCCAACTCCTACTCGGGGCACCCTTATGTAGTTGCACAAAGAGAGCAAGCACGTGAAGTGTTGCTAGTGTGGCTGGCCTTTTGCTACAACATCCTCTTTGCTTGCGATTGGAGCTAACTAATTAGAGAACAAAGATGGAATTGTCGCCCTACCTCATCAAATAAAGAGGTTTCTTCTTTTTCTTTTGTTCACGTAAGATGCCTCTTTGCTTGCGGTTGGAGCAAACTATACGCTTTGGATCAGATGCCTCTTTTTGTCCGGTATGGCTGGTAGCACAGCAGAGTCAGTAAGTTTTGCGCTTTTTTCACGTGCCGAGTGAAATTACTGGAACTTATCTGCGACTTCCTCCTCCGTAAACTAATATACCCTCTAATTGACGCTCACTTAATACAACTTTAACTTTAGTATAAAGTTATACTAAATGAGCATCAATTAATTTGGATCGGAGGGAGTAAGATCTTTTAGATCTAAAAATAATAACCCAATTTGGGTCTTGGAAGCATATGCTCCTGCCCGTCAAAAATGTTCTTTTTAAACATGTGAATTTTCTTTAAAAAATAGATGTGTTCATTGTCACACCCAAATGCCACCTGCATATTTGTAGTGAAAAAGCTTAAGCATTTTGACCTGTGTGAAAAAACAAATTGAACGCCGAATGTTACCTGCAATTGTCACACTTAATTTTGTCACTGGTAGGTGATAAGAATCCGAAACACTACTTTGTCGCTACCCAGGATTCTGGTCTCCGGGCTAATTTGCTACGCTTGTCTAGCGTTCTAATTTTTAAAATTTTATATTCTTAATTTTATTTGTGAAAAATCTTCTCAGTGACAACAATAGCAGAAATGACATAGCAGAATGCATCATCCCATCTTAAAAACTGCTTCTGCTGCAATGTGCTCATCTATGTTTTCCTTGGTTGTAGGTTCCTTGTGTTCCTGTGATATGCGGTCTGAAGAACTCCCTGTTTATCAAGCAACCCTCCATGCAGCAACGTCCCTTTGCTCAGTTGGATGAGGAGAAGCGTATACATATGGAAAAACCAGAATTTAAGAAGCTACTAAAAGCGTTATCAGAAGGAAAGAAGTATGTCGTTGGAAACATAGCTGGAGTTGTTGGAGACAAAAGCAAGTTTAGAAGCTACTAAAAGGTTATATTTACATTTATTGTTTTCATTATATTTGTCCTATACACAAGTATATTGATTGTTATGATACAGTGCACATCATTAACATTTTGAAATATGAAATGGTGATGTGTGTCCTGCAGGGCCTGAACCCACTATGCTGCAGGAAAAAGAAAGCAAAGCCCCAACCACCAGCTGCTCAAAGTCAGGTATTCATCGCTACACACCATTCCCAGTTGATATCTATGAGGTGTATGTAATCAGTTAAGGAACACGCTCCCGTAAGTATCGGTTTCAATTAATGCTGCAAAAGCAAACCTGGAGTTGCTTGATTATTAAATCTTAGATAGGCTCTTAGACAGTGAAGCCCATAGCAGATTCCTTATTGCTGTAGGTCCTGTTTTGATTTGTATTCGGATGTGGATGGCTATGTGGATAATACGTGTATACCTGATGATAACAAGCACTGATTAGAACATGTTTACATCTGGTGTTGGAGTTAAACACGACAACATGTATCCGTGTCCGGCTATGTGCACGATTACGTATAGGTGTCCGTGTAGGATTCTAAACCATCACCGAATAGGTCTGTGTATAGGCTAGCTATTACTAGTATATATATGTAACCTACCCCTGTACTTTGATTTGTGGAAAATCAATACAAAGAGATTAACGGGAGCGACACGCTCCCGTGGCAATCCACATCGATTCTTTTGTGCCGTGCTGTGTACGTGAGCTAGCTTAGATCAAGAGTGATTACAGCTAGAAGTGCTCGTGCGTACTACTAGTATACGTCCAGGTGAAGGATCGATCAGGAATTAGCTAGTTGAGGCTAGCTTGTACTGCGGTGCAACTCGGTGTAAAGCACTTCGTCGAGTTTGTCAGTGTTGGTTCGCTTCGTCGTCGTTCGTCGTCGGTCGTTGCCGTCGCCGGAAAGTACTCGGTGTCGGGTCTGGGCCAACAATTGGTATCAGAGCAAGGTTGATCTTCTAGTAACGGAAGATCATGGCGGATGACGTGAAGACCAAGCAGCTGGTGGAGTACTCCGGTGCAGCTAAAGTAATTGCTGCTCCGGCGAGTTCGTCGTATCCACGGTTTGATCGCGATAACTTCGGGGTCTGGAAGGCCCTCATGGAGTGTGGTCTCCGCGCCAACGAGCTATGGGACGTGGTGGATCCCGGAGGCGACGCGTTCAAGAAGGAGGGAGCCGAGCACCGGAAGGATCGGCAGGCGGCGTCGGCGATTTACTCGGTGATGCCGATGGATGTCCTCCAACACCTAATCACCAAAGCAACGGCGAAGGAGGTGTGGGATACGCTGAAGCTCATGTTCGAGGGACACACCCGTGTCAAGCAAGCCAATCTCCAAACTCTCCTAAGGAACTACGAGACTTTGGTCATGGGCGATGATGAGTCCGTGGATGCGTTCGCTTCACGGGTGGCTACTCTCGTCAATCGGATTCGCGCGCTTGGAGAGAACCTCACGAAGGCCTCGGTTGTCCGGCGGTTCTTGCGCGCGGCCCCTCCCCGGTACTTGCAAATTGTCACGGCGATCGAGCAGTGCGTCGATCTCGCGACTCTCTCCATCGACGATCTTGTCAGACGGTACAAGGCTCACGATGAGCGTATGCGGTACAGTCTTGGGGACGGGAGGAGCGACGAGCTTGTGATGCTCACGAAGGCACAATGGATTGCCCTAGAAAAGCAAGGCGGATCCATGAGCAGCAGCAAGAAGAAGGGGAAGCAGCGTTCGGCGAGAAAGAACTTTGCCGACTCAGACGATGACTCAGACGATGAGTCTGCACCACCACCGAGGAGAAAGTTTGACATCAGGAAAGTGAGGTGTTATAACTGTGGTCTCCTCGGCCACTTCAAGGCTGACTGCAAGGAAGCACCGAAGCACAAGGCGCTCATTGCCCAGCAAGGAGATGATGGTGACATGATGTTGATGTGTAAACTGGTGGATGAGGAGGATCCAGACTCTCAAGCATTGACTAAAGAAATTGTCGAGCTTGCGAAAGAAAAAGTTTGCCATCATGATCATGATTCGGAAACTCGTGTCGAAGCTACAGATGCGGGAAGTAATTCCGAAACTTATGTCAGTGCTATGGACGTAAGTGCCAACTTTGCTGGAGATGATGCAGCAATAGCTGCGTGTGCTGGACCATGGAGAAGTAATCTTTGTGTTGTTCAGAGGTCCGTACGTGACCACAAAAATAGCACTGGACATGGTGTCTCGCTGAGTAGGCCGAAAGCACCGGCCGCAGGCACCAAAGCTGGATCCCTTGTGCGGAGTAAGGGCGCCTCGCACCCAGCAGCGAGTGCTGCACAAGGAGCCTCCAAGACAGCTACGTGTGGTGGCCTAGCCACAAGAGAAGGCTCGCATGGTGGGCTACAAACAAGTCCAGCAGGAGGGCTTGGTGGCTCACGTGGTGAGCTAGGGCCATCTATACCTAGTGACATTGCAAGTGATCCAGGAGATATGCAAGGTGCATTACCAGCGCATGTACGTACAATTTTGCCATGCTTGGCCACTATAATACAAGAAGATGGGAACGGCAAGGTAACGTCCGTACCCGGGGATGAAAGTCTAGCTTTGCCAAAAGCAATGTGCGAATCAAATGGTGAGGAGTTACTCCTGAAGGTACAAGGAGCCATGCAAATAATGTCGTCTCCGAAGGCACAAGAGACGAGGACAACGCCACCTACACCTGTACTGCTACAACCGGTGTTACACCCATATTCGGAGAAGACTCTTCAGACGATTGACCCGGCAAAAGTGAAAGGGAGTGGGCAATGGTGTCTAGAAAGCACTGAGGAACCGGCGAAATTTGTGGACGCAAATACGAAGGAGTGTTGGCGTCATGCTATAAAAGAAGAGTTGGGGTCGATCCATGACAATAATTCATGGGAGCATGTGGATCTTCCCAACAATGAAAATGCTATAGAGCTCAAGTGGGAATTCAAGGTCAAGAAAGACGTTGAAGGGTGCATGGAGCACAAAGCGAGGTTTGTGGCCAAAGAGTATGTGCTAGAGAAAGGTGTGGATTTCGAAAAAGTGTTCATTCCCGTTGCAAAGATGGAATCGGTGAGATTACTCATCGCTCTCGCAGCTCAGGAGTCATGGAAGGTACATCACATGGATGTAAACTCCATGTTTTTGAATGGCGAGATAGAAGGAGATGTGTATGTGAATCAGCCACCGGGATTCATCAAAGAGGGAGAGGAACACAAAGTACTGAAGCTACACAAAGTCTTGTACGGGCTATGGCAAGGCTCTCGGGAGTGGAACATCAAACTTGTACTGGGAAGGGATCGTCTACTAGTTGGCATCTACCTCGACGACCTATTAATTACTGGAGCAGATGAAGAGTTGATTGCAAAGTTCAAGCTACAGATGAAAGAGCTTTTCAAGATGGATGATCTCGGTCTTTTGAGCTACTACCCCGGGATAGAGGTACATCAAAAGATGGAGGGGATCACACTATACCAGGAGGCATACAGAAGGAAGGTACTTGAAAGCCATGCCATGAAATATTGCAATCCAATTGACGCTCCAATGGAACCTCGTCTTGAGCTGAGCAAGAAGAGCAAAGTATCCGCAGTTGATGCAATAGAGTATATTGCGACTACCACTGTGGTGTGTCAAGGTGTGTGGCTAGGAAGACTACACGGTGATCACACGAATCGTGATCCGAAACAAGTGGTGCTCAATGTTGATAGCAAGTCTGAAAGTTTTCTACGCGAAGATCCAGTGCGGCATGATAAGAGAAAGCACATTGATACGATGTATCACTATATAAAGGACTACGTGGAAGAAGATAAGACGGAGGTCAACAACATACGCACCGATGATCAACTGGCGGACATGCTAACCAAGGCTTTGGATCGAGAGAAGTTCTTGGAGGTGCGAAGAAGGATCGGCGTCGGAGCTGTGACGTGACGACGTCGTGTTTAGGGGGGTGATTGTTGGAGTTAAACACGACAACATGTATCCGTGTCCGGCTATGTGCACGATTACGTATAGGTGTCCGTGTAGGATTCTAAACCATCACCGAATAGGTCTGTGTATAGGCTAGCTATTACTAGTATATATATGTAACCTACCCCTGTACTTTGATTTGTGGAAAATCAATACAAAGAGATTAACGGGAGCGACACGCTCCCGTGGCAATCCACATCGATTCTTTTGTGCCGTGCTGTGTACGTGAGCTAGCTTAGATCAAGAGTGATTACAGCTAGAAGTGCTCGTGCGTACTACTAGTATACGTCCAGGTGAAGGATCGATCAGGAATTAGCTAGTTGAGGCTAGCTTGTACTGCGGTGCAACTCGGTGTAAAGCACTTCGTCGAGTTTGTCAGTGTTGGTTCGCTTCGTCGTCGTTCGTCGTCGGTCGTTGCCGTCGCCGGAAAGTACTCGGTGTCGGGTCTGGGCCAACATCTGGGTCCGAAGACCGACGGCGAGGCAAAGCGAAAGAGGGTTAGGAAGTGGAAGAGTACCAGCAAACATAGCAATCAAGCAGAGACAGGGAGCTGATGAGCCTACAAAGAAGCTGCAAACAACAATGCCGTTGCTCTTCGATCTGGCCCCAATCCGCTGCACCCCCATGCTGAGATTATATGCTGATGTTGTTTATTCACGTGTCCTACGGAATCATTGGTCAACTTGAATACTTGACACTTGATAGGTCATGCATCATTAGTCGATAGAGGATTGTAGCTGGACTTACTAGTAGTTTGTTTGTGGCTGTTTGCACTGTAAAATTTGCCCTGTATCGGTTTAGTTAAAGCTTTGCCATTGTATTATGAAGAAATCAACCATCCGATTTGTGCAAACTGGTAGATCGGTTTCAACTTTCAGGTCTCTCTCTTCCCTTAAAGGTGGCCTGACAGAGAGTGCAACGCCATTGTACAGGTGCCCCTGAGCTGGCTTCTTTTGCAGACAATATAGCGGAATGTATACTCAAAATTTCCTGCAAACCGATCACTTCATAACCGAAAATAAATGAGCTACTCTTTTTTTTAAACGGAGGCAAAAACTTTGCCTCATCTCACTAATAAACAAGCAGAGACAAACATGGTTCCTGAGGTCCATTACTCCTCAAAAAATGAAAAAGAAAAAAAAAGCAACTACTCTCACGGCATCAAAGAAAACAATTTTTTTGGCCCGCGATGACTCAATTCTTAGCTTCCACCTTGATGTTGTCGGACACGATAGAGGGCATTGTCAATTTGTTACGGAAAACTCTTGCATTTCTTTCTTTCCTTTTACACCTGACAAGCATGAGGAGCGAGGAGATTGCCACCACATTTCAAGTTTAGTTTTGTAATTGCCACCATATTTCTTGGGCGCCCCAAAAATGTACCAGTTTTCTTGTTAATTTTCTTAATAAACGCTAATGATCGGTTTGGAGCGAATTAATCCAATTTCGGACATACCAGACCCACTGGTCAGTGGCACTGACGGTTAAGTTGAATGGAGGGCCCACCCTTCCTCTCTCTCAAACCGTCTTCTTCTCCTTGAAGGCATTCCATCAAACACCTCGTGTGCATTGGAAGAGATGGATGAGAAGGTGTGAAGGTGACGGGGTCGGGGTCGGCAGTAGCAGGAGGCGAGGCGGCCGGTGGCACGGACTTCCCTGGCTAGAGAAGGCCGACTCAATGGCTTCACGATGCGGTGGCATGAGTCGCGGCAGCACACGCTGCTGGCGAGCGTGACCATGGCGCCAGTGCAAGAAGAGGCGGCCATGGTTGGGCGTGTGGGCGTAGGAGGTGGAATGGAGGGGCAGGGTGAGTGGAGCGGCAGAAGGGTGGAGGGCCCGACGACACTCTGCTCGTCGAGAGGTGGCCGATGCGGGAGAGGCTGAGGAGGAGGCGCTCCGGTGAGAGAAGGAGAGGATGAGAGGGGAGCCGTGGATGGGGCCTGACACAGGCAGCTCAGACCCTCCCTTCCCCAGACACGTCATGTCCCACATCGCTGTCCGACCGGTGGCGCGAACCGAGCTCGCCATGAAGGTACTTCTCGTGTGTGCGTGCTACCGCATGGCTGCTAGCTTGATGCATGCTGCTGCTACTTGCTGCTTGTCGCTCCTAATTGCTGCTTGCGTACGCAGGCCAACAAGCTTGTAAAGGCGGCGGGGTGTGCAGGTAGCGAGCCACCTCTCTACAACCTCCCCCTCACATCCAAGCTGATCGAGTGAATGTCGCAAGGAGAAGAAGAAGAAGGTTTGAGAGAGATATCTGTGCTGACAGGTGGGTCCCATGTCTAACTAACCAGTCAGCACCATTTGTGTTGACTTTTACTGCCATGTGGCACTGATCAGTGGGCCCGGCATGTCAGAAATTGGATTATTTTGCTCCAAATCGATCATCAATATTTATTAAGAAATTTAGCAAGAAAACCGGTAGATATTTAGGGTGCCCAAGAAATATGGTGGCAATCCAAAACTAAATTTGAAATGTGGTGTTTTTTTTTTTTTTTTTGCAATTCACTTTGCTCCCTCCTATGACCCAGTCGAAGCACCATCGCCACCCACCAAGCGCTAACCGTGTGGAGGCCTCCCCAGCTTACAATGTCTAACTCCGCAGCATGGAACCAAGTCTTGAAGGCCATCCAAATTCCGTGGGAGTATTTACATCTGAAGAAAATGTGTGAGACAGACTCCGGCTCCATTTTGCATAGCCGACACAAGCCCCAGTTGGGCCAACCCCGCTTCTGTAGGCGATCGGCCGTCCACACATGGTTCTTGATAACAAGCCACGCAAAAAAAATTGCGATTGGGCGGCGCCTAGTTACCCCAAAGCCCGACACCATGGTGATGGGAATGGTCCCCTCAAACTGCACCTTTTACGCTGAAGCCGCCGAATACACTCCATTTGAGGTGAAAGTCCTGGTGATGTCATCGGGGACATAGTCCTGAAGATGAACGAGATCCAGAAGCGCTCAGAGAGTGTAGAACTGCTGAATGTGATTGAGGGAGAGACCGTTCGATATGCCAGCCCAAAGGAAGACCCTCTTCATCTTGTCCCAAGCGGAAAGTGTGGATTAGGTAAGGAGCTTGCAAAGAGAGCACCGCTTAGCATAGCCGAGTCATAAATATCATCTTCGCAAAACAAAATGTAGTTGCAGGAAAATACTTCAATCATTGTTTACACTGTTTTTTTAGAACGGAGACGCTAGAAGCGTCCGGCTTTAACTTAATAAAGCCCACAAACTTAGGCAGCGTTTACAGACGAGGATTAGGACACACGACACGAGCGCGGAGGCTCAGGTTACGCTGGCGCGAAAGCACAGCAAGGTCACGAGCGCGGAGGCTCAGGTTACGCTGGCGCGAAAGCACTGCCGGAACACGGACAAGCCAGAGGCCAAAAGTAATCAAAGTGAGTCTATTACAGGCCAAAGACCAAGAGCATAGAGCATGCAGGCTCGCTCGCAAGACAAAAGAGACCACTTCACGTCGTAGAAGCGGCGGACGGCTCCCTAGCCAAAACGTAGACTTGGCGAAGACGATCTTGTGCTTGCTTCATCTTCTCAGCATCCTTGTACTTCGCCAACGGACTCCACTGCTACATAAGAATGTTGCATTTATAAAGAATATTAGCAGGATGTGAGGGGAAGATTCCCTCGATGGCAAGTTTGTTCCTTGTAAGCCACATTGCCCAGGCTAGGGCACCGAGGCAGCTCCAAAGCACGCGTTTACTGCCACCCGACGTCGAGGCAACTATGGCCGCTAGGTCAGCGGCCGATTGCGGGTCCCAAGTGGTGTTGGTGGCCGCGCGGACTGCGCTCCAGGCAAAACGCGCTAGGGGGCAGCGGAAGAACACATGGTTGGCATCTTCCATGGTATTACAAATGGCGCATAAACCAGAAGACGGGCCGTTGCGTTTGGCAACATTGGCCGATGTGGGAAGTCTATTGCGAAAGAGTTGCCAAAAGAACACCTTGACTTTAAGCGGGATACGGGCGTTCCACAGGCCAGTCGGCATTGGGAATGCCGGACCCTGAGCTTGGCACAGCCTGCGGTAGAGGGATTTGACCGTGAACTTTCCGGACGGGGTGAGAGCCCAAGTAACCGTGTCCGCGGAAGTGGTCAGCGTCACCGATTGTGTCAAGCCAAGCAGCTCCTCTAAATGAGCTTGTTCGGGGCCCATAAGCTCTCTACGGAAGTGGATCGCGGGAGGGCTCGAGGCTAGGGCCGCCGCAACCGTCATCTCCGGGTTGACCGCCAGGACATACAAGTCCTGGAATTGGGCCCAAAGGGGGTGCGCTCCCAGCCATAGATCAAGCCAGAAGCGGGCCGAGCGCCCGTTCCCTATGACGAACTTGGCGCCAAGGGCGAAGGCCGAGCGCACCGCTTGGAGGTCGTTCCAGAAGGGGGAGCCCCGCGCCTTGCCTTCGAAAAAGTTCCCGTTGGGGAAATACTTATTGCGCAACATGTCCACCCACAGGCCGGTCGCCCCCTGCGGCAACTTCCAGATCCATTTGCACATGAGTGCAATGTTGAGGATCCGTGTGTATGTGATCCCTAGCCCCCCTAGGTCCTTGGGTCTACACACCGCGTCCCATCTGACCATATGGTACTTGCGTTTGGGTGCCGCACCTTCCCAAAAGAAACGGGACCTTGGAGTGTCCATCTTGGCATGCACCCCTTCGGCCAAGAGGAACAACCCCATTGCGAACTGCGGCAACGAGGACAGGCTCGCGTTTGTGAGCACTAGTCGGGCTGCAGAGGAGAGGAACTTCCCCCTCCACGGACTAACCCGCCCACCCACCTTGGTCCATAGTGGCGCCCAGCCATCTACCGAGAAGCACATTAACTCTTGGACATTAACTCTTGGACAATGAAAGGTCTAAGCAAAGGAATACACGCACACTATTCATTACAGTTCTCGAGAAACATAAATACGATGATCGCAGATCCGAAGTCTCCAACTGGTAGTGTGAGAAGAGCCACACTTACAACAGATGATAATGATCCATATATGTAATATGGGCGTATTTGGCCCTCTTCAAGCAAATGATGTTGGCGGTTGTGCTGGTGGTTCCACTTTGCCACCGGTGTGACTCATCTGGGCCAACTTAAAGGCCAGCAATAATAGAGAAGAAAGGATAATGACCACGAGTAAGAATGCACGTTGCCATGCCCAGACTATCCCGTACCATTTCCCCTTTCTCTTACAGAGTGCAGTGAGGAGAACAATACCGCTGATTGTCATTTCCCAAGAGTAATACACCAATATGAGAATCAAGATGAAAAATATTGCAAGTGCAGACACAGGAGCAATTGGAGCTAACATCATATAGGTACCAAGTGCAAAGGCAACTACCATGCTTGACACTGAAATCAACAAGAGAGGGATGGCCCTTATAAATAGCACTTTTCTTGTTCGAAGATGTACCGTAGGATCCCCAGAAAATATGAAAGAAATTGTAGCCATGACCGAAAGGGTGAAGGCAAGTGTGTTGGCCACAATGAATGCATAAAAATGAAATGTTCCAGCAAGTGTTGGTAAGCCTGCATTAGTTTCATCATCAGCTCTAAGACCTCCTGGCATAGTGAAAGTTGCACCAAAGGTTACGGTTGCAATTAAGACCGAGCCGATACATAAATTTTGTGTTCCCTCTTTCACTTGACTCATTATATGTATTTCTTCCTGTCTTGCTTGGTCAATATCATATTCATCCAAGAATCCCTGGCGAACAATACCCCTTTTAGCACTGACATATTTGAGTGCTTTGAGTATCCTTACTTCATTTTCCTACAAAATCAAAAAAAATAAAATTTTATACTTTGTAGATCTCAGTTGTTTTTGTTTACCTCCATGGCTATGTTTTAAAATGAAAACGATCACATATATTACCCCTTTGACATATATTCCTTTAGGAATAGCGTGATGCGTTGTATCTAGCGGAGTCTCCCCTTTCTCGTTCTTTAAATTCAATTGTACTTGTCTATTACCGAGTAAAGAACAAAACATTAGTAGACTTCCTTTTCTTATAGCTAGGTGCAGTGCAGTGTTCTCATCTTTGTCTTGCATATTCAAAATCCATGACAGCGCTATGTTTCGACAAATATAATTGACAGTCTTGATTTCCATTTCGTCAACTGCAACATAAAGAAATGTCCTTCCCCTTGCATCACGCAGATCAGCGCAATTGGGAGATTTCATAAGAAAGTCAGCGATGACCCTTGTTGCACCGACGGAGGAAGCCACGTGTGTGGGAAATGATCCATTGTGGTCGTGTTGATACAATGCATCTGGACTGGCTATCAATAATTGTGAACATATTTGCCGTAGAGTACGGATAACAGCAAACACTAGTAGAAAACGGGCCAATGGTCCAGGCCGGCCCAGCCCATTAGTCCCGGTTCAAACCAGAACCGGGACCAATGGGGGCATCGGACCCGGTTCGTGAGCCCCGGGGGCCGGCCGGACCACGTGGGCCATTGGTAAGAACAATTATGTAGGGTTGGGTTCGATGACTATATATGAGGATGATGATCGTATGACTTATTATTAATAACGAGTAGAAGTAGTATGATGATGCATGATTAGTAGGACTTTATTATATACATATATATGATGATGTATGATGCAAAGCATGCATGAGCCATGTCATATCTGCGGGTGCAATGAACATAGCAGCAGCGTTGATAAACCAAGGACGATAAGAGAGGACACTTCTCTCTATTAGCTAGCTATAATAACAACCTAAAAATAAACCCCAAAACCCCTAAAGCAGCCACTTTTGTAAAAAAAAATGACTTTTGGTCCCGGTTGGTGCCACCAACCGGGACCAAAGGCCCTCTGACTGGGCTCGGTGCACAGGGCCACGTGGAGCCACATTGGTCCCGGTTCGTGTTTGAACCGGGACTAATGGCTGGTGGCATTAGTAACGACCCATTAGTCCCGGTTCGTGAACCAGGACTAAAGGCCCTTACGAACCGGGACTAATGGGTGGTTTTCTACTAGTGAAAGTGAAGAGGTGTACTTCCATTTTTGTCCCCTTGTAACGTTAGGTTGTTGTTCCACTCTAACAACATCTTCATAAGATCTGTGAGTGCGTCTTTCCGTTAAGCCAATCAATACTAGAGAGCAAAAAAGCAAGAATATGAAAATAATGCTAAATCAAATGTGTGCATGCATCAGTATAAGAAGTCAAGGTGACATGCACTACAAAAAGGTGACATGCACTAATGTTTACCGGAAAAGGCTTCCACCCCGTATATAAAGCAACGATCAACAACTGCCGGTACAAACGCACCACAACACACACGCACACCCAAGGCAGGATACATAGGCGCTGAGCGCAGCAACACCACCCCTCTCTACGACGTGATGAAGCCGCATACGGGGAACCATGGACTCCAAGACGGCGCCTCAGGAATGATACAATACTGGAGCGCTGCCACCGCCCGACCCGACAGTCAGAATTTCCCCTAGAGCAACACAATGGGCAATGAGAGCCACGATGACGCCTTCAAGAAGGGAACGAGCTTCGCAATCGCCGGTCTGTCCGAGGATAGAACTGGTTTTCACCTTGGCCAACACTCACCGCCACCGAACGCCACACCCCAGCAACCACGCCGCCCACACGGCCATGGCCACCGTGCAACACAAAGCCACGGCCTCTGCCCACGAGCACCGTGCTACCACCACCAGGGCCACCGCCCCGACATCCAAGACCAAGACACCGCCTCACTCGAGACTCGTCACTATCCCAACCAAAGAGACGAGCAGAAAGGCCCGGCCTTTCACACCCCTGGGCGGCCCCCAGCGCTGAGAACCAATAGGCCGGCCAAAACTGGCCACCATCGCCGCGTCCTGCAGCACCGGGCGTGAGACGAGCTCGGTCCTGCAGCGCTAGGCGCGAGACGAGCAATGGACCGCAGCTGGGAGTGGGCCAGCCCTTCAATGCAAGTAGTGCTCGGACGACGAGGATATGAAGCGAAGGCTGATACGGCCTGACCGCAGACGAGTCGACGCCAAAGAAGCTGGCCGCCGTCGCGGACAGAGCCGCCGAGCCACCGTGTAGCCGCCGCGCCACCAGGAGGCCAGCACCCATGCCGGACCTCCCCGCGCCGCCACCCACGGCCGAAGCAATAGCCATGCCTGGGCACGGCCCCCACTCGGAGCAACTGGCCCTATCCCGCGTCGCCTGCCGAGCTCAAGGCTCAGATCTAGCAGGCACGCACCTTCATACCACCACCACCAACGCCCACAGCCGAGGGGGCTGCCGCTGTTGGTCCACGCCACCCTCAGCCTGCAACCCGCGCCTGATAGATCTGGAGCACCGAGTCGCCCTGGAGGACGCCCCCAGCCTAGCCAGGCCTTGCGGCCCCCAGCACCGCCGCACGCCTGTGCCGCCGCCCAGCCGCCATCGTAGCCCCGCCGCACCGCCACGCGCCGGGCGCTGCCGACGTGGCCCACGCCACAGCACGCCGTCCTCGTCGAGTGGCCGTGCCCCGCGTCGCGACCCGCAACAGGAGGAGGCAGAGGAGTTCCCGCAGCCGCCAACGCCGGCCGTGCTTTGCCCGGCGGCGCCTCCGGGCGGAAGCGAGGGGGGAGGGGGTGGGGTGAGGGAGACCGGGGGGAGGGTGCTCGAGAGGTGACGGCCAGGGTTCGCCCGGCCTCTCGCGGGAGAGGCGCGGGGCGAACGAGTCCCGCAGACCTAGAAATCTGCCATTGTGGTACTACATGCACTAATGTTTACGTACCGGTGGTTAGTTGAGTGTCGTAGTTCACGAGAATTAACATGTTTGGCCTGGTATAACCATGCTGTTGTTGATCGTGTTAGAAGCCGGTTTTTTATTAATAATAAATAATAATTCTGTAATTCCAATACTGGTAAAGAGCTGGTGGAAATTACAAAAATAAGAAGGACGCCAAGAATAACAGCGTCCAGGATGGATTCTGTTGCGAACTGCGTCCAGGTCTGGACGCTATTACGGACAGCGTCCAGTCATGCCATCCGATCGGTGCTCTTATTAGGCTCAACCGAGTCGTTTTCCTTTGACGGATAGAGTTTTCATGACTTATAAACCCTAATACGCTTGCAGACGTTGATCCATACCTCGATGGGCTGTAAGAAAGCTCTAGCGTGGACATTATACGTCATCACGGGAACAACAGCATCTCACTAGCTGCTCGTCATTAGGATCACTCGCTCATCATTAGTATCATCCACCTCACTCATGGTTCATGGTGGTTGTTCCATGGCCTCGTTAAATCTTCTTTGTGTGGTCTTTCATACAATTTATTCATTTGTTACAAGTGTACATTGTATAGATGACTGGATTGTTACTCTCGGGTGCTATCTCCGTTCTAGTTTATTAGTCCCCTTTGTATTCAGTGTTAAATTTTGATCACAGTTTTTATTAACAAAATATCAATGCATGTCACAAAAAATTATACCACTCAAATCTATGTTCGAATACGATCCAACAATATGATTTTTGCTGACATGCATTAACATTTTATTAGTTAAATCTATGGTCAAAATTTAACACAAAATATGAAAAGGACTAATAAATCAGAACAAATGTAGTAATACGTTATTATTGGCTAGTTTATGAGAACAGATAAGTCAACCTTGAGTCGGCGGACGAGTTTTCGCCTCTACGTGTCGGTGTACCACTGCCAGTACTTAGGGGAGCATGACGTGTTGGTGCCATAGCCCGACATGAACCTGTTGCACGGATGGTGCCTCAACCTCGATAGGGTTCCGGTGCCAGTCGTGCTGGCTTCAGGCCGCACGCAGCCGGCGGAGATCCACCACTACTGTGCTCTACTCGCGGTTGACCTCCACTGCGACCCAGCGTATGAGCTGGATTCGTCGAATTGGGGCGCGTGGTTCGCCCAAGAACGACCAGCGCCACTAGTCATGCTTCAAGGGTGCACCCCGTGCGCTCCGTGTGCTCGCTGATCCACCACCACCACCGGTCATGGTGAAGGAGGACCAGGAGGCCAAGGAGGTCTACATTGCGGCCCTCGAGGAGGCCCCAAAGAGGGCCATCGAGGAGTCCGAGCGCGAGGAGATCACCAGGTGGCCTGGCCTTGCACATGCGCTCGACGAATCTATGGCGGGAGTGGAGGTCAACGCGCCCACACTGCCACCAGCACCGCCCGCATCCGAGCCTATGGAGGAGACGTTGCCGCTGCTTGGGCAGCCGTGGTCGTGGATGGGCACGCTGCCTAGGTGGGCGCAACTAGCAAGGAGGCCGAGTTGGCGGGCGGAACAGCAACAGACAACGACGCTGGCAGCCTTCCATCATGCATTTCCGTTGGTGGAGACGCCAGTCTACGTCGACCCGACCAAGGAGGATGAAGGAAGGATGACGGTGCCAAGATCTAACGCGAGCCGCTTGCTGTTTTCATCTTAATTTTTTATTAGTGTAAACTGGAGTTCTGTTGGGTGTTTTATATTTTAAAAATTCTAAAATCTAGCACAAATATGAAATGCGTCCGTCCATGTTGGGTGCACCTACGGACCAATGGACATTGGCATCCACTTGGCCGACTCAAACAAACAAAAAACAGAAAAAATCCACATCCGCTTGGGTTGCCATGTGGGAGTTGCCCTTACGTAAGACAGAGGCAAGGAGCTAGCAAACGCCGGACGCTGCTAAATATGGCGTCGGATGTGGTCAGCAACAGTGACCAGGCATGGACGCTACCAATCATCGCATCCTTCTCATTTTTCGAAATTCCAATTTATCGTTACCAGTTTCAAAATTACAGAATTATTACTTATCATTAATAAAAAAAATCGGAGAGGGGTGTGGGAGGCCTAGGGGCACCAATTCCCACGCCTAGGAGGCAGCCCTACCTCTCCCATTACTCCGTTTTCTCCTCAGATCGCATCTACGGCAGCGCTTGGCGAAGCCGTGCTGGGATTGCTCCATCACCATCTCCACCATGCCGTCGTGCTGATTGAGATTCCATCTACTTCCCCTCTCTCTCTTGCTGGATCAAGGAGGAGACGTCATCGAGCCGCATGTGTGCTAAACGCGGAGGTGCCGTCCGTTTGGCAATTGATCGGGAGTTCGTGGGACAGATCGTGATTGGATCGTGAAGACGTTCGACTACATCACACTACTAGAAAAACCGCTACTAATGGCGCACCTAATTTGGCCATTAATGGCGCATCACTGGTGCGCCATTACTAGCACGCCATTAGTAATTTTTACTAATGGCGCACCACTGGTGCGCCATTAGTATCTGGTATACTAATGGTGCACCACTGGTGCGCCATTAGTATAGGCCACTGTGCGCCATTAGTATGCCTTCCAGGGGCTATGTATACCCAGGTGCTTTGGCATACTAATGGCGCACTACAACGGGATGCGCCATTAGTAACCGCGGCATACTAATGGCGCACTGTCCGGTGATGCGCCATTAGTATGCTTTGTCATACTAATGGCGCACTGTCATGTGATGCGCCATTAGTATGAATATTAGGTTTTTTTTATTTTTTATTTTCTGTTTTTTGCACAGGTTACAAAATGTATAATTTGACAAAATATAGACAGCACACATCAACAACAGATCCATCGAATACAATAGAAGATTAGTCTTTGAATACAATTCATCATATTAGTCTCCGAATACAATTCATCATATTAGTCTCCGAATTGAAAAGACCGAACAAAGATAGAACATTATATTACAAGTCTCGAGACCGCGAGTAGCGAGTTTGTCTTCACATTACAAGTCGATATCGATCATCTAAACTACCATTACATAGAAGAGAGCTGCGGTCATCACGATGAGCATCATCACGATGAAACTCGTCTTCATCCGGTTCCTCCAACGCTCCCTCCCCTCTCCCGCTAGATAGCGGGCGTATCTAGATTCGGCCTCGGCCCTAGTGGTGTACCCTTTGTAACTGTTACCGCTGAATCGATGAACCTGTCTCCGACACTCCTCCCAGTCATCGTAGACTCCGGGAACCTTACCCTTGTACACGACATACGTCGGCATCGCTATGCACTAGCCAAACGAAACGTTAGTACCAATTCACAGACAATACATAAGCAATATATAAGTATGCAACAGAACGATCGGAAGAGAAAAGCAAGACATTAATAGCATCGATTACATCTAAGTTGAACGACTCTCGAAACCAAAGAGACATACTACAAGTTCATTAAAGTTTAATTACAACATGAGCCAATCGATGTTTCAGAACTAGACACAGCGTCACTGCTTTCGACTCGACTCAAGGGACCGGAGCGTGGATGAAGCCGCCTTCTATCGTGGGAGTCATGAAATAACGGTCGTTGTCAGCCTGCATTTGTAGCATTGTGTCGATGTCACTGTTGGACGGTTGATTGTTGAGGTAGAACTGCCCCGAGGTACGAAGGACATCTTGATGGATGATTTCTGCAAACTCCGACTGGATGCGAAAGAATTCTTATCGGAGGTCCGCGTCCTGGATTGCCGACACGCTCTTTGCCCAATCTTTGAGTTTACTCGGTAGCAGAAGTTGATGATGGTCCCGTACGATCGCCCGCATGTGATGTATGGCGTAGTAGGCACCCTTCTGACCGCCAGGCGGCTGCTTGACGCAGCAGAACGTCGTATTGTGGGAGAACATGTGCTTGCCGTACTTACGAATAGGCTTGGTGAAGGTGCCTCCAGATTTGGCGTAGCCGGGGAGAACATCATCAAGAACCTTCTTGACATTTGTGTAGTCTACGTTCGACTGACGGTCCGGGTCGAAATACGTGGCCATGGAATATTTGGGGCTTAGGAGGATGAGCGTGCAACATGTGTCACTGCAGAAAACACGGAATGTTAAAAGAAAAACGATCGAAATGTAAGAATTCATATGTTACGGGCCGGTTGAGGGGAGGACTTACTCGGGAAAGTAAGGCACGAGGAAGTTATCCTTATCTTGGTTTGCCAGAATGACGCCTTCGAGGTAAGAACTCGCGACTTGCCGGTCCCCAGCGCTGCCCAAGATCTTGGCACGCATGTAGAAGGGGTCGACTATCACGATGTCCGGTGTCTTGTCGCGAATGATCCGCATCTCCATACTCAGCGAAAATAGCCGAACGAAGGTGTAGTGCAGTGGAAGAAGGTTCAACATAGCGTGGATGTCATCAAAACGCAGGACGATCGTACGCCCGATGGAGTTATCCACAAAGCCCTTGCCCTCTGGCACCTTGGCCGCGAAAACCGGGTATGCCACATCCTTCTCTCTGAGACGCCGCTTCTCCAAAGAAAGAACACTGTCATGCAGACTCCGCATAGCACCGGTTGCAGCATTGAGCATATTTGTCGGTAGCATCGCCCTACCCACCACATGCACCCTCCTCGAGATATCCTGCGGTGAAGGTGGCCCGTCCTGAGCACGGATCGTACTCGGTGCCAGCTGGCTCGCACCCTTCTTAGTCTTTCTTTTGCGTGCCTTCTTCTTCTCCTGTAATGGGACCGAGTTCTGCTCATAGACCACCTTCTTGAGTGTGTTGGGGCTGATAATATTTCGCACCTCGCCTATCTGAGGCTCGGTGAAGTCGGCAGCTGGAGGCGTCTCCTGAGAGCTGAACGCCAGACGGCGCCTGTTGCAACTTGGCTTCTCCGCGGTACCAGCTAGATCGCACACGTCTTTTGTTGGGTTTGGTTCTAGAGAAGGAGGCCCCATGAAGTCGCCATCATACCCATAATCGGCAAAGTACTGATCGACGTTGCCAAATGTATCATCGTCATCATCGTCGTCGTTCTGATCCTGTGCCATATGCATGTTTGGATCCAGTGGCATAGGGATGTCCGGCACCGTTGCGGCAGTCTTGCCATGGGGCCGACTTGGCGCCGGCACGACTGGCGGTGTTGTCTTTGGGGTGGTGTCCCCCGCCCCCAAACGAATCTGGCTCTTCGGCCAAAGCAGGGGCCAGCTCAGGCAGGCGCTGAGGGTCATCACGTCATCATCGTCGGCCCCGACGGGTCGAATCGGAGGTAACAAGTCGTCGCAGCCTGGCAGCACCCGAACCAGTTGAACCCTAAACAAGTTGGGTGGCATCTGGGTACCGTGGAACAAGGGGTTGCCCGGTTGAACGATTTTGCCCTTGACGACATCGACCAACTCGTTGTTCACGAAGTGGAGGAGAGTGCACGGAACATCGGCGGCGCCCTGCGAAAACATGTAGGGCGTCAGGGATGCCCAGTCAAAGGCAAGGAGATGAAGTCCTCGGCCAAGAGAGGCTTAATTAGTTACCGTGATGATGGCGTCGAGCTCGGCTAATGTCGAGGCACCGCCAACGGCGAGCGTGCAGTTGACGGAGGGGCCGCTTGCTGCAGAGGTGCCGGCCGGCGTACACCCGGGTGCATTAAGCTCCCGTGCCGGCGTCGGAGACACCAATGCCGCCTCCGCCGGAGGCACCAATGGCCCCGCCATCGCATTATGCGAGTTGCTGGCCGTGAAGCTAGGAATCGGGGGCGGCCCCTGTTGGCCGCCCGCAATCCACGCACTCAACCCCGAGATCAAGGTAGGCACAATGGCGGTGATCGTCGCTCCGAGTCGTTGTTCCACTTGCTCTTGGACAATCTCCGGAATGTACATCTCAAGCCCGAGTTGGATGATATCCTCCACTATATGGACCAGCAGATGCACCATAACGTCGAAGAATGCGGGCGGGAAGTACATCTCAAGCTTGCATAGTATCACCACGATCTCTTCCTGTAGCCTTCTGAGTTGCCTCACGCCAATCGACTTTCGAGAGATGACGTCGAAGAAGTTGCATAGGCCAAATAGCGTTTCACGGACGTGCGCGTCCATGATCCCACGGATTGCAACTGGAAGTATCTGCGTCATCAGCACGTGACAGTCGTGAGACTTCATCCCGCTGAACTTCTGCTTCGCTGGGTCTAGGTATCTGCTTATCTTCCCCGCGTAACCGTAAGGAAGTTTTACTCCTAGGAGGCAGGTGAAAAACTGCTCGATCTCCTCCTGACTTAGAGTGAAGCACGCGGGAGGGTAGTCATTTCCGGTCTTCTTGGCCTTTTTGCCTTTGTGACGACTTTTTGTGCCCTGCTTCGCCTCATCATCATCATCATCATCATCATCATCATCATCATCATCATCATCATCATCATCATCATCATCATATATAGCATGAAGCTCCTGCCTGATGCCCATTGATTTCAAGTCTGCCCTTGCTTTCGGCCCATCTTTGGTCCTCTCTGGCATGTTGAGCAGGGTACCAAGCAGACTCTCGCACACGTTCTTCGTGATATGCATGACATCAAGGCTGTGAGGCACACGATGGATCTTCCAGTACGGCAAGTCCCAGAAAACAGACCTCGTTTTCCATACCTTCAGCAGCGGCTCTGGCGCCTTTCGCTTCTTTCCCGGCTCTGGCGCCTTTTGCTTCTTTCCCGGCAGTGGGCAGTCTTTCCAATTTTTCAACAGCTTATCTATTTCCTCGCCGCTCCTCGTACACGGGCGTTTTCGGGGTTCGGTTTCACCATCGAACAGATCCTTGCGTTTCCTCCACGGGTCATCATCGCGAAGCCACCTTTGATGTCCCATGAACACGGTTTTCGAAGACCCGGGATCTCTATCTAGCTGGCGATACGTTGTGTCATCCATGCATCTTACGCATCCAGAAAATCCGTGGACTACCTGCCCCGCAAGATATCCGTAACCGAGATAGTCGTGCACCGTCGTGAGCAGTGCGGCTCTCATAGGGAAATATTCTTTCTCTGCGGCGTCCCACGTATTGGCTGGCGTTTTCCACAACGTGTCAAGCTCCTCTTTCAGCAGCCCTAGATACAGATTGATGTCGTTCCCTGGTTGTTTCGGCCCTTCAATTAGCATACTCATGTGAATGTACTTCCTCTTCATGCACAACCAGGGGGGAAGGTTGTACATCCACACAAATACAGGCCAGGTGCTATGTGTGCTTCTCTGGCTGCCAAACGGATTGACTCCATCGGTGCTCGCGCCCAGCACGATGTTCCTTGGATCGTTCCCAAATTCTGGGTATTCGAAGTTCAACGCTTGCCACTGGCTCGCATCCTTAGGGTGACTCAGCATCTTGTCTTTTTTATCTATGTCCGGATCATTTGCGTCATCTTCTCGCTTCTTCTCCTCCCTATCCGCGTGCCAACGCAGGAGCTTTGCTACCTTAGGGTCCGCGAAATACCGCTGCAGACGAGGAGTGATCGGAAAGTACCACACCACTTTTCGAGGAGCTTTCTTCCTCTTCTTGTATCGAGTGACACCGCACACCGGACATATGGTAGACTCCGCGTGCTCGTCCCGATAAATGATGCAATTGTTCATGCACACATGGTATTTCACGTGCGGTAAATTCAGAGGACACACGATTTTCTTCGCCTCCTCCAAACTGGTCGGGCACTTGTTCCCCTTGAGAAGACATTCGTGCCAGAATGACATGTTCTCGTCGAAGCATGCGTCGGTCATTTTGTGTTTTACCTTCATCTCCAGAGCCATGAGCGTTACTTTCAGGCGGATATCCTCGGGCCTGCATCCTTCATACAATGGAGTAACCGCGTCTAACTCAAGTTGATCCATCTTGGCTTTCTCTCGGGCGGCAGCTCTTGCGTTATCCGTCTGCTTGAGAAGCAGCTCTTGAATATGAGGGTCCTGCACCCAGCCCATCGATGGTCCAGCGTCGTCTGCTCCGCCGGCATCATCATCAAGTCCTGCATCTTCTACATGATGACTGTGTACAACATCATCGTCGTGATCATCTCCTGGGGATTCTTCGTCTTCTCGCCCGCCCGAGCCGCGGTGGTTGTCTTGCTGCCCTTCCTCATTTCTTGCCCGGCCCCCATGGACGACTTCGTAGTCATCTTCATCACCTTGCCACCGATAGCCATCCATGAAACCACGCAAGAGCAGGTGGTCCCGCACCTGCCCGGAATCCGGGTCCGCAATAAGGCTATTCAGCTTGCATCTTCGACACGGACATCTTATCTCCGTCTCGTTCTTTTGAAGCATCTCGGCCTTCGCGGACCTCAAAAACGTATTCACGATGCCTTCGGTCATCGTGTGACCATGGTCGCCTGCGGAGTAGAGTAAAACGATATTTTAGAACCAAGAAAAGATTTGGCATGACTTTCCCTAAAAATAGGACCAAAAAGAATGCTTAATACCAAAATTCTCGCCGAAACGGAAATGAATCAACATTCCGGCAAAATATTGGCAACTATCGCATTTCAAATACCGGTACACCTCCAAACACAAACACATATGCAACACCACAAACATATGCAACACCAGGAACATACATAGATCTAGCTAGGCCATAAAAAGTGCATGTGCACATTGTTGTAGGGAGAACAACATAAATATAGCTTCCCCCCTTACTTACCTAGCAAAACAAGGTAACTTAACCACTTAATTTGAATGAATCTATGGTGGAAATGAGGTGAAAAAGAGGAGGCACCCGAGACAAGGAGGAGGCGGTGGAGAGAATGAAGTGGGGAGAAAGTGAGTGTGGGAGGAGAGGCTGTCCAAAATATCTTGTTGCTGCCCACTTACTAATGGTGCACCAACCACAAATGCGCCATTAGTAATCCAGGTTACTAATGGCGCACCCCCTGGTGGTGCGCCATTAGTAGTTTTGCAAAAAAAACACACTAATGGCGCACACCCCCACGGTGCGCCATTACTAGTTTAAACTAGTAATGGCGCATCGCGTGTGAGTGCGCCATTAGTAGTTTTGCAAAAAAAGGAATAAAAAAATAATAAAAAAAATAACATTAGTGACGCACTTTCTGGCAGGTGCGCCATTACTAGTTACAACTAGTAATGGCGCATTTCCTATGGATGCGCCATTAGTATGTTTGGACAGGCGTACTAGTTCAAAAAAAAATTGATACTAATGGCGCACCGTGGGCCAGGTGCGCCATTAGTAGTTTCAACACTAATGGCACATCAGAAGGTGGTGCGCCATTAGTATATACTAATGGCGCACCACTTGTCTGGTGCGCCATTAGTGTCAATACCATCTATAGCCCTTTTTCTAGTAGTGTCAACCGCGTTTCTTAACGCTTCCGCTTAGAGATCTACAAGGGTATGTAGATCCAATCTCTCATCTCGTTTACTAAAAAAATCGGTGTTATAAGTATATTATGTTTAAGTTAGATATAGAATATGATTAAATCATGTATAACTTACCCTTTACTCCAAGTCTCTCTCCCTTATATTGTACTTATATACTCCATATGAGGGTCAAATCAATACAACTCAATATAACACAAATACTAGTCATCCTACAATTTCTGCATAGTATTGGAGTGGTTAGTCTCACGACGCGACGTCGATCCAAAGTTCCTCTACCATTTCAACAGTGTGCCACCCCCCGAAGAGATCAATCTTCTCTACCATTTCAACAGTGTGCCGCCCCCGGACACCTGATATAATCAAAGATTAGATCGGCTCCATGGATTAGATCAATTCCCTAGATTCAATTTTCAGTTCCAATAATCCAAAATCCCATTATATTAGCGTTTTCATTAAGTAACCACGATAGATTTATACCGTTGAAAAAAAATCATTAGGGTCTCCATCTGGCGAGACCAGCATGGACCCGAGGTCCTCACCACACGCGCACATCAAACCCTATAGACATCAAGCTTCAGCAGATCCGGCACCACACTTCGGCCATGTAAGCAAGTGCGTGACGGACACACAGTGAACCACTGTCAGCCGCAATTTGAACGCAATCACGACAGCAGGCGTATGCAGGTCTCGGGCGGTGGAGCAGCAGCCTCGATCCAGGTGACACACGGTCACACGTTTTACACGGCCACACCGTTCGGACAAAACCAATGTGCTCGATGAGTTTCCTTCACCACTCTAATTGGTGTGTTTAGGAGATAAATAGGAGACTGCACACGCACTCTCTCGCCTGGCCTGGCCGGGCTCATGCTCGGGCCGGGGCGACGCATGCACACAACATGCGCGTGAATGCCCCCCCCCCCCCCCCCCCCCGCCGGTCCGTTGTCTTGCAGGAGCGCAACTTCCTTTCGCCCTTTTTTGGGTGTCGTGATAAACAAGTTGATTGTTTTCTTGTTCCGCAAGTTTGTCTTTGAAACCAAGTTGGTTTCAGATCATGATCGCGACACGATACCGTCTCTAGTGTGCATTTTTTTCCTGTTCATGTAGTATGCTAGATTGTTGCATGGTTCTAGTCGTGAATCATTTACTGGAATTAATCATGAACTTGCCTAATATTCCAACACAAAGACGCAGTTGATGACGACACAACAGAGAACATGACAGAAGTGTAACACTTCAATTCAATCGCAGTCGTCCGCTTTATGGCTGAGGGAGAATGTTATTAGAAGTATAATTATATTTACATTAAAGACTGGGAGTTAGAGATAGAATATGATTAAACCATGTATGACATGCAACTTTGCTACATTAATGGGCTATTACGGGGCCTTACAGGGCTTGACGCCCACCCCCACCAGTTAGAATCGGTGAGTGGGGGGGGGGGGGGGGGGAGGGGTAGGGGCATTAATTAGGGGGAGAAGGTTATTTAGCCCAATTAAAAACCCGTAAAGGTCCGTTGATCCAGTTTGTGTGTGTACCATTTTTGGTATGACATACCCTCTACTCCAAGTCTCTCTCCCTTATATTATACTATATATATACCTCATATGGGAGTCTAATCAATACAACTCAATACAACACAAATATTAGTCATCCTATTGTTATGGCGCTGCTAGAAGGAGGGCGCGAGAGGGCCGGCCGGGGGCCTTTCTGCCCATGGCCGGGCAAGAGGGAAGGGATTTCCTTCTTAATTCTTGCTTGATTAGATTGATACATCTCCTCTCTTTATATAGAGAGGTTTACTTGACTCCCAAGCAAGACTTACTTGACCCCTAAGCAAGCGACCTTTATCTCTAATTAACCCTAAGACTAATGGGCCCATTAGGCCCATCACGTACTCTAACACTACACCCCACCTGGACATGCAGCTTGTCCTCGAGCTGCAGCCTAACCAACTTATAACCATGACTCGACGCAACACAAACCTAACACCTAAAAACAAGCCTTTTACATCTCGGCTTGTTTTATTATTCTCAACCTAAAATGGACCGAGACGCTTTATTTTGGACCCTTTAACAAAAAGTGGACACCATCCGCACGTCGGACGTGCACGTGTACAACCACCTGGATCCCATGGACACCACCTGGACCAAAGGAGTGCATATGTATGGCCACCTGGAAGTGGTTATGGCGCTGCTAGAAGGAGGGCGCGAGAGGGCCGGCCGGGGGCCTTTCTGCCCACGGCCGGGCAAGAGGGAAGGGATTTCCTTCTTAATTCTTGCTTGATTAGATTGATACATCTCCTCTCTTTATATAGAGAGGTTTACTTGACTCCCAAGCAAGACTTATTTGACCCCTAAGCAAGCGACCTTTATCTCTAATTAACCCTAAGACTAATGGGCCCATTAGGCCCATCACGTACTCTAACACCTATAGTTTCTATAGATTGAAGGCAGTGGCGGCTCCAGGAAATGAAGGTTGGGTATTCATTCAAATATATTTTTGCTCTAAATGTAGTATATGAACCAGATAACACAACACTAGCAATATATGAACAAAACAACACTAGCATAACCATAATAGCAATATTTCAATGTACCAGACCATAACGACATGAATACATAAGTACCTTTTGATTGATAAAGTGATGATATCCTTCTTACAATATAACTTTGCGGTCACCTTTTTGGAAGAGATTGATGACATCTTCATCCTTCACTTGATTGAAAAGTTCTCTCTCAACAAATGTAACCAAACAATTGTTCAAATATTCATCACCCATTTTGCTCCTTAGCTTATTCTTCACATGGCTCATGGAAGAGAATACCCTTTCAACACTAGCAGTAGCTACTGGCAGAATCAATACCAACTTAAGAAGCTTGTAAACAATATGATATTGTTCATGCTTGTTTGTCTCCACAAGCACAACTGAAAGTTGACACAGATTTTTTAGGTTTTGAAACCTTTCATCTCTACGCACATTATAGTAACATACATGTTTAGTTGCCATGGAAGTCTTTCCAGTTCATCACTTGTAAAATCAGAAGCATAAAACTTTGTAGCAAGCCTAACCAACTTCTCTTGGTCATAAGCAGCAAATAGATGAAGTGGACAGAATGCTGCCATGCAAGAAAGTAGCTCTGTGTTTACCTCATCAAATCTGCCATTTAGCTCACTGATTTGCCTATCAATGACACCCACAAACATATCAACCTTGAAGCGGTGGTAATTGATCACACCATTACATAAACCCCTTCTAGGCCGGCCAACGGGAAAGTAAGGACCCTCCATATCAACAACTTTGATCTTATGCTTTGTACAAAAAGATGTGACCTTTGTGAGAAAATCATCCCATCTAGCATCGGTCCTCAAAGCCTCCAAGTAATACTTTGTGTCACGAACAAGCTCAATAGCATGAACAATATCTTCATCTTGCTTTTGCAAAGCTCTACACAACTCATCTGTGTATCCAAATATTTCTTGCATCAAGTGTGCCATGAAAACAAACTCAAATGATCGAAATATTGTCTCTATGGATAGAGCCGCTTGTGCCTCCGCACCATGGTACTCGTCTCCAATCTTGCGAAGGACTCGTCTTAGTGCACCATACATAGAGATGACATGGTTCACAGTTTTGAAGTGAGAGCCCCAACGTGTATCACATGGCCTTCCCAAACCCATTTCCTGATTCAGCCCACTCCCTGTTTCTACTTCTTCCAATTCCAATGCATCAATGAGTTCTTCAGCCTGAGCTATCCGAAGCATTCTCATCTTTTTACAAGACATGCCAAGAGCATTTAACAAGTGTGCAAGCTGCTGAAAGAACCAAGTACAATCAGCACTCTCCTTAGCAACAGCAACAAGTGTTAACTGTAGTTGATGGGCAAAACAATGAACATAGTAGGCAGAAGGGGACTCATCCATAATAAGTTTTTTCAGGCCATTAACATTACCTCTCATGTTACTAGCTCCATCATATCCTTGCCCACGAACCATCGAAAAGGTCAGATTATAGTCCATAAGCATTTTCTGAATTGCAGCTTTTAGTGTCAAAGAGGTAGCATCTTCAACATGAGCAAGACCAAGAAATCTTACAACCGCCCTTCCTTTCTTATCAACAAAACGCAAGCAAACAACCAATTGTTCATTCTGATACACATCACTAGACTCATCTGCAAGTATTGCAAAATGACCACCATCAAGTTCTTCAATGACTAATTTAGTAGTCTCTTGTGCACAACATTTTATCACCTCTTGTTGTAAATCATGGTGAGTCATCTTGCAGTTCCGTGGAGCATTCTTGAGAACAACCCTGTCAACCTCTTCAAAATTTCCAGCTAGCCAATTTAGAAGCTCAAGAAAATTTCCTTTATTTAGTGAGTCTTCACTTTCATCATGTCCTCTAAATGCCAAGCCTTGGCGCAACAGAAATCTCACACACTTGAGTGTCCATGTCAAACGCTGTTTATACAAAGCCTTGTATTGTGAGGTGTTTGAAGCAATAGACTCCCGAATTGATGTTTGTGGTGTAGTGAACCTATCATACTTCTTTTGAGCTTCAGCATGAGCACTACTAACCTCACCTTCATGTTTCTTCAATCTCAACTTCATGTTCCAGTTATTAAATCCCTTATTCACAAAAGCATCTCCACCGGGACATCTTGTTTTATCCTTGAACAAATAGCAAACGAAGCAGAAAGATCTATGTTTTTCCACACTATACTCAATCCATGGAAATTCTTTAAACCAAGCACGGCAAAAGCGACAATCTTTCCCACTTTTATTTGTAAACTTGAACTTATGATTCTTTGGTTGACATGACCCCATCTTAATATATCTCCTTCTTACTCTATCTTGGTCATTGACAACATACATTGAGATGGGAATCCGCTTTCCAGGATCATGTTCGAGTGCCTCCAAATCTGCTTGCATCGGTTCATCATCTTCATCAATAAATTCATCATCTTCTACATGAGGCATTGAGGTTTCTCCTCTACTCTCCGGTTCTTGCCATAACACCAATTGCAAATTGCTCTCCAAATGAACAGGAGAAGTACAAGTACTAGATGCAGCTACGGTCTGATTTGGTGTGGATCCTTCACCTATTTTCCTTGCCTTTGAAGCCTTTTCCCACATTGCAAATATGCTACTGCCAACAATTCCACTCCTCTTCATCTTCATCTACGTTTGGCCAAACAAAGGGAACATAAATTTAGATACTTGCATATGTTAAATAGATCGACTGCCTCCATCTAGTAATTTCAGCAAATCAAGAAATCACAAATTGGGGGCGAGGCCGCGAGGGCAGAGGTCGTCGCACCTTTAGTTTCTTTGCCGCAAGGGGAGGGGCGCCGCCGCCAGGGTTGCCCGTCCCTGCTCGGCTGCTGCTGCTCCCTCCGAGCCGAACAGGAGGGGCGGACGGGGGGGCAGGCGCCGCCGGCGCGGGTGGCGGGGCGCCGCTGCCAGGGTCACCCGTCCCTGCTCGGCTGCTGCTTCGTCCGAGCCAAAGAGGAGGGGCGGGCGTGGGGCTGGGCGCCGCTGGCGCGGGGGGCGGGGCGCCGCCGCTAGTCCACATCTACCTCTGGCGGGCGGCGGTGCTGCGTGCGGGAACACTGCGAGTGCGAGGAGGGGGCGAGACGTCCACGAAAGGCTGGAGGCGTCGGTGCGAACTGAGCGAACGAGAGATTTCGTGGGCTGTTTGTTTTGGGCTGACCGCTGAGACATGTATATAATTTTTTTTCTTCCAAATCTTGGGTATTCCCGTGCATACACAGGCATACACCTGCCGCCGCCAATGATTGAAGGGTTGAGGAATGAATGAAATGATACAGAGTTTCTTCATTCACCTTCTCCTAATAATTTTTATGAAAAAAGAGTTGATCTATTTTAGAGCTCTCCTAGCTTTTGGCAGACGGATACAAAAGGAAAAGGATGACAGAACATGAGGACTAACTAAATATCTTTTTTACAAGATTCACCTATATTGAAATTTGAACCTAATAACACACTAACAATGGTCAAATAGTAATGAGCCAAATAATTGCTAAATAGTGAGTACTATGTATCTAAAAAATATGTTAAATTGAGATTTAAAAGTCAGTACCTTGGCTTCCGTGAACAGCCACATGCAATGCATTTCGTCCATCTGGTCCAAAGTATGAAAGAAGCCCGCCACTCAAGTCGTAGAGTATTTTTGCGATGATTTTGTTTTCCAGTAAGACGGCCAGGTACAACGGCGAAGTACCTTGTTCAGGAAAACGGGCCAGTTGTGGGTTCTCCTCCATGAACAACTTGACCATATCATTGTTCCCAGAGCGGACGGCCTCATGCAAGGCTGTCTCATGGATCTTGTTTTGTGTTTCAAGAAGTCCCTTAGCATTGTTAACACCCTGACCATTGGCGAGATCAACGAGAAGAGACACCATTCGCATGTTCCCCGCCCGTGCAGCACAGTGCAGGGGTGTGTCTCCCTGGCTGTTCTGCACGAAGAGGAGGCTGGGTGCCTTGTCGTAGACGAGGCTGGCCTTCTTGGTGAAGGGACTCACCTCCAACAGTGACCGGGTACAGATCAGGGTGGACACGGTCCGGGCCGGTCCGGTCCCGGTCTGAGCCGTCGTTTGGACCGGCCGCCGGCGGTCCGGTCCGGACCGGACCGAGCAGTGCGGCGGTCCTGATCTCAGGAACCGGACCGGCCGACGTGAAGCTCGGTGCGGACCGATGGTCCCCACGGTCCCGGGGATGTTGAGTGACTGCCATGTGGGCCCAGGATGTCGGAGAGGTGGTCGGAGAAGAAGCACGGTGGCCGGAGCAGGAGAAGACGCACCTGATGCGCGCACTGTTTTAAATAGCCCGCTATAGCTTCGCTATAGCACGCTATAGCGTTTACAAAAAGTCTTGTGCTAAAAGACTTTGGTCCAAACAAATGAACAAACATTTTAAATAGCGCGCTATATAGCATTTGGAAGAGGTCCGCCGCTAAGATGCTTAGCGCGCTATTTAAAACTTTGGATGCGCGGCTGCGTGAGGAAGAGGCACGGGGGAGAGAGGGAGCGGCGCGGCCGCACAGAGGAGAGGGGGAGTGGCCGCTCAAGGGAGTGGCCGCTCGAGGGAGTGGCTGCTCGAGGGAGAGGCGGCGTAACGCGTGAGGGTTAGGGAGCGACGGAGAGAGGGGCGGCGCGGCCGCGCAGGGGAGAGAGGCGCGAGGGAGAGGGTGGTGCTGTGGCGAGGGGTGGAGGACGTGCCGTGGAAAGTGATGTACCATGAACCTGCGCATGTTTATTAGTACTTAGCAGCTTTCTTGGTTGCATGCAAGCATTCTATCACGTGCATGAGCTCACGAATATCCGTCTACACCTATGCCGTGATGAGTGGGTCAAATTGAATGTGGAGTTAGTTGTGGGATGGCACCGTGATTCTCGGATCGAACCTGTTTCTCTCCTTAGTCGCGAATAAAAGGAAAGAGCAGCGTGGAGTTAGTCGTGGGATTGACTCGACCGTGCTAGGATAACTACCTTTTACGCAACGAGCATCCACAATCAGGGGAGAATCGGTTCAAGAATCCTGTAGGCAATTATTTCCATAGATGTATCGATAAATTATGGTGGGATCGCGCCGTGATTATGGAATATCCTCATTTCTCTCGGTCTTCTTCGGTCCGACCGAGCGGACCGGGCTTTAACCGGACCAGACCGAAGATTTTTCGGTCCAAATTTCGTAGACCAGACCGGCTATTTTTTTGAACGGGCCAGGACCGAGCTGGGCAGGACCGAGCGGGCCACGAGCGGGCCAAAAAGCCCGCTCGTGTCGTCCACCCTGAGGTACAGATGAGGTGGCTGCCTTGCCGAGCTTCCGAGGGTGTAGACGGCTGGCTTCCCGTTGAGGAGTGATTCCAGATCTTGGAAAGAGCCAGAGCAGGCCAATGCTAGCAGGCCGACATCCATCTATGGCTCGATTGGTGGTCGCCGGCGGAGGAACAGCAGCAGCGTTTGCCACGGCGGGTGAGCTCAGCCTTGGAGCTGCGTGCCCACTGCTCAACGATATCGATCGCCAACACGAACACGGTTGTAAGTCTGGTGACGGCCGGAGCTAGACGGGATGGATGAATTTGGTTGGGACAAGATAATGGACGAAGGTGGTGCGGATCTGGTGAGGGGAATCAGAGAGGGCTAGAACATCGTGTTGGTATGAGGGCCTGTTTTGCCATTGCTGAGCATGCCAACAGCTGACAGCAAGCATTAGCTTCCAGATCGTCAACACATGAGGGTTGCGAGCATCCACTAGACATGCTAAAAAATTACTAAAACCTTTGACTAGACTGGCATAATCTTGTTGCTTAACTTAATCAACATGATTAATTATTGAGTGTGGTATGGACGTGCGAGTAGTAATTAATTAAGAGCAATCAAATGGTTAGACTACTTCCATCTCGACTAACAGATGACAGGGCAAACCATGTTTTTTAGAGCAATTAGTAGGCCAAGTGTATAAATTTTATGTATAAGGTTAAGAAGTAGCTAGACTTTGGATCCGGCCATACCAATGGACGAAAACGGGCTATAAAAATACAGTTTTACCTTATCATATCATGCAAGTGGCATATACTCGAGTTGAAATGGAGTTGCATGGTCAGGGGTGATCCCCAATCGCCTGGGTTCTTGCCCGTACACGACAACAAATGGTGTATTGCCCAAAGCTGCGTAGAATTCAGTGTTGTCACAGAATTCAGCTAACAATATTCACTTGCTAAAGTTTTTTGGCCCACTCTGAACATAGCAGCACAGGTATGTCCCGAGACATTAGTTGAATCGCTCCCTTTGACCATCCGTTTGCGGGTGGTGCGCTGAGCTCATCTTCAAGTCCATGCCCTGGAGTTTCAAAATGGACTGTCAAACTCTGCTTGTGAACACTACATCTCTTGAACCCGATTCGCTATCTTGGCACCTGGAGCCAAATGGCAGATTTTTTACTAGGTCTCTTTACCAGGCGATCGTTCCCACCCCTGGCCCAGTGGAACTATCGGTGATCTGGTGATCAAACTCCCCTTGACGATACACATCTTTCTCTAGCAATGGGTCCGAGGCCGTCTCCCATCAGGGATGGAGGTTAGAAAACGTAACGGCCCTGGGGATGGCCGCTGTCCCATTTGTTTGGTCCCGAAAGACTGTAACCACATCTTCTTCCGGTGCCCTGTAGCGCACTTTCTTTGGAGCTGCTTCCGGGAGGTGGTGGGCGGCAATTGGTGCTACGACAAGCTCCCAGACCTATTTGGGGAGGCCCTTAGGCTCCCCGGTAGCCGCCCCCCAATTTGGATGGCTTTGGGCACCCTTGCTTGGACCCTTTGGTGTACCCGCAATAAACTAGTCATCGAGCGTGTCATTCCGTGCCGTGTGACTGATGCAATCTATAAAATGTGTGGCTTCTTACAGCTTTGGAGACCGCTTAGCAAGCAGTGTGACCGTGGCGTCATCGACAACATTATGGCAGGTCTTCGTTCCGCGGCATCGGCTTTCGCTCCACCGCCACCACCCCCGAGCCGGATTAGCTCTTTTGTAGCTTTCTTTGGGGCTTGTTCCGCTGTGTCCCCAGCATGACTTTATACTTTGTTCTTACTGTGTACTGATGTGTTGTATGCTTGGTTCACTGCTTTATAATATAAAGCGGGGGAAAACCCTTTTTCTTAACACTACATCTCTGTCACATATGAGTGCTTTCCGCATGACGTGCAGCTTGTAGATGTGATCGATGTATAGCTGCGCAATCCCTTGTGCTGTATACAGAATGAGTGACTGGCAAGAAGTGGACATACATGGAGAACGTGTCGACCACTACCAAGATACAGTTACCTCGCCCGCGTAAGCCACTAGCCGAGAGAGGTCATTCAATGCAGGGCCGGTCCTGTGATTTTGGGGGCCCAGGGCGAGCGTAAGATTTGGGGCCTTTCATATAAACATCATATGCGTATTATCTTTGAATTTTCTTGTAACATTCTTTGATGCAAAGTAACTTATGAGTGTGTCGAATTCAATGTCATCCACTTCTCGATGCATAATATTGCCTAACCATTTAAGATGTTTCAGTTAATTGTATATCCCAAATGGTTGTACAATAATTTCAAATTTGAAAAGCCTTTTTATCTGAGATGCAACAATCACATACACAGTAAATATAAATAAATCTTCAAACACTATGACTTTCTTAAAGCCCTTACTTGAGTGAAGTGATTCATATCAGCCAAAGCAAACAAATATTTAACATGAAAATTCTTCTCAGCTTCTAGAATTTTATTTTGGCAACTACTTTTATCAAATTGTTTCTTCCTCAAAGCACGAAGCTGTACTTGAAAGTGTAGGGAATAGTAATATGATATGCAGTACCTCAGATTGATCAGATCGGCTTCAATCATTGGACAATGGGCGATGATGTGATGTGAATTTCTAGTGGCGAGCACTCGGGGATGTACGTATGTGCCCCACTCCGGCAGCATCAAATTTCAGGGGCTAGGCGATGTTCGTGTTGCGTCGTCACCGCGACCACGAACACGAACTGTAGTTTGGAGCAGAATAGATAATATAGGAAATTACGGATGAAATCACGCTACAAGATCGTTTTTCTTTCGGAGGGAGATCGTCTCAGGATAGTAAGGAATAAAGCAAACGGGCGACGTGATTTACGTGCATTGCGCTGATTTGTTTCCTCACGTACGCTGATTTACATGCATATGTTTCCTGTCGTCCCTTCCTTTCTGGACCAGGGCTATTTCCCTTTTTTCTACGTTAAGCTACGGCCTATTGGCTAGCTACCCTTATACGTACATCAGACCTGGGAGGGGGCCCCTAGATCTTGGGGGCCCGGGGTGGCCGCCCCCCCGCCCCCCCCCCTCAGGGCCGGCCCTGATTCAATGATAAGCTACTTGTTTCTTTTACTGTAGGATAAACTACTCTCATCCTAATGGTTAAACTACTACTCGCTCCGTCCGAAAATACTTGTCATCAAAAGGGATAAAAAGGGGTGTATCTAGAACTAAAATGCGTCTAGATACATCCTCTTTTATTCATTTTGATGACAAGTATTTCCGGACGGAGGGTGTAGTTGACATCTCATACACTCTAGAAAAATGTATTAAGTTACACCTAAATGTAATGTATACAATCTAAAGCACTGAAGCAATTTCTTTAGATAAATACAGATAATATGGAAAAGAGGCATACAAACAGAACATATAATATGTACTAAGTTTAATAAACGAATTTGTGGGCAAATGTTATATATGTTATATATTTGGTATTATTAATTTTGAGAAATCCACTGTAATAAAATTTTAGTTAATTCTCAAAAATTAATTTTTCGTTCAACAGCGAAAGTAGGCCAAAAATGTTTAATAAATTTCAAAAGTACATTGTTTTGTGTTACTGGCAGAAATATATTTTTTAACCATGAGTATTGGAGTTATATGGCATGTGTATGCGCGCGCGCGCACACACACACAATTGTGTCTTTCTTTCTTTGTAACACACATGGACACAAATAACAACAGTGATAAAGGCAGTTTTTTCCCCTAAAAAAACTACAGTGATGTATTTTTCTTCACTGTTTTGCACAAAATGTAATAATGACATACATTTTGTGGCATGAAGTTTTATGATGAAATAAAAAAATCAGTATAAATGGTCAAAATGGTATAAAAAATAGGCCCCATGCGCTAGCGAGATGGTCGTCCTGAGCGGCGGCCCATCGGTTTTTTAAGGTAGCTGACGTGGCGGGCCGTCTCACCTCGTCTCCTCGCTGATGTGGCCTGCAAGGCAGCGACGGCTCCTCTCCTCAATCGTGGTGGAGAAAGGAAGGATGGCTTGAGATTGTGCAATAATAGACGAGGTGAGCCTCTCTCTTTTCTGTGCCTCCGGGTCCAAGAGTAAATAAATAAACAAATAATAAAGTGACAGGCTTCGCTGAATCTAACATTGGTGTCTGTATGGGTGGTGGTGGTGGGAGGGGGGGGGGGGGCTAAATAAGTACGCATGATGAAATTATGTACCATTTTGTTTCAGGTTTATTCTAACACCATTACATGCTTCACATAAACTTGTGGCACTCAAATGCAGGTTATTGGTCCGTTACGCCATCATTGGTTGTATTGGCAGGGCGGAAATGCCAATGTCTCAAGGGAACTTACCAAAGAGGAGATCAAGGAGCAGCGCATGTTCCGGAGGCTTAAGACCTTGCCCAAAGTTGTGCCTGAGGTATCATTGTTCCTAGACATTCCTTGCTACCGCTATCGTCTCCGAATGAGGAGTCGAAGGCACTCCACCCCCTCCCACCCCATCTGAAAGGACCACGATGTCGCCTAGAGGGGGGGTGAATAGGCGTTTTAAAATCTTATACGGATTTGGCTATATCCTAATGCGGAAATAAACTAAGAGGATACTTTTCAAGCACAAATCCTAAATATACCAGGCTAACTAAGTGCACCAACAACTTAGGATAAACAAGATGAGAACAACGAGGATATGAGTAAGCACAAGTAAGTTACACAAACTTACTCAATGTATATCACAAGATATATAAATGAATAATACACACAACCACAAGTAAGCAATACAGGCTTACACAAATTGTATCACAATATATGGAATTGAATGATACAATGAAACTCAAGTAAGCACTACAAGCTTACACAAGTTATGTCACAAGATATGGAAATGAATGTTACAAGCTAGCAATTCACACTAAGCACACGATAGAACAATAGTAGCAAGTATGAATTGCGGACTATAAAGTGTTGGCCTAGATAATCTCTACGATATGGTAACCAACACAATATAATGAGGACAACAAGATATAGTGAATGCAAGGTCAAGAGACCAAAGTAAACCACAAGTAGTGGCTAGGGTTAGAATTAACCGAAGACACGGAGACAAGGATGTCTCCCGATGTTCACTTCCTTGGAGGGAAGCTAGTCACCGTTAGAGAGGTGGATGTTACCACGAAGGCACACCAACGCCACGAAGGCTCACCCTATTCTCCTTGAGATATCACCACGAAGGCGATTCTCAACCACTAGTGGTAGACCTTGAGGCGGCCTCCAGACCTTCACAAACTTTCCGGGGGACAAATCACAAGTTGATTCCTCACCGGAGCACTCCTACCGCCTAGGAGTCTCCAACCTCCAAGAGTAACAAGATCAAGGGGGAAATGCTCAAGACTTGCTCAAATCACGAATTGCTTTGGTCACAAGAGGGAGAGGGAGAGGATCTATCTTTTGATTGGAACAACTCTTAAGAACACTCACTAATCTCTCCGGGATCTAAGATTTGGTGTAGGAGAAGTGAGAGGGAGCCACTTGTGTTCTTGGGACGATTTGGGATGAAGTGCTCAACCCTCCCCCGGAGTGGGAGAGGGATATTTATACCCCCAAAGAAAATAGAGCCGTTTCTCGCAGTTGTTGACCTGCCCGGATGATCTGGACACATACCCGGATGATCCGGGAAGGTCAATATACAATGTGGTGAAGTAGATACCCGGATGTCCAGAGACATAGCCGGATGATCCGGGCAATTCCCGGATGATCCGGGTGGGTAGCCGGATGATCTGGCTAGCGGAATAAGCTACTGTGATTAATTTTACGAATAACCCGGATGATCCGGGCAGGAACCCGGATGATATGGGAGAGGACCCGGATGATCCGGCCAAACCAAACGGCTGCAGCCTAGAAACTGAAACAGGCACAACTTTTACATCTGGACTCCGATTTTGATGATCTTGGGCTCGTTTTGAAGCTATGAAAAAAACACAGGTCCTCACATAGAGAACCACCCAAGATGAACCAAAATGGAGGATGCAAAATATGCAAAGGTTTTATCATGTATTTGGGTAACCTATTTGGCTTTGGATTTTCTTTGATATATAGGATATGAGTGGAATTGTGTAGAGAAGATGTTGACTTGAGCAAATCTATCACGAACCCCTTTGATCCCCTCTTAATAGTGCGGGATGCCTATAACTCAAGAATCATAAAAGATCTACACTACATAGCTATCAAGAATCCATTCTTGAGTGTATGTGCTCCTTCGGTGTTCATCACTCCACAACACTAACGTCGAAGGAACTAATACCTTTGACTCGAGCCTTTCACTTGAGCTTAAAGTTGAAGTTTCTTCTTGGATCAAGTTGAATGGCAAGAAAATGGTGAAGTCTTCAAGTATCTCCCCCATACACAATGTGGGAAGCTTTGCTTTGTATTTATCTTCATGTGTCCATCATGTGATCATCCACAAGCTTCAAGCATGTAATCCTTCGGGATAGTTATCTTGAACTTGCCCTTGTCAACCATGATCATCAACACTTGATGCCATCCTCTCATAGACACTTGAAATCTCTCTCTCGATGCGAGCCCATGAGAATCTCCTCTCAAAAACATAGGCAACACATAGTATGGGTTAGTACACAAAGCGCAATTGACAAATTCTTACCATACCACAAGATCTCACGTGGCACATGATTTGCGCTTGTGTGTTGACCATCTTTGAATTCAATCTTCGATCTTCATCTTGGTCAACCTTAATCTTTGCTCCATGATTAATCTTGATGCACAACTACATGTATATGGCATTCATTCCGAATCCATTCAATAAGCTTCTTGCATCACCCATGGAACAAACCTTCCTATATAACTTGATGTCATTGTTTCTTCATAGGAATTGTCATTCATTATCAAGTCTCAATGCATATATAGATGTTGATGGATTTCATCCACCAATTCATCCAATATTCTTCATGCATTGCAAATGGAACTTTCCTTCAAATGTATATCTCAGTGCAAACATTAGTCCATTAGGATTGTCATTTAATTACCAAAACCACACATGGGGACTACATGTGCTTTCAATCTCCCCCATTTTGGTAATTGATGACAATCTCAACAAGAGGGTTTATATAATGAATTTTTAAACAAGCATGAAATTTATCCAAGGATAAATTGTATACTTGGGATGGTTGTAGTATCATCAATACACTACACAAGCATTTGATGATAGTACACCCATAGTATATAGAGCAAACTCCCCCATAATATAGGAATTTTTGAATGAACTTTGAATGTCATTGCATATATTGGTTGACATAAACTAGGAGAAGATTTCTCTATATACAAGACTCACCATGCAATAAGAATATATAACAAGGGTAGATATGCATGAGTTACAACAAGAACTAGAAAAGATATTTATCTTAAACCCTCTAAACTTCTCCCCCATTGGCAACAAATGCCAAAATGGAAGACAAAACATCTAGCAGACCAATATAGTATGAGTTCCTCCTTGATGTGTGCATATAACAAAATGTGAGTGAAAACAAATGCACACATTCAATGATGAAAAATTAAAGGAGCTCGAAATCTATAGAATGCAATCAGATACGAAGATATGAACTTTTTCATGTATAAAAATTTCTAAGTGGCCTATAATAATCATGATATGTATCCACAAAGAAACTCGTATACACAAAAAGAAAGGTTTTAATTGATAAGAACATGATATCCACAAGTGAATCCACTATTATACAACTTGTGCCTAGTCATAATAGCAAGGCACATAGCACAAAGCACATGGCACAAATTGATCTCATTTGCATAACACAAAGTGAAGCAAGCAATCAAAAGATCCGATGAGCCAAAAGGATAAATGAATACTACGATTTGGGAAGAGGAGTGTTCTAAGGAAATAGAGAAGCTCCCCATGATTTGTGCACTATTTAGTATTTTTGTATTTGGATACAAGTGCACAAAATAGGATCATCACTCCCCCAAAATCAATAGGAACACAAAACAATTGCAAGCAAGCATAGATAAGAAAAGAAGCCTAGCATTTGCAACAAACATTTGGTTGAGCAACATATAAATGAGGTAACCTAAGAATAGGCACAACCAAAATGATATGTGTGAGTCACGTCAAAGCACTTGAGAAGACTAGTATAAGGATGAGAATTAAGCATCAACATAGTCTTGAGTAAATGAGATACAAGGTGCAAGACATGTCCTTCCCACACACACGAAATTAAGAAGGTCACACACACATCAAGCAAATGGGTTCACAAGCTCACTAGTAGCAAATTAAAAATCAAAGCTTGTGACAACCCATGATGAAGATAGGAAATAATAGGCTTGTCAAGACAAGCACGAGGACAACAATCTTCACCAAACATGACTGCACTAAGATGAAAAGAGGTAAGATACGCACTCATACAACAAATGCTTTCACGGAGCCACCAAAGATATAAAAAGAGAATGAAACGGTAGACATGAAAGAATAGGGATATCAACTAGGGATGTAACTTGGCTCACGTGTACACTAGTAGAAAAAGGGTCAAATGTGAAGCACATTAGTGCCGGTTTGATTTTCGCCCGGTACTAATGGTACCATTAGTGCCGGTTCGAACGGATTTGCATTAGTGCCGGTTCGTGTTGAACCTTTAGTACCGGTTCGTGGCACGAACCGGTACTAAAGGGGTGGTGGCAGGCTGGCGTCAGGCCGGGGCCCCACGATCACCTTTAGTACCGGTTTGTGCCACGAACCGGTACTAAAGGTCCACCCTTTAGTACCGGTTCGTGGCACGAACCGGTACTAAAGGGGTCTGACCTATAGTACCGGTTTGTGACACAAACCGGCACTAAAAGTGTAGGGAAAATGTAAAACAGCTATAACTTTTGCATACGATGTCGGAAAAAAACGTATAATATATGAAAAAATTCAGCACGAAAATCCGCATCCGATGGAGACAGCCTACGGCCTATTTGGAATTATTTAGAATACTCAAATTCCAAAAGGAAAAAAGATATGGTCAAATAATTTCAGTTTTTTTTTAAAAAATTGGTTAAATCTGGTCAAACTACTTATTCAAGAAGAATTAATGTTACTACATAATTATTCAAGAATATTAGTGTTACTAAATAATTATTTCAATTTTTTGAATTTTGGTCAAATCTGGTCAAACTATGGTCAAACTGTGGTCAAACTATGGTCAAACTTATTCAAGAAATATTAGCGTTACTAAATAATTACTATTGTTTAGAATAATAGTTTCAAACTCAAACGGTAAAATGTGTGACTTCATGCTCAAGCTAAACTCCTAAGGGTTAATAGGATTAACATATTACTATTGTCAGGAAAACAACAAGTGCAGACTCGGAAACGAAGGAGAATAGAACCCGAAAGTTAGCGTGCTCGGGCTAGAGTAGTGAGAGGGATGGGTGACCGGTCGGGAAGTTAGATGATTTGGAATGAGTGATCCACACTTGAGCAGTTAAGAGAGGGGATTAGAGACTAAATCATCAAATAATTCAGAAAAATAAAAAATCGAAAAAAAACAATTTTTTTTCCAAAATAAAAAAAAATAAAAAAAACCCTTTAGTACTGGTTGGTAACACCAACCGGTACTAAAGGTCCCCCATACCGGGGCGCGAGCTCACGCCACGTGGTGGCACTTTAGCGCCGGTTCGTGCCGAACCGGTACTAAAGGGGGGGGGGGGCTTTAGTGACCACCCTTTAGTGCCGGTTATGGAACGGGCACTAAAGGCCCTTACGAACCGGCGCTAAAACTCCGTTTTCTACTACTGGTATAAGATTCTAGGTAGATGACAATCATGATGATATACATCCACAAAGAAGGATGTACACATGAAATAGTTACAAAAGGAAAGAATAAGATATCCAAACGGGAGACATAAAATATACAAATGAGATCTTTGCTTGAAAGTATAGCACATGGCTTAATGTAATCTTATCGTATATTAATGAACTCCAAACACACAACCATCAAAGACATCACAACTAGCAACAAGAGATCATTGTTGCGATTCTTTGAGAAAGGAAACAAGTATGACAAGAACGAGTCAAGAAATTCATGCCATGATGCAACCTACACAAGGTTGAATGCAAGAAGTGTATGCATGAAGTAGATACTTGTTACCAAGATAGCATTGGAATGATGTAGTAGGTAATGGTTCGAGCTTGGCTCTAATTTCCTCATAGTGCCACCACTTTCATGAATAAGCCAAGCACCCAATGATTCTCAAATGTACCTAAAACAATTTAAGTACAATATGGTCCCCAAACTTATTGGGTCCAAAGTAGTTAGCATAACTACAAAACATAGGGTAAAATCACTTAAAATATGTGCATATCGATATGAATTTGAATATCATGCACATCTTAGCTATTAAGAATTTGATGGATTTACCATATATATATTGTATCAAATAAAGCAAACAAGGCATGCGAATTTACACATAGTAAATACACATGCACAAGCCTCCCAGAATCCAGGGAGATACAAATTGGACAAATGAACACATAACCGTTAATACTTCCAATAACATCACTAGTCATTCATGTTGTCCAAAATGACTCAAAGTGACAAATCAACATATGATAGCACACAAAGTTCAACATATGAACCAAGGAAAAAACAATGAGCATATAAGATATGCATTGCACACATACTCATGGGAATATCTCACTCAAGTAGATATAGGACACTATAAACAATGAGATAACAAACTACCATAACTCCATACAAACTAATAAGATGAACTCGAACAAAATGGTGTTTCAATTTGACATTTGGTGTAGAAACCAAATAAGTACATGATCATCTATACTAACACAAGCATAACATGAGAGTTTAGAAATAAACACAATGCTTGGATAGCATATTATTAACATTCCAATTAGATAGATCATCATGCAAAGCAACAATTGGAATGGATCTATTCAAATGATTTTCCAAATATGATTTTTAAGATAACCATGGGCAAAACCGCACAAGAATACCATACTCAAACAAAGCATTGCATGCCACAGAGATATAAGATAATCTCAAATATAAATACTAAGTGGCAAACTGGTAAACCTCTATTGTTAATGTTCACACGAGAAGTGATATGTACAAAGTATATCACTCCCCCATAATGTGATAATCCATGTATTATCCATAAGAGGCAAATGAAACCCAACTAAGGATAATTAATGGATGAGGATTTAAGTTTCAAATGAACTTTACATACCACATAGTAACTAGATAATATTGCACTAACAATACTAGGTGGTATCCTACATATATACATATTTAAGGTTTGTGATATGCGTAAATCATAGCACTCCCCCATAATATGATGATCCATTAATATCTCAAAAACACCAATGAAGATTCAACTAATGAAGCAATAAATGCTCGAAACCACACACACAACTATATGATGTGCATAGCAACTTACGCATGCTAGATAACACGAATCAAGTATATTAGGACGCACAACATATACAAGCACATGCTAGTTACAAAACTTAAACACACAAGGGACTTAGTAACTTTCAATGTACACAATGCAAGTACAAGTTACCACAAAGAGGATCATTGGATTGATAGATATGATGATAATCCACTTGACTTGGCATTAACCATAACATATGGTGAAAATAGTTTTTCTTCATGAAGTAGCCAAGTCTCCAATGCCCTCCACACACCCATTGATCAAGTTTGAGCTTGATGGTCCCCAAAAAAGTTGGGTCCTAAGAAGTTAGTAACAATAGGCTTGGCAACCCAAATGGTCTTGTCCACTTTGAAACCACTTTGGGCACCCACAAATTTGGCAAACACATTGCCAACAATATCCTTCCTTAGTGAATAATGATTATTGACTATAGGAGGCTTAGATATGTTACCATTGGGGCATGATGAAGCTATGTGTCCCTTTTGACGACAACATAGCAACATTTCCTCCGTTTTCTCTTCTTTAATTCCTCAACTTGGGGAGCAATAACATGTTTCATCATGGATAGTGGCTGTTCTTCAACTTGAGATTGAGCTTGAGGCCGCTTCCCATGTAGCTTCTCATTATAAACCCTTTTCTTCAATGGGTAAGATCTCACATGATGTCCAATCTTTTTGCATTTGAAGCAAGTAATGTTGGCCGAATTCTTGTAATTCCCTTGTCCCTTCTTCTTGTTCTTGCACTTCTTCTTGTTGGAGTGAAAATTATGTCCAACATCACACTTTTCCAAGTCTTTCTTCAAACTAGTGACTTGGGCCTTGAGCTCATTAATTTCGTCTACATGGTTAGTTTCAACACTAGAAACAAGAGGACTAGTGGAAGTAGAAACTTCATGGTTAGAGCAGCAAGACAAGGTGACCAATTCATCATGAGTGGATATAATATGAGAGGTGGATGAATTGCAAGGATTAGCACATGGCAATAAAGCATTTAGAGTAGATGTGCTAATGTTCACATGAGACTCACAAGATTTTACCTCGGAGACCATAGCCTCGTGAGCTAACATTATCTTACTATGAGAGCTTAAAAGATCCTCATGAGTGCCCGAGAGCTTTGCATGACTTTCTTCCAATTTACCATAATTTCTTGTTAGCAAAGCAAGTTGAGCACATAGCTCAACATTCTCCTTCAAAATTGACGCTTCACATGAAATCGAGTTAGTAGCACAAACATCATTATCAATATGAGAGGAGCAAGTAGCACTTAGTGACTTCTCACGAGTTGATTGAAGCTCCTCATGAGACTTAGAGAGTTTTATGAGCTCTCCCTTGACACTATTGCATTCAATGAGAAGGAGCTCAAAATCGTCTTTAAGCTTACAATGAGTAACTTTAATCTCTTCTTTTGAAGACCTCAAGTAACTAAGCGTTTCATGAGCCTTAGCAAGTTCATGTTCAAGCTGTTCACTTTTAGCTTGCTCATTGAGAAATAAATCATTACGTTTTTCAAAGCAAGCAAGAACATCTTGGAACCTTTCATAAGTGTTATTTTTAGCTCTATGAAGAGTTTTCCCAATCTCATAGAGATTTTGAGTCAAGTCATCATCATCATCCTCATTACAACTATCATCATTATTACTAAGAGAAGATGATACCTCGTCATTACCTCTTGCCATGAGGCACATGTGAACAAAAGGGGTTGATGATGATTCTTTTGAAGACGAGGGTTCTTCATCAATCAAGCATGCCTCATCTTTCTTGGTTTCCTCTATATGGTTAGTCATAGAACAACTAGAGGAAACCAAGGCATTTCTATCATGGCAACATGGGAGATCAAGCATATCATCACAAATGAGCTTAACACCATCATCACAAGATATTTCTTCAGTCACCATGTCATTACCTTGTGGCATGCCACATGTTGGTGAAGTGCAAGATATTGAAGTGTGCAAGTAATCGGAGGTGGAAGTAATAGAGAGCTCTTCATGATTTAAAAATGTGGAGAACTCCTCCATCAACTCCCCAAATAGAATATTATCTTCAACAAGATTGGACCCACCATATATATCTTCAAGTTTGGTCCAAGTATCATGAGCCGACTTGCAAGTCGTGACTGCCTTAAACACTTCAAAGGTTAAAGCTTGATGAATGACAAGAGAAGTATCACAATAAAGATACATATCCTCAATAGATGGAGAATGTCCATCCTTAGCAATAGAAATTCCTATAAGAACAATTTGCAAAGCATTTGGACCCATGGCCCGAAAGTGACAAAGCATGCGAATTCTCCATAGGTGATAATTTGTGCCATCCAAATCAAAAGTGTTTTTGTGCACTAGTTCACTTGTCGACATCGTTACTCTCTAGGCGGTGAAGCCTAATAACGAGAGACCGGGCTCTGATACCAATTGAAAGGACCACGATGTCGCCTAGAGGGGGGGGGGGGGGGGGTAAATAGGCGTTTTAAAATCTTATACGGATTTGGCTATATCCTAATGCGGAAATAAACTAAGAGGATACTTTTCAAGCACAAATCCTAAATATACCAGGCTAACTAAGTGCACCAACAACTTAGGATAAACAAGATGAGAACAACGAGGATATGAGTAAGCACAAGTAAGTTACACAAACTTACTCAATGTATATCACAAGATATATAAATGAATAATACACACAACCACAAGTAAGCAATACAGGCTTACACAAATTGTATCACAATATATGTAATTGAATGATACAATGAAACTCAAGTAAGCACTACAAGCTTACACAAGTTATGTCACAAGATATGGAAATGAATGTTACAAGCTAGCAATTCACACTAAGCACACGATAGAACAATAGTAGCAAGTATGAATTGCGGACTATAAAGTGTTGGCCTAGATAATCTCTACGATATGGTAACCAACACAATATAATGAGGACAACAAGATATAGTGAATGCAAGGTCAAGAGACCAAAGTAAACCACAAGTAGTGGCTAGGGTTAGAATTAACCGAAGACACGGAGACAAGGATGTTTCCCGATGTTCACTTCCTTGGAGGGAAGCTAGTCACCGTTAGAGAGGTGGATGTTACCACGAAGGCACACCAACACCACGAAGGCTCATCCTATTCTCCTTGAGATATCACCACGAAGGCGATTCACAACCACTAGTGGTAGACCTTGAGGCGGCCTCCAAACCTTCACAAACTTTCCGGGGGACAAATCACAAGTTGATTCCTCACCGGAGCACTCCTACCGCCTAGGAGTCTCCAACCTCCAAGAGTAACAAGATCAAGGGGGAAATGCTCAAGACTTGCTCAAATCACGAATTGCTTTGGTCACAAGAGGGAGAGGGAGAGGATCTATCTTTTGATTGGAACAACTCTCAAGAACACTCACTAATCTCTCCGGGATCTAAGATTTGGTGTAGGAGAAGTGAGAGGGAGCCACTTGTGTTCTTGGGACGATTTGGGATGAAGTGCTCAACCCTCCCCCGGAGTGGGAGAGGGATATTTATACCCCCAAAGAAAATAGAGCCGTTTCTCGCAGTTGTTGACCTGCCCGGATGATCTGGACACATACCCGGATGATCCGGGCAATACCCGGATGATCCGGGCATTGCCCGGATGATCCGGGAAGGTCAATATACAATGTGGTGAAGTAGATACCCGGATGTCCGGAGACATAGCCGAATGATCCGGGCAATTCCCGGATGATCCGGGTGGGTAGCCGGATGATCCGGCTAGCGGAATAAGCTACTGTGATGAATTTGACGAATAACCCGGATGATCCGGGCAGGAACCCGGATGATATGGGAGAGGACCCGGATGATCCGGCCAAACCAAACTGCTGCAGCCTAGAAACTGAAACAGGCACAACTTTTACATCCGGACTCTGATTTTGATGATCTTGGGCTCGTTTTGAAGCTATGAAAAAAACCCAGGTCCTCACATAGAGAACCACCCAAGATGAACCAAAATGGAGGATGCAAAATATGCAAAGGTTTTATCATGTATTTGGGTAACCTATTTGGCTTTGGATTTTCTTTGGTATATAGGATATGAGTGGAATTGTGTAGAGAAGATGTTGACTTGAGCAAATCTATCACGAACCCCTTTGATCCCCTCTTAATTGTGCGGGATCCCTATAACTCAGGAATCATAAAAGATCTACACTGCATAGCTATCAAGAATCCATTCTTGAGTGTATGTGCTCCTTCGGTGTTCATCACTCCACAACACTAACGTCGAAGGAACTAATACCTTTGACTCGAGCCTTTCACTTGAGCTTGAAATTGAAGTTTATTCTTGGATCAAGTTGAATGTCAAGACATTGGTGAAGTATTCAAGTATCTCCCCCATACACAATGTGGGAAGCTTTGCTTTGTATTTATCTTCATGTGTCCATCATGTGATCATCCACAAGCTTCAAGCATGTAATCCTTCGGGATAGTTATCTTGAACTTGCCCTTGTCAACCATGATCATCAACACTTGATTCCATCCTCTCATAGACACTTGAAATCTCTCTCTCGATGCGAGCCCATGAGAATCTCCTCTCAAAAACATAGGCAACACATAGTATGGGTTAGTACACAAAGCGCAATTGACAAATTCTTACCATACCACAAGATCTCACGTGGCACATGATTTGCGCTTGTGTGTTGACCATCTTTGAATTCAATCTTCGATCTTCATCTTGGTCAACCTCAATCTTTGCTCCATGATTAATCTTGATGCACAACTACATGTATATGGCATTCATTCCGAATCCATTCAATAAGCTTCTTGCATCACCCATGGAACAAACCTTCCTATATAACTTGATGTCATTGTTTCTTCATAGGAATTGTCATTCATTATCAAGTCTCAATGCATATATAGATGTTGATGGATTTCATCCACCAATTCATCCAATATTCTTCATGCATTGCAAATGGAACTTTCCTTCAAATGTATATCTCAGTGCAAACATTAGTCCATTAGGATTGTCATTTAATTACCAAAACCACACATGGGGACTACATGTACTTTCACCATCTCCCTATCACCTTGTGTTATTTGATGCAAATATTTTAGGACAAAAAGCTTGCAACAAAATTGGCTTCCCACATACCAGTCGCGTGGGAGACCTGCACGACGCACCGATAGCATGTGGTATGCGAGCCGTCGGATTGAGTCCGGTCGGACGATGTGCTGCATAACAGACGATTTTGAGGTGATTGGTTGGCTAACAAACAACATGTCTCCTATTTTTTCTTTAGTATTACTCCTCATCTTTAAATCTGTCTAAGGTCAACCATCGAATGCCTGGAATTCCTCTCTCAAAAAAGAGCACATACAAAACTTATATACGACTCTATTTGTGTTTATAAGCTATATCTAAGTTCTGTATTATATTTGATACTCCTCTTGCCTTTGTTTGATGGCTAGATTCCTATAATTCGGGTGTGATTTGCCTCCGCTACCAATCCCCTATATATATATGTCCTGATTTGAGTATGTTATTTTTGTAATGTTTTAGTTTTCTTTCCTTTTCTTCTTACTATTTCATTAACGGGTGTTGAGCAACTTACTACTTAAAATCGGATTTCATGAGGGGTAATCATGAAATATTCTTATATTCTTTGTTGACTTGTACATCATGCTTCGTCCATGCCATGCGGTATACTAATATCATGCTTCTGGCACGCATTATGTTGCAGGTTCTTGTTTTAATCGTTTTTTATTATTTCTGAAACACGGATATGTCATACTTTAGAATCTTCCTATAAGTAGAGTATGGTCTAATACTCAAATGCTTATTATAAATTTGCACTCCAAGCTATGTTTAATAATATACTACACTTCAACAAACACGTTCATATTTAAACCCTTGTTAAAACAAGCATGGGGTTCACATGTGTGTGTCAAAGCCACGAGTCTTTCTAGACCCACTAATGAATATGAGTAAATAACCTGAAAAAAAAACTAACATGGGACGAAATACAAGCACACTTCGTGGAGCAACACAAGGGCGAACTGGTGGCAGAGTCGACATGCGAGCTGAGATATTTGCTATAGCTCGGACAATAGGAAGTCTGAATCTCAATTGACTTTTAAAACATGAATTTTTGGCAAGTTTGGACTATCATTGTCCATATATTTGAAATGTGATAACAACTAACTTTAACCGAAAAAGGGTTTCCCCCGCTTTGTATACAAAGCAACCAACCGAACCATACAAGGATAGGTGCTGGGGCGGAAGCAGCACAGGCACGCCCAAAAGAAACGACAGAGAAAGAGCAAAAGAAACAAATGCCGACAATGGCGGATCAATAAAAATGAAGAAGCCTCGCGATCGCTGCGCCCACCGGAATCTACCCCTAGGCTCCAAGACTCCGAAGCGCCGGCACCTATCAACACCTCCAAGAAGGATCGCCACGATGACGACGCTGCTGCCAAGGGTTTCCCCTGGTACACGACGAGGCGAGAGGCAAGGTAGCCCCCGACGCCCTCCCGGAAGGTCAGGTGGCACCCTCAAGCGCCACCGCGCCAGGGTCGGCCACGCCGACAGGGGTTTCCCCCGATCCCAACCCGCACCTTGGGCACTCCGGATCCATCCACCAAACCAACCTCCACCCTGGCCCAACGCGGTCATGAGGCCCCCACGCCGTCTCACCACGGCACCACGAAATGAGGGCAGTGCGGCAAAGGATCAGAGCCGGGACTAGGGCATCAGCACCGTCGGCACGCGGGAGGGCCCCACCTCCACCGTCAGCGACGGTAACCGTTCGGACGCAATAGCAGGAGCACGCCAGGCCCGGCCGAGCCCTCGTAGTCCCGTAAAGCTCCCGCCTTCGCGCTGCTGCCGGCACGCCATCGGCGCCGACGCCCCAAATCCGAGCCGCTCCTCCTCCTCACCGCGCCGCAGACAACGAGGCCACGCCGGGGGCTGGCTCGCTAGGACCCAGATGGGGCCCGCCGGGCCCAGATCTGGGCCGGGGGCGCGACGTCAGTCACCCAGCACCACCACGCCGCCCCGCCGCCAAGGAGCAGCGCCGCCACCACGTCTGCCGCCGGCCAGCCCGCCGGGTCACCGGACCGCCGCCAAGCCAAGCGACACCGCCGCTGCCCCCTGCCCCGGGCCAGGAGGACGCACACGCGGGGGAGGGAGATCCTGCCGCCGCCGGCACCCCCCGGGCCGGAGCCGGGGGCGCCCGCCGGCGACGGCAGGGGAGAGGAAGAACGGAGCGAGGCCGAGAGCAGCGGCGCGGGGGCCGCCCCGGCTGCCTCCCTAGGAGGCGGCGCGAGGGCGGAAGGAGGGGAGGGGAAGGAAGGGTGGGGGGAGGGAGGGCCGGATCCGGGCCGCGCGCCGGCGAGGGCGACCGGATCCCGCCGACGACGGGCAGGAGGAGGCGGCGGTGGCTACACTACAAGAAATATGTCAACTTATGACCACCACTATTGGTCACTGAAAGGTCACAAATTTCCATTTATGACCTTTTTGTGACCAAAAACAGAAGGTCAAAAGCTGGCCGTCGTAAACTGACTATAGCGACCTTTCTTCTGGAATGGTCAAAAATGTTTACGACCAAAATATTCCTACTGTGGCGTTTTGGTCACTAGCAACCTCCCCAGGCCACATAGGCATCCAGCATGGCAATCTAACGTGGCACAAGATTCAGCCCGGTTCAATTCGATTTTCTACATGGGCCGAGCCCAACAATTCAGCCCATTTGTGTTTTTTTACATCAATTTTTTTTGGGGTTCATGGGCCAAGCCCAACAGTGCAGCTTTTTTATTGTTGGGTCATGGCCTTTTTGTCTAAGCTATTTCATTTTCCTTTTTTTATAAATGGGTCCAGATGGGTACCAATTGTCATGTTCTTGTAACTGGGTCCCATTTTTCATGTTCTGGTAAGTGGGTCCCATCGATCAGGCTCATATTCTTCATATTTCAACCAGTATTTAAATTGCCAGACAAAAAGCACACATAAACTTCAAATAAGAGCAACCAGATCACATAATACAATGGCAATCACAATAACAAGCTCTATACGTGCCAATACATGACCATGTGTAATGCAGTCCTTTCAAGATCTACAAGTGTACTAACGAGCTCTACAAGTGTAATACAGTACTGCTTTACAAGAAAATGACAACATGCCAGACTCGTTGGACGACTGTAGTTAGATGAACAACATGACAGACTAGTTGGACGACCGTAGTCAGATGAACAACATGCCAGACTCGCTGGACGACCGAAGTCAGGGCTGGCAACAAACAAAACTTCAACATGGCTTCCTCTGTCACCCTGTTACATGAATGAGAGAAGAATAAGAAAAATTGGGGCAAATATATTGAACCGACCATTCCAGAAAATGACATTTATTTAGAATGATAACACAAATTGAGCTAGTGCCATGCTTTTTGTCCTCCAACTAGTTAAAATGAGATACCCATACATACAAGAAAACAGATACATAATATGAATATGCATGGCTCAAGTGCAAGTCGTGCAAAAAACTTTAGCAGGCTCTCTTCAATTGTTCAACTTAATTGGGTGGTTTTGATCAAATATTATCAATGCAACACTTGGCATCACTAAACTACAAGTCCAAAGCATCATAAGCACTAGACAGAAATCACCATGGCCAGAACATAACTTAGCAGAAGGGGTGTGTGGTCATGGACACACGCAGAGCAAGATAATAGAGCAAGAGAGAGCAAAAGAGAGGAGTGGTTGCTTACCAGCTATGCTATGCTAGAACAGAAAAAGAGTTACTGGAGTGGGAGGCCTGCGAGTGGAAGAAGAAACATTGCATGGTGGCGTGTCTCTGTCTTGCACCTGCGCATGTTAGAAAGTGCACCCATCAGGGAACCAAGCATAGGTCGGATGGGTGCAAGCTAGGGAGAACTTGGACTACAGCAACACGCCCATGCATGATGTGACCCTCTTCTACCACCAGGGTCACGATGTTGCCAGGGTACTCTCTATGGTTAGGTATACTCTTAGGGACGTGGGTCACGGCCCTGCCAGGTCCACTGCGATGCAGAGGTCGTTGGATCTACGGGATCCCATGGCCACCGCTGCCGGGGATTTCTTGGTTCAAGGTAGTTGTGGCCGGAGCCGAGGAATCAATCTCCACAAGAGACCTCCTCGGGATCACCTCCGCCGACAATCGTGAGTTCCATTTTAAGTTGGATAAGCGGCTCCCAGACAGCAGCCTGACCTTTCTACTCGTAAGGGGGAGGAGAAGGAGGGCCGGGTTAGGGCGCCTTCAAGGACCCGCACCAAGACCATTGCCTTTCGACCATGAGCTTGACGCAGGTGTCGCCACCGACAGAGATCTCATGCACGGGCCGCCGAGGTCGAACATGAAGGTTAAGAGGATGCACATCACCGACTGGATATGCACACATTGGCGGAGGCAACCACTAGAGTGGCCAGACGCAGTCGCCAACGCCATGCTATTGGCGTCTCAGCAAGCATCCTTTACCGCCTGGTGTGGTGCTTGATGGGCTAGAGAGAGATGGGATTTTTTTCTTCTCTTTTTTCCTTGGTGTTGCATAGCTGATGTGGCATCATCCAGTCAACAATTAGTCAAAACTACTTTAGTTGGTCAAAATTAGAGCGGGGTTGATTTCTGAACCAGGTAGTCAGTTTGGGGTGTGGTGTACCGGTTTTGAAGATGAAGCTTGAATCTTAAACCGAGTAGCAAGTTGAGAGTTGTAATGCGGAGTCTTCTCCATATTTGACTGCTCACCTTCTCTAAACAGCTTTGACGAGGGGTGGGGGTTGACTCAAACTCTCGGCCAAAAGGCATTTGTGGACCACCTGCATGTAGAGGGTGTGTTTATATTTTGCGTGTATTTTAGAACTTTCTATCTTTTTACTTTTGGCTTAGATCTTTAAGAGAAACACGTCAATGGTCTGGAGAAACAGCCAATCGCGAGTGAAAGCCATGCATCATCGTTTGGTGAAAAAGAAGATAAAATGGGTAAAGGGGAGGAAGCATGTACGGATGGACAGATGGATCATATAAGTACAAGGTCATATAGGGCCATGGCGTGGAGGAAAGCATCGAGGATGATGTTGCTTTCAATCTCCTTGGCAATGACAGAACCATTAATTGGCTTAATTTTCTACTCATGTGTGCTTATATCAAGGATCGAATCGAGAACCAAGGAAAGCGCCATCCCTATATATGCTGGCTGAATTGATCGGCGGGAGAAATAGCAGCAGCAAGTTGCTGCGCTGGTACATGGAGGACTTGTTGGAGACGGTTTTGGTGGAGATGAAGAGCTAGCCAAAGGGCGCATAGATGAATGGACGGTGCAGTTGTGATGGATTGGATAGAGCAACTGAGCAAGGTAAGCTCATCCACATCATCGAATTCAATGATCCATTTATCCATGCTGTAGCGAAGCTAGCAGACCAAAAAAGACCCACGCGCGTGCGTGTGTGCAGGTTAATATGCTGCGACTCTCGGCCAGGGAAGAAGACCAGGCATGTGACTGTGATCGATACAGTACTTGTGGGCGCTAGAGCTAGTGCAAAAGCAACTAATGGCTGTGGAGTTCTGTTGTGGGACGAGCTTAGATTCGTAGTATGAGCTAGTGGAGGAGATCCAACAGTCACTGACCTACCGTTGCCGTCCACACAATCTTTCTTTTCTTCTCTTATTTGACACCAAAACACGGCAGAAATGTTAATAAAACTGCCACCAGTATGAACCTTGAATCATATAAGAAACATAACCGTGAAATATTATTCAGGCTTGCCGATTTTCTATTATAAAGAACGATGAACAATCTCCAAGTTTTCACAAACCCTTCCAGCAGATAGATAATTTCTGCTACTTATTTCCATGAGCGCAACGATTACCATGAGCTTCCCGCCACTCTCGCCTTCTTCCACCTGTGCCTGTCCTCCTCCTCTCTCGCAGGAGCATGCTTAATCTTCTAATCGTCCACCATCTCCTTCTTTGTTCCCCCGATTTCAAACTCCCCTTCAACGGGAAGATACAATCGGTTACCGTTGTCCTTGCCACGTCCTTCCTCCACCTCCTCCTGGATTCTCCAGGCTACCTCCGCCAAGTACTCTGCGGTGACATGGGTGGCGCAGCCTTGCAGCGGCCCACACGTTCCTCCGTCGTCTTCCTCCTCGTCGGCAATGGCTTCGGAGCAGTACATTGCCATCATCTCCTTCTCCTTCTCCTCGAAGAACCTGATGACCGCCTCGTCCCTCTCCTCTAGCGGCCGGTCGGCAAGGGCCGCCCACAACTCCGTGGCCTTGAAACAGACCGACGCAGGGAGAACGGGGTCTGGGTGAAAGATGGCCGTGGAAAGACCCAGATCGTCGACGTCCAGGTAAGGAGAGGTCGTGGACAGATCCACGTTCTCGAAGGACGGGTGAGGTGCGGCCATGTCGACGGCGGCGGCGGGGAGGGGATGGGGTGAAGGTTGCGATTGAGCCTCTACTATTTACAGGCCAGTGGTAAATACTGCGATGCCTGCCTCGAGGCCCAGGCCGATCGAGTGGAGATCGAAATATTTTTGAACAAAATGATACCAACAGGTTGAGTACACTGCACACAGTTCGAGCGAGAAGTTCTTGCTCACCGATTCGTCCGATTCGGATGACTCGGATGTTGAGACCATGCTTGCCAACTTTCGGCAGCAGACATTAGTCATGGCACTTGCCGTGAAGGAGCACGAAGACGAGAACCGGAAGAGAGGGCGAGGATCGACCGTCGGGCGCCTTTGCATTCCTCGGAATCGTCATCTTGGGAACAAGATGGTGATGCAAGACCACTTCGCGGGGAATCCTACATATCCACCACACCTCTTCCGGAGAAGGTACCGAATGCGCCGATCTCTTTTTGTGAAACTTGTTCAGGCTTGCGAGGCAAATTGCCGGTATTTTACTCAAAGAAGAAATGCTGCGGGCTTAAATGGATTTAGTGCATATCAAAAAATCTCCGCAGGTATGCGGGTGATTGCATATGGCGTTCCGGCTGACTATGCCGATGAGTACCTTCGCATTAGTGAAGATACTACAATTGAGTCCGTGCGTAGATTTGCAAAGTGATCGTCTGTGTCTTTGGTCTTGAGTATCTTCGGACACCCAACGAGGATGACACAAAGAAGTTGATGGCATCTAATGAGAGGAGAGGTTGGCCGGGCATGCTAGGTATCATTGATTGTATGCATTGGACATGAAAAAATTGCCCGAAGGCATGGCAAGGAATGTATTGTGGCAAGTCTCGTGATGCAACAATTGTGCTAGAGGCCGTAGCATCCAAGGATTTATGGATTTGGCATTGCTTCTTTGGTATGCCGGGCAGTCCCAATGACATCAATGTGTTGCAACGGTCTTATTTGTTTGCTAGGCTTGCTAGAGGTGATGCTCCTACTTGCAACTATACTATCAATGGGCATGAATACACAAAAGGATACTCTCTTGCAGATGGTATATACCCTCCTTGGTGCATATTTGTCAAGAGCATCAAAGAACCCACAACTAAAAAACATTGTGAATTTTGCAAGGGTGCAAGAGGCAGCCCGAGAAGACATTGAAAGAGCATTTGGTGTTTTGCAATGTAGGTTTGCCATTGTCCGTGGTCCTGCTCGTTTTTGGGATAAGAAAACATTGAAAATATCATGACATGTTGTGTTATCCTTCACAATATAATTCTTGAAGATGAGAGAGGAATGAACTTGGAATTCTTCTACAACAATGTGGGTAGCCGTGTCAAACCAGCTAGAGACCCTAACCGCATTAGAGCTTTTCTTCAGACATGCAAGGAGATTGAAAATGCAGACACATATTTTCAACTTCAGGAGGATCTCATTGAGCACCATTGGCAAAGGGCTGGACAGTGACTCCTTTTTGCATTCATTTGTGTTTGTACTCATCACAAGTTTTGTATTGCATTATTTAAGATTGTTGTACTGTGGATGATTGTTGTATTGTGTTGAATTTGAATAATTGTTTAGTTTGCTTCCGTTTGTTGTATTATGCTGGATTTGATATATTTTTGCGGGTTGATTAGATGCGGAAAGCAGCGGTGCAAGAGCAGACACCGCAAGCTGACCCGTATAAAAGCATATTCGGCGAATATACTTTTATACTGGTCCGTTTGGGGGGTCTGCATCTGCGGCCGTCCTTGCCGGCCTGCAAAAGCCGTTTTCCGCGAACTGCAAACGCGTTTTGCGGGGTCTGCTAGAGTTGCTTTAAGTGTCGTCCATCGTGGGTAGGCTACATATGCGTGCATGCACTGGTAAAACAAGAGCGATGATGACATCATGAAGATCTTACAAGTTTGAACTATGAAAAAAATAGCGCCCTATATAAAATATGGTTGCCCCTTAAATTACACTATTAACGTGTTATAGCGTGCTATTAGCAAGACGTTGTAAACTGATTTATTTAACGAGACAATTATATAGATATCTTCACTCGCAAACCATGGATCCAATTTACCGTCCATCTCCATTGTTGGCTTTTCTTCTGATGGACCCTGAAAACAAGACCTAGCACTAGTATATTTCCATGACCTCTTTTTTTCAACTTCAAAGTTTTTTCGGGAAAAACCTCTAATCTATTCATCCACCAGAAAGGTAGCACAAAGAACATCTAAAAAGTAAAAAATTACATTCAAATCTGAATCTACATGCATTGGAGCAAGCCAAAGGTTCAACCCCTCATCGCCCCTCCCCATGAGAGTTAGGCAAAACTTGTTGTAATACTCCCTTCATTTTTATATACAAGGCCACAATAGAATATAGGTTTTGCATCTATACAAGGCCACCAACAATAATCGAGGCAAAATTAATGAGATTTTCTCGTACTAGCAACTTGTTTAATAGTTGCATGTATGCAGTCAGCTACTTCCTCCACTCAGTTTTCTTGCGTGCATGTGTGGTATTAATGATCCAAGTAAACGAAAAGAAAAGCAGACTTTCAAAGCGGACATTGAATTTTATATTGATACCTGTAATTTGAGTTTGTGGCCTTGTATATAAAAATGGAGTGAGTAGTATATACGGGAAGTCGTCGTGCTAAGGCCCCACAAGACCAACACACCTGAGCAACAACCGCGGTTGACAAAGAGACAAGTAGAACGAGAGAGTCCAACATGTAAACACACAAACACTAACAAACAAATGTGGGATGCCCAGATCCAAGCGAAACCACCGAAGACAAACGCCAACCGAATCCCACGAGATCCGTCAGAGACAAATCTACACACACCCTTCAACAATGCTAGAAACACTGTGGGGGTGGGGATTTGGTGGGGGAGATTTTTATTACGTCTTCAGGGAGCCGTCGTCGCGTTGCCTTCTTGAACAGGACACAAACCCTAACGAAACTCTCGAAACAGGCTTTCGCCCCTCTTTATAAATAAACAACCGAACAAATACACATCCAAACGATACAAGATGTTGAGGTGACCCTCATAGAATGTCGATCCCAGAATTCCCGGATCACACAAGGAGCACGCGACTATGCCACAGAAGGAAAAATACAGGAATTAAGGACCAGATACAACCCTAACAAAACTAAGAAAACAATAATCTGAAAACATAGCCCTCCCATCGAGAAGGGTCAGGATCTACTGTGACTCCATGGCCTCAAGGCCACAAGAGAAGAGGCAGACCGGCGACAGCACCGACCGAAGGGAGGGGAAACCCTATTGCAACAAGAGCAATAATTCAATCTTTTATATGTGATTTTATGACAACATATATTGATGACGTGTCAATATGCTAGATTTGGTTCAGATTTCAAAAATATTTTAAAATATACTACGGGATCCGGTGCACCCGTAACATGAAAAGAGTGGGTGCAACAGATACATTCCCATAGAGTAGTTACACGAAAATGTCCTATTTGTTTTGTTTTTAAATTTTGAGAATGACGAATACGGACAGCAGTACACAGCCCAGAGCCCACAACAGTCTGCCCGGCCCACACCGGCCTAGCACGCACGCACGCGGTGGATACGAAACCTCAAAGCCCTCACGCCTCCTCCACCTCCACTCGACACGCAGCAGCCACCTCCGGGAGCTGCTGCCGCCGCCACCGCGATGAGGCTGAAGAAGCGGTCACGACACCGCAATGTGGTCAAGTTCTACTCCACCTGCTTCGGCTTCCGCGAGCCCCACAAGGTGCTCGTCGACGGCACCTTCGTGCACCACCTCCTGTTTCTGTTTTTTTACAGTATTGAAAACTCTATGAAATTGCATTGGCCGTTGATGCAATTTGGAATTGAATCACCTTTTCTGTCAGACTCCCTCCATTCCAAAATAAGTGTCTTGAGCTTAGTACAAATTTGTACTAGAGCTAGTACAAAGTTAAGACACTTATTTTGGGACGGAGGGAGTATTAGATACATGATAGAATTAGACCCAATCTGGGTTTGGGCTGTCTGAAAACCTAGATGCAATTTGAACCTTCCAGCGCTTATCCTGTAAATTGGCACTGTTTTGTTTGCTTCCAATATTCTCAACTGCAATTGAAAATGTATTCTCAACTACGAAACTTCATGGTCGAACTGAAAATCGTGTACCGGAGTTATATCACATTGGTTTTGTTCGTTCAGTTTGTATGAAGTAATACTACTACGTTCACTCATTCCGGAAGGATAGCTTTACAGGAGTTTGAAACACGGATTGTTCAATGGACTTATTTTGATTTTATTTACTTATTTTCACTGAGAGACTTCTGTTGATGTGTTGAGTGTATTTATACTACTACTAATACATTCAGTGAGGATAGTTTTGCGGTATCATGACTAGTGGAGGGAGACAGGATTTTCAACACCCGGCTGCCCCTATACCCTCTATGAACAGTAAATCCAAAACAAATTCAAAAAAAATCTGAAACTTTGGGACATCGAACATGTTGAAACTTTTGATGATCTTGCAAAGTTTTAGCTAAAATAACATTCGAAGAGCACTAAAAAAACAAAATCATTGTTCAAAGTTTATGTACATTTTTGAGGTGTGATTTTATTTTTTTTTGTGAGGGCTCCGCAAAGGTTATTTGTTGCTAAAATTTTGCAAGAACATCAAACCTTTGATAATATTTGATCCATGAAAGTTTCAGTTTTTTTATTTATCTTTTTTTATGAATTTATTGTTCATGAGGGTGTAGGGGCACCCGGGAGCTATAGAAATTTCTCCTAGTGGAGGCGTTGATTGTTTTTTCTCTGGAATTTTATTTGTCTTCAGTTGCGAGCATGACAAAGTCGTCAGTACAGTGGATTGTATCCTGTCCCTGGTTGGTGATAAGAATCAAGAGCACTACTTTGTCGCCACCCAGGATTCTGGTCTTCGGGCAAAGCTACAAGAGGTATGAAGATTTGCTATGCTTTTGTAGAATTGTACTTTTACCATGTTATCACCTGAATATTATTTGTGAAAGAAGTTGCTCACGGACATCAATATAACCGACAAGAATCCTATCATCTATTTAATGGAAACAACAGAAACAAATCTATTTTTCCATCTTATCTTATAAAGATTTTTGTGCAGCAATGTGTTCATGCATGTTTTACTTTGCTATATGTTCCTTGTGTTCCTGTGATATACGATCTGAAGAACTCCCTGTTTATTGAGCAACCATCCGTGCATTGACGCAAGTTTGCTCAGTTGGACAACGAGAACCGTATCCATATGCAAAAATCAGAATTTAAGAAGCTTCTGAAGGCGTCATCAGAAGGAAAGGCATTTGTCGATGGAAGCTTACCTGGAGCGGCAGAGAAGTGCAAGTTTAAAAGGAACAGAGCAAAGGTTATATTTACATTTACTGTTTCTCAGGATAATCCATTGTTTGGATCTTGTGGGTGTAATTGATCACAACTGAATCTCTACCTTCTTTTACGGAATGTTAATGTGTGTCGTTTTGCAGGGTCCAAACCAACTCTCATGCAAGAAAAAGAAACCAAAGCCCCAACCATCAGCTGCTCAAAATCAGGTAATTTTCACTACATAGCATTATCAGTTGACATCCTGCACTCACCGCATTCATCCATTCTTTTATTTATTGTCGAAGTGGCAATTCAACGGTTTTAATTTCGATTTCTTCTAGAAAATTCCAAGGAGCGTTGTCTCGACACTGAAGAGATGGGTGGACATGCCAACCAATGGCATGGTGACCCTTGAAGCTCCTGATGAACCTACCCATGTCATCACTCCTTCGTCGTACTACATCTGCAAAAACGACGGCAGGATGGTAATAGAAAAGTCTTCTTTCAAAGACTTCATATCAGCTACATCCTTTGTTGAAAAGGACGTTGTTCTAATCACTTTCAAAGAGCGCCATGACCGTTCTGTGTCCATCATCATTCAACGCAATCTGTAGATTCCGTCGGAACCAGCACCTAAAATGGAAGCAAACAGTATATCTCCTAGGATGTTCAGCGCTCATTTCAAGATGATGCCTCATCATCATTCAACGCAATCTGTAGATTCCGTCGGAACCAGCACCTAAAATGGAAGCAAACAGTATATCTCCTAGGATGTTCAGCGCTCATTTCAAGATGATGCCTCCCAGGAGCAAAACACTGGTTAAAATAAGTTTCTAGTTAGGATGGTAGAGTAATGTAACTATTATGGACCATGTGCTTGCTTGAACTATCGGAATGATCTTTTGGAACTTATGTAGCTCTTACGGACCCTCTACTCGTTGTTTCAACCATCGGAATGATCCTTTGCAACAAATGCTGTTTGAACTATCAGAATGATTCATTGGAAAAAATGTAGTTCTAATCCTTCGAAAAGTTCACAATTCAAAAAACCAAAAAACAGAAAGAATCATTTTCAAAAATCAAATGAAACAAGAATCAGTTTTTGATCCAAAACCTATAGCAATGTGTCAAGACCCCGACTCAATGGCACACCGATCTAGCATGTAACACCTCATATCACTTTGCGGCCTCACGCACGGTATTCCCACGGGTGTCGCCTTACCAGGCCCGGGACCGTTTGCGCCTTTTCGCGCACGTATATGATAGTGTCTCTAGCATCCATATGACAAGGAGCCCAGGCTGACATGGCTAGTCGTGAACCCAAAGTGGCACTAATTTACAGGGACAGGCATACATAACCCAACAACGAACGTGTCGGTCATCAGCGAGTGAATCCAGGCTGTAGCAATTGGGCTAGCAGGACTCCGTAAACCGGGCTGTAACAGGCTAACAGGACTCCGGTAGACACCGCGTGACATTTCCCCGAAGGGACAGACACAGGAACGAAGAAGGACACATGCCGACCAGCCTAAGTGTTCCGGAGCAGTAGCAAGCTACCAAGGCTCAGTGGAAGCACTAGGGGACATTTTCCGGTAAGAGAGGCTACCAAGGATAAACAACTAGATAGTCAGATCCCACACATACCAAGCATTTCAATATCATACACACAATATGCTCGATATGTGCAAATACAACATGGCATCACAACATGACTCTACAACTCAAGTATTTTATTCAATAGGCTCCCAGGAGCCAAGTATTACAAACATAGGTCTCATGACCCAACATTCAGAGCATACAAGTCAAAGCACAAGCGGAAGCTTAACATGTCTGAGTACAGACATCTACAAATGAAAAAGGCTGGAAAGCCTGACTGTCGGTGTCAAAACTGGCGGATCTCGGATAGGGGGTCCCGAACTGTGCGTCTAGGCGGATGGTAACAGGAGACAAGGGACACAATGTTTTTCCCAGGTTCGGGCCCTCTCGATGGAGGTAAAACCCTACTCCTGCTTGATTGATATTGATGATATGGGTAGTACAAGAGTAGATCTACCACGAGATCAAGGAGGCTAAACCCTAGAAGCTAGCCTATGGTATGATTGTTGTAATGGTTGTTCGTCCTACGGACTAAAACCCTCCGGTTTATATAGACACCGGAGAGGGCTAGGGTTACACAGAGTCGGTTACAATGGTAGGAGATCTACATGTCCGTATCGCCAAGCTTGCCTTCCACGCCAAGGAAAGTCCCATCCGGACACGGGACGAAGTCTTCAATCTTGTATCTTCATAGTCTTGGAGTCCGGCCGATGATGATAGTCCGGCTATCCGGACACCCCCTAGTCCAGGACTCCCTCAGTAGCTCCTGAACTAGGCTTCAATGACGATGAGTCCGGCGCGCATATTGTTCGGCATTGCAAGGCGGGTTCCTCCTCCGAATTAATCATAGAAGATTGTGAACACCAGGATAGTGTCCGGCTCTGCAAAATAAATTCCACATACCACCGCAGAGAGAATAATATGTACACAAGTTCGATCTGCTGACGTATTTCGTGGCATGACATCACGCCACTACCAAGCCTTTACTTGAATTGTTTTTACTATACCACCTCAGCGCATTTAGCGAAGCGGTTTCCTTGGCACGTCTTGTCGAAGCAGAGATCGTGTTCCCCTTATTCCAGGATTCCCATCAATACGGACGTGGGTAACCCAACCGCGTCATTGATTGTGGCGCTTGGGAGATAAGCGAGTTTTACCAGGCCGGTGGGGACGCATAGTCTTCGTCCGCCCATATATAAGGGGATAAGAATCCACCTTTTTTACCTACGCCTTCTTCCTCCTTTGCTTATCCATCTCCGCGCACTCGAGCTCCAGTGCCCATGTCCGCACATCTCGTCTCAACCTTCTCCAGCCATGTCCGGAGCGGGAGGCAAGTGGATGGCCTCCTCCGTTACGGAGGGGCACATCGAGAAACTGCGCGGCGCCGGATACCTGTCCAGCGACATCGCGCACCGGCTGCCCGACGAGGGGCAGCTCATCCCCACCCCCAGGTCCCATGAGAGGGTCGTATTTCTTCCCCACTTCCTCCGCGGACTGGGCTTCCCACTTCATCCCTTCGTCCGGGGGCTCATGTACTACTACGGCCTGGGCTTCCACGATCTGGCGCCAAACTTCATCCTCAACATCTCGGCGTTTATCGTCGTGTGCGAGGCCTTCCTCTGCATCCAGCCCCACTTCGGCTTGTGGCTAAAGACCTTCAACGTCAAGCCGAAGGTCGTGAAGGGCAGCCAAGCGGAGTGCGGAGGCGCCATGGTGGGCAAAATGCCCCACGTCACTTGGCTCGAGGGCGCCTTCGTGGAAACCATCAAAGGGTGGTAATCGGGGTGGTTCTACATCACCGAGCCGCGCGACCCTAAATGGGCAGCGGCCCCCGAGTTCAGATCTGGTTCCCCCATGCAGCTCACCTCCTGGAAAGAGAAGGGCTTGTTATGGGGCAGTTCGGAGGAGCTGACCGGACTCTAGTCCCGTCTTCAGACCTTGGTGAACAAGAAGCTTAAGCTTGTCAACGTGATCCAGGTCATGCTCGTCCGCCGGATTCTCCCGTGCCAACAACGGGCTTTCAATTTGTGGGAGTTTGATCCGGCACAGCACCGGACCCTTAGCGGGCTCTTCGACACAATGTACGAAGCTGCCTGGAGGGTGCTGTTCAAGGGCGGAGAAGCCCCCGCATCCGCGACTGAAGATCGCGGATTCAGCACACAACGCCCGGCCGGTGCGGTAAGCTATGCTATCCTTTATGGGACATTCATTTCTTTCATAGTTTGACTCTATGCGGGATTTAAAATTCCCAATGCCCTTAACAGGACTGGCAGAGGACGTCCGGACAGGTTAACTGTCCGGCTCCCCTCCCAGAAGACCCAGCGGATACCCGTTTAACGGGGGTGCTAGTCCCGGCACTTTATGTGGTGCCGGAGAAGATGGCCACGGGAACCCGAAGGAGTTCCCGGTGCCAGGTGGTATCGGACTCATCGTCCGATGGCTCCGAGGCAGACTCCTCCCCCGAAGACGAGGAGGAGAAAGAGGACTCTCCCCCAGAAGGGGGAGAGAGGAAGAGGAAGGCTTCCCCAACGGGGGAGGCCCAAGGGTCCAAGAAGGGAAGGACCCTTCCTCCGGACTGCTCTGCCAACGCCGGCGACGGCGACGGGGAGTGGCCCTCAAGGGCCAAGCCCCCGGCAAGATCGTAAGTATCCGGACTCCTGAATGATTTATAGTTTCTCTTTGTGCCACGTAGTGTCCTTCTAATGCCGCATACTGCCTGTAGTCCGGTCGAGGATGATCTTCCCACTTCATCGAGTGGGTCCTTGGCTCCATCGGATGTGGATTTCATTCCGACCGCCTCGACTCCCCGTGACGCTGACGACGTCGAGGTGGGATCCCAGGGGGGACCCATCAGGAGGAGGCTCCGGAGGCGCCACAAGGCAGCCTCCCGGACTTTGCACCGGACTCCGGACCGGAACCTGTAGTGGTTCCGGAGTCCGGCAGACAGCCCCTTCGTAAGAAGGGCAAGACCGTGACGCCGGCAGCCTCCGTCCAACCAGAGGCGCCGGACAACTTGTTGGAGGCGCTCAACGACGCTTCCATCGAGGAAGAACACCGCACTATCATGAGTGCGGTGATTCAGAAGGTTCAGCTCACCAAGAGCGGGCTGACCGAAGCCTGCAGCAGCCTTCTAACAGGCTTTGAGGTAAGAAGTTTTTAAAATATTTAAGGTAATACCGCATAGACAGTAGCCCCTGATGCTCAGTTCAGTGTTCGGAAAGAAAAGCCGGGCTGAGGATCTAAAAAGGTATACGCAGGAGTTCTAGAAATTATGTCAATATGGGTTTGCAGGCTGCGCTGCTGACCTCCGCCGCACTGACTGCGGAGGTCGATGCTTTGAAGCAGAACCTCGAGCGATCCGAGAACGAGCTCGGCCTTGCCAAGAAGCAGCTCGAGGATAGAGAAGGTGAGTAACACCATATTAAATTTGTACCTTACAGAAAAGGATTTTGGTTGCAATAGAAATAACAAGGATAACGTGGGTACTGCAGGGGCCACGAACGAGGTGGCGACCCTGAAGGAGGCCGTGTCCGCGGCCGAACGTAATGCGGCCGCGGAACGAGCGGAGCGGGAGAAGCAGGAGGCGCGGGTGGCGGAGGTGCGGCAAGAGCTCCAGACTCTCGTGGAAAATCATGAGAGTTTGGAGCGCGACTCGAAGACTCGAGAGTCCGAGCTTGCCTCGGCCCTTGAGAGTGCCAAAGCCGCTAAGGCCGAGGCCCATAAGGCCCTCTAGGAGATTGAGGCGGTGAAGAAAATAGCGGCGGGTAAGGCATTTTTCATGCAAAGCAAGCATGTGAATGTGAATTACCTGTTACTTACCCGAATTCGGAGCTCTCCAGGAGCGTTTGCAGATCTGCCTCGCAGCGTGTCCGATGCCGCCGCATTCTACCGGGCCGAGGAGGGGAGCTCAATGGAGAAGGTCTTTTGGTCTCAGTATGCTGAGGCCGGACATCCGGTGCCCCTTAGCGACCAGCTGAAGAAGCTGGTCGAGCTGCACAAGGTAGCCGAGCAGGCCATGAAGGGCCTCATAGTCCGGCTGTAGCCTGAAGAGGCCATGCCTGGGAGCTACTTCGGCATGGTGCGGTGGCTGGTGGATGTGTGTCCCTAGGTGGAAGTCATCAAGCGCTCCGCCTGCATTGAAAGTGCCCGTCGGGCCCTTGCCCGCGCAAAGGTGCACTGGGGCAGGCTGGATGCTGAGAAGCTTCTGACGGACGCGCCGCCGGCGGGCAAGGAGTATCGCACGCCCGAAATGTATTATAAGAGTGTCCTGAAGGGTGCTCGCAAGATTGCGGATGAGTGCAACAAGGATGTAATATTTGAGTAGACTCGCAATGTATTATCTTGTGCGCTGAAAACTTTGTTCATATGCGCTAAGCAACGCATATTAATTTAAAATATTACCTTCTGTGCAGCCGTTTATCAAATCTGAGAGATGGCAAGTCGTCGGCTTCAGCCCCCATGCCACGAGTGCTGGGGTGTTCGGGATAAACTTGAGCGCTCTTGTTCCCATTTTTGGGTCCATCTAGGGAGGCGCTCAACACAACGAACAAGGCAACCGGACTTATAATGCTTGAACACTCTCACTTAGCCATAGAATTCTATAATTTTAAATTTTGGCGAAGCCCCTAGTGTTCGGAAGACCGAGTTCGGGGAGCTATCCACGCCTGGGCCGGACACAGCCGGTTCCTCGCTCTAAGCGGCATAAGTCTTTAGGGACTCGAAAAGACCTCTCGAACAGCGACTAGCTCTTGCCTTATCATGACGGTCAGTTTTAGCATTCTCCACTGAGGCGCTCGCCCAGCTCAACCGGGGCACAATTGCATTGGTTCTTCCAGTGCTACCTTAGCTGATAGAACGGAACGTAAGGTACCAAAACATGGGAGCCGGGCAAACCCAACTATTGACCCAAGACATGATTCGGAGCCGATGCATATAGTGCTATAAGTTCGGGGTGCCGCACTTGTGAAAGTGTTCGGACTTATCACACCATAATGCGGGGAACATAAGCCCCTGGTGTATTCGGCCGTACCAAAGTGTACGGATGCAAAACGTCATAAATGAACATATATGTAAAAAAGGAATGCAATTATAGGCGAAGAGTAATGCATTGTTTATTCAAGGAATTTTGCCATGAGTGCAGAACGATACAAATAGTGCGGTAAGCTAGGGATTGGACTATTAGACATATCCCCCTCCAGGGGTAGGCTGCGGAATGGTGTATTTAACAAATTTAATGCTCATAATGGAGACCACCTGAGTGTTCGTCATAGCCTTTGTCCTTCCCTGGCTGTTGCATCGTGAGTTCGGCAGATTCACCGCCGGACAGGGTCTCTAGTGAACGGAGTCCTGTGGATAAATAGAAAAAAAAGGAAAAGAAAAAGAGCGACACACTTGGGAGCCCCTAGTGTGGTTGAGCCGCACTCTGGGCCTGTCGTGGTCGTGCCCCTCCCCCTATGCCCATGGTATCTCTAGAGCGTAATGATGTACGTGAAGAGCTGGTCTTGCAATCATGCAAGGGCTGGGGTTGGGGCCGCGTTGCTACGCGTGCTTGGAACATGCCAGGTGGTCTTGATGTATGTTACTCCAGGCGCGTTTGTCCATGTCCGGTCGTTTAACGGCCGGACTCGAAAATTGCCTTAAGAGACTGCTCTGTACTTCTGCCGTGAGAGCCGCTGTGTGTTCCTCCGTTCGGAGGGAGCGTTCAGTGTTTCCGTTGACCGTGATGACTCCACCAGGGCCTGGCATCTTGAGCTTAAGGTATGCATAGTGCGGCACCGCGTTGAACTTTGCAAACGCGGTTCGTCCGAGCAGAGCGTCATAGCCACTGCGGAACGGGACTATGTCGAAGATTAACTCCTCGCTTCGGAAATTATCCGAGGATCCGAAAACTACTTCCAGTGTGACTGAGCCTGTACAATTGGCCTCAACACCTGGTATGACGCCTTTGAAGGTCGTCTTTGTAGGTTTAATCCTTGAGGGGTCTATGCCCATCTTGCGCATTGTATCCTGATAAAGCAGGTTCAGACTGCTGTCGCCGTCCATCAGGACTCTAGTGAGGTGAAATCCATCGACGATTGGGTCTAAAACCAATGCGGAGAATCCGCCATGGCAGATACTGGTGGGGTAGTCCCTTCGATCGAAAGTGATCGGGCAAGAGGACCATGGATTGAACTTCGGGGCGACTGGCTCCATCGCATATATGTCCCTAAGTGCACGCTTCCGCTCCCTCTTGGGTATATGGGTTGCGTATATCATGTTTACCGTCCGCACTTGTGGGGGGAAACCCTCTGTCCTCTACTGTTCGGCGGCCGGGTCTCTTCCTCGTCATCGCTATGCAGCCCCTTGTCGTTGTTTTCAGCAATTAACTTGCCTGCCTGCTTGAATACCCAACAATCCCTGTTAGTGTGATTAGCTGGCTTTTCAGGGGTGCCATGTATCTGGCAAGAGCGGACGAGTATTCGGTCCAGATTGGACGGGCCCGGAGTGGTTCTTTTGAATGGCTTCTTTCGCTGACCGGGTTTAGAGCCTCTGAATCCGGCGTTGACTGCCGTATCCTCAGTGTTATCACCGTTAACGCGGCGTTTGTTTTTGTTTCGATGCGACCTGCCACTGCGGTCCTTAGTATCCGGACTGCCAGAATTTTTGCTGAGGTTGTTACTACGGGCTAGCCAGCTGTCCTCCCCCGCACAGAAGCGGGTCATGAGTGATGTGAGGGCTGCCATGGATTTTGGCTTTTCCTGTCCTAGGTGCCGGGCCAGCCACTCGTCGCGGATGTTATGTTTGAAGGCTGCGAGGGCCTCTGCATCCGGACAGTCGACGATTTGATTTTTCTTTGTTAAGAACCGTGTCCAGAACTGTCTGGCCAATTCGTCTGGCTGCTGAATTATGTGGCTTAGGTCATCGGCGTCTGGTGGTCGCACGTATGTGCCCTGGAAGTTGTCGAGAAATGCGGCTTCCAGGTCCTCCCAACACCCAATTGACTCTGCTGGCAAGCTGTTAAGCCAATGCCGAGCTGGTCCTTTAAGTTTGAGCAGGAGATACTTGATGGCGTGGAGATCGTCACCGCGGGCCATATGGATATGAAGGAGATAATATTCGATCCAAACCGCGGGGTCTGTTGTGCCATCGTAGGATTCAATGTTCACGGGTTTAAACCCTTCGGGGATTTGATGATCCATTACTTCATCTGTGAAGCATAGTGGGTGTGCGGCGCCTCTATACTGGGCAATATCACGACGTAGCTCAAGAGAGCTTTGTCTGCTGTGTTCGGCCCGGCCGGAGTTGCTGTATCCGGCGCGACGGTAATCGTCGTGGATTGAGGGGCGCCCACATGATCCGTAGATAGATCTTGATTGTCTTGCCTTTTCCTCCAATATGTCTCGCAAGTCTGGCGCATTCCCTCGTGGCGTCGTACTTTTCGAGCGATGTCGGGGTACGGTCCTGATGGAGGGCCTAGATGCCTCTCTGTCGCGGCCACGAGGTGGTCGGTCTGCCGTATTGTGCGCTGGTGATGAAGGTTTATATGCCTCCACCTCTAAGCGTGGGAGCAACTTGCGTTTTGGGTAGCTTTTGGAGGGGTGTCGGTGTCAAAACCGACGGATCTCGGGTAGGGAGTCCCGAACTGTGCATCTAGGCAGATGGTAACAGGAGACAAGGGACACGATGTTTTTACCCAGGTTCGGGCCCTCTCGATGGAGGTAAAACCCTACTCCTTCTTGATTGATATTGATGATATGGGTAGTACAAGAGTGGATCTACCACGAGATCAAGGAGGCTAAACCCTAGAAGCTAGCCTATGGTATGATTGTTGTAATGGTTGTTGTGTCCTATGGACTAAAACCCTCCGGTTTATATAGACATCGGAGAGGGCTAGGGTTACAAAGAGTCGGTTACAATGGTAGGAGATCTACATATCCGTATCGCCAAGCTTGCCTTCCACGCCAAGGAAAGTCCCATCCGGACACGGGACGAAGTCTTCAATCTTGTGTCTTCATGGTCTTGGAGTCCGGCGGACGATGATAGTCCGGCTGTCCGGACACCCCCTAGTCCAGGACTCCCTCAGTAGCCCCCGAACCAGGCTTCAATGACGATAAGTCCAGCACGCATGTAGTCTTCGGCGTTGCAAGGAGGGTTCTCCCTCAAGCTCCACGTACCTGCCGAACAGTGTACGGCTTCCTCGTCAATGTTGCGCTTCTTGGCTTCTACGCCCAATAATGGTCATCTTCCACGCGTCGCACGAATGCGAAAAGCCAGGGTATCTTTTATGTTTTACCCCCTAGCTGTGCAAATAATCTGCCTATAAGAGAGGCAAGAATCCAGATCCAAATCACACCATCCTCCTTCCGCGAGTACTCATCGGAACGCTTCTGACCAAGAATCCATTCCATCATGGACCGTCGACGCGGCTCCTCTTCTCGCGCTCCCAGCCCTCTGCCGGGAGATTGGAGGAGATGTTCTGTCCCGCACAACGAGCTGGTGACGCTCCAAGCGAAGAGATATCTCCCTCCGACCTTCATGGTTCCGATTCGAGCCAGGTTGGCCACCTACCAAGGTGGGAAGCAAGCGGAGGCTACCCCAAATCCCAACAAAGGGGAGCGGGTATGCTTCGTCCCCTATCTGATAAGGGGACTCGGATTTCCTATACATCCGTTCCTCCGCGGGCTCCTGGAGTTCTACGGACTCCAGCTCCATCACCTTACGCCCGCCTCTATCCTGCATATCGCGGGTTACGTAGCTCTTTGTGAGCTGTTCCTGGGTGTTGAGCCCCATTTTGCACTGTGGAAGAGGTTGTTCTGCCTTGTGCCCCGCTCTCACGAGGGGTCCATATATCAAGTGGGTGGTGCCGAAATTTGGCGCATCGCCGGGACCGGATATCTATCCGGAACCCCTAAGAAGGCGTCCGAAGACTGGCCTTCAGAATGGTTTTACATAGAAGACGCTCCACTGCCGGACCCTGTTCGGATCGGCCTCCCGGAGTTCAGTAATGCTCCTTTGAAGAAGCCCTCATCGGGCGCCCACGGAGCCCCCAACTGGAGGAAGACAAGAGCGTCCATTATTTGATGGGCTGGATAAGGTTACTGGCCCATTTCGGGTTGACCATGATTGGAGTCATGGCAACATGCATTATGCGGGGGGTGCAGCCGCTGCAATACAGGGGCCACCCTATGTGGGATTTCAACGGGGAGGACGATGCCACCCGTCACGGCCGCAAAGGGCCGGGTTCGGCCGAGGACCTAGCGAAGATCCTGTCCGGCCTGTACAAGGGGGAGAAGGAGGACTTCCTTCAGACGAACCCGTTGAATGGGTTCTCCATGAATAATCCCCGGCATTGGGTAAGCGAACACTCTGTGTGTCTGACCCATTCTTTCGAAGTTTAAGCTTCTTATATTATGTCTTCGACGCAGGAACTGCGTGAGATTGTGGAGGGCATGCTCAGCCCAGCTCTGCAACCCGAGGATCCGGAAAGATCCCAAGATCCGGCCTCCTAAGAGGACCCGTACATAAAGGTGGAGCTAATCGACGGGGTGTTCCACCAGCTCAGCATGGATAATGCTTTAGTCGCCATTACGGCTGACTACCCCGGACTATATCCGGCTTCCCAAGTGATTGTGACCGAGGTCCTGACACCATTATTCCTTCCTTGCTCATTTCTGACCACCGTATACGATGGCGCTTTGCAGGAGGCACCTCCAAGGCGGGAAGCCGAGCCCGCGGCGGCTGACCAACAGGGGTCAGTCCGGCCCAGTAGGCGGAAGAGGAGTGCGGCGCGGACCGAAACGTCGCCGCAAAGGTATAGCTCACAATTTGTTATTTAGAGAAGCGTTCCTAGGAAGCGTTTGAGTGCTCATGACTTTTTTGTAGGAGAAAAAGCGCCCGCCGGACTGCGGGCGTAGAAGTTGCCAACCCCGCCTCTAGCAGCCAAGCTCCAGCACCTGGTCTGGAGGGGGAGGCGAGCGCAAGGCGCAAGCCGGATACTCCTCCAACGGAGGATGCCGACAGACTGTCCGCCACCAAGTCTGAGGTGGACAGCGCCATGAACCACAGGCGCCGCCGGACAGTCTTTCGTGACGCGTGCTTCTCCCCTGAGGCGTTAGATGCCTTTAACGCGGGGGACGCGCACCTCCGTGCTGCTCAAGATGGTTTAACCAGAGCCACGGAGCAGTATGTAAAAGACATATGGGTAAGAGATTTTAATAGTTGTATATGCCAGTAACCCCCGAGACTTAAAGTAGTTGTATTAACTGATTTAAGGATCAATTGAAATGTAGGATCTTACGAAGAAGAATACCCAACTGTCCCAGGAGCTGCAAGAGTGTAAGGCCCAACTTGAGGCCGCACTGGCTGCCGCAGGAGGAGACACAGGGACCCCTCCTGGTAACGCATGAATATATTTTTTGTTAAAAAGATTAGTGGTGTGCGGCGTGCGCACAAGTCTAAAAATGAATTTGCAGGTGCTGCCGGATAGGATCCGAATCGGCAAGAACTACTGCACCAGCTGAAGGCCGCCGAGAGAGTGCTGACAAAGGTGCAGCAAGAAAGGAACAAGCTCCAGGATGCCTGTGCCCGGCTTGGAGAAGAGCTGAAAGGTGTTCGGGCCGAGCTGTCTGGCTCCGTTAAGGAGAATCAGCGGCTTCGTCGCGGCATCTATGGTAAGTGCTTGAGCGAACTCCTTTGAAAAGAAGAGTTCGGCGAGGAAGTCAATTGACAAAATATGTCTGTAGCTATACTCACAGGTCGCCCTGCGGAGGAGATGCCCGTATCAACGGGTGATCAGCTTCCCGAGCTGGTGCAGCTGCTCGAACGAGTTCGGCAGGCAATGAGCATCGTCGTCCAGGCTTTATGGCCGTCCCTCTCCCTACCCGAGGGCCTTGGGGAGCTTGCGGAGAAGCTTCAGGGAGTGCGGCAGCGCTTCCGTTTATGGAAGATTTCGGCCTGTCGCCAAGGTGCCAGGGAGGCCTGGGCCATGGTGAAGACACGGTACAAGAAGGCGGATCCCAACCACATGGCCGAGGTCGGACCTGTGGGGCCCGATGGGAAGGAGATCCCTGTGAGTTTGGTATACGGCCAAGTAGAGTTGGCCGCTAAATTTTCCCAATGGGACTGTAAATTAGACAGCCTGTTAGACGGGATTGAGGAAGAATACAGTCAGTCGAGTTGACAATGTATTTTAAAATGACATGTAAAATGCCTTCTAGCCGGATTGTAGATCGTTTGTCTTTGCCGACCTTTTCGCTTCAACCTCGGGACCCTAGAGTCCGGAGCGTGTCCAAATACCTTCTCGATTAAGAAACAACCGGGGCATGCATGGAGACCAGGCGTAGGGGTCATTAGTGCTTTATCAGACAAGTGCCCAACTAGTTATGTTATATTACATGGTTAGTAAGAAACATATTCCAGGGAGAATAGTTCCGTTAAGGGTTCCTTTCCCTGGGAGGCATGCCCTAAAGTGCATGTCCGGACTGCGAAAAGAGCAGGAAAACATCTGGGGGCAGATAAATAAATAGGTAAAAAATCATCTTTCAATTCACCGACCGAGTATTCCCTTAAGAACGCTAGCTTTCGGCTTCACCCAGTCTGAGGTACACATCCGGCTGACCCGGCAGTAACAATCGCAGAGGTGCTCGCTTTACCTCCTAGCCGAACAATCGGGAACGTAGGGGTAAGCATAGGAGCCAGGCAACCCAGCTTGGCCAAAACTTAAGTCATATCGATGCATATAGTGGTCAATAAAAGGTACACGTGGAAGTGTGACACATGTGCTGGGCACGAAGCCCTTAAAATTAAGCTTCTTGTAAAGAAGCCCCCAGGTATAATCAGCGCGGATAGCACATCGATTGTGTGCGAACAATGCGCAAGTAAGCCTTTTAGGGCTTTTATGAATAGGGCTGAGAGAAAAAGAGAAACAAAAGGCAGCTAAAGTGTAAAAATTTGGACGGGGGAAGGGGACGAACTCTTAGTCCGGCGCTAGGCATAGAATCTTCGGAGGCGGGCTGCGTTCCATGGGTTCGGCTCGAGTCGGTTGTCTGACGCATTTCGCAGACGGTACGCCCCGCCGGTCAAGACTTGATCGATAATGAAGGGGCCTTCCCATTTGGGCTTGAGCCTGTCCTTCTTCTTGTCCGGCAGGCGTAGAACTAGTTCGCCGACATTGTAGGTCTTAGCCCGTACTTCTCTGCTTTGGTATCTTCGAGCCTGCTGCTGATAAAATGCGGAACGAGCCTTGGCAATGTCACGTTCTTCCTCCAATGTGTCCAAGCTATCCTGCCGATCCAACTCGGCTTCTCTTTCTTCGCACATGCGCACTCGAGGTGAGTCATGAATAATGTCGCAGGGCAGAACTGCCTCTGCGCCATATACCATAAAGAATGGTGTGAATCCGGTAGTACGGTTGGGCGTCGTCCGCAGCCCCCGGAGTACGGAGTCGAGCTCCTCTACCCAGTGCGTGTCCGATTTCTTCAGGGACCGCACTAGCCTGGGTTTGATGCCGCTCATTATTAGACCATTTGCTCGCTCCACTTGACCGTTGGTTTGAGGATGATAGACTGAAGCGTAATCGAGCTTGATGACCATATTTTTGCACCATGATTTGACCTCGTCGGCCGTGAAGTTCATGCCGTTATCGGTAATGATGCTATGGGGGACACCATAACGATGTACTACCCCGGATATGAAGTCTATCACTGGTCCGGACTCTGCTGTTTTAACTGGTTTGGCCTCTATCCATTTGGTGAATTTATCCACCATAACCAATAGGTACCTTTGCTTGTGGGTTCCCCCTTTAAGGGGTCCAACCATGTCAAGCCCCCAGACTGCGAACGGCCAGGTAATGGGTATAGTTTTGAGGGCGGTGGGTGGCATATGGCTCTGATTAGCAAAGAGCTGACAACCGACGCATCTTTGGACTAAGTCCTGAGCGTCTGCCCGGGCCGTAGGCCAATAAAACCCTATACGGAATGCCTTTCCTACAAGGGCCCGAGCTGCAGCGTGGTGTCCGCCTAGTCCGGCATGAATTTCAGCCAGAAGGTTTCGCCATTCCTCTTCGGAGATACACCTTTGAAGGACTCCGGTTGTGCTTTTCTTATAAAGTTCTCCCTCATGGACCTTGTAGGCTTTAGATCGCCGAACTATGCAGCGGGCCTCATTTTGGTCTTCGGGGAGTTCCTGCCTAAGCAAGTAGGCTAGGAATGGCTCTGTCCACGGGGCGATTACCGTCATTATTTCGTGGGCTGAGGGTGTTATTTCATCGGCTGAGTCGCCGAATATGTCAAATTGTTTTGTCTCGGTTGGTGCGGCTGCTTCCGGTTTGTTATTTCCAGACTCCTCTTCCCATAGTACGGATGGCTTAAAGAGCCATTCCAGGAAGATGTTTGGACGGACAACGTCACGTTTTGCGCCGATGTGTGCCAGTATGTCGGCTGCTTGGTTATTATCCCTGACTACGTGGTGGAATTCGAGTGCTTCGAGCCGAGCTGACATTTTAAGGACAACATTACGATAGGCTGCCATTTTCAGATCCTTGGCATCAAAGTCTCCATTTACTTGGGATATTGCAAGGTTTGAGTCCCCGCGCACCTCTAGGCGTTGAATGCCCATGGAGATTGCCATCCGGAGGCTATGTAAGAGGCCCTCGTATTCGGCTGCGTTGTTGGAGTCCGTGTACATTATCTGAAGTACGTATTGGAATGTGTCCCCGGTTAGGGACATCAATACGATGCCAGCCCCCAATCCGGCCAACATTTTAGAGCCGTCGAAGTGCATAATCCAATTGGAGTATGCGCCATACTCTTTAGGGAGTTCGGCTTCGGTCCATTCAGCGACAAAGTCGGCCAAAACTTGTGACTTTATAGCTCGTCGAGGTTTTTAAGTTATATCGAATGGTAAGAGCTCAATCGCCCATTTTGCAATCCTGCCCGTCGCGTCGAGGTTGTTTATAATGTCGTTGAGGGGTACTTCGGAGGCCACTATTATCGAACACTCTTGAAAGTAGTGTCGGAGCTTCCGGGGTGCCATGAACACCGCATACGCTATCTTTTGATAGTGCGGGTAACGGGACTTGCAGGGGGTTAACACAGTGGATACGTAGTACACTGGTTTTTGAAGAGGGAATTTATGCCCTTCTGTATCTCGTTCGACGACGAGTACCACGCTTACAACTTGATGTGTTGCCGCGATGTATAACAACATTGGTTCGCCCAGGTTGGGCGCAGCCAGGACCAGATAAAGGGGCAATGCCTTTTATTTCTTCGAGTCCGGCAGTGGCAGCATCCGTCCACTCGAAGTGTTCGGTGCGCCTAAGAAGGCGATAAAGGGGCAATGCCTTTTCTCCTAAGCGGGAGATAAAGCGGCTTAGAGCCGCCACGCATCCTGTCAAGTTTTGTATTTGTTTGAGGTCTTTTGGAATATCTAGTTCTGACAGAGCTCGGATCTTAGCTGGGTTTGCTTCAATTCCTCTACCGGATACAATGAAGCCCAGGAGCTTTCCGGCCGGTACTCCGAAAACGCATTTTTCCGGATTCAGCTTGATGTCATATGCTCTGAGGTTGTCGATGTGAGCCTCAAGTCGTCTACTAGAGTTTCGACGTGTTTGGTTTTGACGACTACGTCGTCTACGTATGCCTCTACTGTTTTGCCGATCTGGGTGGCTAGACATGTTTGAATCATGCGCTGATATGTTGCGCCGGTGTTTTTAAGTCCGAAGGGCATCGTGTTGAAGAAGAATGGTCCATATGGAGTGATGAATGCCGTTGCGGCTTGGTCCGCTTCCGCCATCTTAATTTGATGGTAGCCGGAGTATGCGTCAAGGAAGCACAATGAATCGTGTCCTCCGGTAGCGTCGATTATCTGATCGATGCGGGGGAGGGGGAAGGGATCCTTTGGGCAGGCCTTGTTGAGGTCTTTGAAATCGACACATAGGTGCCAGGATTTGTCCTTCTTTGGTACCATTACCAGGTTTGCTAGCCAATCCGGATGTTTGATGTCTCTGATGAATCCGGCTTCCAATAGTTTGGCTAGCTCCTCTCCCATTGCCTGTCTTTTGGGTTCGGAAAATCGTTGAAGAGCCTGTTTGACTGGCTTGAATCCTTTTAGGATGTTTAGGCTGTGTTCTGCCAATCTGCGTGGGATTCCGGGCATATCTGAAGGGTGCCAGGCGAAAATGTCCCAATTTTCCCGAAGGAATTTTCGTAGTGCGGCGTCTACATCAGGGTTCAACTGTGCCCTGATGGAAGCCGTCTTTGTCGGGTCCGTTGGATGGACCTGGAATTTTACTATTTCGTCCGCTGGTTTAAAGGAGGTGGACTTGGATCTCTTATCGAGTATCACATCATCCCTATTTACAGTAGAGTGCAGCGTGGTGAGTTCTTCTGCCGCTAGGGCTTCGGATAGTGCCTCCAGGGCTAATGCGGCTATCTTGTTTTCGGCGCGGAGTGCTATGTCCGGATCACTAACGAGAGTGATTATTCCGCCGGGCCCAGACATTTTGAGCTTCATGTACCCGTAATGGGGTATGGCTTGAAAAATTGTGAATGCCTCTCGTCCTAATATAGCGTGATATCCACTGTTGAACGGGGCCACTTGGAACATGACTTCTTCAGATCTGTAATTGTCCGGCGAGCCGAACACCACATCAAGTGTGATTTTTCCGGTGCAGCGCGCTTCCCGGCTAGGGATTATTCCTCTAAAGGTTGTGCTGCTTCGCTCAATGCGGCTCCAGTCTATTTCCATTTTTTGAAGAGTTTCCTCGTAGATGAGGACCTTGGTAAGTCAAAAGCCGTCCACTATTGGACTAAGCACCAGTGCGGCTGGTGCCCGGGCTGTTCGGAATTTAGGTTCGTCGCTGGCGTTGAAGGTGATGGCTGTGTCGCTCCATGGATTTGTTGTTGCTACTTGGTAGACTTTGGTGAGGCTACAGATTGTTCGTTTCCGCATATTATTTGATGCGAAAGTCTCGAAGACTGTTGATACCATACCGGTATTGTTGGAGTGGTTTTTCGGGGATAGGAGCTCCTCACCACTTTTGGCCACCTGCCGTAATATCCAACATGCTCGAAGCCTATGTGTTGGGATGGCGCCCTCTGTACTGTGAATTTTACAGGGTCCACTAAGCCATCCCTCCAGTACGGTTCTGTGCCCTTTATGGGGTTTTTGCTTTTTGGTTTTTGTATCTGGTGCCTGAGTGTAATGCACCCTTTTATTGCGGACTAGGGTTGTATTCGGGGCCGGATTGTCCCAAAACTTATTTTCGGTTTTCCGGAAACTCTCCATCGCACAGTACTTTCGTACTATGGACGCTAGGTCGGCGAAGCGTGTAATTTCGCGACGGCTGACGGTGTTCAAGATTCCCTCGTCGGTGCAATTATTGCAAAAAATTGAGATTGCGTTTTCCTCTCGGCAGTCCTTTATCCTGTCCATAACCAGGAGGAATCTGGCCCAGTAGTGATGTACTGTTTCAGCGGGCTCTTGCCGAATTAGAGATAGATTGCATATGTCTGGGCGGGTGGGTGGAATTAAGTCTGGAACCCCACCCATCTCGAGGCTCAAGGGCCGAGAAGTTTCCAAATTTGGAAGCTTGGATTGCTGGACGCTGTCCAACGAGTCTGGTCCGATGCCTGACTTTAGGCTCAGTGCTTGATCGAAGTCCGTCCCTCCGCGGAAATCCGGCATGGAGGGTCCGGGAGTCCGGACATGAATAGTTTTTAATACAGGAGAAGAGTCGCCGCGTTGTTCCTCTACCACTGCAACGTGGTGGGTGACCTGGGGAGAGTTAATCTCTCTCAGATCGGTTTTAAGCCCAATATGATTGTAGTCCGTAGCGACTCCCAGGGCGGCGATGCGATCCAAGAGCTCTTTTATGGACGAGAGCTCTATTGGATCCAGCCGCTCGGCAAATTCCGAGCGGACGTGAAGATTGCCTTTCACGACCTGAGAGGTCATTGTCGAAGCGGTGGCGGGATAGGCAGTCATAAGAAAACCACCTGGCCGGATAGTTTGGCCGGCGGCCAAGGCTCCTTTGGCGAAAATACCGTCCTTGAAGACGGGAGGAGTCATCCTTCCTATCGGTGACGGCACAGAGGAACTCTCAATGAAAGCACCAATGTCGGTGTCAAAATGGGCGGATCTCGGGTAGGGGGTCCCGAACTGTGTGTCTAGGCGGATGGTAACAGGAGACAAGGGACACGATGTTTTTACCCAGGTTCGGGCCCTCTCGATTGAGGTAAAACCCTACTCCTGCTTGATTGATATTGATGATATGGGTAGTACAAGAGTGGATCTACCACGAGATCAAGGAGGCTAAACCCAAGAAGCTAGCCTATGGTATGATTGTTGTAATGGTTGTTGTGTCCTACGGACTAAAACCCTCCGGTTTATATAGACACCGGAGAGGGCTAGGGTTACAAAGAGTCGGTTACAATGGTAGGAGATCTACATATCCGTATCGCCAAGCTTGCCTTCCACGCCAAGGAAAGTCCCATCCGGACACGGGACGAAGTCTTCAATCTTGTGTCTTCATGGTCTTGGAGTCCGGCGGACGATGATAGTCCGGCTGTCCGGACACCCCCTAGTCCAGGACTCCCTCAAGGGGCGTTCGAGTTCATGCTCTTCGGCCGCGAGGACCTCGGTCCATCTGTCGGCCAGCAGGTCTTGATCAGCTCGAAGGTGTTGCTGCTTTTTCTTTAGGCTGTTTGCCGTGGCCATTAGCCTGCGTTTAAAACGCTCTTGTTCGACGGGATCCTTAGGCACGATGAACTCATCGTCATTGAGGCTTGCCTCGTCTCTGGAGGGAGGCATATAATTATCATCCTTGACCACTTCGTCTGCCGCTCTCTCGTGAGGGCTGGCTTCTGCGTCCTCCTGCGCTGAATCTTGTTGGAGGGGTTTGTCTTCGGCAATCTCTGGGGTGTTATTATCTCCGGTGCCAGAATCTCCATTCTTCCTGTGGCGGGATTTAGAGCGGCGCCCTGACGTCGGCGTTTGGGCTGTTTCTTAGGGGAATCTTCCTCCGCTGCTTCTTCGCCGTTCCCATCCTTTGGGATGTCCACCATGCATATGTCGTATGACGAGGTGGTCTTCCAGTGCCCCGTAGGCGCTGGTTCTTGGTCGTCTCCGGCATGGTCGTCCATACCGTCGATGTCTTCGGAGTCGTAATCTAGCATGTCGGTTAGATCATCGACAGTGGCTACAAAGTGGGTGGTGGGTGGGCTTTGAATTTCTTCATCGTCCGCATCCCAACCATCCTGACCGCGGTCCGGCCAGGGCTCTCCTGATAACGAGAGATGCTTTAGCGAATTCAAGATGTCGCCAAAGGGTGAGTGCTGAAAGATGTCCGCAGCGGTGAAATCCATGATCGGCGCCCAATCAGATTCGATTGGCAGGGGCGCAGGAGGTTCTGAGTCCGGCACGGAGTCCGGCACCTCGGAGTCACGAGCTTTGCAAAGGACAAGGTCGGTATTCGGCTCCATCGCCGTAGAGATTACAGCTCCCGAGGCGGTGTCTAGCCACCTGTCCTCGATTTGCACGGTCGGCTCCGAACTTGGGGTCGGAGCGGACTCATGTGCGGCTTCCAGGGCACTGTCCGGCGGCAGAGCTAAATCATGCCCATCGTGACAGTGCGGCACGCTCGGCTGTGGCTCGAATCCATCGAAGATCAAGTCTCCGCGGATGTCGGCCGTGAAGTTTAAGCTTCCAAACCTGACCTGATGGCCAGGGGCGTAGCTTTCGATCTGCTCCAGATGGCCAAGCGAATTGGCCCGCAGTGCGAAGCCGCCGAACACGAAGATCTGTCCGGGGAGAAAAGTCTCACCCTGGACTGCGTTGATGTTGATTGAAGAAGCCATCAAGCCTATCGGTGACGACACAGAGGAACTCTCAATGAAAGCACCAATGTCGGTGTCAAAACCGGCGGATCTCGGGTAGGGGGTCCCGAACTGTGCGTCTAGGCGGATGGTAACAGGAGACAAGGGACACAATGTTTTTACCCAGGTTCGGGCCCTCTCGATAGAGGTAAAACCCTACTCCTGCTTGATTGATATTGATGATATGGGTAGTACAAGAGTAGATCTACCACGAGATCAACGAGGCTAAACCCTAGAAGCTATCCTATGGTATGATTGTTGTAATGGTTGTTCGTCCTACGGACTAAAACCCTCCGGTTTATATAGACACTGGAGAGGGCTAGGGTTACACAGAGTCGGTTACAATGGTAGGAGATCTACATATCCGTATCGCCAAGCTTGCCTTCCACGCCAAGGAAAGTCCCATCCGGACACGGGACGAAGTCTTCAATCTTGTATCTTCATAGTCTTGGAGTCAGGCTGATGATGATAGTCCGGCTATCCAGACACCCCCTATTCCAGGACTCCCTCACTGACTAACTACCAGATCCTGCCGAGGGCACAAGATCGTAGCTGATGTAACAAGCTAAATGTCGAAGTCCACGTGGACCTACTAGTGAGACTGAAGTCTCTCTGCAAAACATAAAATAGGCATACGTGAGTACAAATGTACCCAGCAAGACTTACATCAGAACTAACTACATATGCATCATTGTCAACAAAGCGGGTGGTGGGGTTTAACTGCAGCAAGCCAGCTTTGACTCAGTGGCTATCCTGTACTACGACTGGAAGTAACTCTTCTGAGGTGGCGCACACGAGTCCACATATTCACCATATCAATACACCACTATGGATCCGCTCCCGTCTCCCTACGAGAACGCCATCCATAGCACTCACGCTTATCTTGCGTATTTTAGAGTATCCACTTTCACTTGTCTATGAACTGTACAGGCAACCCAGAAGTCCTTTACCGCGGACACGGCTATTCGAATAGATCATATTAACCATGCAGGGGTGTACTTCTTCACACACGCTGTCGCCACTTATCGCCATGTACACGTCATGTATCTCGACAACCTTCAAGCAGAAGCCTGGCGAGGGAGTTAGCCACAACCTGACTAACCACACAAGTCTGTCGTCCAGGTTTATCGCCTATTCGGGTTCCATCCGCAAGGAGATCCGGCCGGGGTGTCTCTCACGGCCCCAAACGATGTGTGCAGGGTTCCCAAGCCCACCTCGACGGGTGGATCTACGCTTGGTACACTGTGCCACGGTGCCTAGTCTATCCCAAGCCACCTGTACCGGGTGCCACTTGGTAGACTACTAACACTACCTACAAACACCAAAAACTAGTTGCAACTCCTGGACAAAGATCAAGTTGATTAATAAGTCGAGAGAGCATGGAGTGCCCGGAGCCCAATGTGTCGTAGTAACTGTTCATGGATCACAAACATAGAACTCAGTTCCAAAGGACGGCTTCAATGAGACAACCCACCATGTACTCCTACATGGCCTCTCACCGCTACCTTTACCAAATCGTGTTCACACACTTAGCTCTCAACAGTAGGACATGTTCACACACCTCCAATTCATCCCCGATGAATCAAACTTGACACAACTCTAAGCAATAGCAGGCACGACAAACAAGCATGAATGAGTAGGCACATCAGGGCTCAAACAACTCCTACTCATGCTAGTGGGTTTCATCTATTTACTGTGGCAATGACAGGTCATGCAGAGGATAAAGGGGTTCAACTACCGCATGAAGTAACAGTTGTATCGTTGCTGTCCTAATGCAGTAAAATAGAGCAGGAGCGAGAGAGTGGGATTATATCGGAATGAACAAGGGGGTTTTGCTTGCCTGGCACTTCTGAAGATAGTAATAGTTCTTCATTGGTGTCATCGAACTCATCGTTGAAACATCGTTTACTGAGAGGGGACAAATAACGGCAACACAGAAGGAAACACAATCAATGCAATGCAACAATATGATGCATGAGTATGACATGGCAATATGCTGTGGTTTGAGCTAATGCAACTAGCAACCAGATTAAATGAAGCTGGTTTGAATCAAAGATTCAAATTCAAACTCCATATGTGATTTCTTAAATGCCATTTAATTGAATTGTCCTAAACAGTAGTCACAAGTTATTCCAGCATGCATGAAGATGGTACAGATGGATAGATTGGATTTTTCTGATCATTTTTCATATATAATTTATTTCATTTGGAGTTACGGTTGATTTTCTATGAATTTTAGAAGTTTTGAACATTTTCTGGAATTTATTGAATAAGAATAAATCCAGTAAATGATTTATTGCGTAAGCACTGCGTCGGCATTAACTCACTGTGATGTCAGCAGGTCAACTGCGGTTGACCAGGTCAAACCTGACCAGTGGGGTCCACTGATCAGTGACCCAGTGTTGTTAGTGACACTGACAGGTGGGGTCCGGCCAACTGACACGTCAGCACAGTCAACACTGACTGGTGGGTCCCACATTATTAAACTAATCTAAATAGAAATAAAACCTGGATTAGTTAGGGCGTGGGGCCTAGGTGTCAGTGAGCTAGGGGGGTTAGTTAGGGCGTCATTAGTGGCTAAGTAATTGCGCCATGTCGGCGTCATCGGAGTTCAGCCGGCGGCGACCAAAACCGTGGCGGCAACTCGCCGGACTTGCTTGGGTTTCGCGTACAGGCCGCGGTTTGAACCGTGGTTGGTCTCTACGGGTAGCTGGCATTGCATCGCGTCGGGTGGTGGAAGTAGCCGGGCCTGGGATGGCCGGGGACGACGGCAGCGAGCTCAGAAGTGGCGGCCGGCATTCGGACGGGGTTGGGTTCGGCGCTACGGTGCACGGGAGGATGAACGGGTGTGTGCTACGTGCTCCTGGTGAGGTGTGGAGCACGGTTCCGTGCTCGAAGGTGAGCTATGGTGGCCCTGGCCGCGACGACGAGGAACCACGGCGGCGGTGAGTTCACGGCTCCGGTGACTCAGGCGGCTAGAGGTGCGTACGGGCATGGGGAGCAGGGGAGAAGAAGGTGGAGCTCACAGCGGGGTCAAAAATGGTCTCAGCGAGTTCGGGGACGCGGCGACGGCGGCAAATCAACGGTGGCAATCCTTGGTGGCTGAGGAGGGGAACGGCGGAGTTGGCGGCATCCAGGGGCTTCCGGCGCCTTTCGTCTGGGTGAGGATGAAGAGGGGGACGAGGCGGAGCTTCCTGGGGCGTCGGCGAGGCGGGGTGGTGGCTGTGGGCGCGGAGTTACGGCGGTGCATCCATGGTGGCTTAGGCCATGGCGGGGAATGGGCGAGCGGAAGAGCGAGGGAGGGAGAGATTGATCTGTACGGGTCTGGGGCGGTGGCGTGGCGCTACGGAAGGCTAAGGGCGCTTCGAGTAAGCAGGAGGTGGCTCGCGCGTGGACGCGCGCGGAGAGCACGCGCCTTCGTCCTCCTGGCAGGGGAGGAAGACGACAGGAAGGAGGTTAGTGGGCTGGGCCAGCGAGCTGGGCCGGCTCTGCTGCAGGTGAGCGCCAGGTAAGTTCTCTCTTTTCCTCTTTTTCTGTTTTCCTAATTTTTGCAGATTTGTTTCAATTTGGTTTGCTAACCAAATTATTTTTGCAGCTCTCTGGAAATTATTGTGGATGAAGTAAGGTTTATCCTAGAGCTCCACAAAACATTCCAGGATCATTGGAGCAATAAAAATATTTATAGAATTTATTTGCTCCAACTCAAATACAATTATGATTTAATTTAAAAGGCCCAAAATAAATATTTCAGTCACTCCAAAAATATTGGTTTGCATTTTACCTCATGCCAATACTTCCATAGAATAACAGGAACATTTTCTTGGACTCATTTGATGAGATTTAAATGTTGGTTATTTTTAGAGGTCTTCTGAGGCTTTTGAAAATTCCTCAATTCAAATTTCATTAGAATTTAAACATGATGCTCACATGAAGGACTAGCCTAGTGCATACGAGAACTAGGGATGTGACAGCACACCCCTACTAAACAAGAATCTCGTCCTGAGATTCAAGACGTGAGGTAAGAAGACAGAGGGGGCACAAGACCAACACAATCTTCGCGATCTAGGTTGCACTTCATAAGAACGTCGATTCGATCACCATTTTTGTCCTGATGTCTCGCCTTGAGAACTCCAACCAACATGACAATGAGAGGAAAGGAAAAACTCTAAAAGGATCGATCTCCTCGAAGATCGAACAACTCAGGATCAACTCATGGAGTGAGACATGGAAACATCTCTCAAGCTGAGACATGGAGCATAAAACTAGAGTGATGGTGTACGACAAATGACGAAGGTTCACTAGGTAGGCAACAATTCCACACTTAAGAAGATGGTGAACCATTGTCGACGTAGTGAGGAGTTGAGTTGCCATGATACCATAACAGGGCACCTTAGTGAAGGTGACTCGTAGAAATATCCCCTTAAGTGGCAAAAAGAATTACCTTTGATTCAGAGATCACTGAAACTCTTTATACCGGCCTAAGGCAATTCTCGAGCGATCATTTGGAGGGGTTCGGTAGAATGGCATACCCGGATTAGAATGGATGATGTGGATTACCTTGTTGAAAACAACACAAGGGATGATTTTAGTAACTAGGGAGAAGCTCAACAGTAGAGAGTGAGTCCACTGTTTGAAAGGTTATAGCATAACCGAGGGAACTAAGAGCAATCCCAGTTAGTGCCGATGATAACACCTAGCGCTTGTGCGTGCTCTCAGGAACTTGAGCATTTCCATATTCGTCAGGGTTTTACCAATATCCGTGTGAAGGATACTGGCAACACAACGTACTATCATGATGAACAACGATGGACGATGCAGATACAAAGGAAGATAACCTTCTCAGATTTCACCTTAGCGGGGTCAAGGGAACAAAATATGGATAATCGACCGAGAGACATTTGGCACTCCTCTTCTAATGTTCTCCTTGATGTGCTAGTGTATCCCATTCATAGATATGGTTTAATATCTAGAACATCAAGTAAAAGGTCAGACTTCGGGAACACAAAAATCCATAAGGGACAACTAGGAAGTAAATCCTACGAAATCCTTATGGGGAGGTGGCCAACTTCCTCAATCAAGATACTACAATAATGGGTCTTCTACCCGGGTGCGTTGGCCACAACATCCACTTTACCGGTTGTCGAGAGACCAATATTATAGTTCTTGGGAAACGTTCCAACCATCATATCTGCCTGAGATTCAAATCTGGTTGGTGTCAGAATATTCCAGACTCATCAGGTCTAGAAAGAAAAATGAAAGTTTGCAACACAAATCGACGAGATGATGTTGCGAGATTCTCGGGAATGAACTACGGTAGTAAGCTCCAAAACATGAGCCAGTTCTGCTACGGGCATGGGAACACGTTGTCCCAGACAAGCATGGCCACGTAGTAGTCTTATAATAATACACTACCGAGTTCATGTGGGGAACCATCAACGAGGATATCGAAGTTCTTTCATAAGTCCGGATTAGCTCTTATGAAGGAACTCCTTCTCCTTCAACAAATCAGTCAGTGGCTTGGTGTGCTACGGAATACATATGGAGTGGAGGTAATTAATCTACCAAACCACAGTATACTTTGCACATGCATAACTGACTTGGGATGATTCTAGAGGAAGCAAAAATAATCTTTCTTGGAACCACGGTGGCAACTTACACCATGTGCACGTGAATTAGAAGGACTCACTTCTTTCGTCCAAACATATGCTTCATGAATGGAACATGAAGATAATGCTTATAAAAGTTTCCAACACTAGCTGGATGTTCAACATGAATCATAGAGAAGTTAACAATGTTGCTAATGGGCTCAACAACAATTCATCCAGGTTTCCATATAAGTGGAATTCCACAATTATGTGAACAAGGTGATAGCATTGGTCAGAGCCGAAAGATATAATGGCGTATGCTCGAGGAACAACCACAAGTAAGACAACATTACGAATATCGTTGGTTCTGATTTGATTTGACGATAGCCCATACACTACTAGGAAAAGGGCTATAGATAGAATTGACACTAATGACGCACCAGACATGTGGTGCGCCATTAGTATATACTAATGGCGCACCACCTTCTGATGCGCCATTAGTGTTGAAATTACTAATGGCGCACGCTGCCCACGGTGCGCCATTAGTACCAATTTTTTTTTGAACTAGTGCGCCTGTCCAAACATACTAATGGTGCATCAGCCAGAAGGTGCGCCACTAAAGTTATTTTTTTTATTATTGTTTTTATTCCTTTTTTTGCAAAAGTACTAATGGCGCACTCACACGCGGTGCGCCATTACTAGTTCAAACTAGTAATGGCGCACTGTGGCAGAGTGCGCCATTAGTATGTTTTTTTTGCAAAACTACTAATGGCGCACCACCAGGGGGTGCGCCATTAGTAACCTGGATTACTAATGGCGCATTTGTTGCTGGTGCGCCATTAGTAAGTGGGCAGCAACAAGATATTTTGGACAGCCTCTCCTCCCACACTCACTTTCTCCCCACTTCATTCTCTCCACCGCCTCCTCCTTGTCTCGGGTGCCTCCTCTTTTTCACCTCATTTCCACCATAGATTCATTCAAATTAAGTGGTTAAGTTACCTTGTTTTGCTAGGTAAGTAAGGGGGGAAGCTATATTTATGTTGTTCTCCCTACCACAATGTGCACATGCACTTTTTATGGCCTAGCTAGATCTATGTATGTTCGTGGTGTTGCATATGTTTGTGGTGTTGCATATGTGTTTGTGTTTGGAGGTGTACCGGTATTTGAAATGCGATAGTTGCCAATATTTTGCCGGAATGTTGATTCATTTCCGTTCCGGCGAGAATTTTGGCATTAAGCATTCTTTTTGGTCCTATTTTTAGGGAAAGTCATGCCAAATTTTTTCTTGGTTCTAAAATATCGTTTTGCTCTACCCCGCAGGCGACCATGGTTCGCACGATGACCGAAGGCACCGTGAATAGGTTTTTGAGGTCCGCGAAGGCCGAGATGCTTCAAAAGAACGAGACGGAGATAAGATGTCCGTGTCGAAGATGCAAGTTGAATAGCCTTATTGCGGACCCGGATTCCGGGCAGGTGCGGGACCACCTGCTCTTGCATAGTTTCATGGATGGCTATCGTTGGCAAGGTGATGAAGATGACTACGAAGTCGTCCATGGGGGTCGGGCAAGAAATGAGGAAGGGCAGCAAGACAACCACCGCGGCTCGGGGGGGCGAGAAGACGAAGAATCCCCAGGAGATGATCACGATGGTGATGCTGTACGCAGTCATCATGTAGAAGATGCAGGACATGATGATGATGCCGGCGGAGCAGACGACGCTGGACCATCGATGGGCTGGGTGCAGGACCCTCATATTCAAGAGCTGCTTCTCAAGCAGACGGATAACGCAAGAGCTGCCGCCCGAGAGAAAGCCAAGATGGATCAACTTGAGTTAGACGCGGTTACTCCATTGTATGAAGGATGCAGGCCCGAGGATACCCGCCTGAAAGTAACGCTCATGGCTCTGGAGATGAAGGTAAAACACAAAATGACCGACGCATGCTTCGACGAGAACATGTCATTCTGGCACGAACGTCTTCCCAAGGGGAACAAGTGCCCGACCAGTTTGGAGGAGGCGAAGAAACTCGTGTGTCCTCTGGATTTATCGCACGTGAAATACCATGTGTGCATGAACAATTGCATCATTTATCGGGACGAGCACGCGGAGTCTACCATATGTCCGGTGTGCGGTGTCACTCGATACAACAAGAGGAAGAAAGCTCCTCGAAAAGTGGTGTGGTACTTTCCGATCACTCCTCGTCTGCAGCGGTATTTCACGGACCCTAAGGTAGCAAAGCTCCTGCGTTGGCACGCGGATAGGGAGGAGAAGAAGCGAGAAGATGACGCAAATGATCCGGAGATAGATAAAAAAGACAAGATGCTGAGTCACCCTAAGGATGCGAGCCAGTGGCAAGCGTTGAACTTCGAATACCCAGAATTTGGGAACGATCCAAGGAACATCGTGCTGGGCGCGAGCACCGATGGAGTCAATCCGCTTGGCAGCCAGAGAAGCACACATAGCACCTGGCCTGTGTTTGTGTGGATGTACAACCTTCCCCCCTGGTTGTGCATGAAGAGGAAGTACATTCACATGAGTATGCTAATTGAAGGGCCGAAAGAACCAGGGAACGACATCAGTCTGTATCTGGGGCTGCTGAAAGAGGAGCTTGACACGCTCTGGAAAACGCCAGCCAATACGTGGGACGCCGCAGAGAAAGAATATTTCCCTATGAGAGCCGCATTGCTCACGACGGCGCAAGACTATCTCGGTTACGGATATCTTGCGGGGCAGGTAGTCCACGGATTTTCTGGATGCGTAAGGTGCATGGATGACACAACGTATCGCCAGCTAGATAGAGATCCCGGGTCTTCGAAAACCGTGTTCATGGGACATCGAAGGTGGCTTCGCGACGATGACCCGTGGAGGAAACGCAAGGATCTGTTCGATGGTGAAACCGAACCCCGAAAACGCCCGTGTACGAGGAGCGGCAAGGAAATAGACAAGCTGTTGAAAAATTGGAAAGACTGCCCACTGCCGGGAAAGAAGCAAAAGGCGCCAGAGCCGGGAAAGAAGCGAAAGGCGCCAGAGCCGCTGCTGAAGGTATGGAAAATGAGGTCTGTTTTCTGGGACTTGCCGTACTGGAAGATCCACCGTGTGCCTCACAGCCTTGATGTCATGCATATCACGAAGAACGTGTGTGAGAGTCTGCTTGGTACCCTGCTCAACATGCCAGAGAGGACCAAGGATGGGCCGAAAGCAAGGGCAGACTTGAAATCAATGGGCATCAGGCAGGAGCTTCACGCTATATATGATGATGATGATGATGATGATGATGATGATGATGATGAGGCAAAGTAGGACACAGAAAGTCGTCGCAAATGCAAAAAGGCCAAGAACGGAAATGACTACCCTCCCGCGTGCTTCACTGTAAGTCAGGAGGAGATCGAGCAGTTTTTCACCTGCCTCCTAGGAGTAAAACTTCTTACGGTTACGCGGGGAAGATAAGCAGATACCTAGACCCAGCGAAGCAGAAGTTTAGCGGGATGAAGTCTCACGACTGTCACGTGCTGATGACGCAGATACTTCCAGTTGCAATCCGTGGGATCATGGATGTGCACGTCCGTGAAATGCTATTTGGCCTATGCAACTTCTTCGACGTCATCTCTCGGAAGGCGATTGGCGTGAGGCAACTCAGAAGGCTACAGGAAGAGATCGTGGTGATACTATGCGAGCTTGAGATGTACTTCCCGCCCGCATACTTCGACGTTATGGTGCATCTGCTGGTCCATATAGTGGAGGATATCATCCAACTCGGGCCGACGTTCCTGCACAGCATGATGCCGTTCGAAAGGATGAATGGTGTCATCAAAGGATACGTTCGCAACATGTCACCTCCAGAAGGAAGCATAGCCAGGGGCTTTCTAACCGAAGAGTGCATCTCCTACTGCACGAATTATCTAGGCATCGAGAACCCCGTTGGTCTGCCTGTCAACAGGCACCTCGGCAGGCTCGCTGGATGGGGTCACCGTGAGGGTCGCCGCGAAATGCATGTCCACTTCGAGGGTCGACTCGCCGACTTTGAAAGAGCAAACCTAGTCGCGCTACTACACATAGACGTGGTCGATCCTTGGGTGGTAGAGCACAAAACCTTTATTAAAAACACGTAATGACCGAGGCCAACAGAGGACGGACGGAGATATACTCAAAGAGCACAACTCATGTTTCACGCGTTGGTTCAAGCAGAAGCTTCTGTCGTACCCTTTACATGAGGATTCTTCCGCGGAAGAACAACTCATATTCGCCTTGTCACAGGGCGCCGAGCACAACCTGATGACCTATGAGGCGTACGATATCAACGGCTACACATTCTACACCGAGGCCAAGGACATGAAGAGCGATGGTTATCAGAACTCCGGGGTAACGATGGAATCCTACACCAGTAACGACAAGGACAGATACTACGGAAGGATCGAGGAGATCTGGGAGCTGAGCTACGCTGGAGAGAAGGTCCCGATGTTCCGTGTCAGATGGGCCAAGAACGTCATAAAAGAAGACCGGTATTTCACCACCATGGTTATACCCGAAGCCAAATCCAAGACCGCGGGCGCAAACGTCACCGCAAAAAATGAGCCATGGGTACTGGCTTCCCAAGTGGACCAATGCTTCTTCATTACCGACCCGTCAAAGCCCAGTCGTGTTGTCGTGAGGAGAGGCAAAAGGAAGATCATCGGAATGAATGGAGTAGCCAATGAGCAAGACTTCGACAAGTATGGCCACCCGAGGATCGACCATGACGACGATGATGAAGTAGCAGCATACACCACAAGAAGAAGCAGGACCACCCTACCTAAAGGACGTCCGTTCCATAGAAGAACTCCATTTGCGAAAAAGAAGGGCAAGAAGATTGTGAACAGATAGCTAGCTAAGATCGATTGTATTTAAATCGTAACCTTCAATTCTCGATTGTATTTCATCGGCAGTTTTTGAACTATCATGAATATTTTTAAATTTCATGGACACTCGATCTCGATCCCCCTCCATCTCGATCGCTATCCCACCTCGCCAGATCCGGCCGTCCCCCTCGCTGCCGAGCACCCCCCGGTCCACCGACCGCCACCGCCGACCCCCCGCACCCTAAATTCCCCTACTCAACCGCCGCCGCCGACCCCCCGCACCCCTCCCCTACTCAACCGCCGCCGCCGACCCCCTGCACCCCCCGCACCCTCCCGCCTCCACCGGCATTACTGTTTGATGATATTTTAAAAAAATTATTACTGTCTTATAAAAAAAATATTACTGATATGATTTAAACAAGTTTGAACATATTTAAACACAAATAAGTATCAAACAACATTTTAAATGCATAAAAAAAATTTGTGGAGCCTGGGAATCGAACCTAGGACCTCCTAGTGTGAGAACTGGCTGCTGACCAATTGAGCTAGTAGAGGGGACTTGATGTGGATCAGCTCAGGTGGTAGATAACCTGTTGGCTCGAGCAAAATACTAATGGCGCACCAGGGTGAGGTGCGCCATTAGCATGGATGTACTTATGGCGCACCGAGGGGTGGTGCGCCATTAGTATTGTGCCGCCCCCGCCCATCCATACTTCCTCCCGGCCCAAACCTATCGATCCCCTCTCTCTCCCTCGATCCCCTTCCCCTCTCCTCTCCCGACGCCGCTGCCCCGCCGCCTCGACGCCGCCCCGACGCCGCTGCCCCGCCGCCTCGACGCCGCCCCCACGTCGCGACGCCGCCCTTGCCCCGACGCCTCGACGCCGCCCCTTGCCCCTGCGCCCCTGCGCCTCGACGCCCGACGTCTCCAACCACCGCCTCGACGCAAGCAGAGGGGCTTCTCCATCCCCTCGACACCAGGCAAGCAGAGCGGTTCCTCCTCCTCTTCGACGCCAAGCAAGCAGAGCGGCTCCTCCTCTCCCTCGACGCCAAGCCAGGTGAACTGCCCCCTCCCCCCTCGGCTGCTTGCTTCTATCCATCCTAACCCTAGCCCCTTCTCCATTGCAGCAGCCCGCCACACTCCTCTTGAGGAGGAGAGGAGAGGAGAAACCCGCGCAGCGCCGTCATTTCCCGCACAGGCTCGGCACCGTCTCCTCCCCTCCAAGCTCCATTGAATCCAAGCTGCTGCTAAGGTGAGCTTTTGCATCTGAATTTTGCATCTGAATCCTGGCCTGTTATTTTGTTTGCTGCCGTCTTTGTCTAGTAAAGCTGCCTGATTAGGTTTCTGTTCAACCTCAGAATGCTTTCAGTTCTGTTTTGTCAAACTGATATTGACTATACTGTTTAGTTTATACACTAGTTACCCAGAAAGTTGGTCTTCCTCCTAGCAAGAATATACAGTATTAGATAATACATGATGGACAGTACTACTTGTCTATTTACAATGAGACAGGGGGCCCGTGGTATCATTATGGGGCTGTGCTGCTGTATTATGCCTATAAAAACACTTGTTCGGTCAATTAAACAGGGCATTGAAAATTGACAGGGCATTTTTGTTTTCTGTTGAACCTAAGCAATTTCATACGCTTGACAAAGTTCATGCTTTATTCCTGATGTATAATTTGTTTGTCACATGCTACTGTTGATCCCAAGTTTGATGCATAACAATTGTTGTATGAGTTCTCCAAATGAACAGGAGTACTCCTCTATTTTGATATGAAATCACCATGATAGGTCCACATGCTACTGTTGTCAACATGATAAATAGTTTCAGTTAGTTACCTCTAAAACTATTCCTAATTAACTGAAGAAGAGAAGCGAGGAGGAGTAGTTTATTTCATAGAGTAAACATTAGCACTATTTGACAGTAAAAGGTTTTAGCTAATTTGAATTAACTGAAAGCAGCAGTACATCATTTTTATTGACAGTAAAATGTTCAAAAAAACAGAAATATCAGTACAATAGCTAGATTACACTATCAGTACACTACCAGTAAAATGTTCATTTAGTTTCAGTAAACAAATATTGCCAAGCATGACATGGCCTTTGTGAGCTCCTTTGTATAAAATGAAATGCAAGGTTGCTGATACTGTAACCCAGATCACATAGATCAAAAAAATTTCAATTTATGCAACTGTAAGAGTACCAACCAGATTACACAAATCATTTTTTTCTTCAGAAGTGTGTCATAATTTCCCTGTCCTAATTGTTGTTTTGATTCAGAAGTGATGATTTGCTACAACCAGTGCATGCATGCCTTTTTTCTTCTTCATTTTTAGTAAAGTGCTCTGTTCTGGGTCATGGACTTTGTGCCATGGACCAGTGCATGCATGCTGCTGCTGCTGTACTACTTGTCAAGTGATGCTGCTGCTGCTATCTACGAGTTGTTGCTGCTAGTTGTGATTTTGTCAAGTGATGCTGCTGCTACTTGTGATCTTCTAAAATAACCCCTTTCTCCTGAAATGTTGATTAATTTCCGTTTCGGTTGAGAAATGGGGCACTCCTAGGTCAAGAAAATTAGCAAAGGTCATGCCCAATTTTCTTGACCTAGAAGGTGCCCGATTCTCAACCGAAATAAAAACATACACACATTTGCTCAAGTCCACATTTGCTCAAGTCCACTCTGGCCCATGTAGAGCTGAAACCCAGTTTAGTTCCTTGTATCACTTGTCGCTGAAAACCGTTTGATTGTTTTCACGGAAATGATTTACAAGTTCAGCAAGTGATGAGCTGTGAGAATAACATATTCATTAGGGTAGGCGTCTCCTGCCCTATGCTGAATGTGGTGCAATTTTCGACGCAGATTCATAATTTGCAGCTTAGCTTATCTCTTGGCCCTCCAATTAAAATATAGGGGTTGACCTTCACCACGGCCGAAGCTTCTCTGCATCTATATATAATGGACATTCCCTAGCTTCTGAACAATCAACACAAAGCAGCAGGCCTGAGTGTCTCCAATAGTCATCCTTGTGTTTGTGTAGGTTTTCTTTCCTTGGTCCATTGAGCCTTCATTCATGGTTATGAATGATATGCAATGATCAGCCTGCTAGCGTTTATCCTCTTCGCGTGTTTGAACACCCTGCGGTGTAGTAAAAAGTAATTACAGATACACTCACCCACATAAGTATTCAACACAATGAAAAAATAGTACAAATTAAGGAAAGGCAATACCATTTCAGACGCTTGTCTTCTAAAAAGAAGAGTGAACTTTCTAGACACACCCCTCAAGAACTAGGTTACCCTGAGAACATGGACTTGGACCTTAGCAACAACACACTAACAGGTTCTATCCCAAAATACCTAGGCAATATCACAAACATCTCTCAATTGTTCCTTGACAATAACCAACTTTTTGGCGACATTCCTCGAGAATTAGGTTATTTGGTCAACTTAGAGATCTTGTTCCTTGACAATAACCAACTTTTTGACCAAACTTTGTTTCTATTTAGAGAGAAACATGGCCCACAACGATGAGGCCGGGGGTTCGGGCGGCAAGGCATTCTGGGAGCTGTCCCAGGAGATGGAGGAACAACCTCACTTGTATGAGGCCGCCGCCTTCCCCACCGATCCTGAGACCACTGATGGTGCCGCCGAGGATGATCACACTGATGCCACCACTGATGGTGCCGCCTAGGATGCCACCACTGATGATGGCGGCGCCCGCACAGATGGCAGCCAACCGAAGAGGCAACGGAAGGACCGGCGCCCGATCGTGCTCCTCACCCTCAAGGAGGAAGTTACTAAAGTGGACTCCAACGGGTATCCAACGGCGCCCGAACGAATAGTCAAGGGGTACTCGCTTCAGCTCGGGTGCATTGTCCGGAGCACCGTCTCGATCAACACCGAGAACCTGAGGCATCCTGACCGAGGGAATTTGCGCCACCTCCTCTTCACGAAGCTGCACGATCGATACAAGTTCCCCGCTGAATTTGCAAACACAAGCCTCAAAGGGAATAAAGTGAACAATGCTGCCCTCACGAAGATGAGCAAGGCCCTGTCTACTTGGAAAAGCAATGTGAAGAAAATGATCGAGAAAGGTGAGAGTTATCAGAAGATCAAGGAGAAAAATCCTTCGATCACCGAAGATGACTACAACGACTTCAAGATCAATTGCTCGAGCACCGCAAGCTCCCAATCAAGTGAGTGGGGGAAACAAATGCGGGAGCTGAACATAGGGGAACACACACTCAGTCCCGGCGGTTACAGAGTGGCGGAGCCTATATGGGACAAGGAGGAGCCGGACCGTGCCGAGCAAGGCCTACCGCCCCTCTTTGAGAAATACAGCGGTAACAAGCAGACCAGGAACTTTGTCAGGGCCCGGTACAAGAAGGACCCGAAAACAAAGGAGCTTACCATGGATCCGAAGACCAGGCAGCTTGAGCTTGTTCTGGTAAGGAATACACCCCCGCGTAATTAGCTCCATATGGTTGCATTCCAATTAATGAAGCCAAATTTCTAAATGGTTCACATTCCTTCCGCAGGCGACTGAAAGCAGTAGAGCGGGGTTGACTAAGAGCAACCCTTGGGACACCACTCTAAATAGGGAGTTGAATGTAATGAAGAAGAAGGATAAGCTCAGTAAGCCGACGTCAGCTGGTCGTGTGGCCGGCAAAGGCTTGTCGACAAAATGGGGGTCATACTATGCCGCTGGTGTGCGGAAGGAGAAAAAGACCACCTCGGAAAGCCAGGCGCGAGAGGTTCAAGAACTCAAGGGACAGGTGGCGCAGATTCCGGAGATTGTCCAAGAGCAAGTGGAACAACGACTCGGAGCAACGATCACCGCCATTGTGCCTACCTTGATCTCGGGGTTGAGTGCGTGGATTGCGGGCGGCCAACAGGGGCCGCCCCCAATTCCTAGCTTCACGGCCAGCAACTCGCATAATGCGATGGCGGGGCCATTGGTGCCTCCGGCGGAGGCGGCATTGGTGTCTCCGACGCCGGCACGGGAGCTTAATGCACCCGGGTGTACGCCGGCCGGCACCTCTGCAGCAAGCGGCCCCTCCGTCAACTGCACGCCCGCCGTTGGCGGTGCGTCGACATTAGCCGAGCTCGACGCCATCATCACGGTAACTAATTAAGCCTCTCTCGGCCGAGGACTTCATCTCCTTGCCTTTGACTGGGCATCCCTGACGCCCTACATGTTTTCGTAGGGCACCGCCGACGTTCCGTGCACTCTCCTCCACTTCGTGAACAACGAGTTGGTCGATGTCGCCAAGGGCAAAATCGTTCAATCGGGCAACCCCTTGTTCCACGGTACCCAGATGCCACCCAACTTGTTTAGGGTTCAACTGGTTCGGATGCTGCCAGGCTGCGACGACTTGTTACCTACGATTCGACCCGTCGGGGCCGACGATGAAGACGTGATGACCCTCAGCGCCTGCCTGAGTTGGCCCCTGCTTTGGCCGAAGAGCCAGATTCGTTTGGGGGCGGGGGACACCACCCCAAAGACAACACCGCCAGTCGTGTCGGCGCCAAGTCGGCCCCATGGCAAGATCGCCGTAACGGTGCCGGACATCCCTCTGCCACTGGATCCAAACATGCATATGGCACAGGATCAGAACGACGACGACGACGACGATGATACATTTGGCAACGTCGATCAGTACTTTGCCGATCATGGGTACGATGGCGACTTCATGGGGCCTCCTTCTCAAGAACCAAACGCAACAAAAGACGTGTGCGATCTAGCTGGTACCGTGGAGAAGCCAAGTTGCAACAGGCGCCGTCTGGCGTTCAGCTCTCAGGAGACGCCTCCAGCTGCCGACTTCACCGAGCCTCAGATAGGCGAGGTGCGAAATATTATCAGCCCCAACACACTCAAGAAGGCGGTCTGTGAGCAGAACTCAGTCCCATTACAGGAGAAGAAGAAGGCACGCAAAAGAAAGACTAAGAAGGGTGCGAGCCAGCCGGCACCGAGTACGATCCGTTCTCAGGAAGGGCCACCTTCACCGCAGGATATCTCGAGGAGGGTGCATGTGGCGGGTAGGGCGATGCTACTGACAACTATGCTCAATGCTGCAACCGGTGCTATGCGGAGTCTGCATGACAATGTTCTTGCTTTGGAGAAGCGACGTCTCAGAGAGAAGGGTGTGGCATACCCGGTTTTCGCGGCCAAGGTGCCAGAGGGCAGGGGCTTTGTGGATAACTCCATCGGGCGTACGATCGTCCTGCGTTTTGATGACATCCACGCTATGTTGAACCTTCATCCGCTGCACTACACCTTCGTTCGGCTATTTTCGCTGAGTATGGAGATGCGGATCATTCGCGACAAGACCCCGGACATCGTGATAGTCGACCCCTTCTACATGCGTGCCAAGATCTTGGGCAGCGCTGGGGACCGGCAAGTCGCGAGTTCTTACCTCGAAGGCGTCATTCTGGCAAACCAAGATAAGGATAACTTCCTCGTGCCTTACATTCCCGAGTAAGTCCTCCCCTCAACCGGCCCGTAACATATGAATTCTTACATTTCGATCATTTTTCTTTTAACATTCCGTGTTTTCTGCAGTGACACACGTTGCACGCTCATCCTCCTAAGCCCCAAATATTCCATGGCCACGTATTTCGACCCGGACCGTCAGTCGAACGTAGACTACACAAATGTCAAGAAGGTTCTTGATGATGTTCTACCCGGCTACGCCAAATCTGGAGGCACCTTCACCAGGCCTAATCGTAAGTACGGCAAGCATGTGTTCTCCCACAATACGACGTTCTGCTGCGTCAAGCAGCCGCCTGGCGGTCAGAAGGGTGCCTACTACGCCATCCATCACATGCGGGCGATCGTACGGGACCATCATCAACTTCTGCTACCGAGTAAACTCAAAGATTGGGCAAAGAGCGTGTCGGCAATCCAGGACGCGGACCTCCGACAAGAATTCTTTCGCATCCAGTCGGAGTTTGTGGAAATCATCCATCAAGATGTCCTTCGTACCTCGGGGCAGTTCTACCTCAACAATCAACCGTCCAACAGTGACATCGACACAATGCTACAAATGCAGGCTGACAACGACCGTTATTTCATGACTCCCACGATAGACGGCGGCTTCATCCACGCTCCGGTCCCTTGAGTCGAGTCGAAAGCAGTGATGCTGTGTCTAGTTCTGAAACATCGATTGGCTCATGTTGTAATTAAACTTTAATGAACTTGTAGTATGTCTCTTTGGTTTCGAGAGTCATTCAACTTAGATGTAACCGATGCTATTAATGTCTTGCTTTTCTCTTCCGATCGTTCTGTTGCATACTTATATATTGCTTATGTATTGTCTGTGAATTGGTACTAACGTTTTGTTTGGCTAGTGCATCGCGATGCCGACGTATGTCGTATACAAGGGTAAGGTTCCCGGAGTCTACGATGACTGGGAGGAGTGTCGGAGACAGGTTCACCGATTCAGCGGTAACAGTTACAAAGGATACACCACTAGGGCCGAGGCCGAATCTAGATACACCCGCTATCTAGCGGGAGAGGGGAGGGAGCGTTGGAGGAACCGGATGAAGACGAGTTTCATCGTGATGATGCTCATCGTGATGACCGCAGCTCTCTTCTATGTGATGGTAGTTTAGATGATCGATATCGACTTGTAATGTGAAGACAAACTCGCTACTCGCGGTCTCAAGACTTGTAATATAATGTTCTATCTTTGTTCGGTCTTTTCAATTCGGAGACTAATATGATGAATTGTATTCGGAGACTAATATGATGAATTGTATTCAAAGACTAATCTTCTATTGTATTCGATGGATCTGTTGTTGATGTGTGCTGTCTATATTTTGTCAAATTATACATTTTGTAACCTGTGCAAAAAACAGAAAATAAAAAATAAAAAAAACCTAATATTCATACTAATGGCGCATCACACGACAGTGCGCCATTAGTATGACAGTGCATACTAATGGCGCATCACTGGATAGTGCGCCATTAGTATGCCGCGGTTACTAATGGCGCATCCAGTGGTGGTGCGCCATTAGTATGCCAAAGGACCTGGGTATACATGGCCCCTGGGAGGCATACTAATGGCGCACCCTGGCCTATACTAATGGCGCACCTGCGGTGCGCCATTAGTATACCAGATACTAATGGCGCACCAGGTGGTGCGCCATTAGTAAAAATTACTAATGGCGTGCTATTAATGGCGCACCACAGATGCGCCATTAATGGCCATATTAGGTGCGCCATTAGTAGGGGTTTTTCTAGTAGTGATACTCAAATCAAAGTTTTGGGTAAGACAATAGATCCAACAATTGACCACGAGGATCAACCAATGAAGATATCATATTTGTTCAACACACACGCACAAGGATATCCCTTTGGAATGAACTGAGTTGGACAAGCTTTTATCTTCCAACTATCCAAGTTGTTGTTTAGCTTAACCAACTAGCTCAAGTTATCCAACACGGTTTCTTAGAGAAAGGGTGGTTTCGAAAACCAACTTGATCACGAGCCCAACATAGCGGTCAGGTGACAACCTGGTGATACTTCCGAGAAGATAATCGGAAAATCACGAACCACCGATATGCTATTAAGCTCGAGAACAATCTTGCTTTTCAGGGCAAGACGAGATGATCAAATAAGCTAGGGGTTGGCATAGCCCTAACTCATTGATCGAAAGGTGCACCCAAAATAAGGACTAGGTGGCACGATCAACCTTAGAATGAAGATTCGATAACCAACACACTAAGAATGAAATTTTATCCTTTAACTACCAAGCGACAGAGTTGCTAGGAGTATTGATTTCACACATCATAGTTCACTTGTCGGCATTTTGGTTACAATAACATGAGAACCGAGGAATTAACAATGATGGCAAGAAGCATTACTGCGTCAAGAATTCATAAGAGGTGGTGCAATTCTCATGACACTCTTGACATAAGATGGTAACACTCCAAGGTAGAGCAGAGCAGAAGCTGGATTGGCATTTTGCTGCGGAACACAACTGTTTTGACCCAATCCTGGAAATGGATAAGGTGCTGGAGTTTGTTTCTCCTAGTCATTCCGAATAGAATAGCTTGACGGACCAAAAGAGTAATAGGCATCGATGAACGAATGCACGCATACTCTTGACTATCAATTGATAGACGAGGTCAGAAGACAACTAAAGAGGGACAACCCAAGAGAACATATGATTTTCTGAGTTTTGGATGCATGGACTAGCATGTCGAACGAGTTCAACATATTTCTTACGGATAACCCATTCAGAAAAGTTGAGTTGGCAGAGTCACGATGTAGAATGGAGAACTCATCAAGAGCAATCTAGTTGTGATCTTTCGATTCAATAAGGAACTTCTGCCATAAATAGTTCATGGTATTGGAAGAAGGAAATACCACGGACCACGAGGACTAATGCAAAGGTTACTAATAACCTAAAGGAACAAGCAAACACTAACAACATGAGGTAAGTAGGGTGAATCTCGGGTTCAAAGACCCAGGAGTAGAATGCCTACTAACTAAGTGGCATCACGAGATGCTTTCGGGGATGATGGCCAGAGTCATCACATTGGAAACACAAATCATGGCTAGCTTACTAGGTGGTACTCTAAGACACCTAGGGTCATAATAACAATTCCAACATATATGTCGAGGCAATAGAATACCTCAACTCAACAATTAGTGTGATTAACCTGGCCTAAAGGAACATCGAAATCAGAGGGAAAGGATTTTGCAAATGCATCAGATTGTTTAGAAACCTGGGATGACTCGGACAGCATAACGTCTGTAAATGCTCAAAAGATTTGAGACATCCTGCAAAAATGGTCGCATAACCACTCAGAAGCACAATATTGAGAATCTGAGGCCAGCTATGAATACAGGAAGTAGTAGAAACTAAATTGAGGCTTAATTCCAACAATTCTATAAGTCTACAGATTAGTAGCACATGATCCTGATAGAAAGAAGAGAAGGCCTAGTTCCTTAACCCCGTAGGAAAGATAAGATGACTCAGATCAGAAGGGCATAAGGTATGAGGAGTAAAAAGAGCCTTATGTTCCCAACCACAATCAATTCTCTTATATAACTAAAGCATTTCTAGACTCAACTTCGACCAGTTTGACTTGGTAAACCTACAGGCAGTCAAGCTCTGATACCAAAGATGTCAGGACCCCGACACAATGGCACACTGATCTATCATGTAACACCTCATATCACTTTGCGGCCTCACGCACGGTATTCCCACGGGTGTCGCCTTACCAGGCCCGGGACCGTTTGCGCCTTTTGGCACACGTATATGATAGTGCCGCTAGCATCCATATGACAAGGAGTCCGGGCTGACATGGCTAGTCGTGAACCCAAAGTGGCACTAACTTACAGGGAAAGGCATACATGACCCAACAACGAACGTGTCGGTCATCAGTGAGTGAATCCGGGCTGTAGCAACTGGGCTAGCAGGACTCCGGTAAACCGGGTTGTAATAGGCTAACAGGACTCCGGTAGACACCGCGTGACATTTCCCCGAAGGGACAGACACAGGAACGAAGAAGGACACATGCCAGCCAGCCTAAGTGTTCCGGAGCAGTAGCAAGCTACCAAGGCTCAGTGGAAGCACTAGGAGACATTTCCCGGTAAGAGAGGCTACCAAGGATAAACAACTAGATAGTCAGATCCCACACATACCAAGCATTTCAATATCATACACACAATATGCTCGATATGTGCAAATACAACATGGCATCACAACATGACTCTACAACTCAAGTATTTTATTCAATAGGCTCCGAGGAGCCAAGTATTATAAACATAGGTCTCATGACCCAACATACAGAGCATACAAGTCAAAGCACAAGCGGAAGCTTAACATGTTTGAGTACAGACATCTACAAATGAAAAAGGCTGGGAAGCCTGACTAACTACAAGATCCTGCCGAGGGCACAAGATCGTAGCTGAGGTAACAAGCTAAACGTCGAAGTCCGCGTGGAACTACTAGTGCGACTGATGTCTCTCTACAAAACATAAAATAGGCAAACGTGAGTACAAATGTACCCAGCAAGACTTACATAAGAACTAACTACATATGCATCATTGTCAACAAAGGGGGTGGTGGGGTTTAACTGCAGCAAGCTAGCTTTGACTCAGTGGCTATCCTGTACTACAACTGCAAGTAACTCTTTGGAGGTGGCGCACACGAGTCCACATATTCACCATATCAATACACCACTATGGATCTGCTCCCGTCTCCCTACGAGAACGCCATCCATAGAACTCACGCTTATCTTGTGTATTTTAGAGTATCCACTTTCACTTGTCTATGAACTGTACACGCAACCCAGAAGACCTTTACCGTGGACATGGCTATTCGAATAGATCATATTAACCCTGCAGGGGTGTACTTCTTCACACACGCTCTCGCCACTTATCGCCATGTACACGTCATGTATCGCGGCAACCTTCAAGCGGAAGCCTGGCAAGGGACACTAGTAGAAAAAGGGTCAAACGTGAAGCCCAATAGTGCCGGTTTGAATTTCAGCCGGCACTATTGTGTACAATAGCACCGGTTCGTGGCGGCGATCAATAGCACCGGTTCGTGGCGAACCTTTAGTACCGGTTCATGCCACGAACCGGTACTAAAGGGGATGTGTCAGCCTGCGGTCAGGCTATGGCCCCACCATCACCATTTAGTGCCAGTTCGTACCACGAACCGGTACTAATGAGGTTATGGCAAGCTGTCTTTAGTCCCACCTAGCTCCCCTAACAAGCCTTTTACCACCTTAAATATGTTATTTCTCAAACTATCACAAGCATTTGGTCTTCATTGAACTCTATGTGTAGAATTTGTGGCCGCAATATGAGTCTTCATCGGTTTATAAATCCTTGATGACTCATATTGACAATTCAGATTGTACACACAAAGATCATTGATGATCAAAGTATTTTTTACGTTATAAGATCATATTGACAGTTTAGACTGTAAACAAATATAAGATCATGATGTAAATGCTCTTATATTTTTTGCATTCAGTATGCACCATTCAAAGCGACGCCATCAACTTTCAACCATTTCTGCCTTCATTTGCTATTTTTCATGCATTCAATGATTTGTTTTGAGAACTAAATGACCTGGAAATTGAAAAACACTACAAATGAACTCTGAAAAAGTTGAAACTTGGCATGGTATCATCATTTCACCCACATAGATTGTTCAAAAAAATAGAGAGGGTTACGGCAAAAACTGGATGCACTTCGTTTACAAACTTGACAATCTCTTTCGAAGTATTCAGGTTTCTGACGAAATTAAACTCATCTGTTACAAAGGCATTTCATTTTTTTAAACTTATTACAACTCCAGACTTTTTGTGCATTAAGTATGCACCATTCAAAGCGACGCCATCAACTTTCAACCATTTCTGCCTTCATTTGCTATTTTTCATGCATTCAATGATTTGTTTTGAAAACTAAATGACCTGGAAATTGAAAAGCACTACAAATGAACTCTGAAAAAGTTGAAACTTGGCATGGTATCATCATTTCACCCACATAGATTTTTCAAAAAAGTAGAGAGGGTTACGGCAAAAACTGGATGCACTTCGTTTACAAACTGGACAATCTCTTTCGAAGTATTTAGGTTTCTGACGAAATTAAACTCATCTGTTACAAAGGCATTTCATTTTTTAAAACTTATTACAACTCCAGAATTTTTGTGCATTCAGTATGCATCATTCAAAGCGACGCCATCAACTTTCAACCATTTCTGCCTTCATTTGCTATTTTTCATGCATTCAATGATTTGTTTTGAGAACTAAATGACCTGGAAATTGAAAAGCACTACA